>JAPWTK010000035.1:1200000-1800000 GCA_029963805.1 Aromia moschata | reverse complement strand
CGATTTGTTCAGCATTTGGAAATTTCTCTGAAATTGTAAAGTTATTACCAGTATTAAATGTAACAGGAAAAGAAATAGTCCCTATAACACAAGATGTAGTTAACACGGTTCAAAGTTGTGGGTTTGAAATTCTTCCTAATCTAGCTTATCAGTTTCTGTTCTATCCTTTCCTCTACCTTTTATTTTCCATTTTCCTGGCAAAAATACGCGTGCCAATTTAATAATATGATATATTTACCATTTCTTTCCTACACGATAGTACCTACATTGATTAGGTAAGCAATATGTAATAAATACTTCATATTATTAAAGGGCTTGCGTTAGCTCTGCACCTTCCCGTTGGTTTTGCTGAACAATTGAATATCACATGTTTTTATGTAGATTCACGCGTGGTTTTTACATACAATATTGTTATATTTAATTGACCAAGCAGAGAAAACTATATATGACGTATTTGAAAAGTAAATATACCTATTATTATGTAAAAAATAAATTTGATCTACTTCAAACGCCTCGGCAAAGGCGCCGAGATGAACACAAATTAAAATCATCGCGGTCGGTTCGGTTTCAACAGGACTACAACTTAGCTGTGGCGCGACGTTGCCACATTCACTTCGTGGCTTGTTCACAAGACGGCTGTGGTTTCGCACTCGCGTACGACGAGACATTTAACATTGACCGCACTGCACGTAGGTACATACGATTACGCCTAATTAAAATAACAGACACCGTCATGGCCTTATTAAGGTAACACCATTGAACGCACCGCGAATTATAAACGACCGGGCCGGCAGATGATTTCGACTAATTGTAAGTCGAAAACAATATAATAGGGGCAAGGCGGACCACACGGTGCGCTCGCGTTTTTCCTTGGGAAAACCCACGTTGAATAACGAATTGGCCGGCCGCCTGCGATATCCGCGGAGAATGCTAATCGAAGGACGTCGGAAGGAAACCCGCGTATAAAAACGCGCGGCCGCCGCCGAAAATTCGATCAGTGCGAATTCGGCGGCGACAGACAGACTTATTTTTTGGCGATGTGGTGTCGCATGTTGGTAGCCGTCGCCGTGGTGGGGTGCGTTGCGCAGGCGACGACGAGCGCGGAGGAGAGCGGCGCCTTCTACATGAAGGCGGCGAAGAGCGTGCCCAGGATAGGCAAGAGGGGCAGCAAGAACAACGCGGACTTCGAGAAGTTCTTCCTGAAGGCGTCCAAGTCTGTGCCACGGATCGGCAGAAGGAACGAGGTGAGGTTTTTTTTGGCTCTTAACCCGTTTCGGCCGAACGCCCAGAGCCTCACACCAGTGGCGGTGCGTGATATTTCAGTTGCCTTTGAAAACGCCACTCAGGGCCTTCACTACTATACACCTCTTACAGAAACAATTATAGTGAAAAAATCTAGAAGTTTGCGAAAAAATTTTGAAACATGGAGACTCCCTGGGTTCTCAGTAACCTCTGTGGAATATTTGCAAAATATTTTTTTTTATCTAGAAACAAGTTGGCTTTTTCGATTTGTTGCAAAATTTTTTTTGTGGCACAAAATGTTCAATATAAAATTTTAAAATTAAAATGGCCATAACTTTTTGAAAAAAAAATATTTTGCAACAAATCGAAAAACGTCTCCTTATATTTGTTTCTAGATTATGAAAAAAATATACTGCAAATATTCCACAGAGCGTTACTGAGAACCCAGGAGTGCTCCAGTGTTTTTGAAAATTTTTTCGCAAACTTTGCTGACGGTTTTTTCACTATAAATCCTTTCTGTAAGAGGTGTATAGTCATCACCTAAAAAGTGAAGTGGGTCCCATGCGTCGTTTTCAAGATATGGCTAACTGAAATATCACGCACCGCCACTGCTCATAATTCATTATGAGCAGTGATTCATAATAAATCACAATTACTATTTGCGACAGAAAAATTTGACAGGGACTTATTTTTGAAGTTTAAGACGTGTCCTTTCCGTTGGTGTCCATGGAATTCCTCCAAAAAATTATTAATTATGAAAAAAAGCAGTTTAAAAAAAAACACGATTTTTTTGCACATTTTTTTAATCAAATTTTCAAGAGGTTTCCGGTCTGCAATGGACCTGGAACCTCACTAACCGGTGGAATGAATGTTTGAACTTTAAGTATACGTGGTTTAAAGATCGATTTTTTCGCTTATGCGTTTAAAATGGCACCTGAACTGCAAAATTTTTGTGTAAAAATTCAAGAAACTTTTTTTGGAAAATGTGCATTTTTACAAAAAATTGTCAAGAATAAAAAGTTCTTAAAATCGCCCAAAGAATGCACTGGAATTTGAGCAACTTTTTTGGATTTTGCAAATAGTCAATTTTTGCCAATAGTCAAAATTTAAAAAATTACTTAAAAAATTCTGACAAATATTCATTCCTTAGGTGATTTTAAGAACTTTTTTATTCTTGACAATTTATAGTAAAAATGCATTGTTTTCGAGAAAAAAAAATCTAAATTCCGATACTAAGTCGATATTTAGAACATTTTTTTCTCGAAAAAAATACATTTTTACTATAAATTGTCAAGAATAAAAAGTTCTTAAAATCACTCAAAGAATACACTATTTTCTAAAAATTGACTATTTGCAAAATCCAAAAAATGGGGTGGCTCATTGTTGGAAAGGTCTTAATGTGTGTCAGTATAGGGTTTTTATCTACCAGCGTCTTCCTCAGCTTATCCTGCCTCTGAATTGACGTCCTATGAATTAAAATGTTGACATAGGGTTGATTTTCGGGGTGAGGACGGCGAATGTCTTAAGCCATAGCATAGCGACTTCAGGCCATTAAAACCCACTCTATAGGTTACCAAAATGTTCAAACCGCAAGTCTCTAACCCGAATAGAACACAAACGGCACTCATCTAAAAAGTGCAAACGTTAATTTTGACGGGCAGTTTATTTTTTCTGAAAAAAAACTCGATTATTTGAAGAGATAGAGGGCTGGAATTCCTGTTACTCCGTTTTAGAAGACGGAAGTTCCGAATATATGGTCAAATTCGTTCTAGAACGAACTCTCATTTTTTCACATTTATTTTTTTTTAGCGGAAGTCAACATATATTAGTTTTTTTAGTTGCAGTTTGACCATCAGGACCTTTTTCCAATTTTCATTTTTTAATATATCGACATTAGGTTTTAAAGCCCAGGTAAGGTTTGAAAAGAAGCTTAAAAAGCATGGGCATCAGAAACTTGTCGGTGCACATTCAAACACTCAGTATGTAACACATAAACTGTGCCCCTTGATCTTAGCAGATTACAAAACAGTGAGTACACTGAGAAGATACGTACACGAAGGCGAAATATATTATTTTATGAGACATTTTGATTAGCGATTTAATTCCTTTGATATTTTTTTGTCTTTTACTAATATTTTCGTACACCATCTCATAACAGTTGGTTCACTCACTGTTTTTCAATTTGATAAGATCAAGGGAAGCTATCAGGATATATTTTACTAATAAATTTTACTTTCAGAACTACTATGAGCCCTCGAATGACATTTCTGAAAATGTATACGATGATACAGTTAAATGTAAGTATACAAATGTACACAGAAAACATTTTTTTTTTATCAAGATTAGGTTAAGTAGTATGACACCTTAAGGTCAATGTGACCGCACAACACGTTCACTATTCAATCTAGTCTTGTTTCAGTCGGCTGGATACTTCTCGATCTTTCCCCCACAGCCGACGACTGTTATCTGATTCAGACCTTGCGTAGCCAAAATTATCGGAATCATCGATTAAAAAGAGACACACTGCTATTCTGCATGTAGTCATCACAATGCACCCCTAAGTCAGAGCGTTTTCCGGGGGAAATGGTTGGGACTCTGACGTTTTCAACTCGCCTCTCAACCATCATTGCTTTGCTCTATTTTTCTTCCAAATTTGCCGCCCTTCGCTACAGCCTAGTTAGCGTATAGGGAAATCCAGCACTTAGTGAACTGTGGATAATATCGTCAGGGACTTTGTTCGGAAAAATCGCTGAGACACTTCAAAATATACACGTGAATTTTCGTTCTTTGATAGTAATTATCGATGTCGATGACAAGGATATTTTGTAGAAAATCGACTTTAAAAGTTAAGAAACTACATTTATTGGAAATGAAAGAAAATTATTTTCTGTGCACCGTTGACATCCTGATAGACACTCAGGAAATTTGTTTACTATTTCTTTTTTTGTAAATATTATATGAATTAGCAGTTTTGTACTTCATTTAGTGTGAAATCCGTTTTTCTGAAGCATTAATTTATAATCACTGGCGCATTCGCCATATTTGAGAATGTAAACATTTTGTTAATTTTAAATGATACCGTTCAATAACATTTCTTTGAGCGTCTGGCACGCACTCAGGATGTCAACGGTGTAGATTTTAGAGATCGAAATTTGTTATTTTTCGTAATTTTCTTTCATTTCTAACAAATTTTGTTTTCAACATTTAAAATCGATATTCTTAAAAACCTATATGACCTATGTTGGTTCTTCCTATTGGAGAACAATCAGAGAAAATGACAAGGCGGGATATATGCGGGTTTATTTATGCCTTTTTTACAGTTTTTTACATAGACAATTTTAGTTTCTCATGTTCACAGTATCATAATATATCAATCAACAACATTTCCTAGGAAACACTATCATGCATAAATTCGGCCTTCACAGACACGAGCAAGTCGAAGTTGACAATGCAATTGACAATGTCTACTATTTTTTTTATAAACATTATATGCATTGGCAGTTTTGTACTTCATTTAGTATGAAATCCGTTTTTCTGAAGCATTAACTTGTAATCACTGGCGCATTCGCCATATTTGAGAATGTAAACATTTTGTTAATTTTAAATCATATCGTTCAATAACATTTCTTTGGGAGTCTGGCACGCACTCAGGATGTAAACGGTGTAGAGTTTAGAGATCGAAATTTGTTATTTTTCGTGACTTTCTTTCATTTCTAGTAAATTTTGTTTTCGACATTAAAAATCGATTTTCTTAAAAAATATGACCTACATCAATATTTACGTTATTAAAAAAAGTGCTTTTTCCAGTCCCATATCAAAAAAAAATAAGTTTTCATTAAAAACATACTGATGACATGCAAACGATTTTCCTAAAAAAACATGAGTTTGATTTTTAAGAAAATAGATTTGGGTTAAGAAACTAAATTTACCGGAAATGAAAGATAATTATTTTTTTGTGCACTGTTGACACTTTGATAGTGCGCAAGGCACTCAGGAAATTTGTTTACTATTTTTTTTTGCTTAATTATTATATTAATTAAATAATATGAATTTGAAATCCATATCGATTTTCATGCCTAAGTTAGAGCCTAGCTACCAATCTTGTGGTTCAATCAGAAAGTTTCAGTCTAATTCTGTTCTCTTTTTCAGACCCCACCTGGTCAGAAATCGCGGAAAGATACGAGTACGATCCCGAGCTGTTTTCGTCACCGGAACTCCTAGCGAGGCTAGAAGAAGAGCTCGGCGACGATCCTTCGGCCTACAACTGGGACAAGGTGAGGATCAAACGCGGCGTTTCGTCGAAATTCTTGTCCCGGCTCAGATCGTCGTCGAAGCAAAAGAACAACTGAACGTCTGGATGGAAGTCGATCGAACGAACCTAGTCAAATGTTACATATAAATTATTTATTTATTTATGAGGATTATAGGTACTAATCGGAGCCTTCACTTCAATAGTCTTAAGGGGATTGCGTTTTGTTGTTTACGAGATCGCATGGTCTTGAAATGTTTGGGAAAAGTTTTCCAAACAGAGAAGAGAACTTATTTACACAAGTTGTAGGTCTGATAGTGTTATAAATGTTATAATACGCGAAAAACGTGGTTTTTTAAATACATTTTCATTTACTTGACATAAATAAATGAATTAAATGGTAAAAATTATGTTGAAATAAATTGAAAGGTAAAAATTATGTGGGAATGAACATTCGGCGTATTCATATAAACTCTTTTTCCAGTGTAGGTAGCTAGTAATGAAGGGTTACATTTTTTTCGTTAGATTGAAATGATTACTTTCATTTTTCTCTCTATGTGTATTTTATCGTATTTGTGCTGATCGTCAAACATCAATCTCGACAAGACTTTTGAAGAGATATGGCCCTTAATATATTTATTGTGGATTTTGATGTAATATCATACAGTATTATCATTTAAAAAGTTTTTTATTTTTGCACACATTTCTACGTCCTTTTTTTTAAAAAAAAAAGACTACCTACCCACCTTTTTTTATTGCTTTTAGAATCCTCGATATTCTGAAAGACCATCATCCACTGCAAGATTTACAGTAAGCAGAGGGCTTTAAAGGTATTGAAAGGTGTTTTTCCGAGTTTATTACTGAGTATGTTACTAAGCTTTTTGTTTCGTTAATAAAAGATCAGACGATTAATACGTACAGATCACTAAAACTTCTAACTCGCGCGTTACAAACTGAAACGACGTCGACA
Organism: Aromia moschata; assembly: GCA_029963805.1. NCBI lineage: Eukaryota > Metazoa > Arthropoda > Insecta > Coleoptera > Cerambycidae > Aromia > Aromia moschata. Next base: position 1,793,539 of record JAPWTK010000035.1, on the reverse strand, counting down.
GCACGAGCTCACCCGACCCTCAACCTGTTTCGCCAGCACGCTGACAGAATTGTTTACAAAGTGTGATGATTATTGATCATTAAAGTATTGATTAATTAATTATCCGGTTGATAAAAAGTATTGAGCCTTGTTGATATGTTCAAATATGATTATTTATTTTATAAATAAGATGAGTTTAATTTAGAATGTAAGCGCCATCAGATTCTATAATTTGTTGCCAATGAGTAGTCAGACTGCGGATACCACGTTCCCAGAACTCACGAAAAATTTGTGAATGACATTATTTGTAGATGGCGACGATCATCGAATGATTAATTTATTAAATGTTTGCTTAGGGCACAGAACAAATTATAGTCAGTGGGGGAGAGGTCGGGTGAATACGGTGGATGGGACAGAACATCAAAATTCACTGCAAGAGTTCAAGGGCGTATCGGTTTTTTTTACATGAGGACGCGCATTATTGTACAGTTGTAAAGAGTGGGCCATCTATTGGTTTATTTTTAAACTGAGTGTTATTTCTACATTGCCGACACTGACGCGCTTGACATTTGACATAATATATGTGGTGTCTAACCTCCGCTGTAAGAAATGGATCGTTTTACGCTTGAACAACGTTGGGAAATATTGAAAAATTATTTCCAAAGTGAATGCTGTGTTTTAGAAACTGTGAGAAAATTGAGAACAATTTTTGGTCGAAATGAAGCTCCGTCAGCGCCTGGTGTAAGAAAGTTCTTAAGGAAAGTTCGTGAAACTGGCATGCTTATGGATAACAGAAGTCCACGTGCTCGTCCGGTGCGCAAAGCTGAAAGAATTGCTGCCGTTGCCCAAAGTGTGCGTGAAAACCCAAGAACCTCAACGCGTCACAGAGCACAACAACTTAATGTCAGTCGCACTTCTCTGAGAAGAATATTGCATAAAGACCTCGGATTATTTGCTTACAAGTTGCAACTTACTCAAGAGGTAAAGGAAAATTACCATCGACTTCGTTATCGCTTCTCCATGTAGGCTTTAAATGAGTTTGAAAATGACAAATCATTGATGATTTGTGACGAAATGAAATGAAAAACCATTTTTTTCGGACGAAGCTCATTTTCATCTTGGAGGACATATTAATAAACAGAACTGTAGGATTTGGGGTTCCAAAAATCCACACGTAGTCATAGAGAAGCCAATGCATCCTGCAAGAGTGACTGTTTGGTGTGGGTTTTGGAGTGGTGGCATCATTGGTCCGTACTTATTTCAAAATGAAGATGGTAACAGCGTTACAGTAAATGGAATGCATGACAGAGACATGTTAACTGATTTTTTGTGGCCGCGATTGGACGATTTGGACTTGGAGGAGCTTTGGTTCCAGCAGGATGGAGCAACGTGTCACACAAGCCGTGAAACAATCGATCTATGGCGAGGGTGGTGTGGTAATTAAAGGACTTTAATCGGCTATTATATAGAGTCATTTATTTACATCTGTAAGATGGAAAAGAGACCGGCGAACATCGGTCTGGAGCCGGTGAATGGCAAAGATAAAAACTATCCAAACGGAAAGTAAGTTCCAAGACCGGTCATGATGACAACGGCATAAGTAGGTACACGCGCTGTTAGTTTGGGAAAACCAAACCGCAGGCTAGCGAGTCATTTATGACTCCCCGCCAAAGGGCAATTCAGGTGTTATTAGCAGGAAGGAAAGAGGCTGTACCAGAGGTTTGAAAAGAATGAACTACTGCCAAGCTACTGAAATACTGCGGCGGCCATTTAACTGAAATTGTTTTTCATGTATAATATGAAGGCATACTTTCTTGAATAAAGCAACAATAATTTAAAAATATTCAACGCTGTAGTTTTAATATCAATTTTAAAAAGCAACCATCTGATGGCCCACCCTTTATAACTTTGACTTTTTTTAAATTTTCTTTTAAAGGAAACCGTCTTCCCCCCAATTTCCCCTACGAACAATCGTATAAAAGTCGCAATAATAATTTTAAAAATCCGATCACATTCACGTGCGTTACAACTTGGCGAGAACCATTTTCAAATGTGGTCCATCCATTTTTCGAGTTGCCATGCTAAACGCGTGTGCCATGGGAACATAACCAATGGCGAACCTACCATTACCCGAGAGCTTAATGGCGTCCGACGAGGGAAGGAGGAAAAAGGCGGTAACACGCTGGGCATGCGCAGATGACTTGCAGCGCTCAGCCTGTCGACAAACCAAGGAACACTGAGTGTTTCGGTTCCGTTAGGACCCAGTTGGGCCCCTGTTCGACAGATGGCGCTGCGATGCCGCTGACGAGCAAAATTGACGGCAGACGCGGCGACACTCCGTTTACGACTTTATGAACAAAACAACTGAAGGACGGTCTCCACAAATAAATTAAAGTAGATTGTAATTTGGTCCTGGAGTGGGTACTGGAACCTTCGGCGTAGAAACAAAAAACTGGACGTTTTCCACGAAACACCGAACTTACTTATACTTTTACCGACGCGCGTTTCGCCAACTAAGTTGGCATCTTCAGGAGCAGATTAAAACTAAATTCTAACCAACACACTTGCACTATTTATACTAAATTAGTTGCCACGGTTCACTGAACCGTAACATCTGTCTTTGTTTATCAGAGCAAACAGTGGACTGGTGGGTATCGGACCATTGTCCTTATTCATACTACTGTTACAATTAATGATTTCTAAACTTTCAAAAGCATCCAACTGTCTACTGTTTGTTACATTTCTAATTAATTTTAAATTGTTTATGTCTATCCTATGGTTGTTGTCAAAAGCGTGTTGGGCAACACAAGACTTTTCCGTTCTGCCATATTTCAAATGAGCCATGTGTTCTTTAAATCTAGTCAAAATGCTTTTGTTTTTTGCAAAAAAAAATACTTTTGATCACAGTCTTTACAACTTATTTCGTATATTCCTGACTTTTCGTTATTGTCGATTTTGTCTTTGGGGTTGCCCAAAAGCGTCTGTAGTTTATTTTTAGAATCTATCTAGAATCTTTAGAATTATCTAAACTAATTGCTTTGGTATCAAATATCTCGAAGATATCGTCCACATACCTAAACCAGACTCTAGGGAAATACTCGAATTTATCTTTTTTTTATAGGTTATAAACAAAATGTGTAAAGAAACCGCAAAATTACAAAAAAAAATTAATAAAGTTGAGGAGTTATGTTAGTTCACAAAGTTATTTGATAGTTTTAGGTGTGTTTCTAAAAACTGAGGTGTGAATAAATATAGAAAACACATAGTTTTCGAATTCCTTTTGCTGGACTTACTTTGTCACTACTTTATTAAAAATGTATCTGAGTAGTTGGAGCTGAGACGTTCAAATGGCCACCTTGAGATATTTATTTAGAAGTGCCTATCCTTGTTTATTTATTTTATTAATCTATACAGTCATCACATAGACAATCATTTTTTGTTTTTCCATATTTCCAAAAATATCGATGATTCGCCTTTTCAAGACCATTAGCCAAACACCATTTTTTTGTGGCTGTAAGGATTTTCCACAAATTTATGGGGATTTTCTGCGGACTATGTCCTTACGTTTTGTCTAGCCAGAAAAGAAACACTTATTGAGAGAAAACTTGTTCAAGTTTTCCAAAAACCACTGTCAATAAGGTTTTCAAAAATTTAAGGGCTTGAGTTCGTGGACTGCTTGAATTTTATATGGATATACAATTTTTGTGTGGTAACTCCACCTTATTATAACTATTTAATTAATATTATAAAAGCTCCACAACTTGACTGATAAGTATACCAATCACTAAATAGAGAAAATATAAATATATCTAAATCACAACCTATCCTAATTGAATTTATTATATTCAAGACAATTAAATCAATCACGGCGAATGGCGATAAAAACATGTAGGTAGTTGAAGTTTTAATAGACAAATAAACAATTATAGTTATATCTAGCATAACTATGAAACGATGGTTCAAATGAGATGAGAATTTCAAAATTAGTGTCATCAAAGTACAAATACAGGCGTGATGAATCTATAAAGGAAAATATTCTCACTTTAGAAGCAATTAAGTCAATTGACTCATTTCTAACCTCAAAAAACACATTTTACATGGTACCTTGATTACACAGGTACACAAAGCCAGAGAAGACCATTTCCCTGCTACGTTTTTCAACACGCTGAATCAAATTCTGAGGTCAGGATGGATTTACGACTATCAAGATGTGTTGTTTGAGGTTAGAAAAAAAAGTAGCGGTAAACGAGGAAAACTGAGGTCTGATTCCTGTTCAAGACCCCCAAAACATAAAAGGGACCGGGTGTGTAGTTCCGCGCGTAGGAAAAAATTTTGTGGTCCTGTGTTTAACGATTTAATTACTTAAATCGTTAAAAATACCAACTCACCATAGTAAAAGGTTTGAGCGGTCTTCATCTAAGTTGGTATGGTTGTCCTAAGCATGGACCATATCGAGGTGGCCATCTTCGAAACAAGAAAATAATTTCTAAACCATCCCTGTTTCGTATTTGTTCCAAACGGGTTCCAGTAATAAAGGGTGCACGTGGTTCTAGCGACTTCTGCTGCTTGGCAAATGGTATACCAGAAATGTTCGTTTTTCTTCAACGTGCGTCTCCGTTTTCTTCTGCTGCAAATGAAAAAAAAGAGTTTTTGAAATTGTGCAGTGTAAGACGGACGGACGGACGGAAGTGCAGCAACGCTCGGTCGGGTTGCGTTTCGGATAGGTGACCGTATCTGCTCTGTGAAAGTTTGTCGGACAGAGGCATCTAGTGGATGGTACCAGAGGTGGCAATCTGAGCCATCTGCCGAACCTCTGTCATTGGGTTCTAGTCCCGCCTCATAGAGTTGGCAAATCTATTAGGACATGGGTGTTACTGTGTGAGTGTATCGGGGGTGGAAGAGCGCCGAGTGGTGAACCTCGCACCCGTAAATTCCAAGGCACAAAAAAAATGTAACACCTAAACACCTAATAAATTAAGCTAAATAATATTATTTTATGGGTATCTCCCTTCTATAAGCACTGGATATTACGCCTTTGTCTTTTTCCAAAACATTCGTAATGCAACCCAAAAGGAACACTTCACAAAACATGAGTAGGCGCCTAGGCAACTACTATTTTTTTTGTGTGTTAACCCTGCTCATAAAAAAGCTTTAATTATATCATAGGATATAAAACATTCACAATGCATAACGAAACCCATTGTAATGGAACTAATACGGATTTTTTTTCTGAGTACGACTACATTACCATTCGTAAGAATTTGTATAACAACTCGAGTGCTCCAGCGTCCGAATTCGGTAAAAGTAAAAGCAAACAAGACGGAGCCTTGTCTTAGCGAACAGCCAATAGTGTCATGGCTGTACGAATTTGGAATAAACAATGGTCGCGCCGTGATAGCGAGGCCATTACTATATCTAAGTAACTAGAAAAAAATTATAGTGTATACGTACGTTCTAATGTACGGCAGGAAGAAAAAAAATTGGGCGCCAGTGGCGGGCCATGGAGATACAAACAGAAAAAAAAACCGTCTGTCATCGTTGTTAAGCGTGTCAACAATATATATCTTATTTAAAAAAATAATTTAGTCTAAAATATTTCCTAATTATTAATAATAATATAAAAGAGGAATCTGTCTTTAAAGAAATACGAGGTGGGTAAATTAAGTAATGATACTGGCAACGTAGCGCCCAATCTAGTAACACTGCGGAGACGGAACTTGGAAGGGCTATACGTTAACAAGTAATGCACCTTTAGTACAAGTTTGAACTTATTAGAGTTATTTGTTTGTTATTTGTGACTGTTTTCGTAAACCGGTTTTTTTCTAGTACGTTTTAAAAATGAGTTAATTTTAAGCAACGGTGTGCTATGAGGTTTTGCTTCAGAGTTGGACACAGCGTAATGGATATTTTTGCAAAACTTCAACACGCCTACGGAGACAGTGATTTTTCAAGAGCCCAAGTTTTTCGGTGGTTTAAGGCATTCTCAGAAGGAAGAGAGTCGTTTGAAGATGAACCACGCAGCGGAAGGTCTTCATCTTCAAAAACCGATAAAAATGTCGATGGAATACGTGGTCTTCTGCGTTCAGATCGTCGGGTGATGGCAAGAATGATTGGGGAAGAGTTAAATTTGAATCACACCATTGTTCGTTAGATTTTGACTAACGATTTGAGGATGAGAAAAATCTGGTCAGTTTTTAGCCAGTAAAAACATTCATGTGGCTCCTCAGCCTCCTTGGTAACTTTTTTCTCCTTCCAAGATTGAAAAAATCACCTCAAGGGACGTCATTTTGGTACCATATAAAACATTCAAACGGCTGTAACCGACCAGCTGTTTCCACCAGAAGAACCGTCTCCAGCACTGGGGGATTCTCAAGGAAGGTATTTTGAAAGAGACTGTTACAGGAAGGCTCAATACTTTTAAATCAATTGCATAATTGTGAATTTATTCACAAATGCAATTTAAAGTAAGAGCTACGGAAAATGTTGAATGAAAAAAATGAATAAAGATAATGGAGTACTAAAAAAACAAAATGTTGGGAACAAATCAGTATATTTGATAAAGCCTATTAGTGTGTGAAGAATAATTCACGGAATCAATATACAAGGTCTCAAAAATTAAAGAAAAAAAATGTAACTCTTCCATCCTGTCCCTATATTGAGACGTAAAATATAGAATTTTATTTAGGTTTAAGTTGCAAAAAAAATGTTTTGCAAGAAATGAGACTGACGAAGGTTTTTGTACATTAAAATACATCGGTAAATATATTTGCACTTGTTTGAGAAATATTTAAATTAGAACAATTAAATGCTTCAGTTCAGTTTTATTTTATTATCAAAGGATACAGTTTTTTGGCAAAATACCAAGCCGAATAAGTTGATGTTTAAACACGCTCGAGTTCTGACGAGTCGCCAATGACAGATACAGTTTCTCATTAAAAAAAAAAAAAAAAACGTTAGACTTATTAGGAATCACTTCCTTTTTCGTGTCTATATCGTGGGTACGCCATTACCGAAATGGTGCAATCTCCTCGACCAATGGTGCGTACAAAATTCGTATAATAATCTCACAAAAAAGTTATTAGAAAATTACCAAGTTTTTTCTTTGTCCGTTGCGTGGAAGCCACGGACTGATTAGTTAGACAAAGGAGTGATGGGTTGCCGATACTAATTTTATTTGATCCGCGATTGCTTCGTCTACAGCGAAAAAAAAACTAATTGTATTTCTAATCCATTGACTAAAGTTCTGTGAACGTACTTATAAAAAAGAAGTTTGATTTCAAATCTTAAATACTAGTTACGAGTAGGTATATCACCAATTATTATGAAAAATGATCGGATTCGTCAATTTTCAATCAGAATGATACATTTTCTAAATTAAAATTTTAATGTACAGGGTGATCATGTATTTGTCGTAATAGATAGGAGAGTTTTTTTAAATGGGTCGCCCTGTATATTTGTATATTTTTGGATTCTACTTGATCATTTGAGTTCGATTACATACAATACTTATTGTTTAAATGATAAAGATAGTTAACGATTTTAAAGACATTTAATGAAAACGAAAAGGTAAGTGAAATGAACAGTTTTAAAACAAAAAAAATATGTTTCTACAGAGCTTCCTGTTGTTTGTTTTAGTGTTGGGCTGAATTTTGAGAAGGCGTGATGGAAAGATAACAATAATAAATTCCCAAGAAATATTTTTTTTTCAGATAAAGCTACATTCAACTTAAGCGCATACCCGAGATTTCCAAAAAGTTAATGTTTGGCAGTTAGTTAATGTTTGGGGCTACTTTAAAGAGGTGTATAAAATAATACGTTGCTACAAAAAAAGTTGCATATTTTTTGGTGCGAATTTATTTACCTAGTACTCGTACAATCACGTGAACTCGGAGGTACAGTATGTATACAGTCCAGTGGCGGCTCGTCAGGGGAGGCAGAGGAGGCAATGCCTGTGAAAATTACAAATAAGTTTTTTAAACCTACCTACCTGTAATACTTTAATTACGTTTCATTTCTAAATTCATGTATCGGGTAAAAAAATAATTTCTAAAAATAAAAATATTAATAAATATATGTCATAGGAGTTCCTGCACTATTATTTGCAACATATTAGCCCTCATAAACGACCCAGCGCCTAGCCTATCGCCGTGGTGGCAAGCCTCCGATGCCAATGTTTTCACATATGTATTTATACGGAATTGGGGACTTCGCAACAACCTGCGTTGCTAACAAATTTAACACTTAACTTAAATGGCATTAAAGGTCATTTAAAAAACTGCATAGCGGAGGCAAACATGCCCACCTCCCACCTCTCACATGTGACAGCGCAGAAAGCGAGTTATTTGATTTCATGAATCTAACAACCTAACCTACAAAATTTAATATCTTTTATTGTTCTGTGTTTTAGAAATTTTCGTTGGAAAGTGCCGTTATTTTTGCCGGGTTTTTTAAGTGGTATAGGAGGGAAATAATTATTGAAAGTGTACCACATTACACTTTTATTATCAAATTATTTATTTTCAAATCGTGAAGAAGATGCTTGGACAAATCTGGATTTGATAAAATCTTAAAACTTTATCTCGTTCAGTTGACACATTCAAAAAGTCAGGAACATATTAGTTGTGTTTGTAAATTACATCTTTTGGGCAAACAAAGTATTATGAATGTGATCAATTCAGTCCGTCAAATCTACATTGACGCAGTCCTGGCAAAAATCCGTATTTTATTTCACTGCATCTTTTAATTGTAAAATAATTTGACGGAAACTCTACACTCTACACCTTCGCGATGGTTTTGCTGAATCAGTAAAATAGGTACATTATGTTAGACAAATAAATGTACTTAATATATTTTATTGACCAAGAAGAGGTCCTTCCCCTAATTATGCGGCATACTACTAACAATATTTACCATCACAAAAATTTAGGAAACAAAAATTTTTACAAAATATGTTTGCCTCCCCCCAAAAAAAAGCCACGGGCCGCCACTGCTGCCATTTGTGCGTAAAATACAAATGTAAAATACAAAATAAAAAAATGTGTAAAATGGAGAAACTTACAACCCGAATCCGTCGCATACCATCTAGGAGGTATTTTACCATTGAGAATCATTAAAACATTAAAAATGTCCTTAAAGACGACATTAAGATAGATCCGTCTATAGCTATGTAGTGTACATGTAGGTATTGTGTTACTGTCACGGTCGATAGTCGCAACCGCAGCAACAATGACGGCTTTTGTCATCTTTTGATTACCATTTTAATAAGGTCCGTCATGCAAGACGCATCGACATGCAAATAAGTCTCCTGACATCTTCGGCTAAATAATAACAACGTAAACGTTGTTTACATATCGCGAGGGTGATGTTACGGCATTTCCGGCTACATACGTGAACACAACACGATATCTAGACCGCTCCATACAACTTTTCCATTGTTGAGAGCAGTGCTGGTAGTCCGCTTCTGTCAGCTGGTTCAGAACCTCCGTCGTTTTTGCTTTAACCGCTTCCACACTTTCGAATCTTGCCCACTTTAGCGCCGATTTGACCTTGGGAAATTAAAAAAAATCACAGGGGGCAAGGTTGGGCGAGGATGGTGGATGTTCCAATACAGTAATGCCTTATTTGGCAAAAAACGCCTCTACAGACAAAGCAGAATGGGCCGGTGCATTGTCTTGGTGAATCTTCCACGATTTGGTATTCCACAAATCGGGTCTTCGTCTTTTCACACGCTCAGGAAGGGCCGTCAGAACCTCAATGTAATAATGTCGATTGACCGTCTGACCCTCAGGGACCCAGTGAACGTAAACAATGCCTCGAATGTCAAAAAAGACGATCATTATCGTTTTGAATTAGGATTTGCTCACCCTGGCTTTTTTTTGCCTTGGTGAGTTCGGGCTCTTCCAATGCATGGATTGGCGCTTTGTTTCGGGGTTGTAAGTAAAAAACCACGTAATCACCATGTCTAACCAGCCCGAATCAGTGTCAATGTTGTTTAGAATGTCAGCGTAAATGTTCATTCTTGATTCCTTTTGCTCGGGAGTGAGGAGTTTTGGCACCATTTTTGCGCAAACTTTGCGCATGTTGAACGATTCATGCAAAATCTGGCGAACACATTCTTTGTAGATTCCTGTTATTTCAGTAAGCCATCGGATACTTAGATGACGTTCTTCGCGGTTTAATTTACCAGTTTTTTCAACGTTTTCGTCCGTTTTTGACGTCCGGAGCGCGGATCGTCTTCGGTCGTTTCACGTCTCTCTTTAAACCGTTTAAACCATTCAAAAACTTTTGTGCGGGATAAACATTCATTCCCGTACACTTCTTTTAACATTGAATAAGCTTCTGTTAAAGTGTTCCCCGGTAACAAGAAACTTGAGATTAACCTGTTGTTCCATCTGAACACATTTTTTCGACGCGTCACATGTTGTTGTTGGTGGTGAAAGAAATGCCATAAATCAGCCTTTGGTTCTCCGAGAAAAAATCATCCTTCCACCTTTGCACATAAAGTTAGGGCTCATGAAGCAATTTGTTAAAGCTCTGGACAGAAATGGTCAATGTTTTAAGTTCATTTCTCAGAAATTTCCTGGATTGAGAACTTAAAGTTAAAAGCAGGAATTTTTGATGGGCCTCAAATAAGCTCACAAATTTTGAAGCTTCTATGACTAAAATAGAACGACTTGCGTGGAAATCTTTTGTAGCGGTTGCACAAAAACTTCCTTGGAAACTACAAGGCTGATAACTATAAAGAGTTAGTCGAGGAAATGCTTCTTAACTTCAAAAATTTAGGCTGTAATATGAGCATAAAAGTGCACTACCTCCATAATCATATATGTAGATCACTTTCAACATAATTTAGGAGATCTTAGCGAAGAACAAGGAGAACGCTTCCATCAAGATGGAGAAAAGGTACCAAGGCAGATGGCTCATTTATATGATGACCGATTATTGCTGGGGACTTATACGTGAATGCCCAAACAATTTCACTCAAGAAAATCACACAAAAGACAATTTCTTGATGTATAATCCCAAAATAAATTGATATTTTTGTAAAAATGTGTTTTTTTTTAATACCTACATCTTATAAACTAGAGCTGATATAAAAAATGCGACTGGTTTTTTTGTATCAGCTCACAAGACATACTTAAAATCATGTCTAAAATCTTAGGCACCAAAATGTGTGTAGACCAGTGTTATAGAAGACTTTAAAAATGCATATTTTACATACAACGAAATATTAGAAGCCTAATGAGTAGGTATACTTTTTTCTACTCGCGGGTCTTACCGACATTCGCCTTTTGTCACGGATTCGCGTGCGTTTTTTCCTCTTCATCGCCACCATCATCATCATCAATCACATGCCCGCTGGCCTGCCGTCGAACTGGCTCCCCCGACCATGGCGAAGTGTCGACAGGTAGGCGAGAAGAGAGGAGACGACGAGGTGCGGCCGGCCGAAACACATCCACACCGTCATCCTCTATAATGATGCTCCCCGAGGATGACTAGGCACCTAGAGCAAGCCCGGTAGCTACTTTGCTTATCTATTTAATGTAATAGGATTGACGCCGGGCGACGGTGAGATGGCTGGCCGATAGACGAGGAACAGAGGAACGCCGACGGTGCTCTTCGGCGGCTTCCAATTAAGCGGGCTCGTTTCGGGTGCTCCAGGGGTCGATGTTGATCCGCTATGGCCGAATCAAAGTAGTCCGAAATACGAATATCGACGCGCAGTACGTATAGTGTGGAACAGCCAGATGGAATAAATTCAGTAGCTCCATTATTATGCATTTTTTTTTTAGAAAATCCTGAGATACGTCAATTTCTAATTCTAAAATGACATATTGCGACGTAAAAATGTCATCTCTAAATTCAGCCCCCTTCAGGTGACAGCTACAACCCCTAAATTTTCAAATTGGAAGTAGGGGTTTGTGGTACTTCATTTGAAAGATCTTTTCATTCTCTATTCAAAACTGCTATGGTTTTAAATTTTATTGCAGAAATTAACAAGAAAATAAGATAAGCTTCTCCAGCGTAGGAAATTCTTTACATTACGGAACACTATTTGTCAATTTTAGGTTCTGAAATGTTAATAATAACAAAAAAATAAATGTCTGTAATTGACGATATTCCCTACTATAAAATAAAAACTTACTAATAAATACGTATCATTTTTTGCTTGACAATCGAACGACAAAAAACGAGCAAGCTGCAAAAAAAACCTGAAATTTAAGAAGTTCGCCATTATCAGCTTTAGTGAAATTACCTAGAAACGTGCTTGTCATTGTAATAGTAGTTAACAGTTATCAATGTTAAACTTTTTGCTTTAGATTTGGTGTTGCAATTCAGAGAGATGGTTTACCTAACAGAAATGCATAAGATAACGATTCTGCAGTTGATTGGTTACGGAGACAGAACACGAACGCAGGCCGAAGCTGTTCGCCTATTTCAAGAAAAATATCCGGAGTTTCCGCCGATATCTCAAGGTACCGTAAGTAAAATAGAGAAGCAGTTTCGGGAACGTGGACATGCACGGCAGGTAAAGAAAAATCCTCCTAATAAACTCAGTGATGATCAGATATTGGATGTAATGCTTATGCTTGAAGAAAATCCACATACGTCGAGTCGTCAAATAGCTTCAGCATTATATATTAGCCATTCCCCTTTTCTCCGCGTATTAACAAAAAATCAGATGCACCCATATAAACTGGTACCAATTAATGAGCTCACGGAAGACGATTTTGACAGACGAATTCTCTTTTGTGAACAAATGATGCAAATGATAGATGACAATACTTTACAAACAGAAAATGTTTTATTTTCGGATGAATCTACATTTCCACTTCACGGCCATGTTAATCGCCAAAACTATCGTTACTGGTCGAGACAAAAAATCCTCACTCGATGAGGGAACTACACAGGCAAAAACCCTGAGAAAGTTAATGTTTGGGCAGGCATAATTGGAGAAAATATCATTGGTCACTTCTTCATTGACGGCAATTTGAATGGAGAAACTTATTTAGCGCTGCTCCAAAATAATGTTGTACTGAAGATGGCAAACTTGTATCCAGCTGAAGGAAACCCACAACTGCCAGGTAATGCAATATGGTTCCAGCAGGTTGGTGCACCAGCACATTACGAAGTCAATGTCCGGCAATATCTCCACACCATCTTTCCAAATCGCTGGATAGGGAGAAGTAGTTCTGTAGAATGGCCTGCACGATCACCTGCTCTCACGCCGTTAGACTTCTTCCTATGGGGATATGTAAAATGTATGGTCTACAAAATCAAACCCGACGGTTTAGCTGATTTAAGAAGAAGAATAACACTTGCAATTAGGTCGATTACCCCGCAGATGTTAACTAACGTTAGAAGACATTTCTATTTACGTCTAGGATGCTGCCAAGATGCTGGAAGCATGCATTTTGAACATCTGCTGCATTAACAATGATTTGTTTTTTATTTTAATGTAACGAATTTCCTACGCTGGAGAAACTTTTTTTCTTGTTAATTTCTGCAATAAAATTTAAAACCATAGCAGTTTTGAATAGATAATGAAAAGACCTTTCAAATGAAGTATCACAAGCCCCTACTTCCGATTTGAAAATTTAGGGGTTGTAGCTGTCACCTGAAGGGGGTTGAATTTAGGAATGACATTTTTGCGTCGCAAGATGTCATTTTAGAATTAGAAATAGACGTGTCTCAGGATTTTCTAAAAAAATCCATAATACTGGAGCTACTGAATTTATTCCATTTGGCTGTTCCACACTGATTACTGTCTTCTATTAAATATTGGTTAATTTGTTTCGGTTTATATGTGATCTCAATAGCACAATTTCACTTTATTTTGAGCTCACCTCGTACACACAACAACACACTTTTTTACAAGTTTCATAAGGCTATGAAACAATCTTTTTTTGATGTTTTTTGTTTTTTTTTTCTGTGAAAAAACTTTGTGCTTTGATTACTTTGAACTAGGTACATGTCTGCGGGATTTAGTACCTAAAACTCGAATGATTTTTCTCTCAAAATCATCACCTTTAAACGGAAGACTAAACAGTTGTTTACACTCTCCCGGTGTCTCGTTTAATTTTTTAATTATTTCGACCATTCAAGTTCGATGCAACAATGGCAAGAAGGTGGCCTCGCTTGAGATACAATTCATCTCACGGGGCATTCACAAAAGGATCTGTCAACGTCCTGTCACTCGCGCAACAATGCGGAGATCGTCAGCTCCGACGAAAAACGTAAAGTCATCCGGGCATAAACGGTCCCGAAAATACCAGAGGCGGCATTAACGGGACCTTCTAAGGGATCAAAAACGAACGGAAACACGTCGCTCTCATGGCACTGTAGCTGGAGTTGGTTTCCAACCTTCTCTCGATGATGCCAAGATGTGTGGCGAAACTCGAGCGTCGAGTATAGGTGTAGTGCTTTGGTGTTGGTGGAAAATGTGATGATATTGTGAAGAAAACATGTGATGATGGATGGGATTTGGCATTGTGACATGAGACGCACCAAAACTGCCTCACAATCAGCTAGTTAGGCAAGTGTTGACTTAGCATGCACCTGATGGAAAACACATCTGCGTTTCTCTTTTTGCAGCGATGACGCGACGCCGAGCACCGCCGCTGTTTATTGTTCAGTGTATTCGTGAATGTACACATATTATAGTTCCTAGTGATTGTGAAGATTTTTGAGGGTTATGTAAGGCCTTTGTTTCAGCAAATATTTCGTGTTACATAAACTAATATTAAACTAAACATTTCTTTTTTTTTTTTTTAAAAATAAGGTGACTGGGCCGGTTAATCCAGAAATAAGTCGAATTATTGGTGTAACAAGGGATATATTTTGTGAATATAAATAAAGAGATGATTTATGGACAGATTAGAACTGGGTACTAGCAATTGTGATGGACATTTTGAACACTATATTCTGTTGGCAGGATGGAGGCAAGGCAGTGTTCATGGCATGAAGACTACCTACCTTGCTTCCATCGCAGAAATTTCCATGACCTTCAGAGCAGAAGTTCCAGAAGTTTTCATGGTAATCACTAGTTTATACTGTGGGTCATCATCAAATATTTAATTATTGGTTGTATTTGGGCTGTACGCCACATTGCGAAAAACTTAATTTTCTCGAAATATTCGTTATGTAACCTCATGAAAATTTTAGTCCAGAAAACAAGTAAACTAGAAGATGAAGTGCTAATCAAAAAGACGGTTGTCACAGCTGAAAAACAGTTGAAGCAATAAGAAAATGAAGATCATTATAACATGCAAACAAAATAAATCGTATACAATAAATGGTTAAAAAGATATAGGCATTATTACAGACTTTTACCAGACCATGTATGCATGTATATGAACCTTTAAAATGCCTTGACCGTTGACTGCCATGAACATTATAAAGTGGTTTACTATAAACAAGCGAATAACGTCTTGATCATCATCAATAGCTTCTCATTGCATGCTAGTTTCAATATGTGGCTATCAGTCCAGTTGCCAGGCGTCCAAAATTTGTATTTTTTGGCGGAGTGCCAGTGCCTTAAACAAAAAGTGCCAAGGAACTCAGGTATAAGCTAAAACGTGAAAAAAACATGTTTTGTTTTTTTAGCATTAATTGTTAAATAACTAATGAAGCTCACACTTTTGACTGTACGGACCACCGCACCTGTATTCTACGGGAAAAAATGCATAGGATTCAATAATAATCAAGCCTCCACCAAAAAATACATGAGTAAAATCCCTGGCAACTGGACTGTAAGAGACTATTCAGACCGCATTGCGACAGTTAAAGTGTTAAAACGGACATTACGTGCATCGGCGACTCTCCTATCGATCATCGGATTTCTTGTGTGTTTAACCTTTCGACGATGACGAGGAGCCCCGTCGATCCATGGGGCTGACAAATTATCGGAGAATGACTATACTTTTTCGGAGATATCGTTTTCACCGGCAAATAGAGCCATTACGCGGCAATTATAGCTTGTTAAATATTCATTTATCATATTCAATCGCAAGGTCGGGACCGTGTAAATTGGCTCTGTAAGCGATACTTAAATCTCAATTAGGGGACGACAGCGAGGCAAGGCGGTCGCGGCCTGCTCGATTTCTCGCCGAATTTATCTCCTGCATTTGACGACAAATGAATGCATGCGGAGAGTAGGATTAGTTTGTTACGCCTGGGTTGTCGATCTCGTGATGATGCCGGTTCGATTGGCGAAATACGTGTTCAATAGAATTGTTGTTTAAAAATATTTACCTTTCGTCCAATAGATTCCAAATGATTTCGATTTGGACGGTCGTCTGTGGTAAATCAAGAAGCTGTTGACTAAAAGTACTGTTACAACACTTAAAAAAGTTAATTGTCTCAGGGTCTGACGCAAGAGCAAGACGAATACCAGGTTGATCTGCGCAGGAAAATTGCTTGAGATCTTTCACTCAGATATGCCATCAGCTTCCACATGAATCTTAGATTTGGACCTTCTTCTGTGGTAAACCAAGAAGTTGTGGATACATCTCCAATGCAAGCATTGTTGCAGGAGTTTATATCCGGTAGACAACAAGCTGGGCAAAATCAAGTGACCTGTCTGACGATTTGACGCAAAAGCGAAATGTGAGTATCAAGTTGATGTATGCAGAAAAAAGTTCTTGACATTTTCCAAGATATGATACCAGTTTCCAAATTAATCCTTAATTTGGATGGACTTCTGTGGTAAACTAAAAAGTTGTTGAAATATCTCCAATTACAAGTATTGTTACGGCAGTTTGGACTATTCCGGTGAACAATATTATGCTGCACAAATTTAAGTATTTTGTCTCACGATCTTGCGCAACAGAAAAACGAATACCAGGTCGATCTGTGCAGGCAAATTGCTTGAGATCTCAAGATGTGACACTAGTTTTCAAATGAATCCTCGATTTGGACGGTCTTCTGTGGTAAATCAAGAAATTGCTGAAACATCCCCAATTACAAGC
The DNA here is from genome assembly GCA_029963805.1 of Aromia moschata. Classification (NCBI taxonomy): domain Eukaryota; kingdom Metazoa; phylum Arthropoda; class Insecta; order Coleoptera; family Cerambycidae; genus Aromia; species Aromia moschata. The sequence goes on along the minus strand of JAPWTK010000035.1, from coordinate 1,776,590 downwards.
ATTGTCGCAGGACTTTGTACAATCTCAATGGACAATAAGCTGGGCAAAATTAAGTGAATTGTCTCACGATCTGACATAAAAGCCGGATGAATACCAGGCTGATGTCTGCAGATAAATTGCTTGACATTTTTCACTTAGTAGATATGACAATTTCCAAATGAATCTTCGATTTGGAGGATGTCTATGGTCTAAGCCAAGAAGTTGTCGAAATAGTCCCAATTACAACCATTGTTATTGGAGTTTAATTCACGGTGGATAATTACTTGCATAAGTTCAAGGCAAAATCAAATAAAAAAATCTTACGATCTGACGCAAGAGTAATGTGAATAGGGAAAATTGCTTGAAAATCTTCTGGGAATTATTACCACTCGAAAAACGGACCTGTCCTCGTAATCCAAAAATATCTAATTGATGGATAAGTATATACTAAGAGACAGAAACAGTGTAAAGATCAATGGCATGAAATGAACCACACTAATGTCCATTTTTTTAGTACCTACATTCGGTTTACCATCTGCTCCGAACAATCCTTGATTTCTTCGTAACTTTGAAAACTTTCAAGAAATTGGAAGAAGACTACTGTTAATTATTTAATTTCAAACCACAATAGTGGTTTGAACAAGAGAGAAAACTTGTTGATGGATGGATACTGTAGAAAACAATTTGATAGGTATACGAGGTGTGACTATTAAATAACCGAAGTGATGTTGCTACCAGCGCGCTGAGGGCGTATCGCGACAAGTTTGAACAGAACTGTGTATGGTGATACTTTACCTACGCTGAGCTCGTTGGACAAGTCAGTGGGTCGCTCAGTTTGACTGTAGCAGTCGTTTGAATTAGTCTACGCACCAGAGACGCGTCGAAAAAATGTTAAGTGTTCAGATGGAGCAACGGGTCAATCTCAAGTTTCTTGTTAAACTGGGGAAAACTTTTACAGAAGCTTATGCAATGTTAAAAGAAGTGTACGGAGATGAATATTTATCCTGCACACAAGTTTTTGAATGGTTTAAAAGGTTTAAAGAGTCCCTCTTAGCGAAGCGGTTAAAGCAAAAGCGACGGAGGTTGTGAACCAGCTAACAGAAGCGGACTTCCAGCAGTGCTTTCAACAATGGAAAAGTCGTATGGAGCGGTGTAGAGATCGCCAAGGAGAGTACCTTGAAGGCGAAAAAGTTGTTACTGTAATTGGTAACGAATATGACGTGTTATGACAGCAGTTCGGTTATTTAATAGCCACACCTCGTATATGGCGTTTACAGAATTCATGAACAAATAATAGTGTAAGATATAACTATTTGCTGACAAAATATTAAAATACACAACGAAACGTAAAACCTTGCCTTGTAATTATTGCGACAGTTACCAGTTGTTTGGATAGTAACGACGAGAACTATGTGTTTATTGACATCTACATATGTTTTTTTTAGCCTGCTAACAAAAAAGTAATGCTATGCAACTATAACGACATAACCAGATTTCCCCTAGAACATTCTTCTGGAACAGGAACGATATCACAGTCTTGCTGTGATATAATCACTGAAGAATGGCAAGAACGCGGACGATTTATGTAACCTAATTGACTTTTCAGTACGTTGTACTGGAAAAGTTGTACTTTCACGTACATATTTCTGATCCCATCTGGTAAAATAGGGGAGCAAATAATTTCATGGTTGCATACATTTTTGCCTTTTCTTAGCAGTCTAGTGCTTATAATCAAGATTTAACGCATTCTGCTATGCAGCATATACTGACACTAAATATATTATATAATATATAGTCTGTAAACACCTTATGTATTCATTTCTAATTTGGTATCAGCAAAATTTTGAAATAAACTAATTTCCACACTAAAAACCTAAAAAGACTTTGCGAAAGGCGAACTAGATTTGTTTTTACCGAACGCCGTAAATACTGCATGGCAAAAATCGCCCAGAACGAAAATTAAAGACGTCATACTTTGCGGTGGAAGTATTCTATTGCATCTAAGTGAGTCTTCCTTATTAAATTTTCCTTAATAAATCTAAATTAATGCCACCGTCATCGGACAGCCGTGCGAGGCTCCTCGTTCCATTAAAACTAACTTAATTATAGCCGAACACGTTGCACAAATCAATTTGGGCGCAAAAAGTGTGGAACGCCGACACCTTCTAGGATGATATTGCAGGAAACCGAGTGGGCCTCAAGGAATGCGTACATACAGGGTGTTGTTCAGAAGTTGCCGAACTAACTAAAAATTATTCCTGCCCAAACATTAACTTTCTCAGGGTTTTGCGTGTGTAGTTCCCTCATCCAGTGAGGATTTTCTCTCGACCAGTAACGACAGTTTTGGCGATTAACATGGCCGTGAAGTGTGAATGTAGATTCATCCGAAGATAAAACATTTTCTGTTTGTAAAGTATTGTCATCTATCATTTGCATCATTTGTTCACAAAAGAGAATTCGTCTATAAAAATCGTCTTCCGCGAGTTCATTATTTGGTACCAGTTTATGTTATATGGGTGCATCTGATTTTCTGCCAATACGCGGAGAATCGAGGAATGGCTAATATTTAATGTTGAAGCTGTTTGACGACTCGACATATGTGGATTTTCTTCCAATTTCTGATCATCACTGAGTTTATTGGGAGGATTTTTCTTTAGCTGCCGTACATATCCACGTTCCCGAAACTGCTTCTCTATTTTACTTACGGTACCTTGGTATATCGGCGGCAACTCCGGATATTTTTCTTGAAATAGGCGAACAACTTCGGCCTGCGCTCGTGTTCTGTCTCCGTAACCAATCATCTGCAGAATCGGCTTCTTATGTATTTCTGTTAGGTAAACCATCTCCCTGAATTGCAACATGAAAACTAAAGCAAAAAGTTTAATACTGATAACTGTTAACTACTGTTACAATGACAAGCACGTTTCTAGGTAATTTCACTAAAGCTGATAATGGCCAACTTATTAAATTTCAGGTTTGTTTTTTTGCTGCTTGCTAATTTTTTGTCGTTCGATTGTCAAAAATATTTTTTTTATTGTTAATTTCTGCAATAAAACTTAAAACCATAGCGTTTGAATAGAGAATGAAAATGCCTTTCTAAGTTCACAAGCCCTCGATTTGAAAATTTAGGGGTTGAGCTGTACCTGAAGGGGTTTAGGGAATTTTCCGTCAAGATTTTGAATTAGACGCTTTATATTGGTATTTAGACTTTTCTTTTATTTTTTATTTTATTAGTGTTCGCCCTAATATCGTTAGTTAGTGCTCTAGTAGCTAATAGTGTTTATATAGGAATAATGGAAATATTATTCGGACAGACAAACGAATCCCGCTCTGTGTACCTAACAACATATTCTTAGCGCCTGACTGGAAAAAACTCCGTACAGCTTTCCTAGAAAAAAGAAGCTCATTCATCGACGCCTAGGAGGCATTCGTTTCTCGGGTGGGTTGATTCAGTAGAACGCTCGTCAACCCAAGGAGAACGATGATACGCGAGATAATTCAATTGAGGCCTGTATCCGGATGTGCATAGTCAATGCATGACGCGGCAACATCGGGAAAGGCTCACTGCGCGCCGAGAAGTGTCAGCGGAAAAAACACACAGTGGTACCAAATCTCCATAAGGCACTGCCGACTGGTTTGCGGAAGACGTGGCGAATATTCATTTTTTAATGATATGTTTTTGATAGGTTCAGATTTGAAATTATTGTTTTGATCTGGTGTTTGACAGCTTTCAAACTGTCAGGGTTCTAAACAGGGTACAGGGTAAACTCGTTATACATTCTAAAACCGTTTGTTGCTTAAAAAAAATCATGTGAACATTATTTTTTTCCAAGTAAGAGGCCATTTCAAAAAACGTTCTTCAAACTAAACTGCTCGTCAAAATTAGCGTAACACTCTTTTGATGAGCGCCATTTTCGTTCTGTTTAAGCTAGAGACTTGCGGTTTGAAAATTCCGGTAGCCTATAGGGTTGTTTTTATTGCCCCCAAAGGCGATACACTGTGACTTAAACGGTTCGCCGTCCACACTCCAAAAAACCAACCCCATAAATTTGAATTCGCAAGATTTTGACGGCAACTTCGGAGTCCTACAAGATGGACTAAGAAGGACACTGTCTGGTAAAAACCCTATTCTGGCACACATTACGACCTCCCTAACAAGTCCTGAGCATTTGGTCGCTGCCTCATCCTTTCAACCAATTTCCAGCCTCCTTGATTCATCCCTCTGAAGTTATGCTGGTTTTAACATGCTTTGACCACTGGTTGGCGGTTTCATTGCTAAAAATCAGTTGCTCTGCGGTGTCACAACCAATTTTCACCCGCAGGCCATTCAAACATCCCTCCAGACCATCGCTACACCCCCACCCACCCCCTCTGGTTCCACCACTGTTGGAGGCAACGTGGGCAGTCGCTTGGTCTCTAATTCATGTCCTAGCTTACACGAAGTATCTCGAATTCGACTGGACTCACTGAGGACCGTCGATTGAGCGCCAAAAGTAAAATTCCACCCCCCCAAGCAAATTTACTACGTTGAGGAGATGTAAGCAGGGGTTTGTGGTGTCCAAACAGTCGTTTGGACACCACAAACCACCTGCAGTCGCCCACGTAGCCTCCAACAGTGGTGGAACCAGAAGGGGTGAGTGGGGGGTAGGTGTAGCGATGGTCTGGAGGGATGTTTGAATAGTCTGCGGGTGAAAATTGGCTGTGACACCCCAGACCAATTGATTTTAGCAGCAATTGGATCAATGAAACCGCCAACCAGTGGTCAGAGCATGTTAAACCCAGCATAACTGCAGAGGGATGAATCACGGGGGCTGGAAATGGGTTGAAAGGGTGGGGCAGCGACAAAATGCTCAGGACTTGTTGGGGAGGTCGTAATGTGAGCCAGAATAGTGTTTTTACCACACAGCGTCCTCCTTAGGCCATCTTGTAGGACTCTGAAGTTGGCGTCAAAATCTTGCGAATTCAAATTTCGACATGGGGTTGGTTTTTGGAGTGTGGACGGCGAACCGTTTAAGTCACAGTGTAGCGCCTTAAATAATAAAATCAGGGCAATAATAGACAACCCTATAGGCTACCGGAATTTTCAAACCGCAAGTCTCTAGCTCAAAACAGAACGAAAATGGCGCTCATCTAAAAAGTGTTACGCTAATTTCGACAAGCAGTTTACTATAATTTGTAATGGGAAACTGAACTGTATACGAGCCTTTCTCTTTGTTTGAGCGATGGTTGCTCTCAACGATTGGGAACTGCTGGGCGGCGGTGTCTCGGCGGTGGGTTAAAAGGGCCGGAGGTGAGTTCCCGTGGCGCCACCGCGGCCCACCAGGTACAGCGCCATCGCCCCTACACGCAGAGCCCCGACCTTTGTTCTCGGCGCTTATCTGCTCTCGGAGCGCGTAAAGTAGCCGAAGATACGGATCCAGATAGGCCGCAAACAATTTGTGCTTTGCTTCCTTACCGATCGCATCTCCGAAAAAAAATATATATATTGCTCCCTATGAATATGCATTTGTCGATCGGACTTATCATTTGTAATCTGTAATCTTTCTTGCTTGAATTACATACGTATTATCGATTTTTTTTTAAGTCTCCAAGGTTGAGGTTTTAGAACAAGTAGTTTTGGAACAACAATCGTGAGCGAGCAGAAAAGAAAATTTAGATATTATTAAAAAAATATATAAACTATATAGGTACTACATATACAGCGTGTCCCAAAAAAGTTGGAAACAGGCCAGCAGAATCGAAACTATTGGTATTTTCAAAAAAAGCTTCCTACAAAAAAACATTCGCACCATAAACCGCCATCGGACAGTCATTCCTCTACGACGTCGACATTCCTCTACAGGGTTTTTCAGAAATCAGAAAAAACTGTTTCAGTTAAATGGCAACACCGCTTAATTCGCGTCTAATCAAAAAAAGTTTTTAAGACAAGTTGTTTAGAATGCCGAAGTATGGGAGTATACGAAAAATCGGCGTGATAGTCAAATGTTTACGAATTAAAGCTGCTGGCCCAAAAAGTTGGAAACAGGCCCGCAGAGTCGAAACTATTGGTATTTTCAAAAAACAGTTTCCTACAAAAAACATTCTCACCATAAACTGCCAACGCCCAGTCAAAACAACGTCGACATTCATCTAGGCCTGTTTCCAACTTTTTGGGCCAGCAGGGTTAATTCATAAACATTTGACTATCGCATCGATTTTTCATGTATCGCCATATTTCGGCATTCTGAACAACTTTTCTTAATAACTTCTTTTGATTAGACGCGAATTAAGCGGTGTTGTCATTTAACCGAAACAGTTTTTTCTTATTTCTGAAACACCCTGTAGAGGAATGTCGACGTCGTTTTGACTGACCGATGGCGGTTTATGGTGCGAATGTTTTTTTGTAGGAAACTTTTTTTGAAAATACTAATAGTTTTGATTCTGCTGGCCTCTTTCCAACTTTTTGGGACACACTGTATATAAAAATACGAGGTGTGTAAATGAAGTAATGCGACTGGCAACGTAACGCTCGATCTAGCAACATTGCGGAGACGGAACTTGGAAGGGCGGTAGGTTAACATGTAATGCACCTTCAGTACAAGTTAGAACTTGTTAGAGTCATTTGTTTGTTCTTACAGAGAGTGTGAGACCAAACATCAAGAACAACTGTATGTTGCACCACGACAATGCGCCTTGTCACACAGCCATTTCAGTAACCGAGTTTTTAGCCAGAAAAAATATTCCCTCAGCCTCGTTATTCTCATGACTTGAGTTCTTGAGACTCTTTTCTCTTCCTGAGATTGAAAAATCACCTCAAGGGATGTCATTTTGGGACCATAGAAAACATTCGAACTGAAAAAGCTGAAGGCTATTCCAGTATATGAGTTCCTGCACTGCTATGGGGAATGGAAGAACCGTCTCCAGCGCTGTGTGGCTTCTCAAGGAAGTTATTTTGAAGGAGACAATACTGGATTCTATTCGAATAAAAAAAAAAGAAAAAAACCAGTCGCATTACTTAATTTACGCAACTCGTATATACATATATACCAATATATTACGAAACACCTAGGTTATACAACACTAATAGAACAGTTTTTGTAACCCATACCTTCACTGCGTATTCTAACTGTGGTAGTATTACATTTGTAGTTAGATTTTATACAGTTTCTTTTTTTAGAATTGTAGAAGTTTAATTTGCTGATGAAGTAAATAAATTCATCGGTGATTTCGAAGATTTATTTTATTATGGCACAACCGTAATGTGTTGATGAGTCTGTAAGGAAAAACTGCTGTGTATGGACAAAACTCGATAGTCTGAAACATAACATTTGATTTATATTGTGAGAGAGTTTATGTTCGACTTACTTTTAATGCTAAATGCCTGTGATATATCCCGAAATGTACTCGATAAACAACAACTTCGTCAGTTCTGGAACAAATACGTTCCAGAGATGCCGTTACCAGGTCTGACAACGTTACGTAACCATCAAGTGTATGCAGTAACTTACTAAAATGTATTACAAGTGTATTAAAAATAAAAACAAGTATTTCAAACTCCAACACTCGCATGGTCATGATATGCCAGTGACTATGCATGGTCATGATACTCGTTCAGACGTCAGTTTATAGCACTTTACATACTACTAACGGAAACATTCAAACACGTCCGTTATTAGACCTATCCCTAGACTTTCAGTACGAAAATAACATAATACAGCGTAAACAAGTACCTTCACGCCACACTATGCCTGTGCTGTTGTTCGAATCAGAATTAAAAAGCGTAAACTTGTGTATATTGGATACAAGAAAAGGTAATCCGTAACGGCCATGGCCAATCGTTAATAAGACAAATTTCATTTTTCTATTGTGACGCGCACAATGCGATTCGACGAGGACCAAATGAAGGTCCGCGCCTGCCCTATCCGAGGTAATTACCTCGCTATTATTTCCCATTCGAAAAAATACCACCTTCGGGAGATAATTCGAAAAAAACGCGGCACGCACATCGAGAGGTGCGTCCGTCCGAGATTCGGGTCCCGAATCCCGATTTTAATGATGAGTTATGAAAACCCCGAGGGGCGGCAATTTCGGATGGTCTTTTTTGGACGCCACGCGGGTCTTTCTCGGGGCATTTCGTGTCTGGGGTGGCTCGAATTAACCACTGCGCGTATCGATCTTAAGCCTTGCGAAATCTAAAAGGTGGTATCCCGGGTTCAAATAAACTTGACTTCTATGTGGATGTGGAAAGAAAACTGTATATGTTAGCCAAACTGTATATGAACACATTTTAGACAGTTCGAGCAATATACAATACGCAGAAGGAAAATAAAAATTTCATCCCAAATGTCTTCCTGTTAGTAAAAGACACAATGAATATCAAATTCTTACGTTATTCTTAGTCTAGAGCCAAAATAGACAAAGAAAGTGGTAGCTTCCCAAATCATCGGACGTTGAATATAAGTAAAAATATGAAAGTATTGGTATCTCACACACTAAAATTATATGATTCTTAATGAATATACACTCAGTCCCTAATTCCGTTCGCGTATAACCTTGAGCAATCGCTCAATCTTCTATCTTGAGCTTATCTGCATATCCAAAATGTCAAGCGCATCAATCAGATCTTATCTTTACATGCAATAACTGGCTGCGATACTACATCAGTAATTTTCAAAAGGGGTAAAGCAACATTATTTAAATTGTTAGAAAAACGTAATGACTTGATTGATTGCGCAGAAGTATTTAAAAATATTGATTCTTCTCTACAAGTCATCATCACAAATGGTGTTCACTTCCTTCTTGGTATATATGGAACTCCAAAAAAATTATTATAGAAAAGTATAGACATTTAAGTTTTGTAAAAAACAAATGGAACAATATAAGAGTACAACTATCCTGTTTTCTTTTAATATCTGCTTCAGCTTATCAACACATATCGTGTATCAAGGTTAGGCAATCAATTGAATTGAGACTGACCAGAAGACTGGGGTTGCAAATTAATAGATAACAGTTTGGAGCCAATTCGAACGTTACTCCTATCTGCTCCAGAAAAACTTCTTAACACTATTTCTTGCAATTGCAAGAAGGGTTAAGTATAGTAAAAATTGCGACTGGAAAAAAAGTCGGACTATTTTGTTCATCAGCGTGTACCAAAAAGGTCAGTCATCCTCCAATATTGAAAACTGATGAGGATTCTTATGGTATCAAGGAGGAGACAACTGATGCATCTTTCTTCTTAGAACAATCTACAGAAATTCAGCAAGAAGAGGAAGAAGAAAGCGAAGAATACGTTACTGTTGAAGTAGCATTGAAGATTATCAGTCAGACTAAAATTTTCCCGAAATTAACAATAGTCCGTTTCACTTTAATCAATACCAGGAGTACCATTTTTTCAATCAATAGGATACTGTCTAGCAAAAATTAATCACAACAGATCGTGGAGTATGCCTACTGGGGAAACCACGTTAAAAAAAATGCGCCAAGTACACTACCTCATAGGTGGTGCGGAAACGTGGGCATATTAGGTAGAATACGATTTCTCGATTCTAGAGAATAGAAAAACCGATATTTTTGACCTTTGACCTTGAATACATTTTATAGCAGGCGTAGGATCGGTGGGGACTTTTGATATGTTATTTGCAATAATGTATGTGTTGAAGACCTATACCAATTTTCAGCTCTATGCGAAATGAAAATTTGCATTGATGAAAATTTAGCCAATTATTTTCCTTTGACTGACAGCACACCAAACGATTCGATTACTAACATTTTTAGTGCTCGATTTCCCCTTCGATTCAGGAACGACGTTCAGAAGGAATATTCGCCCTGGCATATTTATAGAATATTCCATTTATATTTTTTACTATCGGGGCCAAAGTATCGGCCCAAATTCATTTACGACGATTTTTTCGCAGTCAGATTCACGGTGAAATTTGAATCGACAACCGTCTGGTGAGAAATATTTCTAGACCATTCCAGTAATATTCAAGAAGGAATATTCGCTCTACCAGATTTACGGAATATTCCATTCACATCGTGTGCCATCGGCGTCGAAGTGACGGCTCAAATTCTTTTATTATTGCACTATATACAATTTCTTCCGAATTTAACCCGCTGTTAGTCTCGAATCGGCACGCAGCGCGGTTTAACCTCGAAGTTTTTGTTCGGCATTGCCCCTGCGGTCGTTCCGCGGTTCCCTTTCCCGCTGTCGCTGCGGTCGCGCAGCCCTTATTAATCGGCCGATTTGGCCGGGTGGATCCCCGGGAGCATTCCTCCTGGGAGGGCGGTCTCGGAAAGGGTGAGTCGCGGCGTAGCGTGCGACGCCGCTGTCAGGTGATGCGTAGGGCGCAGCGAGGGTTTCCCTCTGGCCGGGGTTGTCGCCCGAGGTGGCCAGCGGCGGCGGAGAGTCAGGGGCGGCGGAGTAAAGTTATGAAACGAAGGGATAAGGGAATATAAATGTAGGGGGTCAGAAGGAATGGGACAAGACTAAGCTGGATATACTAGAAAATATTATGATTGAGCTCAACATGCCTTATACCAATGTCGCTGGTTTATAGCCTAGGAAATATAGCCAAAATAGGTCCAATTTTTCAAAAAATTCCTCAAGCGTTAAAAAAAATTGGTAATTAGGGAAAAAAATAGTGCAATTTGAGTGCACTAGTTCTGGATCAAATCGGTTTGTAGGAACATAACCAAAAAAATTCATAAACGTGTGGAAACCCGGTTTTTTCACTTTTTAAGTACCAACAAAAAATTATATCAGAAAAATAAAAAATAGCACGTTATTGCGCTTAAAAAGAAGAAGAAAATCAGTTTTTAAAAATTAATATCGGTTCACAACTTTTTTGCAAAAAAAAATAAAAAACCGCCGCATTCTTTCTGACTCACCCTGTATATGAAGGCCGAGTATAACAATTCTCGACCGATTATGCGATATGTGTAAATTAAGTAATGACTCTGGCAACATAGCGCCCGATCTAGCAACACTGCGGAGACGGGACTTGGAAGGGCGGTAGGTTAACATGAAATGCACCTTCAGGACAAGTTTGAACTTGCTAGAGTCATTTGTTTGTTCTTTGTGACTTTGTTTTCGTAAACTGTTTTTTTGTGCGTTTTAAAAATGAGTGACATTAATTTTGAGCAATGGCGTGCTATCAGGTTTTGCTTCAGACTTGGACACAGCGCAACGGATTCTTTTGCAAAACTTCAACACGCCTATGGAGAGAGTGTTTTCTCAAGAGCCCAGGTTTTTCGGTGGTTTAAGGTATTCTCAGAAGGATTGAACCACGCAGTGGAAGGCCTTCATCTTCAAGAACCGATGAAAATGTCGATAGAATACGGACTCTTGTGCATTCAGATCGTCGGTTGACAACAAGAATGATCGGGGAACAGTTAAATTTGAATCACACCACTGTTCATCAAATTTTGACTAACGAATTGGGGATGAGAAAAATCTGCACGAAAATTGTTCCAAAAAACCTTTCGCAGGAACAAAAGGACATAAGGAGAGAAAGGTGTCTTGACTTTTTGGAATCGATTGAAAGTGATCCCCATTTTATGAAACATCAAATTACTGGTGATAAGACTTGGGTGTTTGAGTACGACCCGGAAACTAGGCGCCAAAGCATGGAATGGCACACTTCAAGATCTCCAAGACTCAAAAAAGCAAGAATGAGCAAGGCGAAGATCAAATGCATGTTGATTTGCTTTTTTGATAGCCAGGGAACTGTCCAGAAAGAGGTGTCTGCAGGCCAAACAGTAACTCAACACTTTTACAGAGAGCTTCTTGAAAAACTTCGAAAAAGGGTCATGCGTGTGAGACTGACCAACCATCAAGAACAACTGGATGTTGCATGACGTCAATGCGCCTTGTCACACAGCCATTTCAGTAAACCAGTTTTTAGCCAGTAAAACCATTCGTGTGGTTCCTCAACCTCCTTATTCGCCTGACTTGTGACTCTTTCTCTTCCCGAGATTGATAAATTAAGGGACGTCATTTCGGGACCATAGAAAACATTCAAACGGCTGTAACCAACCAGTGTGTGAGTTCCAGCACTGATACGGGGAATGGAAGAACCATCTCCAGCGCTGTGTGGCTTTTCAAGGAAGTTACCTTGAAGGAAACAGCACTGAATCGTAATTCCATTCGAATAAAAAATTTAAAAAATCAGTCTGATTACTTAATTTACATACCTCGTATATATTCGCCGGATTCATTACTTCTTAATTGGACTATACCTTCGAGTATCGTACGAGTCAACTTGAGTTGGAGCAAAGCGATATTTAAACCGTGCCGTCTTCGGCCCGTAATTTAAGGGCGCGCGACCCTTAAGTTTTGCCTATTAAATCCTCGAAACATCAAACAAAAGTCCACGCTCACCTTTGTTGTGTGTAAAACACGAGTTTTTGTGTCGGGCCGGCCGGCCCGAAAAGAGAGTGGGCGTGGTTTCGTTGCGGCCGACGATCGTCGACGACTTTTATGCCCGGTCGTACCACGACGGGATTTCAGCGCGTCCCCGGGCATCATCGGGCGCAGTCTGAGGGCCCCGACGCACTTCTCGTCTTGTTAGGGGGGCGCGGCCGATACGTCGTCCCACATAAATAATCCTGTCGGCTCTCCGCGGGCCCCGCTCAGGTCGTGTTCCTGTGCAAATAGTCGGGAAACGTTAATTTATCAAGTGTTAGTTATCCCGAGACCGTTCGCATACTCGTATAACGAAAATACTCTTCGTACTACGAGCCCTAACAAATATATGTTCGGACAGACGCATTTTTTTTCAAATGAAATTATTCACTGTCGTGCGAAAATTTACCCACAACCACGCTTTAAAAACCTAAAATATTTAAATTTGCATACATTTGCAAGATAATATTATGCTGAAAATTATTATTAGCTTGGATTTGTTACGAATTTATGGCCAAAAATATAAAAATCTGCTGAAAATGCTGACAACTGAATGTTCGGAAAATCTAGAAACATGCCCTAAAAAATAAATAAAAACTTGTTGTTGCCTCGGTAACCATTAATTTCACAATTAGATGTGTCAGTCACAGGTGATTTCTGGTAGTTATGCGAATATTCGTTATCATAATCATAACATAGTATAAAACAAAGTCGCTTCCCGCTGTCTGTCCCTAACTACCTATGTATGCTTAGATCTTTAAAACTACGCAACGGATTTTGATGCGGTTTTTTTTTTAATAGATAGAGTGATTCAAGAGGAAGGTTTATATGTATAATACATGCATAATATAGTAGAGAAACACTGATAATTTTAGAGGTTTCTAATGCGATGTCGTAAATAAACACATTTTTTTGCGCTTACATTGCAAACGCTGGCTGAACCCGACGAGATAGATCAAAATAATGTACTACAGTATTGTACACCTTAAAAAAGGTCTACAAAAAAGTCCGCGATGGTATATGTCTATCTTTTAGGGATAACCCACAATAATAATTTTTTATCCTTTACTTTTTTACGAGAAATATTGGCTTATTTACGAAGCGATTTTAAGCAAGACAGCATTAATCCTTATCCAATTAGGTACCTTAAATACATTGTGCATCTAATATAGATCAATATGGCCCTTTACAGCATGTAATTTAAATTAATATTTTCGAAGATATTACAGATTTAAAATACAGGGACATGGCGGTTGCGGCGGTACCGGCCGGCGACGCGTGCCTATAAATTGCGCGTCGAAGGCCTGCGTTTTTTTTTGTAATAGATAGAGTGATTCAAGAGGAAGGTTTATATTATAATACATGCATAATATAGTAGAGAAACAATGATAATTTTAGAGGTTTTTAATGTGATATCGTAAACCGTGCGAAGCCGGGGCGGGTCGCTAGTTATTAAATAAAAATGGGCCGTGGACGTGCGACTGATCAAAAATTGCGGCAGCTCATTGTAAAAAAAAAAACTGCAGTGGCAAAAAAATCCGCGAAATTGCGGAAGAATTGTGCTTTGCAAAGTCTACTATTGGGGCCATATTAAAGCATTACCGCGAGACTGGAAATCTGGATGTAAAAGGTAAAAGTCCTGGAAGACCCAGACTTGTTCCTGAAAGGAGCCAAAGGCTGTTGGTGAAAATTTGCAAAAAAAGTCGACGGAACACCTTAAGGAATATAACAACGCAATGGAACTCTGAAACAGGAGAAAGGCTATCCCGCGAATGTTGCAGAAAATACATTCATCAGTCTGGGCTCACTTTTTATAAGGTTTACTATTTTATATTTCAAATTTTTAATTTTTCAATTTTCGTAAATGATCGTAGGCTAAAGAAAAGCTTTATTAACTGAGGCACAAAAAAAAAGACTGACTTGGACCAAATCGAAGGTATCGTGGAATATAGAAGACTGGTCAAAAGTAATTTTCAGTGAGTCCAAATTTGATGTCTGCGTAGGCGATCATAGAAAAAGAGTAATAAGAACAAAAGGTGAAGCCTTTCATAAAGACTGCCTTAAACGAACCATAAAATTCCCGAAGGGTGTCATGATATAGCTAAAAGTTTGGGACAGTGTGAGGTCATAGAGGGTACCGTCAACGCTGACAAATATATACAAATACTTACGAATAGCTTATTACCGACTGTTCAGGATATGTACCCAGACAATAATTTCATATTCCAACAAGACGGCGCAGCTTCCCATACTGCAAAAAAGACGAAAAAGTGGTTCGGGGAACAGCATATTTAAGTCCTATCGTGGCCATCAAACAGCCCCGACCTAAATGTCGTTGAAACATTGTGGCGAGATTTGAGAGATTATTCTCAAAGAACGGTCCTACTTTAAAGGAAAAAATCGGCGAAATTTGGGACACCTTTTCACCAGAACTCTGTCGAAGCTTGGTTGAAACAATGCCTGCAAGAATTCGGGCCGTAATTAAGGCAAAAGGTGACGTAACGCCTTATTAATACTTAAAATATTTTTTTCCGAACATTTGACAGTTATTTTGCTATATTTTATTTGTTTTGTTAAGTTGTGTCATTGTTAATTTGGTTTTTTGAAAACATTAACGCTGGAGAAACTTATCTTTTTTTCTTGTCAGTTTCTGCAGTAAAATTTAAAACCACAGCAGTTTTGAATAGAGAATGAAAATACCGTTCAAATGAAGTATCACAAGCCTCTACTTCCAATTTGAAAATTTAGAGGTTGTAGCTGTCACCTGAAGGGGGTTGAATTTAGGGATGACATTTTTACGCCGCAAGATGTCATTTTAGAATTAGAAATTGACGTGTCTCAGGACTTTCTAAAAAAATGCATAATAATGGAGCTACTGAATTTATTCCATTGTCTGTTCCACATTGTACACGGTGGAGACTTTAACTGGAATATATTCGCTAGCGGGGTGGTGAATGATTTTTCAAAAAAATTCCCGGGACACGTCAACTTTTAAATGTATTTACCTACATTTTGCAAGTAATATGAAAAATATAGCCCTTCAGGGGTGGCTGAAACCACCCTCGACATGATTTTTTTCAAATGCAACCCTATGGCTTGTGACCCCTCATTGTAAAGCTGGTGGAAAGAGGAATCCAACGCACTGATCAAATTTTAATTTTTAGTATGTTTGTAGGGTTGCATACAATTAAAACAATTTAAAAATTAAATTTATTTTCAACGTAACAATTGTTCAAAATGTGCACCATTCACTTGTTGGCAGCATCCCAGTCTGTGGTAGGTTTCGTCCCTTACATTATGCAACATTTGCGGTGTTATTTTTCCGATTTCCTCTCTTATCCTTTCCTGCAGATCTGCTATGTTGTTGGGTTTCTGAATGTAAACCCTACTTTTAAGATGTCCCCACAAAAAGAAATCCAGTGGTGTAAGATCTGGAGATCTTGCTGGCCACTCAATATTACCTCGCCTCCCAATCCACCTACCGGGAAAAATTCTGTCCAGATACTGACGAGCAATGGCAGCATAGTGTGGTGGGGCCCCATCTTGCTGAAACCATAACCTCTCGTCGGTCAAGTTAGGGTTTAAGGGGTTTGGAAATAAATGACATAGCACTGGCATTAGTTCGTGCTGGAGTAAACGCAAGTATCTTGCTCCATTAAGAGTGTCATCAAAGAAAAATGGTCCTACAATTCTATCTTGTATTATTCCGGCCCACACATTAGTTTTCTGTGGGCGCTGAGTATGAAGTTCCCTCATCCAATGGGGGTTCTCTTCAGCCCAGTAACGACAATTTTGGCGATTTACGTGCCCATTCAATGTAAAAGTAGCCTCGTCAGAGATATTTAAGTATTTTTAAAACTGTTTTGTGATTAAGATTACTATCACGGGCCAGTTGACGGGCTGGAGTGATTAGATTTTCTTCTAGAGCAAGCAACAAATTCAACTTAATGTCGTCATCAACAACAGCCTGCCTCTTACTCGGTACTTTCCTGACATGACCCATCTCTCGATATTGTGCCTCAATTTTACTAATGGTACCTTGATTTAGTGGTGGCAAGTCAGGATGCCTTTCTCGAAACAAGCGAACAACTTCGCATTGAGTTCGCGCCCTATCACCATATCCAATCATCATCAAAATTTCGATTTTTAGTGATTCAGTTAAATAAGACATTTTCACCAATTTGAAATAACACTTCGTTTCAAACTCTGAATACAGCATACAAACTAAATTACTCTTTGCGGCCGTGTAAAAACACTAGCAAAAAATAACAAATATCAGTTGTGGCAAAAAATTGCTTGGAATTTTTTGTGGGGACATATGAAAAGCCAGGTTTACATTCCAAAACTAAACGACACACATTTTGAGTACGAAATTGTTGCGTTAAAAATAAATTAAACTATAAAATTACGTTTTAATTGTATGCAACCCTACAAACGTACTAAAAATTAAAATTTGATCAGCGCGTTGGATTCCTCTTTCCACCAGCTTTACAATGAGGGGTCACAAGCCATAGGGTTGCATTTGAAAAAAATCATGTCGAGGGTGGTTTACGCCACCCCTGAAGGGCTATATTTTTCACATTACTTGCAAAATGTAGGTAAATACATTTAAAAGTTGACGTGTCTTGGGAATTTTTTGAAAAATCACTCACCACCCCGCTAGCGAATATATTCCAGTTAAAGTCTCCACCGTGTATATTAAGTGCTAGAAAAGTAAACTTTACGTCGAAGACTAACGTGTTTTAATCCATTGTCGTAAAATCCGTTACAGCCACCGCAATCCATGGACAATTTAAGTATGCCATGCGTTAGGTTACTATCGTTCGGATCGCGTCTCTCATGATTTTAACGTATTATACACCTCTTCTTTTTTGCATATCGCATCGGCGATCGGGTAGAGCTCGCATATTATTTTATATCGCCTTGTGATTTGGAGATCTGATTTGCGCCCGGCGGTGTGTCATTATGTGGGTAGGTTCGTACGACTGTTTCCAGTAATAACAGTAATGCCAGCCGCCTCTACTAGGTCGACTTATCGGCCGATCGCCCGTAGAAGGAAAAATCGCTCGTAGTGGTTCGTTTCCTTTTTTAGCACAGAAAATATGGCGACTAATGCTATTAGTACATTACACGAGGTGTGTAAATTAAGTAATGAGACTGGCAACGTAGCGCCCGATCTAGCAACACTGCGGAGACGGGACTTGGGAAGGGCGGTAGGTTAACATGTAATGCACCTTCAGTAAACAGTAAAAACATTCCTGTGGCTCCTCAGCCTCCGTATTCGCCTGACTTGAGTCTTTGTCGCTGACTTTTTTCTCTTCCTGAGATTGAAAAATTACCTCAAGGGACCAGTCCAGTAGGCAGATATATTTATGTGTTCCTGAAAGATATAGGGCTAGTTTTGACGGTTTCCTATGTATTTTTTTGCGTAGAACACAATGCGCGGGGTCCGTAGAGCTGAAACCGTCCGCTAATTTTTTAAATTAACAATTTGTGAAAAAAAAAGTCTATTTTTTACAATTTCGCTTATATCTCCGTTCCTTGGCATATTTTATATAGCATATGCATATAAGAAGGTGTAGCCTATTTAATTTCCAAAATTTTAAGCCCAACCCGAAGTCTCCAAGTGCTACTGTTAACTTGCAAATGACTGCTGAAGTTGAAAAGTTGATTTTTTTCACCATTTTTTTTTACTTCGAAAGTAAGGCGACTATGATCATGAAATTTCTTGGAGGGACTGCTGTTTGTAGTATGAAGTTAAAAAAATATTCAGCTCGATCCATTAATAACTTTTCGAGTAATTAACGATCGCATTTTTTTGCGAGCCTTATACAATGACGGCATTTCTTTGTTTATTGTACGATATTGACCGGGTTGGGCTAGAAAAATCATAAATCTCTTCAAGTTTGCGAGACTTTTTGAGATTTTGAAAAATATTAATTTGGGACAGTTTTATAACGTTTTCTATGCGACCACCTTTTTTGACGCGACGTATATATTGTTTTAGCGTTATATTTTCGAAATTCTCGGAATTGTGACTATAATATCTTGATGCCCATTTTTTGTTTAAAATACGCTTCTTGAAGCGTACTTTCAAAACATTATAAAAAAAGCCTCAAAAAAGGTAGTCGCGTAGAAAATTGTCTCAAGAAATTCTGAAATTTTTTTAAAGGAACAAATTCTAAAAAACCGGCCTATTTTCCTTGCCCACGCCGCGTCTCAGGTACTCTCTAAAACTCGCCCTATAACTAGGAGGTAAAATACGATTCCGGCTAAGCCACCATGACTTATCGGCCGTGAAATCGGGCCCATTAAACAGTTTTTAGCGACTGTGCGGCGCTGACCACACGCATTCGGCAGAATTTCGGGACCTGCTGACCGTCCCCGACGGTAATGAAGGACCGGAGACGCGCGGTCGGGTCGCTTCGGACCCTCGTCTGCTGGCACCTGTCAATCAAGGCGACGTGTTCCCTTCGCTGCACGCGAGGCGTTCCGGGCGCCCCTGTAATTAAAAACCATTTCCACGGCGAAGAAGGTGAAAATTCGTCGGTCGCCGGGCGTTTTCCTCACAAATATTCCCGCTTTCAAATTCACGAGGGTATAGCCTAGGAAAGGTAGCCAAAATAGGTCCAATTTTTCAAAAAATTCCTCAAGATTTAAAAAAAAAACAGGTAAAAAAGTAGCGCAATTTGAGTGCACTAGTTTTGGATCAAATCGGTTTGTAGGAACATAACCAAAAAAATTCATAAACGTGTGAAAAACCGGTTTTTTCACTTTTTAAGTACCAAAAAAAATTATCTCAGAAAAACAAAAAATAGCACGTTATAGCACTTAAAAAAGACGAAGCAAATCAGCTTTTAAAAATTAAAATCGGTTGACAACTTTTTGCAAAAAAAATAAAAACGAAATTTTCTTCGAAAATTGCCCTTCTTTACTATCTAATTACTCGGCCTACGAAAGTCGTAGGGACTTCCGCGAGTGACCAATTTGTAGCTCTTTTCGGCGGCTACTTACCGTAAAAAATCATTTTATCAAAAAATATTCACAACTTCTGGCGCAATTCGAAAAAATGTAAAAAAAAGGTGTTTTCGAAAAATGGCCCGGCAATTGTCAATAACAGTCTTACGGTAATTTTTCAAGGTGCGTTTGGTTCGTGAAGAGGTGCTCTACAATCATACGATGGACCAAGTTTGTCAAATTTGAGGAAGTATCTCAAAAACGACATTGAAAACCGGGCTGTTTTGTGTTTCGGGCGCTCGAGCGAAGGGTAAAGGCCGCATGGTGGGGGGAACTCTCGACTGCTTGGCGCGACCTGCTTTCGTGCGCTCGAATTCAGAGAAACAAATTTTTCAGAATTTTTTGAGACAATTTTTTTGATTTTCTGAAAACTCGGAAAATCCAATTTTATTATCATAATACATAATAATTACAAATTTTTGGAAAATTGGATTTTCCGAGTTTACAGAAAATCAAAAATGTTCCTTGACTAATTTTAAGACATTTTTGTTCAGGGGCTTTTGTTAAAAAGTCTATAGTTTTCGAGAAAAAAAATTGTCAAGTTGAAAAGAAAATTTCTCACCCTGACCGCCATTTTGCTTCACCAAAAAATTTTTAAGACATATCTGACCATACCCAATTAAAATTCAGACATTTATTCCACCATCTAAACCAGTTTGAGACGTGTAAAAAAATGTACAGAGGCCGAAAAATAGTTTTTAAAAAAAATCGGGCCGAAAAAAACACTTTTTTTTTTTCGATTTTTCCATGCTTATTTTTTTTCCAATTTCTAACCATCACCATTCGAAAGAGCACCCTCGAAATCATTTTAGTGTAGGGTATTAATTCAAACTTGATCGTCAAAATTATGCCACTCAGGACTTCTACCTTGATACATTTGAGAAAATCATTTTACATTTTTTTTCATGTTTGTGTGTCAGGAGAGGGATGTCTTTACGGACCAGGCATTGCAGACTGACGGTAAATATAATCCCCTTTGAATAATTCACATTTTAAACTTTAAACGCGTTTTTCTCAGAATCACGTTTTTACAAATGGCTGACATTCTAGCGGCCACTGTGATTAAGCTATCGACTTTTGGCTTTTTGCACTTTTGAAATTTTGCACGAATGCGTAAAAAACATTTCTCCAGGGTCTGACGAGTCGGTTTTTCCATAAAAGCATTTAAAAAATATTAATTAATTTTTTTCGTAAAAAAAAAATTGCAAAACATGATTTTTTTTAAATTTACCGCCATTTTTGTAATTTTGCAGTGGTCTAAAAAATATCTCGTTGTTCCCTGACCAAAACACAACTGATTAAGAACATATTTTGTATTTCTGTTTCAAATCAACACAGAGGGTGCTACAAAGCCGTTTAGACGGAAATTTTCGCGGCCTTCAATTTGCGATGCTCTGGCGGTCACCATTTTGGATTTTTCTGATTTAAAAAAATGTTTTTTCATGTAAAAATTATTGAATTATAATTCGCAAAAAACCGCATTTGTTAATGTTAATTACATCCCCCACGAAAAAAATAAAACAAAAACGACTAAAAAATGACATCTCAAGGTAGAAGTCCCCGTTAACGGGTTAAATCTCTTTATGCGTCGAAAGAATTATACATCCGTGACCCACAAAACCCGAGCGCTAAAAGACCTTATTTATCGCCCACTTAAAGAAGACTCTCATGTAGATCACGTTTCCTCCATCTGGGACGAACGGCCGAGAGCGTCAAATATTTGCTCGAGCGACACTACTGAACAGGCCGTTATCTTTCCACATGGTGTGCCCGCTATCGTAATTTACCGATCGTCCCGGTAATGCTAATCGCCCGTCATTGTCACCACGGTCAGTGGCTCGTGTCCTCGGCCCCTTTCATCTCGTCTCCAGGGCCGTTCGGCCCGGCAGGGGGCCGCGGCGGGTCGGGCGTCCTTGCTAGGGACCTTACCTGTACGCATCTCCATGAGCGTCTCGGCGGGTCGAGTGAAACGTGAGGTCGGAATTTCGGGCGACACGCCAGGGGCGGACTTGAAATATTTCCTAAGATTTTTTTTTTTAAGTAATTTAAGGGGGCTTTCCCGCTTTTTCGCTGAAAAAAAAGTTTTTTTTTGGGATTTTTTTTTAAGAAAGTATAAAACGGATTGAGACAATTTTTTTTTTTAATTAAAAGATAGAGGTATGAAGGTTACACTTATTTGTTTATTTACTTTTTTTAACCAAAATGGCGGCCGTTGATCCTTGTTCGAATGTAGCTACTTCAGGCGGACATGTCTCATGTAAATGAGAATTTTCTATGACGCTATTCATCTGAAATCAAAAAATGAAACATTTTTATAAAATATAGCGTTGTTGTTAGTGCAACTTCCGAATTATTTACAAATACAACGCCCTATATGTTATTTTATATTTGAATAGCGATAATTTTCTGTGTTTAATTACACTAGATAGTGAGTTTTTAAAGACTCAAATATGGTTTTAATTTTATTTTAAAAGCACGATAATTTCAAATATACGGTAATACATAGGATAAGACAGTGTATATCTTTAACCGACAAGGCGTTTCTGCGCATATACTCCTACCTTATAGCCACCTCTGTAGAACAGCGCACCATCTGCGTGACCCATTCCACACCACCTTACCTTCCACATAGTATTTTTTTAGATGGTCATATTTGCTATCCCTAAGTCAACATGGGCCAACCCTATATAGTGTACTCCATTTGGATTGTAGTTTGGATTGCTGGTTAACCAGAAGTCTTATAAATGTTGTTTATATGCCACAAGTTGATATTTGTTGTGAGTACAAGATGCTAAAAATTAGAAAACTTCTTTCAATAAATGAATGAAAAAGGGGGGTATAACATAATCCTGTGTCACCCTATATAACAAATGGGAAAGACTTGTAAGAGGTCGCAGTGGCCATTAGGACTAAGTATTTGTTCAACTCGCGTATATTTAATTCCATTTTAACTTTAAGATTATATACAGGGTGTTTCATAAATTGTGCATCATATGGGAATCATTTTTTTAAAATTTTTTTTTGGAAATTTAATCGTAAGGCTAACTTGTGCTTTGAAAATGATGAAAAATGTCCTACTTGAACGTAGGTCATGTTTTTAGATATCTGCCAAATTTGACATTTTCAAAAAAAATGTTGCGATTTAAAAAAAGTTTTACTAATAAATGTTGTTTCTTTCTAATATCTACAAAACTATCCAGGAAAATTAAACACCTTGAACTTAAAAAAAAAACTTATTACGGTAGGTTTACCACACCACTAACTAGGTAGGTATTTATCACAAAACGATCGATGAAAATACGTATTTTTTAAGAAAAAAATAAGACACTTCCAAATTATTTAACATTTGATGCAAAGTTGACCGGCATTTAGGAGATACGTTTATAGAAACTAATTTTTTTCAGTACTCGATTGATGCTGGAATAATAGTAAACTAAAATATCGTCGTACATCTAACATTTAGCATTGTCAACTTGAACTTTCAACTTCGCATAAACTATAATAGAACTTAGAAGCGTTATTTTTAGGGTTCGGAAAGTTTGCTGTCAAGCATGGTATACTGCATTTAATTATCCAGTTCTCCAGCAGGAACCAGCGTACTACCACGCATACGTAGAGTCCTATGGCGCCTTGGCAGGATCGGTCAGTGGCGTACGTATGCAGGGGCAAGAAATACACGCGTATATAATTGAAGGCGCTTAAAAATACGGTTTACATATACTTTAATTACCGACCCTACGTGATGGCACATATTTCCAGACCCTAGTTATTTTATTATTTTTTTAAAATACGTATTTTAATCAACATTTTGTAATAAATAGTTCATACTTGGCATAATTATGTAAAATTTCGAAAGAAACAACTTGTGTTGGTAAGGTTTTTGAAATCATAACAAATACGCTTATTCTGAGCGATTCTTTTCGGAAAAACTTGTCCGAAAGCCATGTGACCCCATTTGAGTATATTGTTTTTCATTTAAAGTTAAAGTTAAAGATAAAAAAAGGTGTTACTCAATTTGTTTTCCATATGATGCACACTTTCTGAAAAACACGTAGATATACGAGGTGTGTAAATTAAGTAATGAGACTGATTTTTTTATTTTTTTTTATTCGAATAGAGTTACAATTCAGTATTGTCTTCTTCAAAATAATTTCCATACAAGCATCGGAGACGGTTCTTCCATTCCTTATAGTAGTGCTGGAACTCATATACTGGAATAGCCTTCAGCTGGTCATTTACAGCATTTGAATGTTTTCTATGGTCCCAAAATAACGTCCCTTGAGGTGATTTTTCAATCTCGGGAAGAAAAAATAAAGTCACAAGGACTCAAGTCAGGCGAACAAGGAGGCTGAGGAGCCACAGGAATGTTTTTACTGGCTAAAAACTCGTTTACTGAAATGGCTGTGCGACAAGACGCATTGTGGTGATGCAACATCCAGTTGTTCTTGACGTTTGGATTCAAATTTAACTCTTCCCCGATCATCCTTGTCGTCAATCGACGATCTGAACGCACAAGATCCTGTATTCTATGGACATTTTCATCGGTTCTTGAAGATGAAGGCCTTCCGATGCGTGATTCATCTTCAATCGATTCTCTTCCTTCTGAGAATGTCTTAAACCAGGCATTAGGCGTGTTGAAGTTTTGCAAAAGCATCCGTTGGGCTGTGTCCAAGTCTGAAGCAAAACCTGACAGCACACCGTTGCTCAAAATTAATGTCATTTCTCATTTTTAAAACGCAGTAAAAAAAATCGGTTTACGAAAACAGTCACAAAGAACAAACAAACGACTTTAACAAGTTCAAACTTGTACTGAAGGTGCATTACATGTTAACCTACCGCCCTTCCGATTCCCGTCTCCGCAGTGTTGCTAGATCGGGCGCTACGTTGCCAGTCTCATTACTTAATTTACACACCTCGTACATACCTGCAATTTTAAACGTTGTTACATTGTTCAGAGTTGAACAATGGGTCAACAGAGTTATTGGATATTATGCAGTTACTGATTACACAGGCCCACAAAAAAAGTGTCTAGTTCTAGGATGGAGACTAACTTTTTCTTATGTATTTTGTGCCGATGAATCCGAATTCATCATAAAAAATAAGGGTTCCGCAGCAAATTTTGAAGATAACCTCAAAAAACAGTCGAAAACGACGTGTTTCGGTTGTAAAAGCTTGAGAAGACCAAAAAAAATGCCCACAAAAAAAGTATCTGGTTCTGGGATGTAGACTAACTTTTTCTTATGTATTTTGTGCCGATGAATCCCAGAATATTCCCAGATTTCCGCTCTCAAAGATACAACAATCTTCGGATTTGTCTTCAGCTTGCTGTTGTTTCAAGTTATTTTCGTAGTCTGAATTCCAGAAAGTCAAATGCAAGTATGTTCATGTGATTATTAAAGAGTTTGCACTTAGTCTTGATTTTAGACTGACTCAATCCACGTTATTCAAGATTTTACCGTTAAAAACGCAATTTTTACATATTCTTGAGGATGATCTTTGAAATTCACTTGTTAAACCAAAATTTTCATAACACATTCGGGTTTAAGAAATTAAGATACATAGGAATACGGTATTTTATATGTGACGCGAATCATATTCCCATTTCTTTCAAGCTTTTATTACAAAAAACGTCGTTTTCAGCAGTTTTTTGAGGTTATCTCCAAAATCCGTTGGTCAAACCTCTTTTCTCATAGCAAACTCGTATTCAGAAGGCCAAAATACGTAGAAACAAAGTGTTTTTGATGTGCAGCAAATATTTTTTTGTTCTTCTCCAGCTTTTACCACCGAAACACGTCGTTTTGGACAGTTTTTTGAGGTTATCTTCAAGACTAGCTGCGGAACCCTTATTTTTTGTGATGAATTCGGATTCAGCAGCACAAAATACATAAGAATAAGTTAGGTATTCTCCATCCCAGAACCAGACACTTTTTTTTGTGGGCCTGTGTTATGATTAGTGTCATTTTTTGGAGGAAAACTTATAGTGACTTTTAAAAAATCGCACGCCTATGGCCTTTTCGTGTTACCGCCTCTCATTTGCTTCGCCGCTCGGGATGCCACCCCGCGGACCTTGTCTTTTGACTTTCTGCCACAACCCGCGGGCAACAGAGGGTTTACTTGGGAACATTTTACGATTCGCACGGGCTAATTATAGCTATTTGTACAGCAGCACTCGTAAAAAAATATGGGAGGGAGTTCGTTTATGCGGAGCGCTCGGAGCGGAATAGTCTTTAATGTCGGTTGCGGGCCATTTTTTGAAAAAATCCCGAGCGCCACATAAATTACCTAACTGCACATCGCCCAAGACAGATAGATTATTTAGAATCACCTACCCCAAAATTACATGAAAATAATACGCAAGATGCCGCCAAAAAGTTTGCAAAAATGTTATTCGCTCTGAAACTGTTTCTTTGGACTTCCAGACTTTTGGACTCATAGACTGGACTCTTGTCTACTACTAAAAACAGTATCCAGACTTGTCATGTAATAATTTACCAATTAATTCTATAATAAATAACACTAGTTTTCAAAAAAAAAAACTTGAATGAAATATATTTATTTTACGTATGCTACGTAAGGTAATTAATAAGCGTAACGTTAAAGTTTTTTGTTTTTCGCTATCACGTCATAATCCTTAGATAAATCGGTTTCTGTTTTTTATCTACCCGCAGTGGTTTTATTGAGTTTTTTGTTCGATTCCGTAAACAATGGAGTAAAGGAAATACGGTAGATTTCTTTAAAATGTTGTCTAGAGTATGCAAAATTAATCCGAACCACTTTTGCTACGTTTGTGGCAAATTTGTTCAGTTAAATCGAAGTTATCCTATAACAAACTCATTGCAAATCGCCTATTTACATTATGTTGGATTTCCGGTGTCACATCAAAATAAATACTGGGCTCCCCATGTGCAAACTGCAGACTGGTCCTCAACTACTGGTATTCAGGTAAGTACCAAGTAATATGTAATGTTCCAAGTAAAATGAACATCAAAAATACATGTTTGGTTGACCCAAAAAAATTTATTACCACTTCTTCAAATTAAGGTAGGCTTAATGAATAATTTTGTCAAAGCTTTGGATAAGACCAAGCCGGCGTTTCTATACTTATGTAGCGTCTTTAAGAATCATTTTGAGTCTAAACTAAAAGAAGGAATATTTGTGGGTCCTGAAATCAGAGAAATTTTGGCTGATAAAAGATTTGACAGCTATTTGACGGACGTTGAAAAGGCTGCCTGGAATTCCTTCAAACTTGTCGTTCGAGATTTTTTAATAGAATTTTAATAGAAAAAATGAGAATTATCAAGCGAACGTTGCAAACTTATTGCAGAATTACGAACGGATGGGTGTGAATATGTCTCAAAATTCATTTTTTTGCATTCCCATCTGGATGTTTTTCCGGAAAAGCTTGGAAGTATGAGTGATGAGCATGGCGAACGGTTTCACCAAGATCTGAAAGTATTTGAAAATAATTATCAAGGTTTTTGGAATCACATCACATTTTTTGTTTGTACTTTAAATGTTTTTTTTTTTTTTGTAAAATGTTTCTTATTAAATATAATTTAAATATTTTAATGTAATGAATTTCCTACGCTGGAGAAACTTTTTTTTCTTGTTAATTTCTGCAATAAAATTTAAAACCATAGCAGTTTTGAATAGAAAATGAAAACCTGAAGGGGGTTGAATTTAGGGATGACATTTTTACGTCGCAAGATGTCATTTTAGAATTAGAAATTGACGTGTCTCAGAATTTTCTAAACAAATGCATAATAATGGAGCTACTGAATTTGTTCCATTTGGTTGTTCCACACTATATATTTATGTTTGAAAATCAAGATGACAATTGATAAAGTTCAGCTTCAAATTCATTAAGCAACCTAGCTTTTGGTAGTTGCTTATCATATTTTCTAATATGCTTCTGCATTCTTCATCTTCAGTGTTACACTACTAGTGTTACCATGTGAAAAAAATAAAATTTTTTGGCAACACTAAAGACGAAGACTGCAGAAGCATTTTAGAAAATATGAAAAACAATTATTAAAAGCTAGGTTGTTTAATGAATTTGAAGCTGCACTTTCTTGATTCTCATCTTCATAAATTCCCAGAAAACCCTTGAAGATGTAGTGACATATAGTCGACGTTATTTTGCTTCTTTAGAATTTTTAATACGACTTCTACTGATAAACAAAAAAGATAATAATTGTATGAAATATGTATTTCTGTTTAATGTCTTCAGCGTTTTCTTTCCACGATTTTTACGTTTATTTACTTTACAGCATCCAGTACATCACCGGTAACTAAGGCGTTAGAACCAGAGAGGCATAAATATTTATAGATCTATAAATTCATCGTCTTCCAGCGTTAGGCTAGCAGACTGTAGTAAACGATACAAAATATTACAATGAACGTGAAGGCTTCGTGTACAGCATCGTCTAAATTATGTGTCGGCAGAGTCGAAAAAAATAGATTCTCACGTGTTTTAATCTGGAAGCAGTCATTATCGATATCTAATCACAAAATATACGAGGTGTGGCTATTAAATAAGCGAACTGACGACATAACACTTTTTATTCGTTACTAATTACAGTAGCAATTTTTTCGCCTTCAATGTACTCCTATTTGCGTTCTCTACACCGCTCCATACGACTTTTCCATTGTTGAAAGCAGTGCTAGAAGTCCGCTTCTGTCAGCTGGTTCAGAACCTCCGTCGCTTTTGCTTTAACCACCTCCACAATGTTGTTTAGAATGTCAGCGCAAATGTTCATTCTTGATTCCTTTTGCTCGGGACTGAGGAGTTTTGGCACCATTTTTGCGCAAACTTTGCGCATGCTGAACATTCATGCAAAATCTGGCCAACATATTCTTTGTCGATTTATGTTATTTCAGCAAGTCCTCGGATGCTTCGGTCGTTTCACGTCCCTCTTTAAACCGTTTAAACCATTCAAAAACTTGTGTGCGGGATAACCATTCATTCCCGTACACTTCTTTTAACATTGCATAAGCTTCTGTAAAAGTTTTCCCCAGTTTAACAGGAAATTTGAGATTAACCCGTAGCTCCATCTGAACAATTAACATTTTTTTCGACGCGTCACCGGTGCGTAGACTAATTCAAACGACTGCTACAGTCAAACTGAGCGACTCACTGGCGTGTCCGGCGAGCTCAGGGTGGGGAAAGTATCACCAGACACAGTTCTATTCAAACTTGTCGCGACACGCTCGCAGCACGCTGGTAGCAGTTCGGTTATTTCATAGCCACATCTCGTAACGTTCGAGTTTCGACGATAATCATCCGTGACTGAATACAACATTAACCTAAAAACTAACGATAAAAAAAAATAAAAATTGATGGGAAGATTTTATTACTCCCAAAGAAAACAGATTTTTTCACGCCACCACTGACTATCTTAATTAATGCGGAAGAGTGCGCTGACCGTACGCGTGAGTGTGTGATCGATTTATGATGACCCATATCATTATTTGTTTGTTGAACTATTTATGTTACGTTTTCGTGGCAGCTAAAATTCTGATCAACAGAGTTCACTGCCCGACATTAAAAGGTGACGATACTGTACGTAACAGTCGGTGGCTAGAGAAGAACCGCCGAATGCCGCCCAAACAAAACGCATCGTGGCGATTCCAACAATGAGAACATAAAAGCGGCGGGTCAACAACCATTCGTGAATCTGTGCGAACGATGAGGAGATAGCAACAGGGGCGGTTTAGAAAGGGTCATGCGAATAGAATGACTCGGAATTGAAAGGGTTGTCTTGGAACTGAGATGCTGAAGTACCCGTCTAATATTTATTTACTTTTTTCTGACATAAAATATTTAGTTTATTGGGATTTTATTTAAAAAAAAGAATTTTTCCTTATAATTTACCCAACATTCCCCCCCCCCTCAAAAGGTTTATTTCTTGACAGAAAAAAAAAGATAAGGGCAAACGTTGCAGGACTTTTCCAAAAAAAAAAAAAAAATGTCAATTTATGTTGTCCGATATATTGTTACATTTTTTACATAAATTTGAATTCCACATTTCAAAAATATATAATATGTCGATGTTTGGACCAGCCGTTTTCGTGTTATTTCACTTTAAATTATTCCGTCTAGTTAGCCGTGCCTGGCGATTCGAAATAAAAGTGTGACGTTTTATCGCATTGGCTATGGATTGCTATGGAAACAAGTGTTTTTATTTCATGTATTAACTCTAAACCTTCCGCAACTTTTTTTTATCATATAGTTACTGTTATACTATAATTTATTTCTTTTGTTTTCCATAGTGATCCATGGCCAGTGCGATAAAACGGCACTTTTTTATGTCGAATCGCTACGCACGGCCAACTAGAAGGAATTATTGAAAGCTAAATAACTCAAAAATGTCTTGTCCAAACATAGACTATTATATATTTTTGGAATGTGGAAATTAAGTTGATTTAAAAAAATGTAATGTACTTATTTATAAAGTTCAATTAAAAAAATCATAAGCTAGCCGCCTTGATAATCCTACAAATTGTGTTTTCATTTTTTTATGTGAAGAAATATAAACTTTTTAGAGCGGTGGCAAATTATGAGGAAAAACCCGGTACATAAGTTTTATAATTTTTTTTTTTGCTGTTGACTGTAGCTGAAAAAAGGTAAATAAACATGCATTCTAAAAACTACTTAGGTATCCTTTTACTTATGCAATAATTTGTATCGCATTCTTATAAATCTCTTTTAGAATTTTTCGAGAACTTGTTTCGTTTTTGTACTTTAACCTTCTGAAAAAATTGAATAACGCGGTTTTAATTTTCCGCTAATATTAAGAAAATTGTTCGACTTGTTATTACTTACATATATTTACTTACATTATTAAGGCATTTTCTTGTGACAAGTATTTTAGTCACTATCAAAACTGTCGAGCAACTTAAAAAAAAACAGCTTTTGTTCAGTGTCACGATTAGGTACTGATGTTTAATTGATTTTTCTCATAGCATAACAATTTGTGCAAAAATCAATAACTTTTGTTTGAGGAAATTTTTTCTAATATCAATAAAAAAACTGGCAATAACTCGTCAGATTCTAGAAACTGTATGTACGAGGTGTGTAAATTAAATAATGAGACTGGCAACGTAGCGCTCGTTTGTTCTTTGTGACTGTTTTCGTAAACCGTTTTTTTTTCTAGTGCGTTTTAAAGTTTTAAAATGCATTTTTAAATTTTGAGCAACGGTGTGCTATCAGGTTTTGCTTCAGACTTGGACACAGCGCAACGGATAATTTTGCAAAACTTTAACACGCCTACGAAGACGGAGTGTTTTTTCAAGAGCTCAGGTTTTTCGGTGGTTTAGGGCATTCTCAGAAGGAAGAGAGCCGATTGAAGATGAACCACGCAACGGAAGGCCTTCATCTTCAAGAACCGATGAAAATGTCGATAGAATACGACGATCTTGTGCGTTCAGATCGTCGGTAGACGACAAGGATGATCGGGGAAGAGTTAAATTAGAATCCAACAGGAATAACTGGCTGTTGCATCACGACAATGCGCCTTGTCACATAGCCATTTCAGTAAACGAGTTTCTAGCTAGTATAAACATTCCTGTGGCTCCTCAGCCTCCTTATTCGCCTGACTTGAGTCCTTGTGACTTTTTTCTCTTCCCGAGATTGAGAAATCACCTCAAGGGACGTCATTTTTGGACCGTAGAAAACATTCAAACGGCTGTAACAGACCAGCTGAAGGCTATTCCAGTATAAGAGTTCCAGCACTGCTATGAGCAATGGAAGAACCGTCTCCAGCGTTGTGTGGCTTCCCAAGGAAGTTATTTTGAAGGAGACAATACTGAATTGTAATTCTATTCGAATAAAAAAAATAAAAAAGGCGATCTTATTACTTAATTACGTATTTTATTGATTAAATTGAAAGGGGAGATTTCTTTGCACTAAAGGGTATTTCTACTAGTCAACGGATTCCTTTAACTCCGTGCAAGGAACAAGATTTATATGAAAATATTCAAAAACGCACTCGGCTAGCCCGCGCGCGCACGCCACTGGCCTCGGCGCTAATTTTTTACAGCCGTCCCGCGCGCCCGGAGAGGCGTTGACGCCTCTAAGGATCCTGTTAAAAATGTATTATTTCTCTTTTTTGAGAGAGCCGACTGGCGCCGACACTTCGGCCCAATTTATTAATTAGCCCGACTGCCGAACGGAAAGGGGGCGCCACGGCGTTTTTCACGGAACAATGCAGTTGCGTCATAACATAACCGATAGGGCGGGGATCCAAGGGTAGAACGTAAAAAAAAATGAAAACATTTTTATTTACAATCATATACCTGTGTAATGTTGGCATTTCTGACTTTTGAAGAGCTTGAAGGTGTCATTTTTGTCACTTTGACATTCAACCCGTGGGTGGAAAATTAACTTTCCACCCGTGGGCTAAGAGAAAATTAAATAATCAAAATTTGAGAAAATGTTCCTTTCGAAAATAAAAGGCATCCAATATACCTGTGTAATGTTGGCATTTCTGACTTTTGAAGAGCTTGAAGGTGTCATTTTTGTCACTTTGACATTCAACCCGTGGGTGGAAAATTAACTTTCCACCCGTGGGCTAAGAGAAAATTAAATAATCAAAATTTGAGAAAAATGTTCCTTTCGAAAATAAAAGGCATCCAATATACCTGTGTAATGTTGGCATTTCTGACTTTTAAAGAGCTTGAAGGTGTCATTTTTGTCACTTTGACATTCAAACCGTGGGTGGAAAATTAACTTTCCACCCGTGGGCTAAGAGAAAATTAAATAATCAAAATTCGAGAAAATGTTCTTTTCGAAAATAAAAGGCATCCAATATACCTGTGTAATGTTGGCATTTCTGACTTTTAAAGAGCTTGAAGGTGTCATTTTTGTCACTTTGACATTCAACCCGTGGGTGGAAAATTAACTTTCCACCCGTGGGCTAAGAGAAAATTAAATAATCAAAATTTGAGAAAATGTTCCTTTCGAAAATAAAAGGCATCCAATATACCTGTGTAATGTTGGCATTTCTGACTTTTAAAGAGCTTGAAGGTGTCATTTTTGTCACTTTGACATTCAACCCGTGGGTGGAAAATTAACTTTCCACCCGTGGGCTAAGAGAAAATTAAATAATCAAAATTTGAGAAAATGTTCTTTTCGAAAATAAAAAGGCATCCAAAAAAACATCATATCAAACTTTTGACAAGTGACTCTCACAACTGTAAAATAAATATTGGCTGTCACATAATGTAACAGCTTTGACAATTAAATAAGGTTATAAATTTAAGCTAGAATACAGGGTGAGTCAGAAAGAATGGGACAAGACTAAACTGGAGATACTAGACACCAAAATATTATGATTGAGCTCAACATGCCTTATAACAATGTCGCTAGTTTAAGAGATACAGCGTGTAAAGTACAAATAGTGACCCCAAAAAACGAGCTTTTTTAGCCTGTTTTTCCAACACCTGTAACTTTACCTGGAATTGATGAAATTCAACTTATAAATGTTCAAAATTTTCGTCTCATCATGACCTAGTGTGAAAAAAAAAGATTTATTGCGCCAGACCCTGTGCATCCCTTTAAATGAAGGGTTAACTAACCCTCCATTTTTTCATTACGCACATGCGAGAAAAAGCATAATTGCTACCGCCCAATAAAAAAAGGCTGTTTTATTATATACAGTATTTGGTTTCCGAAGTATTTTTATCTCCTGGACACGAATCCGTGGTCAGGTTAGCCCCATAACCTCTCAGTCTTCAGCAAATCGTCAAAAATCTTCAGAAAAATGAAGATTTTTGAGAAGTGACCGGATATGCAGTGTGACACATGGTTTCCAATGTTTTTTTGCTTCATGAACTTGAATTCGTGGTCAGGTTAGGTCCATCGCCTTTCAGTCTTCAGCAATTCGTCGAAAATCTTCATTTTTCTGAAAATGCACAGGGTCTGGAGCAATAAATCTTCTTTTTTCGCACTAGCTTATGATGAGCCGAAAATTTTTAGCATTTATAAGTTGAATTTCATCAATTCTAGGTAATGTTACAAGTGTTTGGAAAACAGGCTAATTTTGGGGTCACTCTTTAGTCACCTGTCTTATGAGGATAAATTATTTGTCAAATATTTAAGAGTACCAGTGCCAGATCTAAGTAAAACTTTTATTAACAATGTAGCCCGGCTCGTAGTTTTGTTAATATGAGCTATGATAAATGCAACTGGCTAAGTGTTTCTTTAACTTTAAATAATTATTGTGTTGGCCGTGTGTATTATTTTCAAATCGCGGAGAAGATGCTTGGACAAAGTCTGGATTAGATAAAATCTTAAAACTTTATCTCGTTCAGTGGACACATTCAAAAAGTCAGGAACATATTAATTATATTAGTAAATTATATCTATTAGGCAAACAAAATATTATGAAAGTGATCAATTCAGCCCGTCAAATCTAAATGGTCGCAGTCCTGGCAAAAATCCGTATTTTATTTTACTACCTCTTTTAATTGTAAAATAATTTGACGGAAACTCTGGTTTTGCCGAACCAATAAAATATATTAGGTACATTACGTTAGACAAATGTAGTTAATATATTTTATTAACCAAGTAGAGGTCCTTCTTCTAACTATGCGGCATATTACTAACAATGTTTACCATCACAAAAATTTAGGAAACAAAAATGTTTACAAAATACGTTTGCCTCCCCCAAAAAAAGTTACGAGCCGCCACTGCTGTATACTATAGTGTGGCGTGTTTCTAAGAATTACCCTTTGACCGTTTGGCAATTGATTTTTTGGGTGAGTTTTCCATTTGACTTTGAACATCATGATACAATCACCGTTTTTTTTAGGTACTCCCCTCTCTGGTTTCTGGCTTACTATTCCAGTTCGCCAAAATCGTTTTTTGCCCTGCAACTGTTCAATATCTGTACATAAAAATGATCAGCCCTTACTCACCTACCCTCAGATGAAATCGATGCTTCGTCACTGAAAATACACAGGGTGTTATTTGAAATTTGAAGGGCCATGACGGTTACTGGGGGGGGGTGCTAAATTTGAGCAGAGATTTTTTGTCCCACGGCAAGGGATATTAGAAGGGCTACAAATCCATTTTTGTCCGTTTTGAATATCTCTATAAACATACATATAATTTGTCAATTGGCTTGGAACAGCCTGGTCAATTTTGCTTGGAACACCCTGTATATCAGTGGCACAAATTTCCGTTTAACTACGGTGCGACGCCCAATTGGGATCGAATTAAAAAAAAATAATGGTTGCAGCGCCACTTTATATTTGAACAAAGGCCGCGATGTGGTTATGTGCCACATCTGCCCCGAGTTTCAATTAAACATTTAATTTAGAACTTTTCTGTTGCGAATTAAAGGGGGCTAATGGCAAAAAGGCCGTCGCGTTTGGCGTATTTCGTTACTGCGGTCGTTTTGTGAAAAAAAGAAAAAGAATGAAAATAATACCCCACCTATATTTTTATCGAACTGAATTTAGCAAGAAATATAGGAAAGGAAAAACTTATTATTTACAACTAAGTAGGTATAAAACCAAGCCTTATTCAATAAAACTAAGTTCACGCAAAAAAAAACAAAATCGGTCGAATTTTAGTCACAAAAATACATATATATTTTGATTGCCATATCACCATTTTGCCACCTTGCATTAAAAAAAAAGTAGAGAAAATTTGAAACGAAAATTATAGGACACAAATTTATTACTAAACATTAGCTGCAACATTAAAAATGCACGATCAGGCCAACTGACCCTCAAATTGCCATTGACT
The DNA here is from genome assembly GCA_029963805.1 of Aromia moschata. Taxonomy (NCBI): domain Eukaryota; kingdom Metazoa; phylum Arthropoda; class Insecta; order Coleoptera; family Cerambycidae; genus Aromia; species Aromia moschata. The sequence goes on along the minus strand of JAPWTK010000035.1, from coordinate 1,741,458 downwards.
TGTTGACAATAGGTAAGTCTATCTATAGGTTTATTAAGTCGGTACATCTTGTAATGTCTAATTTCACTTCGTATTCTGTAGTTCAAATCCTCTAAATTTTGTGGATTGGTGGTACCTGGGATATATTTTCAAATATCTTAAAAAAACTAAAATTACAAGGAGCTTAAGACCTGGACAAATCAGAGGCCACTCTATTGGCCCTCTTCCACCAATCCAGCACCAGCGAAAAAAATTACTCAACTACCAACTACCAGTTTTTGACAAAAATAGTGCTATACTGATACGTACATTCAGCTATGCTTCTAAAGTGGCCATTTTTCATTTTTTTTGCGTGATCCTCTAATTCTAAAATATCTGGGTCCCGTTTATATTGTTTGGACATTTAGGTTTTGTAGTTCAAACCAAGTGAAATTATTCCTTTAACATGTAAATATTTTTTTTTGCAGCTAGAACGGGATTATTAACCAGGAAATTAACCAGGCATACAAAAAAAAAAACTAAACAAAATAAGTATATGTTTAGTAAAACAATTTTTAATGTTGATGATGATTGGTTGTGAAAATTAGATGTATTGGTCACACTCCAGGAAAATCCGAATGCCTCAACTCGACAAGTTGCCTTGGAAAATTATGTTAGTCATTCATCCGTCGCATGAATACTAAAGGCCAATAAAATGTACCCAAACAAGCTAACTCCAGTTAACGAGCTTAATAAGACAACTTTGATAGCAACGATATTATGAATAGACAACATCATAACAATAGAAAATGTTGTATTTTCCGACGAAGCAATGTTTACTCTTAATGGATAGGTAAATCATCAGAACTGCTGCTATTGGGCTTCAAAAATCATCACTGGATGAGGGAGATGCATACCCAAAGACCCGAAAAGGTAAATGTCTAGACAGTTATAATAGGAGACATCATTCACTCATTTTTTTTGAGGAAACTTTGAATGGTGGGTACTTGATTCTTCTTCAAAGTCGAAACATATTAAGAAACCTGTATGCCAACAGAAGAAATCCTGCAATACCAGCAGATACAATATATTTCAAACAAGATAGAGCACCGCTGTATTACCATGTGAATGTCTGTCAGTATCTTACCTTAGCTGGCGAGGACCGTTGGAATGGCTACCAAGGTCACCAACCCTTAATACCCTAGATTGTAGAGATATCTTAAATCTACCATTCACAAAACAAAGCTGCAAGATGTAGAGTGCGGGTGCAGCCAACAAGGAGACAGTGCAAGAAGTTAGCATAAACCTGGTAAACTCAGCAACCGTATTTCAGGTAGAAATAACTGCAATATCCGCTTGTGTACAGGAAATGATCGGGAGATCTTGTAGAAATAGGAGAATCCAGATTATCGGCAGCACTGAAAGCCCTCGAAACAGAAGAAATACACTCCCTGGTAGTTAAAGACTGCGTGGTTTGGCCTACTGGACAGACAAGATTGGCTATGAAGGACCTATTAAGACCAAAATATTGATCTATTACTGGGAGGACGATCCTGGCTCGAAGCATCCTGGAATAAATCTAATTTTATGGAATGAATCTAATAAAACCAGCTGAGATGAATAATGGGACCATTCACGGGGTACTTGCCGCTCATGCGACATCTCACCACAATTGGGGTAAAAGATAATCCAGATTGTAGGAGTGCTCCACATATTATGCGAATGCCCAGCTCTGGTAGCTGCTAGGTATTCCATATTTAGGGCTGCAACAATGGAGTACTTGGAACAACTTTGGAAACTGTCCTTAAATTCCTTAAGGAAACAAGACTAATTGAGTGAACAGTTTGTGGAGGCACAATAAGTATTGGCTTAAGTGCACAAGGCTGCTACCTACCCCATTCGTAATAATAATAATAATAATAATAATAATAAGAATAATAAACTAATCTTCGTCAAACTAAGTATTATTTAGATAATTTCTACCTATGTAACCCTTACACTGACCTGTTTTGGCCTTTCGTATAAACCAACCGAGTGGCGACTGTTTATTGACTCTTCGAAGTCTGAACGCAGTTTTATTGCTTAATGGAAACAAATAATCAACTGTTCCCGTGGGCTATGATGTAAATATGAAAGAAACGTACGAGAACATGCGTATATTACTTCAAAGCATAAAATATGAAGATCATACATGGAATATCTGTTCTGATCTAAAAGCTGTTGTACTACTTACAGGACTGCAGGGTGGCTACACCAAATATTGTTGTCTTTTATGCCTTGTCTGAAAAACGTCCTTAATGAACCCGTAGTAGAGTAGCAGAAAATTTATTTACCTACTCTGCACATAAAACTAGGGCTTATAAAAAGTTTTGTTGAAGTGCTAAATACAGAAGGAAATGTTTTTCTTCATTTGAGACGGAAATTCGCTTGTATGTCAGGCAAAGCTTAAAGAGGGAATGTTCGTTGGACCGCAAATACGAGAACTTTTTAAAGACGAAAGTTTTGAAACTACACTTTCGAGAAAAGAAAATAGGGCCTGGACTGCCCTCAAAAATGTATGTAGCAATTTTCTAGGTAACAAGAAATCGGAGAACTATACAAAGATCTAGTTGAAGAACTTATTCAATCATACAAAACGTTAGGTTTCAACAGGTCACTTAAGCTGCATTTTCTTCACTCCCATTTTGGAATTCTTCCCTGACGATTTAGGTGCAGTTTCAGACGAAAATGGAAATTGCTCAAATGGAGAAGCGGTATAGTGGAAAATGGACCCCAAACATGTTAGCGGACTACTGTTGGCTCAAACGTGAAACCGATCCCGACGGGTGCAAGCGAAAAAATACAACAAAACAATTTATTGATTGTATTGTACTTTTTCGATACAAAATGGAGTATATTTTGTAATAAAAGTGAATTTGTTTTTATTTTAAATCTTCGAAAATTCACTAGATTGCATATAGTTTGGGTTTCTCATATTTTATTAGGTTTGTTTTTGCAGCACTTTCTGATGGATTGCAATATATCGGAAGCAATCGTCCAGTCCAGTATCAACAGGCCGTATCGAGTTTAGGACGTAATATTTTACTGGGCGACTGCTTCTGATAGTTTGCAAACCATCAGAAAGTGCTGCAAAAACAAACCTATTATATATTCTTATTCCCTTCTCTAAAAACTTGGCTGACAGGCAAAAATCGAGCTCATATTACAGCACATTACAGTAGACACGAAAAATAAAAAAATAAAAATATCAGGGAGCGAAAAAAATTCAAAACGCAGAACGCTGGAGTAGGTAGGTGTCCACAAAGCGTCGGAAAGGGTGGGTAGCTTGCGACCGTTTCTTCAGTCCAGTAGGCAGGGAGCTAAAATCATCAAAAACTGTTCTTGAAATATATAGGGCTAGTTTTGACGGTTTCCTACGTATTTTTTTTTTGCGTAGAACACAATGCGCGGGGTCCTTAGAGTCCGCTAATTTTTTAAATTAACAATTTGTGAAAAAAGTCCTTTTGTCACATTTTCAGTTATATCTCCGTTCCTTGGCATATTTTATATAGCATATGCATATCAGAAGTTGTAGCCTATTGAATTTCCAAAATTCTTTGCCCAACCCGAAGTCTCCAAGTGCTATTGTTAACTTGCAAATTACTGCTGAAGTTGAAAAAGTGCTTTTTTCACCATTTTTTTACTTCGCAAGTAGGGCGACTGTGATCATGAAATTTCTTGGAGGGACTGCTGTTTATAGTATGAAGTTACAAAAAAATTCAGCTCGATCCGTTAATAACTTTTCGAGTAATTCACGATCGCATTTTTTTTCAAGCTTTAATTAACAGTGACGCCATTTCTTTGTTTATTGTACGATATTGACCGGGTTGGGCTAGAAAAATCATAAATCTCTTCAAGTTTTCGAGACTTTTTGAGATTTAGAAAACGTTTTCTACGCGACTACCTTTTTTGACGCGAAGTATATATTGTTGAATATTGACATTTTTGTATTTACCGAACAATTCTACACATATTTCATGTAACATACCCTATACCTATCTTCAACGGTTTTCGAGATTTTTCGAGATTAGTCAAACAGCTATTATTTTACAATACAAAGAATATTTAGTTTGCCTTGTCAGTTTTGAAACAATTAAGACACGCAATTTATTAATTGTGAACTTGTCAAAAACGAAAAGTCGCGATTTGTCATTCTCGATTTAATACCTAAAAATTAGATTTGCGTTATCTTTTTTAAAGTAAAGCTTGTGTCCAAACTGGTGGAGCTCAATTCGAAGATTTATTAAACTAATTGCTTATAATTACTGAAATATCCCATTGATCTGATTAAAATTACTTTTAACAATGCCTCTCAATTGTTCCAAAACTGACAAGGCAAACTGAAAATTCTTTGTATTGTAAAATAATATCTGTTTGACTTTGAAAATCTCGAAAACGGTTGAAGATTATAGGGTATATTACATGAAATATGTGTAGAATTGTTCAGTAAATACGAAAATGTCGAAAAATACAGGGTGTTGTATTTAAAAAACGTATATTGACACTGACATAACCTCAAGCGTCATTAGCACATGTCAAGCGGAATATGTCATTTTATAGGCCTCATGAATTCAAGTAACAGATTCAAGAGCAGATAAAATCTGTAAACTAAAAGCTGAGACACCCAGTATATGTACGTCGCGTCACAAAAGGTAGTCGCGTAAAAAACGTTATAAAACTGGCCCGAATTAATATTTTTCAAGATTTCAAAAAGTCTCGCAAACTTGAAGAGATTTATGATTTTTCTAGCCCAACCCGGTCAATATCGCACAATAAACAAAGAAATTCGATCGTTAATTACTCGAAAAGTTATTAACGGATCGAGCTGAATTTTTTTTTGTAACTTTACACTACAAACAGCAGTCCCTCCAAGAAATTCCACGATCATAGTCGCCCTAATTTCGAAGTAAAAAAAAATAGCGAACAAAAAGCACTTTTTCAACTTCAGCAGTCGTTTGCAAGTTAACAATAGCACTTGGATACTTCGGGTTGGGCTTAAAATTTTGGAAATCCAACAGGCTACAATTTCTTATATGCATATCCTATTAAAATATGCTAAGGAACGGAGATATAAGCGAAAATGTGAAAAAAAGACGTTTTTTTTCACAAATTGCTCACGGACCCCGCGCATTGTGTCCTACGCAAAAAAATCCATAGGGAACCGTCGTCAAAAACTAGCCCTACATCTTTCAAGAACACATAGAAATCTCTGCCTACTGGACTACTTAGCGAATCCTTGGATTCGGAGGCCCTGACGCGGACTTCCCGGCGTCCGAAGGTCGAAACGTCAATTACGCGTCGACCTTAAACCGAAACTCGACCCGGTTGCACTTGCAACCGCTCGAACGCGACCAAATTGGTTTATCCGTCGAATTAAGCGATCGCGCGGTCCGAATCTCGCGGTCGGGAGCCCTGCGCGTCCATTATCACTGCAATTTGCGGTTGCGAATGAAGACAGACGGTCACCAAGAGACGCGCGACAAGTGATACCCGCGGCCCATCAAAGTACGATAAAACGCGGATACCTGGCGCGAACCTAACCTAAAAATGAAGCGCCTCGGTGTCTGGAGGGGCGGCCCGCCGCGCCGGAACTCGCCCTGGCCCCGCCGACGCCGCGACGTAATAGCTCTGGGACGCTCCGGGCCGCCCGGCCTGGCCAATCGCGCGTCTTTGGGCGCGGTTCCGGGCGCTCCGCGCTGAACGGTAGCGACATCTGCCGGCCGAGAGGCGCGACTCCGCTCCCAAGCTAACTATTATATGATTATTCTTCATTATAGTCCCTACGCTCGTAGGAAGTAGATGGTTGGTTTAGAACGATCAATTTTCGACATAAAAAAACGACATATGCGCTCAATTTCGTGTAATTTGGTTTCGGGTTAATCTTCAAATAGTTTTTACTCAATTATAGTGTGAATTACACCCATTATCGCAGTTGAATATAGTAAATTGCCTCTCGGGTTCGATTAACGTCGTTAGCTGCGCGAGCCGTCCCCGTCGTTCCGTTTCCGATTCGACTTGTCGGATTTCGGTTTGATTTACTTTATTTTTTTTTTCCGGATTTATCTTTTGGTGATAGTGAGATAACTCTTCGGCTTCGCCTGTGGTGTTGTGCCGGCCGCCGGCTATTCCCGACCTGAGACCAGCGGACCGTACCGCGGGCAGTGCGACGCAGTGACTTTGTGTTCGGCGGAGGGTACTTTGCCAAGACGCCACCGTACCTCACCAAGGTGGATAACAAACCGTTCACGACGCTGAACTTCACGGACCTGGGGTCCCCGTTCGGGGGGCCCAACGAGGATCCCCCGGGCACCCCGACGATGTCGGCGGAGGGCCACATCGGCCCCCCGACGCCGCACGAGTCGAGCAACTCGACGCCCGTGTCGAAGAGCGCCTTCATCGAGCTCCAGCAGCACGGCTACGGCCCGCTGAGGACCTCCTATCAGCACCACTTCAACTCGCCGGCGGGGAACCCGCACGGCGGCCCGACGGGCCCGGCCCACGACGGGGGCTTCCCCAGCCCCAGGGGCGCGCTCGGCGCCTACCCCTTTCCCCCGATGCACCAGAATTCCTACACCGGCTACCACCTGGGGTCGTACGCGTCGAACTGTCCTCCCTCGCCCAAAGACGACGGTGAGTACCAGATCCAGACGGCAAAATAGCTAGTGACTGCTTTAGGCCATCGATTTTATAGAATGGAATACCATTTACAGTTAATTTTTACTTGTTAGTTGGGCAGGTTTTGCTCGGAAACCCCTTGAAACCTTCCCTGTCGGCACCAACAGCAAACTATATCTAGAAACCTAAAAGTACTAGTCTGTGCAATGTCCGCATTATTTGTCTTCTGTAGCGTCGGGTTGATTTTGGAAAGATCAGTTTCAGGACCAAATGGTCTGCGATCAAACCCAAATGAATTTTCTTTGAGCTTCTTTGGTATCTTCCCAGACATACCAGCAGATTGGTGGTAATTTGGAAATAAGTTCATTTAGTGTCAGCAATGTTTGTCTCTTTCGGCTTCGTCGAGTTGACTTAGAGATATCAGTTTGAGAACCAAATTGTCTGCAATCAAAGACTGATGCAGTTTCTTTGAGGCCCTTTGAAATTTGCAGTCTCACCAGAAGCTTGGTGGTAATTATTTGGAAACTATGTCGAAACCTAGTAGTGCTGTAGGCTAATTCAATGTCCGTCATGTTTGTCTCCTTCAGATTGGTCGAGTTGGTGATATAGTTTGAAGACCAAATTTTTTGAGTTCAAAATTAGACGCACTTTCACGTAACCAGTGTAAATAGGTCTCGGGCCTTTTCTCCGATAATACTACAAAGTAATACTACAGCCGGCACCAACAGCGAACTATCTAGAAACCTAAAAGTACCACCTACAAGTACTAGTCTATGCAAATTCCGCATTATTTGTCTTCTGTAGAGTCGGGTTGATTTTAGAAAGGTCAGTTTGAGGACCAAACTGTCTGCGATCAAACCCAGATGAATTTTCTTTGAGCTTCTTTGAGTTCCTCCCAGGCACACCAGCAAATTGGTGGTAATTTGGAAATAAGTCCATTTAGTGTCAACAATGTTCGTCTCTTTCGGTTTGGTTGAGTTGTCTTAGAGAGATCAGTTTGAGGACCAAATTGTCTGCAATCAAAGACTGATGCAGTTTCTTTGAGGTCCTTTGAAATTTGCAGTCTCATCATCAGCTTGGTGGTAATTATTTGGATACTACTATACTTAGTAGTGCTGCAAGTTAATTCAGTGTCCGTCATGTTTGTCTCCTTCAGATTGGTCGAGTTGATGAGATAGTTAAGAAGACCAAACTTTTTGAGATCAAAATCAGACGCATTTTCATGTATCCAGTGTGTAAATAGGTCTTAGACCTCCTTCAAAAAGCTAACAATTAGTAATACTACAGGTTCGTTCAGTCTCCAGTACGTTGTTTATTTGATTCAAGTAATTAGATAGTAGATAAGTCTAGGAAATTGTTTTTTGCTTGGAATTTCTCTGGAATTCCCAGTTGCACCAGCAGCTTAGTGACAATTCTTGGAAACTATCGAAACGTAGTAGTACCGTAAGTTGGTTTTCAATAAGGTTCGCAATATCTGATTGTCTTCCTTAGCGTTGTGGAGTTGATTTTAGAGAAATCAGTTTGAAGACTAAACTATCTGCCACACGCACTTTCTTTGAAGTTCTTTGAAATCCTACTCGACGTTAGTAGTTTCGATATGATTCTTTGGAAAAAAAAATCTGCTATTAAAACATTCTTGACGTTGTTGATTCTGTTACTACATTTTCTTCCAAAAAATATTTAAGTTAGAAAATTGTTAGGAGATTTTGCTTGGAACTTCTCTGAAATATCTGCAATTGCACCAGCAGCTTGGTGATGATTCTTGGACACTACCGAAACCTAGTAGTACTGTAAGTTGGTTTTCAACAGTGTCCGCAATGTCTGATTGTCTTCCTTAGATTGCTGAGTTGATTTTAGAGAGATTAGTCTGAAGACTAAACTGTCTGCCATACGCACTTTGAGGTTCTTTGAAATCTTCCCGGACCTCAGGATTCTTTGGAAACTATATCGCAACCTACTAGTACTGTAAGTGTTGGTTTCAGAGAGATATGTTTGAGAACCAAATAATCTGCTATCAAAATCAGACGCAGTCTCAAGCAAGCAAGCTATAGATAGGTCTAGGAAATATCTCAAGAAATAGTAGTATTGTAGATTTATTCAGTGTTGGCCTCTTTCAGTGTTGTCGAGTTGATTTTAGATAGATCAGTTTTAGAATCAAATTGACTTTGATGAAAACCAGATGTACTTTCAAGTAATCAGAGTGTGTGTATAGGTCGGAATTTTTTGGAGAACATAGTACTGCAGGTTCATTCAGTGTCCAATGTTGGCCTCCTTCATTGTTGTCGCAAGTTGACTTCAGTGATATCAGTTTGAGGACAACCGAACTCATTTTCAAGTAAACTGTAGGTAGTCTAGGCAATCATTAGTAATATAAGTTTCTGTTTTGCTCTAACCATCCAAATTCTGTAGTCAAGTAATGAGTATTATATTTCTTTGTAAACCAGGTTGAAAACACACTACGTATTTTGTTACTACGTTTTCTTCTAAAAACTCCACAGCAATGTTCGATTTTAAATGTTCGACAGCAAATTTTACCTTCCTAGAACCCATGTTGATATATGTTGTTGAAATTGTAAATTTCCTTTGGTAAAAAAAATGCGGATGGCTTTCCAATTACTTTAATTACCTATGTTTATTCTGGTTTTGGAAAATTTTCTTCGGAAAATACATGAGTCTTATTGAATGACTTCTCTTAAAAAAACTTTTAAATGGCTTAGTAACTGTGGTTACTTTTCTTTCTCGTTTGTACTCGTTAGTTTTTCTACTGCTTCTTTAAATAAATAATATTTTGTTTATTAAACACTGGAAGTTCTTAATGTCATGGAAATTATGAATCTCTTTAAATTTTGTGATAGCTTGAAATTAAAGTTACTACTTTCTATCCACTATAGAAGCACTGGTTTTCTTTATACCACTAGGCTTACATAAAATATGTATAGCTTTAAGATCTGTACACACAGGTATTAAATGATGTTTTAAACCATATTTTCATTTGGATCTCTCTTCGCAGAATTTGTTAAACTAACTAGTTTAGCAGAAAGTAATTACGTCGCTATTTCAGCCCTGTTAACTAGATCTAATTTCAAGTATCATCTATTCAACTAAGGTGTTATATTGGAATCTATCATTAAGCTAATTTCAGAGATGTTTCCTTCAGGTTAAATTTCAATATATGAATATTATTTCTGGTCTATAACTATATTTCAATTAATTTCTGGTCATCTTAGCTGAAACCTGAGTTTTCTGCTTTTAGTAATGAATGAGCTTAAATTGTTAATATTTTACATTGTTCAATACAACGGCGTTTTGTCTTCAAGAAACGGTCATGTGAAAAAAGGTATTACCTAGTTACCCCTCAATGCTGAATAATGTCCTCATTGTTACGCCGACGCTTCGTTAACTTTTTCTGTCACATAGCGCCAGAGTTGCTCGGAAAAAAATCCTCACAGAATTTTGTTAGACTATGGTGAAATTCGACACCTGGTTCTACTTATTGCCAGCAATGGCAACCAAGACGTGGCACATCCCACACCTTCTGGCCTGGCCCTTCCACACTGCCTTCTCTTGCACATATATTTTTTTTAGCTGGTAATATTTGCTATACCTAAGTTAACACGGGCCGACCCTGTGTTTTAAATAATGTATTCGTTGTTACCTGAAAATAAAAAATAGAATTGTATAAGAAAAATAGAATTGTTTAAGGCGGATTTGAAATAATCTTGGAAAATTCATTTTCTCATTCCATCTTAAATTCAATAAAATTACTGCCTTTTCTGTCCGTATAACGAACTGTTGGACTGAATTCTAATGAATGTTGTAAGAAAATTAGTTTTCTGTGTGTTTTAAACTGTGTAATATAATAATTTCCTCTTTCAAATTAGCATTTAAATGAATACTGCGTTTAGTCTCGATGCAATGCTAAAATATACTCATGATTATTACTCTCTCTGAGATGAAAATGAGATTCTTCCTGAAAATACTTCTTTTATCCATCCAAAGGTCTATTTTGTATTTATTGTATATGTCGTATTTGATATAAAATATTTCTATTTTCTCTATGTAAGAACAATGTTGAGATATTGGCAATGGCTCGATGTTGATTGAAAAACATCCTTTAGGGGTGTCCTTCATTGATATATACCTACTTAAATGTGTATGTGTTATACGAGGTGTGTCAATTAAGTAATGAGACTGATTTCTTATTCTTTGTACTATGGAATTATAATTCAGTATTGTCTCCTTCAAAATAACTGGATTCCTTGGTAAGCCATACAGCGCTGGAGATGGTTGTTCCATTCTTCATAGCAGTGCTGGAACTCATATACTTACGGAATAGCCTTCAGCAGGTCGGTTACAGCCGTTTGAATGTTTTCTATGATCCCAAAATGACGTTCCTTGAGGTGATTTTCTCAATCTCGCGAAGAGAAAAAAGTCACAAGACTCAAGTCAGACGAATAAGGAGGCTGAGGAGCCACAGGAATGCTTTTACTGGCTAAAAATTCGTTCACTGAAATGTGATTTTCAACAAGGCGCATTGTCGTGATGCAACATCCAGTTGTTCTTGATATCTGCTTCATACGCATGACGCTTTTCAAGTTTTTCAAGACGTCCGAAAGTGGATAGTGGAGGGGCACAAACTCTTTGTGGAAAATCCCGGCTATCAAAAAAGCAAAGCAACATGCATTTGATCTTCGACTTGCTCATTATTGCTTTTTTGGGTCTTGGAGAGCTTGAAGTGTGCCATTCCACGCTTTGGTGCTTGGTTTCCGGGTTGCACTCAAACACCCAAGTCTCATCACCAGTAATGGCACGTTCCATATAATAATCATTTTGAATCGATTTCAAAAAGTCAAAACACATTTCTCTCTTGATGTCCTTTTGTTCCTGCGAAGGCTTTTTTGTAACAATTTTTGCGCAGATTTTTATCATCTATAATTCGTTAGTCAAAATCCGATGAACAGTGGTGTGATTCAAAGTTAACTCTTCCCCGATCATTCTTGTCGTCAACCGACGATTTGAACGCACATTTTCATGAGCTTTCTTGAAGATAAAGGCCTTCCGCTGCGTTGTTCATCTTCAATCGACTCTCTTCATTCTGAGAATGCCTTAAACCACCGAAAAACCTGGGTTCTTGAAAAAACACTGTCTCCGTAGGAGTGTTGAATGAAGTTTTGCAAAAGTATCCGTTGCGCTGTGTCCAATAATACGCTGTTGCTCAAAATTATCAAAAATGTCAGTCATTTTTAAAATGCACAAGAAAGAAACAGTCACAAAGAACAAACAAATGACTCTAACAAGTTCAAACTTGTACTGAAGGTGCATTACATATTAATCTACCGCCCTTCCAAGTCCCTTCTTCGCAGTGTTGCTAGATCGGGCGCTATGATGCTAGTCTCATTATTTAATTTACGCACCTCGTATAATGAGCAAACTATACAAGCATAAGCTCTTGAATATTCGGCATGTTCTACAGCGAGTTAATACGGAGAGCGTAATGAAAAAGAAGGTTTGCATACATTTTTAAATGTAAGAAAATAACACATTATAGAAAATAATAAGGGGATTATAAACATGCACAATGCACATACGTTTGCCTTATAATTAGCTCATACATTGTTGCTACAAGTCTGCGAATTTTGAAAAGGTAATTGTTTTTTAAATAAGGATAAAATGAATCGTGTTCACTATCGAACATTTTAATAACAGCATATGCCTAAGCAGTTTAAAAGAAATGAGACTATGGTTGGAATATAAGAAACAATTTAATTTGGTTATTTTCAAAACTACGCAAGCTAAATTGCGTTGGAATACAAACCATCATAAAAGAGACAAGTATAGCTGTTTCTAGAAACCATTTTTATGTTTTAAAGTATAAAATAAGAGTTGACTTCACGTCTAATTTGATATAGTTTTTTAGTTTTTATCATATGTAATTTATTGCTCTGTACAAAAATATAATATATATTTATATTCATAATGTAAAAAAAAGACGTGTTTTTAAACATTTTGCTCTATATATGTACATAAATTATCGTAATTATCAATGATTCTGAAACATGTTCATTTTATATAAAAAATATGTACCTAGATATACGAAATTCTTGATATCAAACTACAGAAATGAAAAGTTTCGGTTGATTTCGTTGCGTGGAGATGTGGAGTGGCCTCCTCGGTCCCCAGACGTGTCGCCTTGTGACTATTTTTTATGGGGCTACCTTAAATCGTATTTATAAACAAACCACGTACACTTGAATCCCTTTCAGAAACAATCACCCGAGAAATTCGAAGGGTTCCATGTGAAATGCTTCAAAGGAGTATGGTCAATTTCTTGCGCCATCTACAGGAGTGCGTAGACAAAAACGGGCACCACCTAACTGACGTAATTTTTCGCACCTGATTATTTTTTTCTTATTTTCCACGATGCATCGTTTATTGACAACATTTCAGCTATACAATTTGAACTTCGTTGAAAAATAAGAGCGTGACAGTCGTTTAAAAAATTCCATACCTCCCTGCCGCATAACATACCTACTGTTTCCACACAAGGGTTTTATTTTGTGATTTTATAGGTTAGGATTACCAAACAAAATTCTCAACTGGTTCTAAATCGTTCCAACACTAGTCAAGTCGATTCTAGTACTATATAGTTCTGATTCGCGTTCTGAACTCCCGTGAATTTTCTGTTGAAAAAAACTATTAATAACTTGGCATATTTTTCATCAAGACTGATATATGGTGTTTCAAATAGAAGGTGATAAGATATCGCTAACAAATTAATCTATTACAAATGTTAAACTAGTTAGTATTTCAAAAATTGCTGTCATGCAGATTAAAATATACATTTTTTTATTGAAACACTTTTTGTATTTGTTTTAAAAAATTGTTAGCATTCTGAGGTTGTTATTGTCATCATCTAAGGTCCATTATTTATAAAAAAATACAGGCGCAGAAACATTTATAAATGCTTAAGTCGACTCTCATAAAGTCATTAATAGTAGGTACTAAAGAATGTAATGGCTTCAAATCATTTTTGATATCTCTTACTCTTACCAATTGTCACGTCATAAAATTGCCATTGGAAAAAATCTTGGATTTATTTCCAATCTGAGAACTCCATCAGGTGCTGGAAACTAAGCGGCCTCTTCGAGTCTAACGAATTAAATTCCACAGTAGTTTAGCAAAACGTCAAAGAACGTTTTCTAAAACCCCCTTAACTTCTCTAAAAACAGCTCATACAATGCCCGCGCAAAATTGGCGAAAGCCTTTAAGCTCTAACTTAAAAGCGAACTTCTTTTTAGAAGTCACCGAGTGTTTCGGTGAAGTTGAAGATTGCAATTACCGTCTGCTCCAGATGAAAATATAGTGGGACAGTATTTTTCAACGTATTGCTCAAGTAACTGGGTCATTTTGAAACTGACGCATTGATTTTAGTATACAATTATATGTATGTATGTAGGTACAGAAAAAAGTTATACATGCAAGTTATTTGTTTATGTGATGCGTAAAAACATAGATTATTTCAAAGCAGTTATGTATATTAGACGGTGTAGCCTGAATTATATATACAGGGTGAGTCAGAAAGAATGGGACAAGACTAAACGAGATACTAGCCACCAAATTATTATGATTGAGCTCAACATGCCTTGTACCAACGGCACTGGTTTAAGATATACAGTGTGTTCAAAGTTTCAATTTCATTATGAAATTTCTCAATAACTGAGAAAGTCTTGATAGTATAAATCTGAAAATTGGTAGTTTTATGTTTTTTGGTGTGAGAATTATCAATTTTATTTTGACGTTGCTCCTAGAGGGCGCTAGTTTCACCATATTATTTAGGTAATTTTAAACATATTTTTTTTATCTGTTGAGCTATGCGTAAAACAAGAGAATTGGGAATCTAAAAGAACGCTCAATTCTACAGAGAAAATGTACTCTTGTTTAGGTCGTCTAAATCTATCGGTTTTTATTTTTTTGAGTTATTTGCATTTAAAGGGTTCAATTTATTTTGTTATGATTGTTTCATTCCTGAAAGATGAAAAGATAAACGGAGAAGCAATCAAAGCAACAGTAACTAACAATAACAATTATTGGTAATAGTAATAATGACAAACTCTGAATGTTAAACAAAATTTCCCTATTATTTTTAAATGTATTCTTGTATTCTCTGCCGCAAATCCTGAAGAGAATTAACTTCTTCTTGATAAACTAGATTCCTCAAAGTTGACCATGTAGAGAAGTCCAGAGGGTTTAGGTCTGGGCTTCTCGGTGGCCAAACAAATTCACTTCCACGGCCAATCCACCGATGAGGAAAATGTTCATGTAAATGTTGGCGTACTGGCAAGGCAAAATGTCGTCCGTATGCGCTCCGTCGTGCATAAACCACATGTGTTCTCTTAATGTGAGTGGTACATCTTCTAGGAGTTCGTTCAAATGATGTTGAAGAAAGGTTAAGTATCGAGGTCCAGTTAGATTGGGTGGCAATTCAAAAGGTCCAATGACAAAATTAGAAATTACACTACATCAAATGTACACACGCATTTTTTATTATTAACTAGTCTTCTTGCACAAATAATAATCAACACGCACGCAAAATAGCGAAATAATTTAATTATATGTAAATTTGACAAATGTTGACACAAGCCTACTTAGAAGAAATACATATAGCAATATCAGCGCCTGAAAAAAAAATCAACAAAACACATTGAACCTTTTAAATGCAAATAACTTAAAAAACCAATAGATTTAGACGACATAAACAAGAATACCTTTTTTTTTGTAGAATTGAGCGTTCTTTTAGATTCTCGACTTACGCATGGCTCAGCAGATAAAAAAAAGTTTTAATTTACCTAAAAATGCAACCGCTAAATTCTTCAGGTTTTCCTCAAAAGTTTTCCACAATAACTATTAAACATATTAATTTTCACACCAGATATCCTGGCCACAAACATTGAAAACTCACTTGGGTACTTCCGAACACGGATATCTTGAAAATTTGAATATAATAATATTTAAAACGTTGACAGAATATTCTTCATTATTATTAATAAATACTTACGTGTGATCAGGCTGATACACTCGTTTTCTAATCGTGACGGACAAGCAGGATTATTTTCGCTCGATGATTTCTGAGCCGAAGATGAATACTGGTATGAAACAAAAATACCTGAATTGACTTAAGTATTTAATCGAGTGAATTTAATCATCCATAAATATGAACATGACATCTCAATGAAATTAGTTATTACAAGGATAAGGTTCAGAATTTGATGTAATAAAGTTCTCTACATAATTTGATATACTTGTTTTTAATAAAACGAAATATGTAGTTCAAATAATGCGGTACTGCTTGATTTGAAACCCCCAAAACGCAAATTATTTTTTGTATAACTCAAACGGTTCTCGAGATAATACCATTTTTCCTCATAATTTGGACTTTCACAAAATTTTATAAGTAACTCTAGTTGGCGGATTTAACCCAATAATTTCGTTGTCTAGGATACTATATGCTATAGAAACTCAATTAATTAGTTAGCTAAAAAAATTATTCGAATTACTTAGTCTCATGTTTTAATCATTGAATTAAACAACTGATTATAAAATGAAATCAAAACTAAACCAGAATTTTTTTATTCAAATAATGCTCCTCCTTTTTCTGCACAAATTTCAATTCGAGCTCTAAATTCGTTAAAACTATTGCTAATCCTCTCAATTGACAAGGACTTCACAGCATTTTGAATCCTCGTTTTTAATTGCTCTTCATCATTTTCTAGTGGTTCACGATAAACAATTTGATTTAAACGTCCCCATAGATAGAACATCCCTTCCTAACCAGTGTTCATTAAATTCGGAATTGAGCCAATTACGGATAGTAACGGCATGATGAGCAGGGCACCCATCTTGTTGGAAAAAACATTCTCGTTCGATAACTTAAAGGAAGTTCATCAAGTTTATCTGTAAAAAAATTTTTAGCATCTGCAAATATGTATTACGATTTAAATTTTCTTTGAAAAAATATGGACCATATGCGGTTTCATATACCATTTGTATATGAAACCGTACACCACACAATAACTTTTTTGAAATATTGTCTTCGACAAGAAATAGTAAAGTGGGGATTTGTTTCTCTCCAATACCGGCAATGTTGAGAGGAAACGACGCCGTTGATTGAAAAAGTAGATTCATCGGAGAACAAAATTCGCTTATGAAATCCTACGTCATTTAAAACTCTGTTGCCCATCTCCAAACAAAAATCCAAACGTTTGGCTTCATCACCCTCCTCTAAGGTGTGCCTGAATTTTGGTTTATATGGTAAAATCCGGTTCTGCTTGAAAATTCTCTGTAAATGCGATTTACTTATTTCAATTTCAATGCCCTTCTTCTAAGTGATAATATTGGAGCTTCTCTCACGGAATGGAAGGCAAGAACTGAAGCAGCATCATCTTCATTCAACCATTTTTTTGATTTTTAATGTCTAAAATAGAGCTTGTTTCTAAGAACTTGGTCACCAACTTCTTCGCTCCGACATTAGAAATGCTAACTTCCATTATTTCGTTAAATTTATTAATAACAACACGATAGCACTCTTCCCCAGTTCCGTAGTATGGAATCAAATAAATTCTTTGTTCTAGAGTCAACATTATAGCATATAAATAGTAGCAAAATGACGAAGATTCGATTTGAAGTTATACTGACTTATTAGTTGTCAGCAGTTGTCAGTGATATCTTGCAATGAAATCCGACTACTAGAAGTCCAAATTATGAAGAGAAATGGTATTATCTCGAGAACCGTTTGAGTTATATGAAAAGTAATTTGCGTTTTGGGGGTTTGACATCAAGCAGGGCCAATCATCAAGAGTGACTTTCTCTGAGAAATCAAAAACACAATGTTTTTTCCTCCTTTAAACTCGATCCGGGGACATACTGTATATACGGTGAAACACAACGTGAAAAAATCCCGTTTCGACCTGATTGGGAGCCGAGAGGACGAGACGTGGGAAAAACCCGACATGCCCCTTCGAATTCTCACAATTTTTGAGCCGTGGCATTAAATTCGTTAAGCAAACAAGAGCGCGCGGTGGCTCCGGCCGTTGCGACACCGCCATTAGAAGCCAATTTACTAATCAAGCAATTAGCCGCGATTAATTAATTGATGTTCGTTTAATTTTAGGTTATGTTAGGAGGTTATGTTATATCCGTGTATTAACCTGGCCGACGCGACGGCAACTCCACCGGTACACTGGCGGCAAGCGGAAAGTTCGCCATTTTTAAGAGAAAATGCACTGCGCGAAACTGGAAGCCTAAAGTCATTAAGAGAGTGCCAGATTCACGTTTCACTTCCAGGGGCGTCGGCCTTTTGTCGGATCACAAGCAAGCGGTTTTGCCTGTTGTGTCTGCAAGTAGTCTTTGCCGTTCAGCTCGAATACATGTATGCACGCGTTAGCCGGTGAAATATGTCGTCAGCGCGCTTTCATTTATACGCACATCGTGTCAGCAAATTTATTCGTGAAAATCATGATTATTGCTAACATCATTATTGCTAATGGAATCTCAACGTATCATAGACCAATTAAAGACAGTTGCAGATAAACAGGTGTTATTGTGAAAGAAAATTCGGAAACTCTTTTAAGAAGAAATCCAGATTTGGAACGAGTAAGGAATGTTTACCCCAACTCTGTACCTGAAGATCCGATAACTGGATTGTGTCCCATAATTCATGCAAGATTTGAATTTTTGAACCGCCATTTGTGCGGTAAAGCGGCGCAACCAAAAAAAAGAAAACAGTATCACAGCTGTCAGTTTATGGTTAGTAAAAATGGAACACTACACGGAAGAGTGCTTTTTCATTGTTGAACAATATTTGTAACCAATGTTGTAACCAACAAAAATAATGAAAGTTTGGCTGTTACAGTTCGTAAATTTCGTACAACATATGGTCAGAATATTGATTTAACTTCGTCAACTGTGGGAAAAAAGGGAGTAATTGAAAAATTCAAGGAGACTGGGACAACTGGGGACGCTTAACACACTGGCCGTCCAACAACAAGCTGTTCAAATATAATATCGAAGCAGTGCGTGAGAGTGTTGGTGAAAGCCCAGGAACATCGATTCGGCGTCATGGACGTATACTCACTAAAGATCTGCGTCTCCATGCTTATAAAGTTCACGCACCATGCACGGCGAAAAGAGTTCGCTGAATGAATTATTGAACAAGTGAATTTGAACAACAAGAAGTGAATGCTGAATTTTCGAGCAAAATCGTCCTAAGCGATGAATCTCATTTTCACCTGGATGGCTTGGTTAATCGTCAAAATTGCCGCATTTGGGATTTGGAGAATCCATGCGTGATTGTCGAAAAAACAAATGCATCCACCACGTGTCACTGTTTGGTGCGGATTTTGGGTTGGAGGCGTTATTGGACCATACTTCTTCGAAAATGAGGCTGGTCAAGCAGTTACTGTCATGTTTCAATAAAAAAAAAAACAATAAAAAAACATTTTCTATTTAATTCAAATATTGCGTAAATGGGACGCCCTTTACATAATATGTAGCGGAGTCCAAACCAAACGTGTTGCTTGAAAATGGAATAAGCGGCAAATAGCAACTACGTTTTCTGGTAAATATCGCCATTGTTTGTTATGCGGGCAGAATTATCAACAATTTGTAGCGACCTGTCATCCTTATCTCTCAGCGTTGTGTTCGACAAACACAGCGATTTTTTTCTAAGCGATTAAATAATGTACTTTATATGTTTTGTCTGAGGAAAAATCGCCTTCAATCTATAACCTTCGAATATTACGAATGTATAGGAGCGGAACACATTTTTGCACTTAATTTTTCTTCAGTCTCCTTGGCACGGCATCGACATGCGCCTTGATTGGAAAATTTTAAATTCTGTAATTGTCAATTCTCAGAAAATTGTAGAATACGAGCAAGTACTTTCATTCAAATCTTAAAGTGTTGCCATTGAAGTAAAGCAATAATTTTCAATAAGAAATAACGGGGCTAACTGAAGATGACGACGACTTTGGGAACAAAACCAAACGATTTTTTAAGAATTTCAATTTTTGAATCGAAAAATTGCATCGGATGGAATCGATTGTATTTCGTTTGTGCCACAAAACTTTTCGTTTGTTCTCCACCCCTTTACAAATTAGAAGGGTAGGAGTTGGGTAGCGATAATGTTAATAGATGGCATCGATGATAAAAGTGATGGCTTGCTCGATTCAAAACGAATAAACCAAGACGTTTATTTGTCACCTATAAAAAAAAGAAACTGTTCAGTTCAGGCTACAGAATTGCATACATTCTTTTGGAAGAATCCCAAACCACATTGCTGGTTTTGGTACACATCGGTTTACCAAACCTTAAAGAGTGTACTGGGCACTGTATATGCCGTAGTTTGGGACAACTTTGTTAGTTTATGCAGGGCACTGCCTCCATTTAACACTCTACAATGGCATGAGGGTGTCAGGACTGTAGTGTAGCATAGGGGAGGACTACATTGCTGGTTCTATTGTAAATAAGTAGAAATTGCAAATCGAATATAGGGAAGAACAACATAAAAGCCAAGGCATGTTGCTGTGAGTTCATCTTCCTCGATTTATTTTTCAAAGTTTCCCACCTATATTTTGACTTACCTACCAATACGAGGTGTGGCTATTAAATAACCGAACTGCTGTCATAACACTTTTTATTCGTTACCAATTACAGTAGCAACTTTTTCGCCTTCAATTTACTCCCCTTGGCGATCTCCATACGACTTTTCCATTGTTGAAAGCAGTGCTGGAAGTCCTCTTCTGTCAGCTGGTTCAGAACCTCCGTCGCTTTTGCTTTAACCGCTTCCACACTTTCGAATCTTGTCCCTTCAGTGTCACCGTGTCTAACAAGCCTAGATCAGTGTCAATGTTGTTTAGAATGTCAGCGCAAATGTTCATTCTTGATTCCTTTTGCTCGGGAGTGAGGAGTTTTGGCACCATTTTTGCGCAAACTTTGCGCATGTTGAACGATTCATACAAAATCTGGCGAACACATTCTTTGTCGATTCCTATTATTTCAGCAAGCCCTCGGATGCTTAGACGACGATCCTCGCGGATTAATTTACCAATTTTTTCAATGTTTTCGTCCGTTCTGTTCAAACTTGTCGCGACATGCTCGCAGCGCGCTGGTAGCAGCATCAGTTTGGTTATTTAATAGCCACACCTCGTATACCTATATTTTACATAACCAGATAGGAAAATTATATTTTTCCTCTTCAAATTGTTTGAGTAATTTAAAAAAACGGCCGATTTCAGAAAATATTATTCAGGACTGTTTATGTGTTGTCAATCAGGCACAGACTGAAGCTGAAAAAAGCTGCCCACGCGACGGCTACTGCTATTGATTCGCTAATTGTAATTAATTATAAATCGAATAAATGCTATTAGTCGTAAACACTGCACTTTCACAATAATTAACGGTACACTATGTTAATTACTTAATTTATTTTATTAACCTCTTCGATCGAATCAATTATCGCGGTGAAAACTATAAAAAATAATTTTATAAATCTGTGCACGTCAATGCGCAATGTTCAATTAGGGCCTTATTTATTAACAAGTTGATCATGGACTCATTGGACGCATGGACATTTTTAAAAAATATGTCACTGTTTTTACGAGGCACTGGCACTGCCACGATTTTAATACTGTTCTACACTACTCCAAAAAATTAAGGGAACAAAAAAATTTCCTAATTTTTTTGGCGAATCAGGAACAATACACTTGTTCCTTAAATTCCTTTGTAAAACTTTGATCAATCTGTCCGAAAAACAGTTCGATGGATCGATTTAAAAATGTACAGGGCTATTAAGGGTACATCAAGCTGTAAAACATCTTGAAACAAAAGTCTGCTCATCAATATTTGTGAATACGCGGTAATTTTACTAAAACAACGAAACAAGTTACTTTTTTCTCTTTTCTTTAAATCAATGTTGACGGTGAAAAATGTTTTTTTCCAAAAAATCGCAAAATGATCTTATAGACGGTTTATTCCAGTTTTTTAAACTTCACTTGCATTCCCTCTGCGATCATTGTTTACTGAGATATCGATGATCAAAGATAAACGGATCCTTTTTCATTAAAAGTTAGATATATCAGTGACAAATTGACGTAAAGAGAATATAAAAAAATAAATTGAAGCTGAATAAACAAAGTATCTGTGGAAGTTGACCAAAAAGTCAGTGGACCAAAAAAAAAAAAAATGTACAAAACTTTTTTCTCACGTTATTTCTTAGGATTGTGATAAATGTAGCTTGTCGCAAGATCTCAAAACTAGAATGATATATGAATTTTCCAATGCATATGAATTTTTCAAATTCTGAAGTGCCAATTGAAATTTTCAAATTCTGAAAACATGAAGCGCCAACTAAAAAAAAACTGATTATGGCAAGTAAAGAAGCAAGCAAGTTTTCCGCTTAATTTCAAATAAGGGTGTCCACTTTGATATACCTCGTTCTCAATGTTAACCAATAAAATATTGTTCGACATTCGAAGTGAAATTCCAAAAATAGGCGTATACTGAAAATACAAGTTATTTTCTAACACGATGGTGCTCAAACGAAGTTAATTTTACAAAAAATGTTCAACAGCTCGATTGGGAAGTCATTTCCCATCCACAATATTCTCCATATTTACTTTTATTGGATTTCCATCTTTTCCTGTGTATATCCAAGAAATTGCAAGTGACCTCTTTAAATCAAAAAATTGGTCTTCAAAATTGGCTCGGCGGCCTATCAATTTCAGACGGATTCAATATATTTTTCAACCAACTGGTGAAAGAAAATCACCAGAAATCATAAAAAAATATTAGTCCCTCAGTCCCAAATTAGTTTTCACATTTGTCGAAGTAATTTTACTACCTCATACCAACAGGATGTAGTGCAAATGGAAACTTTGGTTTAAACAGCCATTTGCATTGCAACTGACAAAAACTGGTATGTTTCTGAAAAAAAAGTTTGAAGTTTCGCGACGCCCAACGTCGTGCAGATTTATTTCTTTTATACGTACCAAATTCTAGTTTCAGATGGTAGGAACATGAAATTTTTTTGGAGACTGCCATTTCCTTAGCCATTTGCGAATAAAATGGGGTAGTCAAGAAATGATCGCCTTGTACATCGAATTTACTCAACAAAAATCACGAACGCAACTAGCTAATGATTTTATAGGCTCGTGTGTAATTTCCAATTGGGGCGCTATTTATTGCTATAAAAAATAATTATCCAAATTGGCGGCAATACACGGATCATTACTCGAGATAGTTTGGGCAGTTGTCACAAGATACTCATCGATAAACACCTTGTTAATGGCGGTGACCATTATATTTCAATTTCGTCCGGCGATGTTATCTCCCTCTGACGTTTAGTGGGGATAATAGCACCTGTAATATCGTTTATTCCGTGTTTTCCGATAGGTTATCTCGAGCAAATTATAAGTCAATAGGCCTTTCGATATATGCTTGATTTCGTTCCCTTTAAAGGTAGTCCCATAATTTTTTTTTTGGGAATTGTAAACGTAGACTGAAGGAATATTGACACTGAAAGTAACTAGATCTACGAAAGATACCTTAAATCTAAAAATACTCAAGAAAAAATATTTACGTTACTTGATTTTGAGATACACTTCAGCTACGGAATCCTTTATAAAGTACGAGGTGTGTAAATTAAGTAATAAGACTGATTTTTTTAATTTGATTTTTAATCGAATAGAATTATAATTCAGGATTGCGTCCTTCAAAATAACTTCCTTGGGAAGCCACACTGGAATAGCCTTCAGCTGGTCGGTTACAGCCGTTTGAAAGTTTCTATGGTCCCAAAATGAAGTCCCTTGAGGTGATTTTTCAATCTCGGGAAGAGAAAAAAGTCACAACGACTCAATTTAAGCGAATAACGAGGCTGATGAGCCACGGGAATGTTTTTACTGGCTAAAAACTCGTTTACTGAAATGACTGTGTGAGAAGGTGCGTTGTCGTGATGCAACATCCAGTTGTTCTTGATGTTTGGTCTCACACGCATGATCCTTTTTCGAAATTTTTCAAGAACCTCTCTGTAAAAGTGTTGATTTACTGTTTGGCCTGGAGACACAACCCTTTGTGTACAATTCCCTGGCTATCAAAAAAGCAAATCAGCATGCATTTGACTTTCGACTTGCTCATTCTTGCTTTTTTGGGTCTTGGAGAGCTTGAAGTGTGCCATTCCATGCTTTGGCGCTTGGTTTCCGGGTCTTATTCAAACACCCAAGTCTCATCACCAGTAATGACACGTTCCATAAAATGGGGATCATTTTCAATCGATTCCGAAAAGTCAAAACACCTTTCTCTCCTGATGACTTTGTTCCTGCGAAAGGTTTTTTGGAACCATTTTTGTGCAGATTTTTCTCATCCCCAATTCGTTAGGCAAAATCTGATGAACAGTGGTGTGATTCAAATTTAACCCTTCCTCGATCATTCTTGTCGTCAACCGACGATCGGAACGCACAAGATCCCGTATTCTACCGAAATTTTCATCGGTTCTTGAAGATGAAGGCTTTCCGCTGCGTGGTTCATCTTCAATCGACTCTCTTCCTTCTGAGAATGTTTTAAACCACTGAAAGACCTGGGCTCTTGAAAAAACACTGGCTTCGTAGGCGTGTTGAAGTTTTGCATAAAGTATCTGCTGCGCTGTGTCCAAGTCTGAAGCAAAACCTGATAGCATACCGTTACTCAAAATAAATGTCACTCATTTTTAAAAGCACTAGAAGAAACCAGTTTACGTTCCAGTTCAGTACAAGTTGTACTGAAGGTGCATTACATGTTAACCTACCGCCCTTCCAAGTCGCGTCTCCGCAGTATTGCTAGATCAGGCGCTACGTTGCCAGTCTCATTACTTAATTTGCACACCTCGTATGTTAGACACTAAAAGTATCTAAAATTTTCAAAATTATCTTAAGCATCGTTTTTGATATCCCCAGCTCTGAAAGTAACGTTGCTTTGAGAATAAATCTAGATGTATCAATGTAATTGCTTTAATATATATGTTTATTTACATGATGTTTTAAGTTTAAAAACCAGCCGATTGTATACTCGTCTGACAATTGGTGTCTGTTATCTAATCAGTATATTTTTAATTGAATAAAACACAATAATTCACCTGAAAAAAAAACAATACTTGTTTGTTTAAATGTTATGGGTACTGCTAAATGAGTAATTATTATTCATTTTATATTTGGTACGTACACTTTAAATTCACTAGTTAAACGATCCATGTAACTTAATTGTGTAAATAATGAGGTACGTGCATCAATTATTATGCTGCACAAATTCAATTCAATTATTGAGATTGTTGCTATACAATAGGGAACGAGTGTTAAAATATGTAATGTTTTAGAATAATTAAAGAAATAAGACTCATTAATAACGCGTCTTATTTTTCATTAAAATTTACATTGTGCCTCTCTTTTGCACTGCCTCTGCTAAGTCATTAGATAAGCTAGAAGAGCTTGCACATCTTTATATGAAAAAAAAAACACTCAATTCGTAGATTCAACATTAAAATACTTTCTAAACGCCGTGATCTTCATTTCAAAATGTCCATATGTCTTGCCGGAAAGTGTGCCATTTGCAGCTCGTTGGTGCCATCCAGATATTGTTGTAGAATATTGCTGGCACTGGATATTATGTCACGTGCTTGTAGACATTTCTAAGCTTAGGTATTCTGGGTCTATTTATTGGATCCATGTGCTCAGAGTGGGCCACCAGCTGTAGAAATTGTCCTCGTCGTTCTTGACGCTGGTTTCTAGGTAGGCGTACATCACTAATCCTTCGCTCTGATCTAGACGGCGACGATGTTGGAGTCTTTGCGGCGGTTGGATTGCGTTTTCCGTTTGTACTTCCTGTTGATTTTGGAACTGCTCTTGTTGGTATAGGATCTGACCGACTTCTCCTTTGACTTCATGTATTTGTTTTGGTCAGAGATGTTGAGTTCTGCGCAAGAATTTGGCATGTAGGAAATGTCTCTATCCAGGAAGCGGCTCGTGTCTACAGTGATTGACGACTCATAACTTCGATGTTCATTTCGACGATTCACTGCAACCGTCTGGTATCTTCTCTTCTTCAGGTAGCCCTCCAAACATAGTGTGTTGATTCAAGATTAAAATGTGCCATTTGTAGGTCGTTGGTGCCATCCAGCTATTGTTGGCAATGGCTATTATGGCATGTGCTTGTAGACATTTCTAAGCTTAGGTATTCTGGGTCTATTTATTGGATCCATGTGCTCAGAGTGGGCCACCAGCTGTAGAAATTGTCCTCGTCGTTCTTGACGCTGGTTTCTAGGTAGGCGTACATCACTAATCCTTTCCTCTGATCTAGACGGCGACGAGGTTGGAGTCTTTGCGGTGGTTGGATTGCGTTTTGTACTTCCTGTTGATTTTGGAACTCCTCCCTTCACTTCCCCATGTATTTGATGATCGGCATGTTGAAGGGGAGATGTTGAAGGTGGGATTTCTGCGCAACCCTACGTCGTACGGCAGGCAAACCCTGGGGTAGAGGGGCTTCGTAGTCTTCCGCCCTTCTCGTGTCTTTTTATCAATCATCGCGACAATTATTATTATTAACCTACGATCTTGTTTCAGACAAATGCCTGTCGCTGGAGCGGCCGTCCGGAGGCGGCAAGGGCAAGAAGATGCGCAAGCCTCGGACCATCTACTCCAGCCTCCAGCTGCAGCAGCTCAATAGGCGGTTCCAGCGGACGCAGTACCTGGCGCTGCCCGAGAGAGCAGAGCTGGCGGCCAGCCTCGGCCTGACGCAGACGCAGGTACGTACGTGCAGAGAGGTATCTCGATTGCGTATTTTTTTTTCTCCGTTTCGTAACCGCGAATTAATTGGGTGCGAACCCGATCCTCAATTAACTTTTTTTAATTACTCGCGTACCCTCGTTCCCATTACAGCGCGGGGTTCTCGACGCGAGTAGGTAACGCTAAATTCGTCGAAGATAGTGGTGTGAGGAATATACGAGTATATAGACATGCGGTAGTCGCCGTCGCGTAGTATTGTCAATAGGGAAACCACACGGATACGATTCGTAAATTAAGAGAGGAACGTTTTTCCGATGGAACAGTAACAAAATATGATATGTGTATTATTAAATTACTCTGAAAATATTGTTCGGGATATCGAAAAAATGAGCCTGTGAAAATATCAGCTCTTAATTTTAATATTAAGATCGCGATTTTTCATTTCCCATTTAATTAACATGGGAAACATTTTTTTTCAAGCTTTGGAATTTTGTAACTCTTCAACCGATCATCAGACTTATAAGACCAAGACATATTCTTGTAGGAAATTGAACGCACTACAAAAAACGTCTCTTATAATTTTTTGCTAAATCTAGTCTTTCAAAAGTTATTGAGGTTAAAGCTAGACTCACCAGAATTTTTGAGGTATTTTCACTTTTTTGGTAAATCTGTCAAAGTAATTGCAAAATTTTTGCCTTAAATTATCAAAGAGTCTTTTTGAAATTCTGAGAGTATCCTCAGTCCATTTGATCGGTAGTTTTGTCCAAAAAATCCTTGATTTAGACGCTTTTCTTTGATATGAACATTTTAAATATTAATTTTTATTAGCAAACTTGATATTTCTTATCTATAATTTTGTTTTCTATATTAATTATATCTAAATTTAAGTTAAAATCATAATCATATCACTAATTCAAACGACTGCTACAGTCAAACTGAGCGACCCACTGGCTTGTTCAGCGAGATCAGTGTGGGGAAAGTATCACCAGATACAGTTTTGTTCAAACTTTTCGTGACATGCTCGCAGTGCGCTGGTAGCAACATCAGTTCGGTTATCTAATAGTAACCTCGTAAACGCCATCTGAACCGCGAGCGGCGTATACAAAATCGTAAAAGCTGTTACACTACGTAACACGATTTTTGTGCCCAAATAACTGATAGCTTTGCCAGTTTGCTAACACTAATGGAAGGTACAGATCGATGTCTTAGTTGACGTTATCTGTTCATTTATCTACAGAATTTCTCTAGGTTAAAGAATTTTGAGGAGATTTGATAACATCGCACTGGGGAGGGGGGATGTCGATGAAGACACCCCAAATACGTCGTCCCAACTCTCAATTCCTTCACATAACGGGGGTACCCCTATTTGGTCCCAAAACAAGTTTGGATTTCACTGGAAGCTGTTGTAAACGGCTTTTTAAGGAATAAAAAGAGTTGCAACTTTACCAACAACTTGCTATTTACCAACAACTTGTTATACATATACAGATGGGATGCATAATGTCGCTCAAGATCCATTTTCTTGAGTCCCATTTGTATTTATTCACCTCCAACCTTGGAGCTGTGAGCCATGAACAGGGTAAAGGGTTCTACCAGAATATGGAGGCTTGAGGAGCGGTTTCAAGGTCGTTGGATTGCTACTGTGTTAGGCGATTACCGTTAGCGTCTAAAGATAAATTATTCTTCTTCCCATAAGACAGAAAGTTAAAAAAATGTTACAGATACGTTAGTTACATCGACATATTATTTTTGTTGTTGACTGTACCTGAAAAATGGGACGCGAAATAAAAGAGTACTATGTATTCTTAATAAGAGAACAACCACATAAAATAAATATAATAATTTGAAGAGGGTACTCGATATTTCATTCAATTTGTAACTCAATGTTTGATTTTTGGTACCAGCAGGCTACAGATCCATCACACAATTCATTACCTTGTTATTTTTCTTTAATTGACTTATGTCAGTTAGTTAATTGTTGGTTATTTAGAAAATCCAACTAAATAATACAAATATACAAGATAGTAATTGTCAAACCACGACTACGTATACAGAAATAATTTACTTAATCAAATGTGCTATTCAAATGCGTTTCCTGTAGAGCAAGATTTATCAACGAAACATTTGAATAACTATCTATGGCGCTAGTATTCTTTCAGTTGTAGAATAGAAAGTGAAAACTGCACTTCTTCGTACAAAACTGTCTAACAAACATTTTGAGATAACACTAGACTAGCTTTGTCTCCTTGAGCATTCTCATTTGTTATGACAGGAAGATTATACATGCGTCTGTGCTGCATATCCTTAAATTTGCATTTTTGCCAGCTGTTTGATTGGCCTGAGAAGCAGATGTTGAGGTTTTGAAGAAAAAAAGATATTCTGTGTCTTCTTCCATGACGGGTCGCCACTGGTTGCTACACATGTTGAAAAAACAAATAGGGTGTTCGTGTTCTCTGAAATTCTTGACCCCTTCACGACGAGCCGTCACTGGCTGCTACTGTGTACGCGGCGGAAATCTTCTGCTCTGCCTCCGGGCGGAAAAAAATGATATTTAATCCAGTAATAAAATGTGTCGAATCGATGATTGCTGCATGAAATTCGAAATTGCACCTCCGATAGACCAGTTACCCCCCCCCCCCCCGCGTGGCAGCGGTTTTTCTTCGCGCTCTCGCGTTGGCAGCCGGATTAATGGCCGATGAAACAACGGTAGCCAACTCAATAATGGATTAATTCAACACGCGGTATTCTTCATTTATATTCGATTCGGTTCTATTTTTTTCTTCGTTCTTAATGCGATTTCTTCCGCGGTGAAGAGAACGCTCCGACCTCAGAGCGCCTAGCCACTGGTCGATGAAGTAGCTCACAATGCACTGCTTCAGATAACATTGTCTCGTTCGGACGTGTGGTTGTGTCTGATAACCACGAGAACCATGGTTATTGGTTCTGTTTTGGAATCATTTACATGAGACCATTTGGAACCATTTACATGAAAACCATCGACAAACCATCAAGATTCATTCAGATGCAGATAATTTAAGTCAGTTTTACCTAAACTTCTCACGTGGACTGTCAGCACTTGGAAATACTTCATTTCCAAACGTGAAGAATCAATCATATATAGGGTGGGCCATCAGATGGTTTCTTTTTAAAATTGATATTAAAACTATATCGTTAAATATTTTTAAATGATTGTTGCTTTATTCAAGAAAGTATGCCTTCCCATTATTTATGAAAAACAATTTCAGTTAAATGTACACCGCGGCTGGCTTGGCAGTAGTTTATTCTTTTCACCCAATTTTGCAATACATTTTCGATTATTCGTGGCTCTATTGCACGAATAACTCGATTGATGTTTTCCTTCAGTGCGTCAATTGTTTGTGGATCGTTGGAGTAACAACAGTCCCGATAAAAAATAGTCCCACGGTGTTAAATCGCAGCTGCGTGATGGCCAATTAATGTCTCCAAAACGGCTGACAACACGGTTACCGAATTTAGTGTGCAAAGGATCGATTGTTTCACGCCTTGTGAGACACGTTGCTCCATCCCGCTGGAACCAAAGCTCGTCCAAGTCCAAATCGTCCAATCGCGGCCACAAAAATCAGGTAACATGTCTCTGTAACGCATTCCATTTACTGTAACGCTGTTACCATCTTCATTTTGAAAGATGTACGGACCAATGATGCCACCACTCCAAAGCCCACACCAAACAGTCACTCATGCAGGATGCATTGGCTTCTCTATGACTACGTGTGGATTTTCGGAACCCCAAATCCTACAGTTCTGTTTACTAACATATCCTCCAAGATGAAAATGAGCTTCGTCCGAAAAAAATGATTTTTCGATTGAAATCGACGTCATTTTCAAATTCATTTAAAGCCCACATGGAGAAGCGATAACGAAGTGGATGGTCAGTTTCCTTTACCTCTTGAGTAAGTTGCAACTTGTAAGCAAATAATCTGAGGTCTTTATGCAATATTCTCTTCAGAGAAGTGCGACTGACATTAAGTTGTTGTGCTCTGTGACGAATTGAGATTCTTGGGTTTTCACGCACACTTTGGGCAACAGCAGCAATTCTTTCAGCTGTGCGCACCGGACGAACATGTGGATTGACTTCTGGTATCCACAAGCATGCCAGTGTCACGAACTTTTCTTAAGAACTTTCTTAGACCAGGCGCTGACGGAGTTTCATTTTGACCAAAAATTGTTCTCAATTTTCTCATTGTTTCTGCAACATAGCATTCACTTTGGAAATAATTTTTCAATATTTCCCAACGTTGTTCAAGCGTAAAACGATCCATTTCTTACAGCGGAGATTAGACACCACGTACACATATGTCAAATGTCAAGCGCGTCAGTGTCGGCAATGTAGAAATAACACTCTGTTTAAAAAGAAACCAATAGATGGCCCACCCTTTAGGATTGACCATATTTTCAATCAAATCGTTTCTTAATACATATCTACGTCAGCGAAAAATTGCTTTGGGACAAATGTTAAAATTCCATCAGGATATTCAGGCTTTACCGAATCAGTTAGAACTCGGGGTGCTCCCTTTTAAGATTCGGTCCTTCTTTCTTCGTCCTTAAAGCAATTTCTTCTGAGGTGAAGAGAACGCTCCGACCTTAGAATGCCTACCCACTGGTAGTTCATCATGAGCTGCTTCAGATAACTGTTTCATTCGGACTAATGTCTCTGTTTGGTAACTATGAGCATAATTAACGTGAAAAAGAAGAAATTCAGTCTTGCATAAGTCAATATCAGCCAACTCTCTGATATGCTTTAAACCAACCAATCAACGCTCTGATATACTTGAGCCAACTTTTCAGCCAACGCTCTGATATACTTGAAAGGTCTTTATTTCTAAATGCGAAGAATTAATCATATAGAAGTTGACCATATTACCATCCATTCAAAGTCGACTTTCGTTAAAAATCCTTCATAATAAAAGTCTACGTCAACAAACGAATCTGGTTTGGGATATTTGATGAACTAGGATAGCCATGCTTAATGGAATCCGCTGTGAAATTCAGTGTGTTCACATTTACGATTAATGCAACAAAGCTACTCGAATCTTTTACGCAATAAATAAACGATAAATCTTCTATCACGTTTTTAGTCACGAAGACGTATTTTCCTGTCTTGTATCTGTGTCTGGCTGCTTTAATTTACTTTAATTTATTTCATTCCAATCGCAAAATGAATCGTAACAGTGGTCCAATACGACTTGTTCAGATTTAACCTGAAAAATACTTGTGGATTATCCGGTAACACTCTGTGTACAGGGTGATTGTTTGACTTTGGCCACCCAATTTTATTTTTAAACGTCTATAGGAAATTGTAAATCTACAAAAAGTATTATATTTCTACCATTTGAGACTAGAATTTGACATGTATGAAAGAAAGAAAAGTGCGCGACAAAGTTATGACCCAATACATGTGGTTTATACTACGTACGTTCTCAAGTTACCAAATATTTAACAATAGGTCATAATTTTCAATGAAATATTAGGCTCTTTTCTTTACTGAGTATTATCCAAAATTAAGGTGGAAACAAATAATGGATAATTCTGCACAGTGTCTGACAATGGGAAATTTATCTAAGTTGTGTTGTAAATTACTGAGACACTGAAATACTGGATTATCTATATTTTGTTTCTGCCTTAATTTTATGTATCAATTAATAAAAACATACTACGCATATATTTTTTTTTGTTTTATGATATTTTTACCGCCTCATCGAAAAATATGGACTACTGTTAAATATTCTACAAAATAAGAATGTAGTCGCACACACTGGGCCTTACTTTTAAAAAAATAAGGATATTAAAAATAATGTAATTATTATTAAGATTAAAAACGCCAAACTAGAAGGCCTTTCCAAAGATCTCTCAAAACTGGTATTATTATAATTTTCTGTTTCAGTTTACGAATAAATGAGATAAAACATTCACTGTGTACACTGCAAAAAAAAACTATTTCGCTATTCAGAATAAAATCAGTAATAAATATAGATAGATTTTGCCCAACGAATTTAATTTTGATGTAAAATATTTCTTTCTTTTTTTTTCTCTCAGTGTAAGCACCCAGGGCAGATACTAATTTACATGCAATTTGTTGAGAATTCGCTACTTCAATTAATTGGACCATTATTGTGGCAGGTGTTTATAAATTAGTTGAATTAACCTTTTTTATGTCTTATTCCAGGAAGGTGGTATTCGATGCGGAAACAGAAGCTTCTTCTTTTTTATTTTATTTTTACGGTAGTCAATTACGTTAGTGTCGTGGACGACACTTGTCTATATATATTATACATATGTCTATATATACAGGGTGGTCCAGGTTAAACGTAATAAATTTTGATATGTCATAGAATATAAAAAAAAAGTAGCCTTTCATAAGAAAACTTTGTTTAGAAATGTTTCCTAACAAAGATACAGGGTGTCAAAGTTGTTGAAAAAAAATGGATTTCTCGTCATAACTTCTAAACCACTCGATCGATTTCCATCAAATTTCGCACACAGACTAATGTAGTACATCTCTAAGTAATGATAAAAATCATTTAAAGAAATTCTCCAGTGGCGTAGATACTGGGGGTCGGCAACCCCTTCTCCCCTTCCAATCTTCGGCGCCACTGGATATCGCCGCTTCGGCGCCATCGGACTAATAAATGAGACGAACAAGTGACTCTCAATCATTTTTATTTCGACATTTCTGATACATTTATTACTTGATGTATGTTTGGTAGAGTGTGTGTACTCGATTTCTTATAAATAACCAAATTTGTCATGTCTGCGCTCAAAAAATCCAAGAGAAACCCGTGTTAGGTCTTATCAACATGAATTTAGCGTTAGCGTATGGCTGTGTCTTATAAACGGTTATGTTATTGGTCCATTCTTTTTACCTCCACGGCTTAATGCTAACCTTTTTTTGAACTTCTTAACCAATCATCTTTTCGATTTGTTCGATGAGTTAGGTACCAATCGCTACATGAATGAATAGCTGGTTCCAAATGGACGGTGCTCCCGCGAATTTTGGAAGACAGGTAATGAATGTAAACTATCCAGAGAGATGGATAGTGCGGTTGACACAGATTGAGCAACCAGAAGTTGGAAGGGGGCCAAATTTCACTTTTTTTGTGTATGGTGCGATGATTCTTCAGCACTTTGCTGAATATTGAAGACAGATTGAGCAATTCCGACATCGGATTCGTGTTCAGCGGGAAAAAATACTTAGGAAACCATGTATCACACGGAAAGCACGGCTCGTGAGCACGAAGTCTTCATTTTTTTGAAGATTCTTCAGCATTTTGCTGAAGATTGAAGAGTCATAGAGCAATTCTAATACCGTATTCGTGTTCAGCGGGAAAAATACTTGGGAAACCATATATCGCATGTACTCGTACATTTCAGACAAGTTTTTTTTGTGTGGCAATGATTCTTCAGCGCTTTGCTGAAGACTGAAGATAGATGGAGCAATTCTGACACCGGATCCGTGTTCAGCGGGAAAAAGTCCTTCGGAGACCATACATCGCATGTACATTTCCAAACTTTTTTTTGTGTGGCGGTGAAATTTTTGAAATGCAAAATATGTTTCGGATTTCTGTCCACAGGGCGCGACACTGTGCGCCGATGCGGATTTCTGCGTACGCAAAAGTGAAACGCGAAAGTGTAGCCCCGGAATGGGAATGCGCCGGCCATGTACAGAATTCGTGGAAGAATTCTCACTCGGCCGTCCTGTTCGGTATAAAGCTATTCGCTGCCATATGCTAGTGGAACTAAAAAAGACATTGGGTTCGAACTTATTGCCAAATACGTAGATTTGCGCTAAGGCCGACCGCGGTTTACTTGTGCTTCGTCGGACAACGCTCGTCGGAATTCTTCGCCTATATGAAATTGCGAGGTTTGTAAAAGGGATGCGCTGTTATACTGGTACTTGACAACCGTTTTTTGGTATTGACGTCTTTCTCGCAAATTCAGTTCCACGCAATCGCATATTTTTCTTGGATTTTTTTGGCTACGTTAGACGACGCCGTGTATTCGAGTAGCTCACCGGTTCACCGGCAGAACAGCTGACTGTTTGAATTCGAGGTTCACAAGATAATTACTGTTAGCACGATGAATGGTTGAAATGTATAAACTGGGTTCTTCAAAATATTATCCTTGAAAATTGTTTAAAAAAGAGAAAGGAGTTATTTTTATACATTCGGATTATGTGTATCATTACTTTTATAACATATTAACCTTTCTTACAATGTGACAAGTTTGTAATAATATTGCCCTCTGTCCATTTATACTAATAGCCGCGATATTCTTGGCGAATCTAGTCGTCATCACTCCCTCTGCCGATATTACTAGAGCGTATGTCTTCACCTTCTCCAGTCTCCATAGGCGCTTCAGCTCGATTAATAGATTTTCGTATTTCGCGATCTTCTCCCGTTCAGTCTTCTGAATGTTGTGGGTAAGTGGCACAGCGATGTCTATGATGATCCCTCTTCGTTGTTGCTTGTCGATCAGCACAATATCTGGTTGGTCGAAGTCCACTGTTCGGTCGGTGATGATTAGCCTATCCCAGTACATCCCTGCTACTTCCGATTCCAGCACAGCTTCCGGGGTATATTTGAAGTATGGCGGAGCCGTCTCCAACAGGCCATACTTGAGGAGCCAGTTGTTGGTGGACCATCTTCGCAAGTTGGTTGTGCCTTCCGAGATATGCTGACTGTTTCTTGTTTTTATAACCCTGCCCTAAATAGCTGTAAAGAAGCCTTTGGTTTCGAGGTACAGACAGCCGTCGGTAAGCCATTTTACTGAATTATCTTTGTCGATATAGCCCGGCTGTAGTATTTTTGGAAAACGGCAATGTAAAGCACGTTTCTTACATTGTGTCTGGAGCTCCTCTTCTGTTGGTATGTCGACCGGAAGAAGTTCACATCCTAGGCTCAAAGGCGTGTATCCAGCTAGCATCCTCTCTTGCTACTGCTGTTATTAGAGGGTCCCTGTTGGTTAGTATTTTTCTTCTTACGGTTCTTGGTTAAGGCATTGATTTTTTTATCTTCAATAGACCTCTCTCGCCTCATCTTCGACGCAGGTAGAGTCTGATTACTGAAGAGTTAGTATGTAAGTGTCTGAATTTAGTTAGGAACCTCCTGGTAAATCGGTCAAGTTCGTCGAGATCAGTAACGGACCACAAGTGAAAGAGCATATGGATTTGCCTAGTGAGGCCCAAATTTCTTTTGAAACATATCACAACGATAACTTGCAAAACAACTTCCCTAAAATTTTAGATTTTTTAGGAGAGGTGTAGAAAATACAAATTTTCGTTTCGGCTCTAAAATTTCAATCTTTCTCAATAAAAACATGAAAAAAAAAATAAAAGAAGGTTGCAATGGTTTTCGATGTGTTTTTTGCGTAGAATACGATAACAATATTTTCAAAATTATTGGAGGTGGTTTTCACCCTTATTTTGAGGATTGAAAGTTTAAAATCGAAATTTCGAAAAGTATGACACGATTTTTTTTTAATTCTTTTTTTAATTTCTTTCTTTTTTTTTGTACTTTCGATTAATTTTTAATTCATAATGGGCGTCGACCAGGAACTGGGTCAAAAAACGGCCCAAAGGTGAAAAAACGTGGTTTTAGCGTATTTTCTCATCCTGTGAGATAGTAAATGGCAAGTGAATAATATATTCCAAGGTTTTTGGGGTCGCTGCTTACGAATATAACGTCAGATTTCAAAAAACAAAATGGCGGATCCAGTATGGTAGTCAATTTTTAAAAAATGGCTAAATTTTGAAATTTAAAAAATACCACCATATTCTACGGGAAATTTTCTACGTTAGATTGTTTGAGAACGGATTTTGGAGATAGAAGACGAAAGACGTTTGAGGACGGATTTTGAAATAACCTCAAAAAAACTGCTGAAAACGACGTTTTTTTGTAATGGAAGCTTGAATGAAATGGGAATATGATTCGCGTCACATATAAAACACCGTATTCCTATGTATCTTAATTTCTTAAACCCAAATGTGTTATGAAAAATTTGGTTTAACAAGTGGATTTCAAAGATCATCCTCAAGAATATGTAAAAATTGCGTTTTTAACGGTAAAATCTTGAATAACGTGGATTGAAATCAGTCTAAAATCAAGACTAAGTGGAAACTCTTTAGTAATCACATGAACATACTTGCATTTGACTTTCTGGAATACAGACTACGAAAATAACTTGAAACAACAGCAAGCTGAAGACAAATCTGAAGATTGTTGTATCTCTGAGAGCGTAAATCTGGGAATATTCTGGGATTCATCGGCACAAAATACGTAAGAAAAAGTTAGTCTCCATCCCAGAACCAGATACTTTTTTTGTGGTCATTTTTTTGGTCTTCTCAAGCTTTTACAACCGAAACACGTCGTTTTCTACTGTTTTTTGAGGTTATCTTCAAAATTAGCTGCGGAACCCCTATTTTTTATGATGAATTCGGATTCAGCGGCACAAAATACATAAGAAAAAGTTAGTCTCCATCCCAGAACCAGACACTTTATTTTGTGGGCCTGTGTAATGAAAACTTCAGAAACTGACAATCTTAAAAGTAATACTTGAAGACGTACGGGTTCGATTCCATGGCATACTCTAATACCTCGAATATAGGGTATATCGTCTAAGTGATGGTTTGATGTGGTGTTGTACGAATTTATACGGAAAATTCCCAACGACCTATATTATTTCGCAAATAGTGGGCTGAACCACGATGGGTGATACGTACGTACAACCGTGGATTTCCTAAAAACGGATATAGATTCGTAATATCGAAATGACAGTTTTCCACGTAATTACCAACCGAGTGATCCCCTCCCATGGCTTTTATGCGCGGTATCGTTTGCCTTGCAAACACACACACACACGACTCCGAACCTACTTTAAAAAAATAATGATAGTTGAAAAATTACATAACGTAGTTGCATGTCGTAATTACTATTTTTTTTTTCCATAGAGCCAGCCTGTTATTACGATTTATTTTGCAACGAATATTACCCTCGTTAATTACCGGTTGTTCGTACACGGAGACTCGTTTCAATGTTACAGATAACGTGAGGTTTGTAATTTTTTTTTCCTACGAATAGCTACCGGTCTGCCGAGGATATCGCGAGAAGAGATTCTTTAACGCAACAAATGAAAACGGTATCGCGAAAATATTTCGGTTCCGTAATTGTTGTGGGAATTTCATTTATTTTTAGCGGTTTTAACGTACGGGGAGCTGTGGCGGTTGGTGCTGACTCGCAGGTTGCCCACCCAAAAAAAAAATCATCGAAAAA
The DNA here is from genome assembly GCA_029963805.1 of Aromia moschata. NCBI lineage: Eukaryota > Metazoa > Arthropoda > Insecta > Coleoptera > Cerambycidae > Aromia > Aromia moschata. Next base: position 1,703,741 of record JAPWTK010000035.1, on the reverse strand, counting down.
ACGCCATTTTAAATTTTAAATTTCAATCGTAATATAAGTAGAAAATAGTTCATTTGTGAAAACATACGAGGTGTAAAATTAAGTAATGAGACTGATTCTTTTAATTTTTTTATTTTCGAATAGAATTACAATTCAGTATTGTCTCCTTCAAAATAACTTCCTTGAGAAGCCACACAACGCTGGAGACGGTTCTTCCGTTCCTCATAGCAGTGCTGAAGCTCATATACTGGAATAGCCTTTAGCTGGTCCCTTGAGTCGATTTTTCAATCTCGGGAAGAGAAAAAAATCACAAGGACTCAAGTCAGGCGAATAAGGAGACTGAGGAGCCACAGGAATGTTTTTACTGGTTAAAAAATCGTTTCCTGAAATGACTCTGTGACAAGACGCATTGTCGTGATGCAACAGCCAATTGTTCTTTATGTTTGGTCTCACACGCAAGACCCTCTTTCGAAGTTTTTCAAGAACCTTTCTGTAAAAGTGTTGATTTACTGTTTGGCCTGGAGGCACAAACTCTTTATGGACAATTCCCTGACTATCATAAAAGCAAATCAGCATGCATTTGATCTTCGACTTGCTCATTCTTGCTTTCGACTTGCTCAAGTGTGCCATTCCATGCTTGGTTCATCTTCAATCGACTCTCTTCCTTCTTAGAATGCCTTAAACTACCGAAAAACCTGAGCTCTTGAACACTGTCCCCGTAAGCGTGTTGAAGTTTTGCAAAAGTATCCGTTATTCTGTGTCCAAGACTGAAGCAAAACCTGATAGCACACTGTTGCTCAAAATTAACGTCACTCATTATTAAAACGCACTAGGAAAAACCGGTTTACGAAAAGTCACAAAGAACAAACAAATGACTCCGACACGTTCAAACTTGTACTGAAGGTGCATTAACTTGTTAACCTACCGCCCTTCCAAGTTCCGTCTCCGCAGTGTTGCTAGATCGGGCGCTACGTTTCCAGTCTCATTACTTAATTTACACACCTCGTATAAATGCTCGATAATTAGTCTCACCCAAATTTATTTAACTGAAGTTTGTTTTTTTTTTAGGTAAGCAATAGTTTCTGGGTTGCTGAAGGACCTGAGATAGATTTGTAAGTCGTTTTAACACCATTATTTTATCGATAAAATTGTAATCCGCAACTATGTTGTTTTGTCGTATGTTGACTACTTACTTGAATTAGTGTATATAATAAGAATTTTAGTTTGTTAGTATGAACTGTACATAGCCAAAGTAGGTCCAATTTTTCAAAAAATTTTATATCTTTCCTAGGCTATAAGGTTTTACATTACTAGTGTATTTTGACCTAAAAAGCTGCGTTTGAGTTATGACCCATCTATTTATTAAACACCCTGTTTTTAAAACGCTTTGCATTCATTTCATTTGTTATTAACTTCCGACTGTAGTGACTCGATATAACCCAGACTAACTGCGGTATCGTCCTAAGCAATAAAAAAAATGTCAGCCACTAGCCGGATAGACCAATTATTCGCTAATTGGGAGTGGAATTGCGCGACAAAGTTAATCGGATTACGTAAATCGGAGCCACTGGATTGATTACGAGGCTTTACGACAGAGCTGGCGCACCGAAAATCCGGCGGTTATTTAAAAATGATACTGGTGCAAAAAAAAACACCGCATCGGTACTACTGACAATAAGTTTTAGAAATGTAAAGTTTTATTATTACATATTACTTAATAATATTAGGGGATCTGAGATTGGCTGATGCGACATCTCGCGGACAAAGTAGTAAGCACTAAAATACTCTTGTCACATGTAGCTTTGCTTTGAGATCGACACCAGATCCTCTTTTAAAAACATAAAACATCCGCTATAGACTTTGAAATATTTCTTCCATATTATAAAAGTTCATACAAAGATCGTTGTTATGTAATAAATTTGGTAGTGTGGCAGGAAATAATTTAAACGTATACAGGGTGGTCAATTTTCGACAGTTGTCTTTAAAGACGGAGAGCTGTGATTTGCACATTCCTGTCTAATTTTGTAGTTCTTGACACACAGTGTGAAGTTCTTTTCTTTAGAATTGGCTACGCCACTGGATTCTACATAAAAATTGTACATAAGTTCGATAAATAAAGAAGAGTGAGTTAGAGGGCAAAAAGTGCTAATTTTCAGTTCACCCGTATCATGTAGAAATCCTTTTTGAAAACAGAAATTCGTTCACAGTAATGGGTGTGCAATCCGTAACTCATATTTAAAGACAACGAGTTATCCCGCAAAAAGGGACAAAATTTGACATTCACGATTTTAGATCTATTTACATGGATTTTTCATTACATGGAATATAATGACGTCAGATCCCTTTCCGCTCCATAAAATTCCTCCAAAAAATTATTAATTATGAAAAAAAGCAGTTTAAAAAAAACACCATTGTTTTGCACATATTTTTTTAAATCAAATTTTCAAGGGATTTCCGGTCTGCAATGGACCTGGAACCTCACTAACCGGTGGAATAAATATTTGAACTTTAAGTATACGTGGTTTGAAGATCGATTTTTCCCTTATGCGTTCAAAATGGCGCCTGAACTGCAAAATTTTTGCAAAATATATAAGACTATTGAAAAATGATGCACCTTTACAAAAAATTGTCAAGAAAAAAAAAGTTCTAAAAATCACTAAAAGAATGCACTGGAATTTTTTGACCGTTGAAGTTGATGTTGAGCAACTTGGATTTTGCAAATAGTCAATTTTTGCAAAATTTAAAAAAACTGCTTAAAACATTCTGAAAAAATTCCAGTGCATTCTTTGAATGATTTTAAGAACTTTTTATTCTTGACAATTTATTGTAAAAGTGCATTATTGTTTTCGATAAAAAAAATTTCTAAATTTCGATACTAATTTGATTTTTAGAAATTTTTTCTCGAAAACAATGCATTTTTACTATAAATTGTCAAGAATGAAAAAGTTCTTAAAATCATCCAAAGAGTGCACTTTTCAGAATTTTGGTGGTGTATTCATTGGCTGATTTTAAGAACTTTTTATTCTTGATAATTTTTTGTAAAAGTGCATCATTTTCCAGATTTTTCGCAAAAAAAGCGTCAGGCGCCATTTTGAACGCATAAGGGAAAAATCGATCTCTAAACCACGTATACTTAAAGTTCAAACATTTATTCCACTGGTTAGTGAGGTTCCAGATCCATTGCAGACCGGAAACCCATTGAAAATTTGATTAAAAAAAATGTACAAAAAAACAATCATATTGAGGAATTTCATGGACACCATCGGAAAGGGCACGTCTTAAACTTAAAAAATATGCCCCTGTCAAAATTTTCTGTTGCAAATAGTATTAGTTATGAGGCGCTGAAGAGCGATGTACCGGGAGTGGCATTTTCGGCCGAAACGGGTTAAAATACAGTTTGATAAAAAAAACATCTACCTACTTATTATTATAGATTTTGGCACAGTTTCTGAAATTGGAAGAAAGTATAACTCTTGACCTTACTACATCAATTTCCTGATGATGCCAATATGGTAGGCGAAACGAGCTTTGAGTGCAAAAAATTACGGAAAAGCAAACTGAGTTACATAAAAGCGAACATTTTTCTATCAGACTCTTTGTCACCCGACAACCTAATGAAAAACACGCTCACTTTTTTCCTCGTTTCCCCCGTTTTCCCCGACGCGAACTGAATAAAATACAGCGCACGCCTACGGAAACCATGGCATGCTCGACGCGGCTGAAAAGGTAGATACCGTGAACAGATAGGGTTGGCCATTTTTCCCATGTCTTACTGAAATATTCATAGGATAATTGTAGTCAAGTGTTCGAATTTAAAAATCGCCTTTTTTCACTTTTATAATTTCCCCCACGAATGCGACAGGGACGGGGCGATGTGTTTCCGTCCTTCTCCCCCCTAGCGCGTGTGCGACACGGCACGTTAAATTTGTCATAATCCGCCTTTAACAATTTATATTTTGTCCCCCTCCCCTCCTTCCGACCGGCCTTCGGTATCGATCAACCCCATAATTTATGTGGTATCGGGGAGACCGTGCGCTCCCTCACCCGTTCGGACATAAAATTGAAATAAACGAGGAAAAAGGTGGCAAAGGTAACGTGTTCCCTTGGTGGGAATGAAGGCGGCCGTACACGGACGGATTTCGGTGCGGAGATACGCCCAGTTGACGAAGCTAGAATTTGAATTCTGGAAACCCTCTAAAGAAGGCTCTTCCAACGTCCTAAAAGGACCAGAACATTTTTGCAACGTGGCAAAACCATGCACAAAAAATATCTTTACGTAAATGACTATATGATAAAACTATGGGGTCTGTATGGATGAAAGCACTTTTTCTACCAATGGAGTGGTATCGTCGCAGAATTGTCGTTTTTGGGCACAAGAAAATCCGTCTTTTTTCAGTTACTTCTAGAAGTCAAAATTTCAAAAAAAGTGAATGTTTGGTGTGCAATTACTTTCAATCGAATAATTGATCCGTATTTTTTTTTAAAGAAAATTTGAATCAAAACTCATACTTGGAAAAGCTAAACACATTTTTCTGGCTAGAATTAGACGAAGAGAATTTAGAATATAGAAAAAAGCGTATTTTCAACAGGACGGATGCCCGCCCATTCAACAATAAAATTCAGGTCCGCAGTTGGCTTAACAAACAAATCCACATTCCACAACTTCCAAAGTGTGTATTATTTTCGGTTTGAAGGCTTTAAACTTATTTTAAATTTTTACTTTCTTAGTGATAGTTTTGGATTTTCTTTGACTGAATTTAAAACTATAATTGTGGGTACATCATCGTCATCATGGACCTTTTTTGACTTTTTTCCGGATTTTACATCACAAGTTAAAACCACCAAATTTTCGTACTAATTCTTTCAAACTTTGACGGCTAATTTCGACTTCTGGACATTTTTCATGAAACAATTCAATTGCATGACGATAACAAATATTACCGATACCATAACATTTAATAAGATAAATTTGATGCTGTAAAGTAAGCATTATTTGAAATTAAAAATCAATAATTGAAATTTCAAGCGCTTTGTCAAACACAATGTCAAACAATAACAATTGCCTTATTGATGGCTTACTGGAATTTCAAATATTCTAATTAGGGACTTTGAGAAAAAATAGTGTAAAGACAACCTACGAGTATTAACTACAGTGTTGATTGACTAAATGATTATTATCTGGACATGCTCTTTCCGGGGACACCCCGTATGTACATAAATCCTGTAAATATACAGGAGTTGACGATGTTAAGACCGGTCCTGGAATCTGTTAGTAACTTACAGGCTCTCGTGATATTAATCATTTCTATTGATCAGCTGCCATATATCTTAATGTATCACAGTTTGTGGCCCAAGCTCCAAGTTTGCAGGCCTGTTTAGTCTAAATGCGTATGTTTTGTAGTATCTAAAAAAGACACCGTTATCGAAATCACGCTCGGTTCACGTCCGAGAAGGAACGTTAAGTGCCCTTTTTTCTCCGCCGACTCGTCAGCATTCGTCGACTGCACTTCCCGCAAATTCTGTCGGATTTACGAGCACAAGAAATTCGTTTTTTGCGCTCAACGAGCAAAAGAAAGCCGTCCTAGCCCGGTTTTATTCCTAATTCGATTCTACCGCGTCTCGTCATTGCGAATCGCGTCCCAAAAACAACGGTCCTAAATTAGCAGAACCTCGAGTGACACGAGATAAATGACAGGGACGGACTAAGGAAGTTTCAGGTGAGCCTGTAATAGCACTTTCTTGAATTATGTAATCTCATTTGTAGCTGTCGTTAAAAATTGGAATCTACGAATATTTACCACTCATATTTAGACGTAATTATCAGGTATCGGTTTTGCATGCACCTGATTAAATGCATGTTTTTCTGTAAATGCATGTGTTTCTCTTTTTTGCGGCGACGACGCGACGCTGACAACAAGGGTTATTGGCTTTGTGCATCATTTGCTCTTTTTATCGCTATACTATCTTGGTGTGTTGGTGGTTTCCCTATACAGGGTGTCCCGGAAAGTATGTCACAAACTTCAAGAGGTGATAGTACATATAAAAATAATATTAAAAGTCTTTATAACATAATCCCGCAAATGCTTCCCTTTGGAATTATGACCCTCTTTAGGTATCCCCCAGACGGAAAATATTGATTTTTAATTTTTTTTGGGCACAGGTAGGAAGATGGTCATTTGGTGAGAATAAGAATAAAATCCAGAAAACGTAAAAGGGTATTTTTCGAACACCCCGTATATATTTTTGGCGGGAAAAAAATTCTGGTTATTGAGCCACAAACTATTTGTGGCTCAATTATTTTTTATAAAGACAATTCGATTTTGAAACTTTTTTCGCTAGATATTTTTCGAGAAACCCGAGTTTTCCCGTAAAAAAAGTTAAAAGAGGTCACCTCATTGTTCACCTCGAGACAAACACTGCCAAATAAGCCACTGCATAAATGTCACTGCAAGTGACAGACGCCTACTATGTAAACTTTTAAAGTGTTGGTCTCGGGGTGAACAATGAGGTGATCTCTTTAATTTTTTTACGGGAAAACGACACGTTTCTCGAAAATATCTAGAGAGAAAAAAGTTTCAAAATCGAATTGTTTTTATAAAAATAATTGAGCCACAAATAGCATAACAACCAGAAAAGTTTTCCCGCCAAAAATATGTACGGGGTGTTCGAAAAATACACTTTACGTTTGCTGGATTTTATTCATATTCGTACCAAATAAGGGCATTGTTTGCCCAACTTTCTTCTCAAAATTTTATCTTCCTACCTGGGCCAAAAAAAAATTAGAAATTAATGTTTCCCGTCTGGGGGATACCTAAAAAGGGTCTTGTTTATAGGTTTATAAAGACTTTTAATATTATTTTTATATGTACTATCACCTCCTGAAGTTTGTGACATACCTTCCGGGACACCCTGTATATGTATAACGCAATATTAAGACTCTTCATTTTTTTGAAGATGTACGTTTAACGTGTTGTGTTTGTAAAATAACATCTCTCATATCAGCGTTCTTTCACTTTCTTCAGTCTGTTAACCACAGTTAAGGTAAACCACTACTATGCGTTTCAATTGTAGCGGGTGTTTCATTATAAATGGACCTGGTGTTTCACTATAAATGGGATGGACTTTTTTATTTGGCTTTATACAAAAAAATGTTAAATACAAAAGTTGTAGGGTACAATGCAAAGTTTTTTATGATAGTTTTCATGTATATAGGGGTTGCAGAAAACCGTGATAAACAAAAATGTATTTTTTTCTTATGGAACACAAGGGACCAACATTTAATTCAAGCTAATAAACAAGATCGTTTGACATTCTGCAGAAATGTGTTAGAAAAACTAGAAAGGAAGCAAAATAAAAAAGTTAAGGCATTTATAGTGAAACACCCGGTACTGCGCCCTCACTTTAACTGTTTACAGAAAAAAACTGCTGCACAAAATTAAGTCATTTTTTTCACATATTACTTATATTATTCACTATAACATATTAAAATAGCAAAAAAGGTACGTAATGTATTTTTTGACATATTGATCGATTATACAAAAAATTGTGCCTATTTTAGGCATTGACCTCGACTAAATGATATGTAAATAAATTTCCAGAAAAGCGTTTCTTCAAACTACTTAAAATTTAGACACTGTGAGGTGGACATATATTTCATCTTTTTTTAAACATATATTATCAATAAATCAAATTTGGATACAATATTTTTTTATTTAACGAAATGACTTTAGTAGTAGTTTAACTTTAATGTACCGGCAAATAGTGAAAAAATAGTACATTTTAATTAATAACTCAACAAAAAAAATAAAATAAGTGCTTAAGTAAGGCCATCTAATATTTTTTAACTTTTGACTCTTCAGTTTTTTCGCAATTCACATTGAAAGTGGGGGCTTAATATATTTGAAACTTTATTGTGAATTTATGAGAATGCGATGCGAGTTTAATTTTTGAATGATTTCCAGTCCGTCCCTGGCGTGTCTCCCGATATTCCGACCTACATAAATAAGTCCGTTTGCGAAACTGCGCGCTTCGAAAAAAACCGGCCGCCGAATTGCAAATCGGCAACATTTGTATTCGTTGTTTGTAGCGCCCGCAATGACACCTCATTTGTCAGTACGAATCGGACCGGGTCCCGATGTCTCAATTCGCCCGCGCCGGCCGATAGGTGAAAAAAGCGCACTCCGGGTCATGTTTTATTCAGGCGGACGTCGCGCCGGGCGTCCCAAGAAGTGTCTCGCGTCACGACTATTGACTTAATTGCCGTTCTCATTAGGGGCAGCGACGTTCTCGATTGGAAATCGTTAACTTCTTTCCTCAGTCGGCGCAGCAACAGTTTTAATGTTTGCGACTGAGCCATTAAACTATAAAAAGCAACACGACAATTAACGATCTCGCCAATCCGGCTCGAAGGACCATTCTTCCGGATCGTATAAATTAAAGTTGTACAAATAAGTTTCCGCCGTTTTTAATAAAAAAATTGGAAATTTATTGTGAAAGGACGGTACCTACCTAATGTTTTATTCGAAGTATTGTCCATCGCTTGCCACTATTTTTTCCCATCTTTCTCGTAGCATACGGATACCGCTTCGGAAGAATGCTTCATCTTTTGAGGCTATCCACGAATCGACCCAATTTTTGGTATCTTCATATGATGTGAAGTATTGCTCACACAGGTCTTGCGCCATCGATCGAAAAAAGTGGAAATCAGAAGGAGCAATGTCTGATGAATACGGCGCTGATATGCAACGTCTTCTATAATCTCAAAAATCTCGTTTTCTCCGTCTACAATCCAACTCCGATTTGCCCCAGGGATCTTACTAGTATCGAATTCACTTTAAATTCCAACGATGAAAAATAACGCTTTGTGTATATAAATCTATTTGTCACAATAGCCCTAGGCGACAGTTTTTATACGTGATGTAACCCGATCTACCTGTTTCATTGAATGGTACCAAAGTTTTTGGTTGTCAAATTAGATCACGGGATATACTATCGACTACTGTGTAATACAGACAGGTGGGAACACATAAAAAAAATGACGTATTTGCTGCAATTTTATATTGCCTTACGATTTTATATGTACGAGGTGTGACTATTGAATAACCGAACTGATGCTGTTATCAGCGCGCTGCGAAAGTATCGCGACAAGTTTGAACGGAACTGTGTCTGGTGACACTTTCCCCACCCTGAGCTCGCTGGATAAGCCAGTGGGTCGCTCAGTTTGACTGTAGCAGTCGTTTGAATTAGTCTACGCACCAGTGACGCGTCGAAAAAATGTTAAGTGTTCAAATGGAGCAACGGGTTAATCTTAATTTTCGTGTTAAACTGGGGAAAACTTTTACAGAAGCTTGTGCAATGTTAAAAGAAGTGTACGGGAATGAATGTTTATCCCGCACACAAGTTTTTGAATGGTTTAAACGGTTTAAAGAGGGACGTGAAACGACCGAGGACGATCCGCGTTCCGCAACGTCAAAAACGGACGAAAACATAGAAAAAAGTGGTAAATTAATACGCGAAGATCGTCGTCTAAGTTGTTAGACTCGGTGATTACTTGTGATGACAAGATTCGAAAGTGTGGAAGAGGTTAAAGCAAAAGCAACGGAGGTTCTGAACCAGCTGACCGAAGCGGACTTCCAGCACTGCTTTCAACAACGGAAAAGTCGTATGGAGCGGTGTAGAGATCGCCAAGGAGAGTACATTGAAGGCGAAAAAGTTGCTCTCGTATGTACAGGGTGGTTCCTTGAGAAGGCCCTAATTTTATTTCGGTTAATATTTGGGACAAAAATGTGGGAAGAAACGAGGTGAAATGGGATTTAATATGGATGCTCTGTTATCATTAACACAACGATATAATATTGCATGGATTTGTCTCTAATTGTTTTGAAGGTATAATTAATCAATATATAATTTCGTGGGGTTATTGCAAAAATTCCAAAAGCATTTTAGGAACATTAACATTTTTTGTCTGCTTGTTGAAAAAATCTGCTTTTTTCATCTATTTACTTTAGGAACAATTAAAAAGGTCATTTAGAGGGCAGTAAAATTTGAATTATAATTATTCTTATTATTCAACTGGTTTTTTGGCTTAATAGTTCTCTAGTCTGGTCAAATATGGACTTAAAGGGTTTTTGCAGTAAGCTCACGATTTACAAGATATTGCAAAAGTATCCGTTGGGCTATGTCCTGTTTGTCTGAAGCAAAATCTGATAGCATACCGTTGCTCAGAATTAATGTCACTCCTTTTTAAAACGCACTAGAAAAAAAAACGGTTTACGAAAACTGTCACAAAGAACAAACAAATGCCTCTAACAAGTTCAAACTTGTACTGAAGATGCATTACATGTTAGCCTACCCCTATTTATTTGTTACAACACATTTCGTACATATATATCTTACAATATCTATTATTACAATTATTAGAATAAACGTTCAAAACATTTAACTTGGTTATTTCTCCAAAACTTTTACAGATAAATCATAGTGCATTACATCGTTGTATTCGGTATGAAATTGGGTGTCCCTAAAATAAGGGTGATTTCAAAAAAAAAAAATCAAATGGCTGACCGTACCATTTTTACAAACACCCTTTACACTAGATTCAATAGTCGTAAGTAAGGTAAATTAAATCATATTTCACCACGTTTTCCCATATTTTTATCTGAAATATTAACCGAAATAAAGAGGTGGACTGCTAGTCCACCTCTAGGACAAAAAATGCTAGTCAAGTTGTAATCTAACCACTTTGAACAGTTTTTCTCTGCTTCTGAGCTACAAAAAAAATTAATTACCCTTGAAAAAAAAAACAATAAAACATACTTTTGTTCAACGCCACGTACACACAAAAAACCCTCGAGTCACTTTCAGGAAATCCGTTGACAAATGACCTATTGACGACACCGTGCGTCCACAAATTCTCGTGGCCTTTCTTTCTAATCCGAAAAACAAACAAACCCACAATGCGAAGTCGAGTGGCACACGGAGGACCCTCTCGACTAATCTACAGGTAGTTGAAGAACCGTTAGGTTGTTCACACGCCAGGACATGCCTTTAGAATGGGCACTAAATTCGGGCGACGTCCTCTTCAGATCTAATCCCGTCTGTCGTGTATCGTCATCTTGTCTAACAATGGCACCGTTCTCTTCATTTGCTGTGTGCCAGAAGTCCCTGTGTGCCCGCTGAGGAATAGGTCTTTATACAGGGCATTCAGGTATAATTGTCACACGTGTAAATACATTTTATTGACACGGATTAATATAACGTTTAGAGTGCTGATTTTTGGGCTGTTGTATTTTAGATTTCACTGTGTAGCAAAATTTTGGTCATGTCTTTTGGGGTGGGACCTATTGTCCTCAGTTCAGTAGCTCATAAAAACTCCAAAGAGTCCGTTAAGAGCAATCTGCGTTTTTTGACTAAATAGTTAAAGTTTTGACTTAAAGTTAGATCTCACCCTCGAAACCAAACCACCGAGTTTTGTCGATCTGAAATGACCTAGAAACATTCCTTACAACCTTATTCCTTACATTAAAATAAAAACAATCATTACTATTAATGCAGCAGATGTTCAAAATGCATGTCTCCAGCATCTTGGCGGCATCCTAGACGTAAATAGAAATGTCTTCTAACTTGGAAAAAAAAAAAAAAAAAAAAAAAAAAAAAAAAAAAAAAAAAGGGGAAAGGGGGGGGGAAGGCCGTAGGTAATGGTTTACCTAGCAGAAATCTCTGAATTGCAACACGAAAACTAAAGCAAAAAGTTTAACACTGATAACTGTTAACTACTGTTACAATGACAAGCACGTTTCTAGGTAATTTCACTAAAGCTGATATGGCCAACTTCTTAAATTTCAGATTTGTTTTTTCTGCTTGCTCGTTTTTGTCGTTCGATTGTCAATCAAAAAATTGTACGAGTTTATTAGTAAGTTTTTATCTTATAGTAGGGAATGTCGGCAATTACAGACATTTATTTCTTGTTATTATTAACATTTCAGAACCTAAAATTGACAAATTTAATAGTGTTACTTATAAAAGTTTTATTTTAATGTAACGAATTTCCTACGCTGGAGAAACTTATCTTTTTTTTATTGTTAATTTCTGCAATAAAATTTAAAACCATAGCAGTTTTGAATAGAGACCGAAAAGGCCTTTCAAAATGAAGTATGACAAGCCCCTACATCCGATATGAACATTTAGGGGTTGTAGCTGTCACCTGAAGCTACATGTCATTTTAGAATTAGAAATTGACGTATCTCAGGATTTTCTAAAAAAATGCATAATAATGGAGCTACTGAATTTATTCCATTTGGCTGTTCCATACTGTATACAATTTCTATTAAAAAAAAAGATACAGCTACATGTGACCCACATTCATCTAAACAAAAAGAAATGTAAATGGATTTATAGTGACAAGAAATCGGAATTAAACAGCACGTCAATTTAGATTTACGAAGAAAAACCCGCGTGTTTGACGTAACTTGACAAAACTGTTATTTGCGCTGTTGCATTATAACTGTTAGTTTACACACCACAACTTCAGGTTACCTTATTTATGTCTATTTACTGCGTTGATATACACAATATTAACACCTGCGCCTGGTGTTTTTTCTTCATATAAATCCACCTATAATTGCGAATTAAATAACGCAATCGGTCGATCGGTATTGCCTAGCTAGAATAGCTAGATGGAGGCATGCAAAAACCTTTATACAGCGGATATAAAACGGTTTTTACTGTAATTAGGCCTAATTACATCTGTACAGTAATAAGTCGAGCGCTGTCAGACGCTGAGTTTTCCAGTTTTGCTCTTATATCGCAATAAATATGAATTATGTATAGTCTATAACATCGAAATAAGATATTGAAAAAATCCCCCTTTAACTAGCCGACTTAGATATCGCAGGAATATAGATTTCTGGTGACACGTGAAGGTTTAAACAGGGCCGTATTAAAATATATCGGAAGATAAAAAAAACGTCCTCGAAGTAAGCCGTGGAATCGATCGTGTATGTCTTGAATTATTACTCTTTAGAACTGTCAAATTCTGCAGATTTATTGTTATGAAGTATTATTATTATTATTACTAATATTACATGTGGGGTAATGCCTCCGCAGGCTAATCATTCCATTAGTATTGTTTCGTTAAGAAATTTAAGAACAGTTTCTAGTGGAGCGTGTGTTACCCCTTTTGGTTCTACTGTCGTAGCCCCAAAGTTCGAATGCCTAACAGCTGTAAGTGTTGGGCATTCGCATAATATGACAAGGGGGTTTCACCCTCCTCTCCACCTACTCCATATAATCGGGATCATTTTTCAACCCGATTGTAGTGGGCAGTTCCCTGTGATAGGCCCACTGTCCAACGCAGTTGGTTTCTACCCAGTTTTATAAGATCATTTGTCTTACTCGAGGATGGTTTGTCAATGAACATCCGGGATTGCCTCAACCCTGGAACTTCAGCCCAGTGAAAGATGTTTTTGTCTTAATAGGCTTTTATGGCCCTTCAGGATTTTCCGCCCTATCAGTGGAACCTCAGCCCCTTCTTCGCGAGAAAGTCCGTTCTTGTCCACTTCGTGACTTGGTGTCCTCTGGACCCACTTGGGACTAATACTTTGTTTCCGCTAGTTGATTAGCGAATCCATACAGCTTTGCTGGTGAATGTATTTCTGTTCTCAGGGCTTTAAGTGCTGCTTGCTATCAGTGATCTTGATCCTCTTATTTGTATAAGACCTCCTGATCATCGCCTGCGGATATTGCAATTACTGCCTGAAATACGGTTGCTGAATTCCCAGGTGAGCTGATTTCGCACTTTGGATCTCTGTTGGTTGCACCCGCTTCAGTGGAACCCACCTGTGTACCAGATGGTTACTTTGTTATAACATGATTCTTCAATAATGAAATTAGCTGTGACCGCACCAAATAATATTTCTTGTCATGAAGACCTTTCTGATGCATGGGGCTTTCTGTTGACCGTTTTGAGTATTGACTCTACCATTAACAGAAAAGGGCATCATCTTTCTACAAAATACGGGTAAAATTGATATGAGTCAAATTTCAGTTTTTTTCTGAAACTTGGGCATCCTATTTTTGGTTCTTATCTCGGGAGTAGACCTCTTCAATAGCGATCAAATTACAATATGTTTCATTACAGAGGCCTTTTGAAATCCATTTCTACAAAATCTTCATAAACCAACAGTGTAATCTACCACATTCATCATAACATTGTACTAAACTTATTCTTGTTTGCAGATCCATTTTTAAATTACACATTTTGAAAATAAGTCGCTTTTTTTAAGACTTAGTAGTTGTCAAAACGAATTTGTTTTCCACAAAAGATACACTAAAATCTAATTACTGTGGCAACTAGGTTCTAATTCATTTTCGCACTTAGTTTTCTCAATATCCTAAAGTTGATTTCTTGTTTTTGATAACTTTTTACAAGTTGGCTACATTCTTCAATTTGAAAAGAGGCGTTTTCGCGGTTTATAATCATTTTTTTGAGGTTAGTATGAATTGTAAAGTGACGTGGCGTAGTCTACCAAACGGCGACTTTTTTCCTCTGTGTGCCTGTGTAATTAACAATGTTTTTTTTAAATACGCTCAACGGCGTTTCGAACCCAATTTACTCCCGATAAACGTTCACGTTCACGAGTGATTAGCTCTCGGCCCTCATTCGGCCTAGGAATATTTCAATCGCTGCGATAGCGACGGCCGCGGTGGGAACTCGCTAAGTTGGTAACGTGATTAACTGGAAGGCGGACACCGCCTTGTAATGGTTTTATATACCATCTCATTAATTTTAGTTAATTTGTTTTTCAATTGATCTCCGCGCCCTGCCCTCCCCGAGACGTAGACTTTAGAAGGAAAAAAAAGGCGAGCGTAAATTACAGTTGCGTCATATCCACACCGCTGACTCAGACGTACACTGACGTCGTAGAAGATGAAGTTTCCTAATTCCAAATTCCGAAATTCGGTTTCAAAGTTCCATAATTTTCTTCAAAACATTGAACAAGTTCCAAGATCAAGCCCATAGAGGCCGATGTAATTATGTGGAAGTCCACAGCGAAGCCCGGGTTTATAGGCTCATTTAGTCGTTCGTAGAGTTTGCCAGGTGGACCCCCCCCCCCCCGTTGTTTTTACAAATATCTTTTTTATAGAGCAAAATATTGGTAAATCATATGTAATGGTGGACAACACTCTCCGAGAACCAAAGCCGTCGAAGTAAGGAATAAAAACTCAAACGTATGCTACAGTAGTTGCATCACATCCACACCACTGATTGCTCAGATGTATATTGATGTTGTAGAAGATGAAATTTCCGGTTCACCGTTTCCTCCAAATTCATCAGCAAAGTTCCATAAGTTTCTTCGAAGTATTGAGGATTGTTTGTCAATATAAGTTTCTAGACGAAGTCATACAGACAAACTAAGTATGTATCTAAGCGGAAGCCCATAACGAAACCCAGACTTGTAGACTCATTTAGTTTTTCACAGAGTTTGCCAGGTGAACAGCTTACGTTGTTTATAAAATATATTTCGTATAACGCAAAAACTCATTGGTAAAAATTACAGTAGTCTATTTACTGAAGTTGTGGAAGATGCAGTTTCCTTTTTTACCATTTCATCAGCAACATTTTTTTTCGAAGCATTGAGACTGACTGTCAATATTTTTTTCGCACTTCATATATTAGTTAGTACCAACAAATAGAACTAGACAAAGTCCTACAGGCAAACCGATGTAGCTAAGCGGAAGCCCAAATTTAGTTAGTATTGTTAGTAATTTCGAAATGCCTGTCACATTTAGTCATTGAGAATATGCTGATGATTTAATTTACGGTTTATGGAAATGCTCATGTCTATCTGAGTAACCGTTGATATTTAACCATATGTTCATTACATTTTATTTGTTCACTTTGGCCCTTCCCAATACCTCATCTGAATATTGGGGGCTTCTCTCTAATCACCAGGTATAATCAATTATCTGTCGCGTCAACAAAAGCTTCAACTGCAAACATGAGTTGCATGACATTTGACAGGCTTAAAAAAACTATTCACAAATTCGTAAACGTGAAAAACTTCAATGCCTCACCTGTGCTGTCCTACACCTGTATCCTGCAGTCCTACCTTGGCCATCAACATAAAACGAGATCACAAGAAGTAACGAGCAATCACAATACCTAAAACTTGCACGACAACTTGTCTTTTGACAACGGCGAATTACGAACAAAGCGAGCATGGTCATTTCTGCCGATAATTAAGGTATTTACCATGTAATTTTAAAAAGACATCGATGTTCAACAGGAACACGGGTAGGACGTCATTTTAAATGAAACTCTTTAGGATAATGTAAGAGTTGTTTTAATGGCCATTTCGACAGGCCTGGGGTGAACTACCCTAAATCTTTTTCGCCCCTAATTTAAGTATCCCCGAGGTTTTTTCCTGAAATGAATGAAATGCAAAATGCAATTTTCATTAAACATATGAGGCAAGTCCTTGAAAAACTTCTGCCAGTATTTGCGGCTGCATGAAGTAGATCTAACTGCTGATGAAGAAGAACTAACACGTTTTTTATTGTGCAACTTTTATACGTGTCCAAAAGGACTTGGGAATTATAACACGATCTAAATAAATTTGTTTTCTACAACCGAATTTACAATTAAGATCTTCAGAGCATTATTTTTCGTGAAATACTGCGCATGTCATAAAAAGTTTGTCCGCTACTAAAGGGTGGGCCATCTATTGGTTTCTTTTTAAACTGAGTGTTACTTCTACATTGCCGATACTGACGCGCTTGACATTTGACATATATGTGGTGTCTAACCTCCGCTGTAAGAAATGGATCGTTTTACGCTTGAACAACGTTGGGAAATGCTGAAAAATTATTTCCAAAGTGAATGCTGTGTTGCAGAAACAGTGAGAAAATTGGGAACAATTTTTGTTCGAAATGAAGCTCCGTCAGCGCCTGGTGTAAGAAAGTTCGTGAAACTTGCATGCTTATGGATAACAGAAGTCCTCCAAAATGCGTGAAAGCCCAAGAACCTCAACTCGCCACAGAGCACTACAACTTAATGTCAGTCGCACTTCTCTGAGGAGAATATTGCATAATGACCTCGGATAATTTGCTTACAAGTTGCAACTTACTCAAGAGGTAAAGGAAAATGACCATCCACATCGTTATTGTTTCTCCGTGTGGACTTTAAATGAGTTTGAAAATGACGCCGATTTCAATCGAAAAATCATTTTTCGGACGAAGCTCATTTTCATCTTGGAGGACATGTTAATAAACAGAACAGTAGGATTTGGGGTTCCGAAAATCCACACGTAGTCATAGAGCAGCCAATGCATCCTGCAAGAGTGACTGTTTGGTGTGGGTTTTGGAGTGGTTGCATCATTGGTCCGTACTTTTTTCAAAATGAAGATGGTAACAACGTTACAGTAAATGGAATGCATTACAGAGACATGTTAACTGATTTTTTGTGGCCGCGATTGGACGATTTGGACTTGGATGAGCTTTGGTTCCAGCAAGATGGAGCAACGTGTCACACAAGCCGTGAAACAATCGATCTTTTGCACACTAAATTCGGTAACCCTGTTATCAGCACTATCAGCAGTTTTGGAGACATTCATTGGCCATCGCTCAGCTTCGATTTAACACCGTTGGACCATTTTTTATGGGGACATGTGAAGGACCGTTGTTACTCCAACGATCCACAAACAATCGACGCACTGAAGGAAAACATCAGTCTATTTATTCGTGCAATAGAGCCACAAATAATCGAAAATGTACTGCAAAATTGGCTGAAAAGAATGAACTACTGCCAAGCCAACCACGGCGGCCATTTAACTGAAATCGTTTTTCATAAATAATGGGAAGGCATACTTTCTTGAATAAAGCAACAATCATTTAGAAATATTCAACGATGTAGTTTTAACAGCAATTTTAAAAACACACAGTCTGGTGCCCCACCCTGTACATATACCTGTACTTCAATAATCATTAACAAGAATTATCCGCCTGATGGGAAGTAAGATTCTTTGATTCATGTCCCTCATAATTGGATACAACTTTTTTCTGTCTAAAATGACGTTTTACTCTCACTTAATGAACGAACCTTTGTGAAGCAATCTGAAAACTTAATTCAAACTAACTAGGACACGTAAAATAAATTCTTACACCACCACTAAATATCTTAACTATTGTGGCACGCCGTCCGCGCGTGATAAGCACGTGATTTCCGATACCTTCGTTGGTCCGTAGCGCGTGATTCTTGACGAGATGTCTCGTTTCGTTTATCTTCGGCTGAAGTGTAAGCTATCAGCGTGCGTAAACTGGCGTATTCATGGCCGCGTACGTACGGCAGATTGATTAATCCGTCAGTACGAATGGCGACTACCGGAAAATTGCATATTTTGCTCGTGAAAAATTACAAACAAATATAATAAAGTACATCTTCGGCGTATAATAATGATAATTATCGGAATTTATTATTATATATACCGTCGGCAACGTGTAATTTCGCAGGGGGAATACGCGAGATTGGGATCGCGCGCACGCCCATATCGAATGGACGCCGTCTGCGAGCGGCGGGCGGCCGCCCCCGGCCCCGAACACGATTTGTTGCAATTAAAAAAGGCATAAAAAGTATTTGTCTTTTTTAGGCAACATCGCCGAGGCAATAAAGCGCGGGTTTATCGGCGGTGGTTTTCTTCTCTTTTTTCTGTTTTTTTTTTCCGTCAACGCCCCCTACGCGAGAGATCGACCCTCGATTCCTAAAGTCCACGCAAACCCGAGCGACAGCGCAAACAGGAATAACAAAACAAACTTAAGTCTAAAACGATTTTATTTATCCTGTATATAAAACGCACGTAATGTTAAAAACATATTTTTCTACATCCGTTCTTAAAGTACCACTTCACGCACGCCTCACAGTTTCTAAAATTCCAGTTTTTCGCACTAGTGCGTAACATTTTCTTTACGCATTAGTGCAAAAATTCACACACGGCAAAAAAATCACTTTAGGCACCTGTTGCATAAATAACTACTTTCTACAACCGTTCTTAAAATACTACCTTCCCGCGTGCTTCAGAGTTTGTAAAACTATGTCTTTTTTCGTAGCGCGTAAAAAATTATTTTACGCACTAGTGCAAAAAAATTCACACTCGACAAAAAAAGGTCATTCTTTTGTTGTTTTTTGTTGCATAAATAACTATCTTTTACAACCGCTCTTAAAGTACCACCTTAACCCACGCTTCAGTTTTTAAAATTATATTTTTTTCGCACTAGTGCGTAACATTTTCTTCACGTATTAGTGCAAAAATCACACTCGGCAAAAAAATCACTTTAGGCACCTGTTGCATAAATAACTACTTTCTACAACCATTCTTAAAATACTACATTACCGCACGCTTCAGTTTCTGTAAAACTATGTCTTTTTTCGTAGAGCCTAAAAATTATTTTACGCACTAGTGCAAAAAATTCACACTCGACAAAAAAAGGGTCATTCTTTTGTTGTTTTTTGTTGCATAAATAACTATTTTTTACAACCGCTCTTAAAGTACTACCTTAACGCACGCTTCAGTTTCAAAAAAATATATTTTTTTCGCACTAGTTCATAACATTTTCTTTACGCACTCGTGCAAAAATTCACACCCGGCAAAAAAATCACTTTCCGCACTTGTTGCATAAATAACTACTTTCCACAACCGTTCTTAAACCTTATCGCATGCT
This sequence comes from Aromia moschata, assembly GCA_029963805.1. Lineage (NCBI taxonomy): Eukaryota > Metazoa > Arthropoda > Insecta > Coleoptera > Cerambycidae > Aromia > Aromia moschata. The sequence goes on along the minus strand of JAPWTK010000035.1, from coordinate 1,684,049 downwards.
TCAAAGTTTGTAAAACTATATCTTTTTCGCACTAGCGCGTAAAAAATTGGTTTGCAAATGTGGCAATTACTAATCATGTTTTACGTAGAATACATGACCTACATTGCCAACAGGAGCATTGTCTTCTATATTACCAACAGGATTATAATAGGGTAGAGGAACCTGCGCAGTAGCTACTTTTACTGCCAGAAAGAGATACTGTGTTTGTTAAGTTTACTCCAAACGTGCACTGAACTTGAACCCGGCGATGACTGAATTATTTATGACTTAAAATTGAAGTATTGGAGTGTCAAATACACATTTGCCTGTAACAGCGGTATTAGAAATGGGCATACTAACAAGAAAATACACTAAAATAAAGGTATAAATAACAAGTTAACCGCTATGTACGCAAGTTGCGCGGTATGGATATTTGTTCAATATTTTATGCTAGGCGCGATTCATTAGGAACTACCTAAGAGGACCAAGTGAATCCGGCTCGAAGGACCAAATTCCCAAACGGTTATATACACTTTGAATTTTCTTTATTTACCATCCTAATATCAGCTGCTTGAGATCGCTACAGGACAACCATTATGTGTAAAGAGCTCAATTGAATCAGTTCTTGAACAGAAGCGTGCATATTTTCCTTTTCTGACTTTGATATGACAGGTATTTTGCAAATCTACAGAACCGGTAGATACTGAAAAAAGGCTTTGGGGTTGAGACCCCCTAAAAAAAGTACCCCCGATTCTGATGTTAATGTAAGATTGAGTTTTTAGTAAAAATATAATTTCATTTTATATTTCATTTGTCTTTTCACTATGAACGGTGGCAGTTTCTGATAGTAAACGAATGAAAACCAATTCTTGTTGCTATTTCGGGGTGTTTCTGAGTTGAATATTTGAAAATATTTTTACAACGCGTAATAAATTACTCGTTTAGAATGAACTGAAAATACTGAAAACTCAAAAAAAAAAAAAAAGTAAAAAACGAAAAAAAAACTAAGCCACAAAGTCTCTCTACGTCCTCGTCGTTGGCTTCGGGTAATACTGAAGGAGAGACCATCAATCAGTCACACACTGAACGGCAAAATGATTCCAAAATCACCATAAAAACCAATCCGATTTTGAATCGACGGAGGGAAAATGTGTTTACGCTTCGGATTGGCTAGTGACAGCCTACTACGTTTTTTCCAACCTATTCTTGTAAATTATCTTTTTCAGGAATAATTTTTTTAAGTTCAAATGAATTATTGACTGACCCTTGAATGGCCAATAAATATTTTATAGTGAACGTCGTTTAAAATTTGATAAAATCATTTTCTTACCCAGTGCGAGAAAAAAGGAGAAATACGTACTCTCCCCCTGAAAAGGGTAGAGTATTATATAGTTTATTGTTGTAAACAAAATTCATCTTTCCTGATTTTGGACAATTTTCTACTCTCAAAAACGTATTACAAAGTAAACTTGTAGATACTTACGGCAGAGTCCGAGAAAAATGATAAAAGGGGTAGTTTCTAATCAGAAAGAGGTGGTCTTTGAAGGGTAACGCAAAAATTACTATCATCATCGCAATCCTCATCCTCGAAAACCCCATGGAAGCAATTACTTGGAATTTTAAAAAAATTAAAAATTTTCCGGATCGTTAGCTGCCGGAACGTCTCATATAAGACGCAATTTTAAGTTTGTACTGCATGGGGGTTGAATATACAAAGTAGGACTAGGATTTTTTTAAGGCAAAAAAAGTGCCAAAAACCCCGGCGGTCCAAAGGCTAAAAAAGAATCGCCTCCGCGTCGGCCGCCCGGTCCTTTTAATATAATATTCGGCCTCGTCGCGTATATTCCCCAGACTTGTAGGCAGCGCACGGCCCGAAAGCAATTTGGAAATCTCAAAATGTAAACGGAAAGTCAGCCGGCGCCGGCAGCGGACTCAGCGCGCTACGGCGCGACGCTCTAGAGCGGATTTTCGCCTGCACATAAATCGATGCGAGGTATACATGTCCAATGGGCGTACCTGAATTATTCTTTTCTCTTCGGCTCGTGAGGTTATGCAAGCGGTATGGGCGGCGAGGTACAGTCCGCGCCGAAAGCGGGGCAGGGGTACAGTCGGCGAGGCGAGTGTCTGCCCGTCCGTAATAAATTTTAGTTCGCTTCCATAGGCGTCGCCTGTTATTGCATTAAAGTAAAACAAACGTTCGCGGGATCTTGATATTGCGAGATTATATAGGGTGGGCCATCAGACGGTTTCTTTTTAAAATTGCTATTAAAACTACATCGTTGAATATTTTTAAATGAATGCTGCTTTATTCAAGAAAGTATGCCTTCCCATTATTTACGAAAAACAATTTCAATTAAATGCCTTTGCAGTAGTTCATTCTTTTCACACAATTTTGCAGTACATTTTCGATTATTTGTGGCTCTATTGCACGAACAACTCGATTGATGTTTTCCCTTCCAGTGCGTCAATTGTTTGTGGATCGTTGGAGTAACAAAGTCCCCATAAAAAAATAATCCAACGGTGTTAAATCGCAGCTGCGCGATGGCCAATTAATGTCTCCAAAACGGCTGATAACACGGTTACCGAATTTAGTGTGCAAAAGATTGATTGTTTCACGGCTTGTGTGACACGTTGCTCCATCCTGCTGGAACCAAAGCTCGTCCAAGTCCAAATCGTCCAATCGCAGCCACAAAAAATCAGTTAACATGTCTCTGTAACGCATTCCATTTACTGCAACGCTGTTACCATCTTCATTTTGAAAGAAGTACGGACCAATGATGCCACCACCCCAAGACCCACACCAAACAGTCACTCTTGCAGGATGCATTGGCTTCTCTATGACTACGTGTGGATTTTCGGAACCCCAAATCCTACAGTTCTGTTTATTAACATGTCCTCCAAGATGAAAATGAGCTTCGTCCGAAAAAATGATTTTTCGATTGAAATCGGCGTTATTTTCAAACTCATTTAAAGCCCACACGGAGAAGCGATAACGAAGTGGATGGTCATTTTCCTTTATCTCTTGAGTAAGTTGGAAACGCGTAAGCAAATAATCCGAGGTCTTTATGCAATATTCTCCTCAGAGAAGTGCGACTGACATTAAGTTGTTGTGCTCTGTGACGAGTTGAGGTTCTTGGGTTTTCACGCACACTTTGGGCAACAGCAGCAATTGTTTCAGCTGTGTGCACCGAACGAGTACGTGGATGACTTCTGTGCCAGTTTCACGAACTTCCCTTAAGAACTTTCTTACGCGCTTCTAAGCGCTGACGAAGATTAATTTCGACCAAAAACTGTTCTCAATTTTCTCACTGTTTCTGCAACACAGCATTCTCTTTGGAAATAATTTTTCAACATTTCCCAACGTTGTTCAAGCGTAAAACGGTCCATTTCTTACAGCGGAGGTTAGACACCACATATATGTCAAATGTCGGCAATGTAGAAATAACGCTAAGTAAAAAAAAAAACACCCCTTTAATAAGCAATAATTACACAGGCACACAAAATTAAAAAAGTTTAAAACCTTGGGTCCAAACCACTTATCCTATACGTATTTTGGATCGCTGAATCCGAATACGGGGTTAGTTTTGGTGGGTTTGTTTAGTTTGGGTAGTACTTGCTTGTTATCTCTGTCAAAATGCAAAAAAAGGCCAACATTGCACCGTCATGAAGGCAAAAAGCTTCATTTTTCAGTGCGCCTGGGTTAATCCAGTCTGTGAGCCGGGGAATTAGGCCAACCAAATAAGTTTGGTGCAGCTACTCGAATTCAAAAATTTTTGCATCATGTTCTATGAACCTCTAAGGTAATTCGTGACTATCAACCAACTTGGAAAACCCCCTCAGGCCACCCCTATACTATAAAACACACCCCATTCTCACCCTCATTCTTAGAGTGGTATTTAATTTTTGAAAAAAATGACAATTAGGCATCGCCAGTGGGTTCTAGGGGTTTTTTGGGTCGCTGATCATGAATCCAATAATTCATGATCATTTTCCCGGAAAATTCATACCACGGTCGGGAAAACTGGAAAATTGGGTCACTTTTGCGGAAATGGCATCATTGTTCACCTGATTTGCGGTTTTTACATCATAAAGATATCCAGCAGCGTATAATGATAACGAATAACGAAAAATCATGTAAATTTTCTGGAAAACTATGAAAATTTTCCGGAAAACCTGGAAAGACAATTTTTTCAATTCTATCGAAATGATGTGTGTGATATGTCGTTGTTGGGGGTTTTTGGGGCGCTGATTGAGAATGTTATGTCATAAATTGCTGAAATTAACATTTAATTAATGATAAAATGAAGATATTTCAAAAAAGTGTGAATTTGAAAATTTGAAAGCATGAATTTGTCGGGAAAGTAACATCGGATTCATGATCAGCGCCACAAAAAAAACCCTATTAGGCCAGTCAATAGAGCCTTTTGACATGACACGATTGATACCTGAAATCCGACTACGGGATACTTTTAAGTTCAGTCCTTAGATGAAAACGTATATGAATTGGACTAGGAAATAGTTGCACTTTTTTTTTAATAACAAATTAGTGAAAAAAAGTTTTTTCAGTTTTTTGCTTATAGAAGAAAAGCTATTGAAGCAATCACATCGCATCCAATCGGAAAGTTGTAGAGAATTCAAAAACCTTTAAAATGAAAAAAAAATCAAGTCAATCGGTACATTTTTCGCTGAGAAAACTCGGAAAAAACGCAAAAAATTACCTTTTCTTAATAAATTCGTAATTCGAGTATTTTTGCATTAGAAGAAGTCAATCTTGTGGGAAAATGTAGGTAATATCCCGAAGAATGAGTGTGCAAAAACTGGATTATGTCCGATGAATAGTTTTTGCACAATAGTCGAATAAAGTTTTTTACATCGTATTTTGAATATTCCATAACACGTCGAGCGATAGATTAAATAACATTTTCTCGACGGATTCCGAAACTACAGAGTGTAAACTACAATTCGTCCGTTTACTTTGTTTCATTTAAATGCCATTAAATTGGTGCAAAACGCCTCTGAACATCGCGCGAAATTTGCTGGTCGCTGCCGCCGCTTCCCCTCGCTTCCCCCGTCATCTATACCTCGCTCGGCTGTCAGCGCGCCGCCGAACATTTTGCGCGGTGTTCAGAGGCGTTTTACAGCAATTTAGTGGCATTTAAATGAAACAAAGTAAATGGACGAATTGTAGTTTACACTCTGTAGTTTTCGAATCCGTCGAGAAAATGTTCTTTAATCTATCGCTCGACGTGTTATGGCATATTCAAAATACGATGTAAAAAACTTTATTCGACTATTGTGCAAAAAAACTATTCATCGGACATAATCCACTTTTTGCACACTCATTCTTCGTGATATTACCTACATTTTCCCACAAAATTGACTCTTCTAATGCAAAAATACTCGAATCACGAATTTATTAAGAAAAGGTAATTTTTTGCGTTTTTTCCGAGTTTTCTCAGTGAAAAATATACCGATTGACTTGATTTTTTTTTCATTTTAAAGGTTTTTGAATTCTCTACAACTTTCCTATTATTGCGATGTGATTGCTTCAATAGCTTTTCTTCTATAAGCAAAAAACTGAAAAGCCTCCATTTTTTTTCACTAATTTGTTATTAAAAAAAAAAGTGCAACTATTTCCTAGTCCAATTCATATACGTTTTCATCTACGGACAGAACTTAAAAGTATCCCCTAGTTGGATTTCAGGTATCAATCGTGTCATAAACTCACCCCTTTTCGAGCTCTATTGACTGGCGTATATAGCGACTTATCTCACGATCATTTTCATAAAATTAAAAAATTGTCTTTCCAGGTTTTCCGAAAAATTTTCACAGTTTTCCAGAAAATTTACATGGGTTTTCGTTATGCTTTATCATTATACGCTGCTGGAAATCTTTATGACGTAAAAAACGCAAATCGCCAACACTTGGTCTCATCGGACTCCGAATTACCCACGGTACTCCGAGTTACCCATGAGACTCCGAGAAATCCTGGTCACTCTGTGACCCTAAAGAGACTCCCATTGGACTCTGAGTTATCCACGAGACTCCGAGTCATTCACGGGACTCCGACAAACCCTGGGCACTCCGTGACTCTAAACAGACTCCCATGGGACTCCGAGTTACCCACGGGACTTCGAGTTATCCACGAGGGTCCGAGTTACTCACGGGACTCCGAGTTACTCACGGGACGCCGAGAGACCCACGGGACTCCGAGTTACCCATGAGACTCCGAGAAACTAGACAGACACCGGTCCGAGTTTGTTACCCCAGGTTCCGAGTTTTGTACCCACGGGTCCGATTTTGTTACCCACGGGACCGAGTTTGTTACCCACTGGTCCGACTGTTACCCACGGGTCTAGTGTGGTATCCACGGTTCCTAGTGTGTCACTCACGGGTCCGAGTGTGTTACCCAAGGGTCCGGGTTTAATACCCACGGGTCCGAGTTTTTACCCATGGGTCCGAGTGTGTTACCCAGTTGTTAGAGTTTGTTACCCACGGATCCGTATTTGTTACCCAAGATTCCGTGTTTGTTACAAAAGATTCCGAGTGTGTTATCCACGGGTCCAAATGTGCTCCACGGGTCCGAATGTGTTCCCCACGCGTCCGAATGTGTTACCCACGGGTCAGAGTGTATTACCCACGGGTCCGAGATTGTTACCCACGGGTCCGAATGCGTTACCCACGGGTCCGAGTTTCGTACCCACGGGTCCGAATGTGTTACCCACGGATCCGAGTTTGTTACCCACGGATCCGTGTTTGTTACCCAAGATTCCGAGTGTGTTACCCACTGGTCCGAGTTTGTAACCCACGGGTCCGGAGTGTGTGTTACCCACGGGTTCGAATGCTTTACCCACGGGTCCGAATGTGCTACCCACGGATCCGTGTTTGTTACCCACGGGTTCGAGCGTGTTACCCACGGGTCCGAGTGTGTTACCCACGGGTCCGAATGCGTTACCCACGGGCCCGAGTTTGGTACCCACGGGTCCGAATGTGTTACCCACGGATCCGTGTTTGTTACCCACGGGTCCGAGCGTGTTATCCGCGGGTCCGAAAGCGTTACCCACGGGTCCGAGTGTGTTACCCACGGGTCCGAATGCGTTATCCACGGGCCCGAGTTTGGTACCCACGGGTCCGAATGTGTTACCCAAGGATCCGTGTTTGTTACCCACGGGTCCGAGCGTGTTACCCGCGGGTCAGAATGCGTTACCCACGGATCCGAATGTGTTACCCACGGGTCCGAATGTGTTACCCACGGATCAGTGTTTGTTACCCACGGGTACGAGCGTATTACCCACGGGTCCGAGTTTGTTACCCACGGGTCCGATTTTGTTACCCACGGGTCAGAATGCGTTACCCACGGATCCGAATGTGTTTCCCACGGGTCCGAATGTGTTACCCACGGATCAGTGTTTGTTACCCACGGGTCCGAGCGTGTTACCCACGGGTCCGAGTTTGGTACCCACGGATCCGTGTTTGTTACCCAAGATTCCGTATTTGTTACCCACGGGTCCGAGTGTATTACCCACGGGTCCGAATGCGTTACCCACGGGTCCGAATGCCTTACCCACGGGTCCGAGTTTGTTACCCACGGGCCCGAATGCGTTACCCATGGGTCCAAATGCGTTACCCACGGGTCCGAGTGGATTACCCACGGGCCCGAATGCGTTACCCACGGGTCCGAGTTTGGTACCCACGGGTTCGAGCGTGTTACCCACGGGTCCAAGTTTGGTACCCACGGGTCCGAGTGTGTTACCCAGTTGTCCGGTTGTCCGAGTTTCTTACTCACGTATCTGTGTTTGTTACCCAAGATTCCGAGCTTGTTACCCACGGGTCCGAATGTATTACCCACGGCTCCGTGTTTGTTACCCACGGGTCCGATTTTTGTTACCCACGGGTCCGATTTTGTTACCCACGGGTCCGAAAGCGATACCCACGGGTTCGAGTGTGTTACCCACGGGTCCGAATGCGTTACCCACGGGCCCGAGTTTGGTACCCACGGGTCCGAATGTGTTACCCACGGATCCGTGTTTGTTACCCACGGGTACGAGCGTGTTACCCGCGGGTCCGAAAGCGTTACCCACGTTCCGAGTGTGTTACCCACGGGTCCGAATCCGTTACCCACGGGCCCGAGTTTGGTACCCACGGGTCCGAATGTGTTACCCACGGGTCCGAATGCGTTACCCACGGATCCGTGTTTATTACCCACGGGTCCGAGCGTGTTACCCGCGGGTCAGAATGCGTTACCCACGGATCCGAATGTGTTACCCACGGGTCCGAATGTGTTACCCACGGATCAGTGTTTGTTACCCACGGGTACGAGCGTATTACCCACGGGTCCGGAGTTTGTTACCCACGGGTCAGATTGTATTACCCACGGGTACGGTTTTGTTACCCACGGGTCCGAGCGTGTTACCCACGGGTCAGAATGGGTTACCCACGGATCCGAATGTGTTACCCACGGGTCCGAATGCGTTACCCACGGATCCGTGTTTGTTACCCACGGGTCCGAGCGTGTTACCCGCGGGTCAGAATGCGTTACCCACGGATCCGAATGTGTTACCCACGGGTCCGAATGTGTTACCCACGGATCAGTGTTTGTTACCCACGGGTACGAGCGTATTACCCACGGGTCCGAGTTTGTTACCTACGGGTCAGATTTTATTACCCACGGGTTCGATTTTGTTACCCACGGGTCCGAGCGTGTTACCCACGGGTCAGAATGGGTTACCCACGGATCCGAATGTGTTACCCACGGGTCCGAATGTGTTACCCACGGATCAGTGTTTGTTACCCACGGGTACGAGCGTATTACCCACGGGTCCGATTTTGTTACCCACGGGTCCGATTTTTGTTACCCACGGGTCCGATTCTGTTACCCACGGGTCCGATTTCGTTACCCACGGGTCCGAGCGTGTTACCCACGGGTCAGAATGGGTTACCCACGGATCCGAATGTGTTACCCACGGGTCCGAATGTGTTACCCACGGCGTGTTTGTTACCCGAATGTGTTACCCACGGATCAGTGTTTGATTTTGTTACCCACGGGTACGATGTACCCACGGGTGATTCTGTTACCCACGGGTCCGATTTTGTTACCCACGGGTCCGAGAGTGGTTACCCACGGTCAAATTGTTACCCACGGGTCCGAATGTGTTCCCGCAAACCGTTTAACAACCCTATATGAGAGGGTGGACCCAGCGGGAGGGGGGGGTTTTCCCCGGGGGGGGGGGTTTTGTTACCCACGGGCGGGTCGGTTACCCACGGGTCCGATTCTGTTACCCACGGGTCCGATTTTGTTACCCACGGGTCCGAGAGGAGTGTTACCCACGGGTCAGAATGGGTTACCCACGGATCCGAATGTGTTACCCACGGGTCCGAATGTGTTACCCACGGATCAGTGTTTGTTACCCACGGGTACGAGCGTATTACCCACGGGTCCGAGTTTGTTACCCACGGGTCCGATTTTGTTACCCACGGGTCCGATTTTGTTACCCACGGGTCCGATTCTGTTACCCACGGGTCCGATTTTGTTACCCACGGGTCCGAGCGTGTTACCCACGGGTCAGAATGGGTTACCCACGGATCCGAATGTGTTACCCACGGGTCCGAATGTGTTACCCACGGATCAGTGTTTGTTACCCACGGGTACGAGCGTATTACCCACGGGTCCGAGTTTGTTACCCACGGGTCCGATTTTGTTACCCACGGGTCCGATTTTGTTACCCACGGGTCCGAGCGTGTTACCCACGGGTCAGAATGGGTTACCCACGGATCCGAATGTGTTACCCACGGGTCCGAATGTGTTACCCACGGATCAGTGTTTGTTATCCACGGGTACGAGCGTATTACCCACGGGTCCGAGTTTGTTACCCACGGGTCCGATTTGGTTACCCACGGGTCCGATTTTGTTACCCACGGGTCCGAGCGTGTTACCCATGGGTCCAAATGCGTTACCCACGGGTCCGAATGCGTTACCCACGGTTCCGAGTGTATTACCCACGGGTCCGAATGCGTTACCCACGGGTCCGAGTTTGGTACCCACGGGTCCGGAGTTTGTTCCCACGGATCCGTGTTTGTTACCCAAGATTCCGAATTTGTTACCCACGGATCCGAGTGTATTACCCACGGGTCCGAATGCTTTACCCACGGGTCCGAATGCGTTACCCACGGGGCCGAGTTTGGTACCCACGGGTCGAAATATGTTACCCACGGATCAGTATTTGTTACCCAAGATTCCGAGTTTGTTACCCACGAGTCCGAGCATGTTACCCACGGGTCCGAGCGTGTTACCCACGGGTCCGAGTTTGTTACCCAGGGGTCCGAGTTTGTTACCCACGGGGCTCCGAATTACTCACGGGACTTTGTGACTCAACTACGAACCACAATTTTCATTTATTTACGGTGATGACTACCTTTTCGGGAAGCTCGAAGAGCAGCCCGGTCAGCGACGGAGTCCTAAACACCCGCCATTAACCGGGAGGCCCTGAGAGCCAGCCCCTCAGCGTAGTGGTATCACGTCTGTCGTTTTGTTGATCCTGAAAGAGTGAAGAAACAAATTAAATTATTATTTTTTCTGACAATACTTTGACAATTTTATAATTTCCCGTACATTTGACGCTACACTACTTCTGACAATATAAATACTTTATATCTGGCGATAATGTTATCGACATGATACTTTACTATTGACTAGACGATATTTTGGACGATAAAACATTTTACGACCGGAGCTTTTTACTTCTGACAAAACTAAGCCGTATCCCTGGCAGTAGTATACCTTCCCTTTACCGCTGCGATACCTACTATTACTAATGATGATACGACACTGCTTTTAACGCTATGCTACTTTACTATGGACTATTCAGTAATTTGCTTTTGACGGTAACAAGAACGATAAAATGCTTTATACTTTACAACATGATACTTTTGCCGATAAGACACTTTGTTTTTGATAACATATTTTATTCTTGTAGATTCGAGTCTTTAATTCTGACGATACGAATCTACCTTTGACGCTACGCTATCCGACAATACAGTCCTTTATTCTGACTGAAACTGAATACTTTGTTTTCCTTTTGACGCCACGATACTTTACATTACTTGACGATATATTTTATTTTTTATGATACTATTAACGATACGATGCTTTACTTTTGACAGAACGATATGTTCGACGACGATACTTCACATTTGACAATTTAAAACATACTTTACTATTGACGAGACGAAGATTTATCGAAACTAAACTTTAGTTTTGACGATACGAAACTTTACTTTTGACGATAATAAAAGGATACGATACATTGCTTTTGACAACACGAGACTTTAGACGATAAGACACTTTCCTTTTAACAATAACACACTATACAAAAGTATAGTCAAAAGACAATAACATACGTTCCTTTTTGACGATACGAAAGTTAACTTCTGACAATACGACACTTTACTTTAGACAATATAATACTTAATTTTTCTTTTTGACAGGACATAACTCTCTTTTGATCCTGACTATCAAACTCCCTTTGATATCTCTCTTTGATCCGAAACTTTACTTTTGACTCTTTGATACTTCTGACAACACAAACTTTAATTTTCGACAACACAACACTATTTCTAATAATTCTTTATTTTAATTTAACAGTATGACACTTTAACTGACCACGGTACATTACATTACACACGACGGTACGACACGTTTCATTTGACGCTGTTACTTTATTTTTAACAGCACGATACTTCAAACGATATGACACTTTATTTTTGATGATAATAACACACTTTGCTTCTGATACTAAACTTTTGATGATACAATATCTCTTACATTACTTATGACGATGCCATACATAGCTTCCGACGACACGAAACTTTACTTTTGACGGGTCGATACTTTACTTCGGAGGATAAGTCGTTTTTCCTGACAATACAACATGTTTCGTCTGTCCGAAACTATGCGTTCAACGACACAATAGAAGTAAACTATTTTGTCGTCAAAAGTAAAGATTATGTTCGTCAAAAGAAAACATTTTTATTGTCAAGAAAAACGACTTTATCGTTCGAAGTAAAGTATCTAAGCATCACAAGTAAAATTTCGTTTCGTCAGAAGTGATGTTTGGCATCGTCAGAATAATGTAATCATCAGAAGTTTAGTATCGCCATGAAAAGTTTGTTATTATCATCAAAAATAAAGTGTCATATCGTCTGAAGTATCGTGCTGTTAAAAGTAAAGCAACAGAGCGTCAAATGAAAAGCGTCGTATCGTCGTAAAGTTTACCGTTGGGTCAGTTAAGGTGTCGAAATGTTAAATTACAATAAAGTATTGTCAGAAATAGTGTTGTGTTGTCGAAGTATCAAAGTTAATGTTGTCAGTAGTATCAAAGCGTCAAAAGTAAAGTTTCGTATCATCAAAAGGAAAGTTACGTACTGTCAAAAATAAAATTAGTTATTGTATTGTCCAAACTGAAGTGTGATATTGTCAGAAGTGAACTTTCGTATCGTCAAAAGGAACGAATGTTATTGTCAAAAGTATTATTAAAAGTAAAGTGTCTTATCGTCTAAAGTATCGTGTTATCAAAAGCAATGTATCGTATCCTTAATATTCTCGTCAAAAGTAAAGTTTAGTTTCGATAAATCTTCGTCTCGTCAACAGTAAAGTATGTTTTAAATTATCAAATGTGAAGTATCGTCGTCAAACATATCGTTCTGTCAAAAGTAAAGCGTCGTATCGTTAATAGTATCATAAAAAAATGAAATCGTATCGTCATAAGTAATATAAAGTATCGTGGCGTCAAAAGGAAAACAAAGTATTGAGTTTCAGTCAGAAATATCGTGTCGTTAAAATTATCGTCAGTAGTAAAGGACTGTATTGTCAAATGGCGTAGCGTCAAAGGTAGATTCGTATCGTCAGAATTAAAGACTCGAATCTACAAGAATAAAATATGTTATTATCAAAAATAAAGTGTCTTATCGTCAAAAGTATCATGTCAAGAATAAAGCATTGTATCGTTCATGTTACCGTCAAAAGCAAATTACTGAATAGTCCGTAGTAAAGTAGCATAGCGTTAAAAGTAGTGTCGTATCATCATTAGTAATAGTAAGTATCGCAGCGTTAACGGGAAGGTATACTATTGCCAGGGAAGGCTTAGTTTTGTCAGAAGTAAAAAGCTCCGATCGTAAAGTGTCTTATCGTCTAAAGTATCGTATAGTCAATAGTGAAGTATCATGTCGATAAAATCGTCAGAAGTAGTAAATGATTCAATTTTCGCAAAAGTGACCCAATTTTCCAGTTTTCCCGGCCGTGGCATGAATTTTCCGGGAAAGTGATATCGGATTCATGATCAGCGCCCCAAGAAACCCCTATTGAGACTTATCACATGATCATTTTTATAAAATTGAAAAATTGTCTCCAGGTTTTCCGGAAAATTTTCATTATTTTCCAGAAAATTTACATGATTTTTCATTATTCGTTATCATTATACCCTGCTGAATATCTTTATGACGTAAAAAACGCAAATCGCGTGAACAACGATAAAATCCGCAAAAGTGACCCAATTTTCCAGTTTTCCCGGCCGTGGCATGAATTTTCCGGGAAAATGACATCGGATTCATGATCATCGAACCCAAACAACCTCCTAGAACCCGCTTTCGATGCTTAATTGTAATTTTTTTCAAAAATTAAATACCACTCTAAAAATGAGGGTGAGAATGGGGTGGAGGTGGAGGGTGTTTTGTAGTATAGGGGTGGTCTGAGGAGGTTGGTTGATAGTCACGATTGACCTTAGAGGTTCATAGAACATTATGCAAAAAAAAAATGTTTGAATTAGAGTAGCTGCACCAAAGTTGGTTAGTCTCCCAGCTCACAGACTGGACTAGGTAGTATAACCCCTTAAGGGAGGGGAGGGGATAAGACCGTTTTTTTTTCCGTAAGACTCCCGACGCGATACGAATGCGCCTCGTCGCTATAAATCTGCGCGATGAATATGCATGCGTAAGCGCCGGAGAAAATTATACCCCTTTAGAAATACAGATAAATAAGTTTTGGATCTCGTGTGGCCGACGAGCGGCAGTTTATCAAATACAAAAATTTCTTGGGCTCGGGCGTACGGCAACGGAAACGCTACGTTCGTTAACTCCGCGAGATTTCTAGAAGGGGAGGCGGCGCACCCGCCCCCCCCACCCCGCCGAATTCCGTCGGTCACGATGCCGGCCAAATGAAGCCCAGAAAATATATTTTGTTCATTACTTAAACAAAAAAAAAATGGACGTTTTCTACGAAACTACTATACTTTTCTTGACGCGAGTTTCCAGTTGGCATCTTCAGGAGGAGATTAAAATTAAATTCTAACCCACACACTTGCTCTATTTAATTTAATTTGCCGTCACGGTTCACTGAACCGTCTGTCTTTGTTTATCAGGGCAAACAGTGGACTGTTGGGTATTGGACCATTGTCCTTATTCATATTACTGTTACATTTTATGATTTCTAAACATTCAAAAGCATCCAACTGTTAGTTACATTTAAAATTAATTTTAAATTATTTATGTCTATCCCATGGTTGTTGTCAAAAGCATGTTGGGCAACACAAGATTTTTCCGTTCTGCCATATTTTAAATGAGCAATATGTTCCTTAAATCTAATCAAAATAGATCTTTTTTGTTTGCCCAATATACTTTTGATCACAATCTTTAAAACTTATTTCGTATATTCCTGACTTTTTGTTATTGTCGAATTTTTTTTGGTATTTCTATTAGAATTGTACATTTGCTTCTCAATTGGTGAAATGGTCAATTGGTGAAAATTATTGCTTTTGTATCAAATATCGCGAAGATATCATCCACATACCTGAACCAGACTTTAGGGAAATACTCGAATTTATCTTTTGCTTGTCTCAAATTTACTCATAAAAAGGTTTGCAATGAAAGGCGACAAGGAGTTACTCATTGCCGTTCCCTCGTGTTGATGAAAGTATTCACCATTATACTGAAAAACAATTTTGATTCATACAAATACTAGTAAGCCGAATGTATTTCTTAATAATTCTATCGTCTAAACTATGGAGACATCCAAAAAAAACGTCATCAAAGTTGGCCGAGAAAAAAAAGACGTATTTCTATTCTTGATCGAATTTATAACCTTATTTACTTGTCAAGACTGTCACATCATATGACAGCCATTGTTTATTTTACAAATTGTGACAGTCACTTGTCAAAAGTTTGACATAACCGAAAAGCTTAGACATGACCGCTATTTCCATCTCTCTTGTTCATAGCCAGAGTTGATGACGTTTTTTTTGGATGTCTATATTTAATCCGAGTAGTTCCCTGAAGTAGTCCAAAGTTTGTGGGATTGGGACACTTGGAAACAATGAGCATACATCAAACAAGACCAAAATTTCACTTTCTTGCAACTGGATTCGTTACCGTATGAACCTAAATTCACCCGCGAACTAGAAAAAGTTTTTAAAAATATTAATATCAATTTGGTTTATAGTTTTAAAAATAAACCCACAGTTTTCTCGGATATTTGTCAAATGTTCATTGATTTTATCAATCAATGACTTATTCAGAAATGTGGTAGTACGGATAATCTTTCTACTTTTTCCCATAGGTTTTCCATGGGGTTTAAGTCTGGCGATTGTGCCGGCCATCACAGAACACGGATGTTATTGCGTTGTAGCCATTCTTGCACTAGTCGTGAAGAGTGGTTGGAATCGTTATCATGCTGCTCTATTTGTGTATATAGAGATCTCCAAAAAAAAAAAAAAAACCAAATCTGGCTACGAAAGAGAGAGATGGAATTAGCGGTTATGTCGAAGCTCAAAACGAAAATGAGTTGTTGTGAAACTTGTGGCTGTCACAATTGTAAAACAAAGGTTGTAAATGACCATAAATTTAAGATTGATGACTTTTTTTGGATGGTTATTTAAATCCTCCCCCTTTTTACATCGTAGAGGGAGACGCCTATAATAAAAACCATTGTCGTATGGGTGGCGACATGAGAAGCGAAACACGGCTTATACGTTTTTTTCCGGACACCCTGTATATATCTTTAATTTTTTGTGTGGAAGCGAAAGTAACGTTTTTACATAGAACAACAGAAAACGATGGCACGAAAGTGCCCCGCCGACCCCCCCCCGGCGAACGCGGAAGCGGAGCAGGTGGTAGGCGTGCGTGAACTGTCCCCCATCGAGCAGCTAACGAACGCGTCCCTCCAACGGACAGTGGGACAAAACTGTAGTGTTTTATCCAAATCACTAGAGATCGTAAAAATGAAGATTTTAAGATGTTTTTTTTTTTTAATGTGGGTTATGAATTTCTCCATAAATTCCTCTAGCCGGATTTTTTGTTTTCATTCCCAAAATTTTAATTACTTTAATCTAAAAACATATTTTTATTAGAAAATATGTTTTTTTTTCTTATATTTCTAATATTTTTGACTTTTTGATTTTAAAATTTCATTTTACAAATAGCCAAACGATTTGTCAGATGATATTACCCGATTTCCTTAAAATAAACGTATTTCTTAAGTTATACAGAAAACATTTTTTTTAAGAGAATACATATAACATACTTTAAAAATTTAAATTTACGTAATTTATACTAAAATTTTAAAATGACAGCTGTCAAAATAACTGTCAAATTACTTAAGATGCCATTTATTTATTATTTTCAATACTTAAAGTGCTTAATAGTTCATTTTCTAAGGACTTAAGGAACACTGGGCAAGGAATGAATATCAAATATATTGTGTTAGATGACAGCTATCAAAATATCTGTCAAAATCAAAAATAAGCATGTGTATCCTGCATTATTACAGGTTAAGTAATAAGTTTCTACACAAAAAAGGACATACAACTTGATTTAATATAAATTAGTTCCGTAATTGATATTTATTTAATCTTCATACTATTGGTAGTTGTCAATTTTTCAGTAAGCTCAATGAAAAAACTATTTATTAAGTATTTTTAAAATTTAAATAGCTAAAATATTCATTTTCTATATGTACAGAGAATACCTGGTAAGAAATTAATCGTAAATATACTGTTAGTTGGCAGCTGTCAAAACGCAAAATTAAAATAAAAAAATATTCAAGTGAAACTTTGGAACTAACTACTTTTATAAACCTATTTTCAATGAAATTGATAGTTGTCATCGGTATATGATTACAAATTATTATTAACTACGAAACTAATTAATTATAAATCATTTTAAATTTGCTTAAAATATCTTAAAACAAATTAGAATATTTTATGATGATTTAAGATGCCTACTTTGACAAACATTTTAACAGCTGCCAACTAACATATATTTATTATTAATTTCTTAACAAGTATCCTCTGTATATAGAGAAAATGAATATTTTAGCTATTTAAATTTAAAAAATACTTAATAGTTTTTTCATTGAGTCTACTGAAAAATTGGCAACTGCCAATAGTATAAAAATTAAATAAATATCTATTACATAACTGATTTACATATATTAAATCAAGTTCTATATTCTTTTTTGTGTGGAAACTCATCTACATAATATATTTGATATTCATTCCTTGCCCAGTGTTCCTTAAATCCTTATGACTGTTTTACACACACCAATTTGTCTCACAATAAATTGTACAAGTTGACCTTCAATGTATTAGAATACGTGTAAAACATAAATTGCGCCCAATTTATTGTCCACAATAAATTGTAGAATTTAGAACTTACTAATTTGAATTTAGTAACTTCTTACATTTATTTCATTGTACCAACCTAATAATGAGATAAGCGATTTCTCTTAGGGACAAACCTATGACAACTCTTAAGTTTTAGTCATTGAGACTTGGCAGTGTTGAAATTGTTACAAATATTGCAAAGTGTAAACAGTTACTAAAATTGGACAATTTATTGAAAAATAAATTCTACAATTTATTGTGCAATAAATTGGTATGTGTAAAACATTCATTAAAAAATGAACTATTAAGCTCTTTAAGTATTGAAAATAATAAATCAATGGCGTATTAAGTAATTTGACAGTTGTTTTGACAGCTGTCATCTTTAAATTTTATAATAAATGACGTAAACATAGTTTTAAAGTATGTTAAATTCATTTTTTTTAAATTACACAGTTTTTTCTGTATAACTTAAGAGATACGTTTATTTCATTATATTTGACAGTTAATTTGCCAGCTGTCAACAACAAAAAAGGAATTCGGATAATATCATTTGACAAATCATTTGGCTATTTGTAAAATGAAATTTTAAAATTACAAAGTCAAAAATATTTACACCTTTGAGACCTTGAAACTGATTTTCATTGGAAAAACCCATATCTTCTAATAAAAATACGTTTTTAGATTAAAATAATAAAATATTGGGAATGAAAATAAAAAATCCGGCTAGAGGAATTTATGGAGAAATGCATAACGAACATTTAAAAAAAAAAAGCATCTTAAAATACGATCTCTAGTGATTTGGATAAAACACTGCACACTGTGCGACGGACGGACTCCGGGGACGCACATTATAATTCCGGAACGCGTAAATATTCCTTCACGCACTCCCATCGCGGCGCTGCGCGGCGCGGGGGGACCGCATGGGTAACAGAACGCCCGCCGCCACGCCGTCGATGGCTCGTTAGCGGATCAGGTCAGATGTCAAAGGTTTTCGGTTCCCTATAATTAGTACAATGCGTTGCCACGAGCGCCGCCGATGCCGGCCCTGCCCCCCGCGCCGACGCCGTTCCTCGACGCGCGGGGAGCGGCCGGACCACCCCCTCGGCCCCAATGGCGGCTCGTCGGGCAGGGCGCGGCGGGAGCTGTCCTTCAAAATATTATAGGCGTAATACTAGCTTTACACCGACAATAAGTTGATGAATTTATTTTAGTACTTAGTTTACTTTACACCAATTCAAGTTTTCATGTGGTGATTGTCATTCGTCAATTGTATCAACATTTACAACGCTACGAGGTGTGTGAATTAAGTAATGAGACTGATTTTTGTAAGTTCTTTTATTCGAATGGAATTTGGAGAATTTAGAGAAATTAATGTCACTCATTTTTAAAACGCACTAGAAAAAATCTGTTTACGAAAACAGTCATAAAGAAGAAACAAATGACTCTAACAAGTTCAAACTTGTACTGAAAGTGCATTACATGTTAACTTACCGCCCTTCCAAGTTCCGTCTCCCCAGTGTTGCTAATCGGGTGTTACGCTGCCAGTCTCATTACATTATTGCAGTGTCATATATTCGGGGATTGATTGAACCAATTTTTCAACAAGATAACGCCCACCCTCACATGGCTTGAGTTAACCCAGTTTTTAGAACACGAGAACTTATGTACATGTGCTTCCATGGCCTACACGTTCCCCCCGATCTTTCACCGATCGAACGTGTCTGGGATACGATCGATACCAAATTTCATTCATCCTCCAGACAATCTCTCAGTCATTTACCCCATCCTCCAGACAAACTCCCAAACAATAAAAGGTAGAATATGCTGTTTGAGTAGACGGATTAATTAGCGATCGAATTAATCGAACATTACAAATTTCCTGACTGCTAGTAGACCTTAAAACATACGAAATATAAATCCTTATATGCAAAATACGATGTTAGGGGCAACACTGGCGAAAAAACGACAGCATATACACAACAACTTAAAAGAAAAGGAAGCAATACCTTCGTGCATTCTTTAAACATACCTTGTACCCATACCATGTCTTAACCCCCGCAACCCCCCCAACCAACCAAACCCCCCAAGGGAAAAGGGGGGCGGGGGGGAAAGGGGGGGGAAGAGGAAGGGCCCCCCCCAACCAAACGGAAAAGCCCCAACCAAAAAAAAAAAAAAAAAAAAAAACAAAAACAAAAAAAAAAGGGGAAAAAAAGGGGAAAAAAAAAAAAAAAAAAAAAAAAAAAAAAAAGAAAAAGGGGGGGGGGGGGTTAAAAAAGGGGAGGGGGGGGGAAAAAAGGGGAGGAAAAAGGAGGGAAAAAAAAAAAAAAAAAAAAAAAAAAAAAAAAAAAAAAAAAAAAAGAAGAAAAAAAAAAAAAAAGAGAGGGGGGTGAAAAAAAAGGGGGAAAAAAAAAAAAAAAATAAAAAAGAAAAAAAAGGGTGAGGAAAAAGGGGGGGGGGGGGGGAAAAGGGGGGGGGGGGAAAAAATGTTTAAGGGGAGGGGGGGGGGGGGCAAAACCTTTTTTAATGCTCCCAGCTAGGTCCAAAATGTTTTTTTTAGTGTACATTCTTTTGGTCTTTGTTGAAAACTCAAACTGTTTTCCTCGACCATTGTATGCGCCTGTTTTGCGCCTAACGTGTCGCCACTGGCCGGGCTAATAAATTCACGCGACCATCCGAATCGTCGGGCTCATTATCCCAAATGTACTTCGGCGTGTATGTGCCCAATTTAATTTGTCCGGGAAGCGTCCCTGGAGGAAATACTACATAAATATGTCGGTAGCAAGGGGTAGATCGGGTTTCCTGGAAGTCATTCCGTTTGATGTAATTGGAAAGACGGCCGAACTCGCTTTTTCCATCGCCTCGTCGCGGGGTGGAGCGAGGCAGGCGATGCGCGGCAGGCTTTTCGCGGGTTTTATTGATAAATAATTATTCACTTACCGATGCCGGAATTTCCAGAAAACGTACATATTACATCGACTTATAGAGCCAGTAGAAAACATTCACTAAAGTTGGCTGAGCAAAGAAAAGTACCTACAGTCATGTTCAGATAAATCTAGGACGAATTCATATTTTTGTTTTAAAATTGGGTTCTCTCTTAGATGAAGTTGCCACGGATTTATAAAGAAAAAAATACGTTGACATATAACTCGCCAAATGTCAGAAAAATCAAATGTTCCGAACTACCAGCAAAAATGCCTAGACAATTAACAGTGCTTGATAGAACACGGATTATTTCAAAAATAGGAGATAGCCCTCAATAAGAACTACGAGCCCTAACAAGTATATGTTCGGACAAACGCATTTTTCGCGTATTAGACAGTTGTTATGTATAATGAAGCAAAAATTGACTAATGAGCTGACAGTACATAAGAACTTAAAAATATATTTTAATTAATGTTTTCAGAAAACCAAATTAAAATGTCACAACTTAATAAAACAAACAAAATGTAACAAAATAACTTGTTGTGTAATAAATGTTCGGAAAAAAATATTTTAAGTATAGACATCCAAAAGAAACGTCATCAAAGTTGGCCGAGAAAAAAAACGTATTTCTATTCTTAATCGAATTTATAATTATTTACTTTCAAGACTGTCATCATATGACAGCCATTGTTTATTTTACAAATTGTAACAGTCACTTGTCAAAAGTTTGACATAACCGAAAAGCTTAGACAGACCGCTGTTTCCATCTCACTCGTTCATAGCCAGAGTTGATGACGTTTTTTTTGGATGTCTATATTAATAAGGCGTTACGCCACCTTTTGCCTTAATTACGGCCTGAATTCTTGTAGGCATTGTTTCAACCAAGCCTCGACAGAGTTCTGGTGAAAAGGTGTCCCAAATTTCGCCAATTTTTTCCATTAAAGTAGCGATCAATTGTTGAGGATCATCTCTCAAAACTATTTTTATCTTATGCCGCAGTGTTTCAATGACATTTAGGTCGGGGCTGTTTGATGGCCATGATAGGACTTTAATATGCTGTTCCCCGAACCACTTTTTCGTCTTTTTTGCAGTATGGGAAGCTGCGTCGTCTTGTTGGAATATGAAATTATTGTCTGGGTATATATCCTGAACAGTCGGTAATAAGCTATTCGTAACTATTTGTATATATTTGTCAGCCTTGACTAGGGAATTTTACGGTTCGTTTAAGGCTGTCTTTATGAAAGGCTTCACTTTTTGTTCTTATTACTCTTTTTCTATGATCGCCTACGCAGACATCAAATTTGGACTCGTCACTGAAAATTACTTTTGACCAGTCTTCTATAGTCCACGATACCTTCAATTTGGCCCAATTCAGTCGATTTTTTGTACCTCAGTTAATACAGGCATTTCATTAGCCTACGATCATTTACGAAAATTGAAAAATAAAATAGTAATACCTTATAGAAACTGAGCCCAGATTGATTAATGTATTTTCTGCAACATTCACGGGATAGCCCTTCTGTTTCAAAGTTCCATTGCGCTCTTATATCCCAAGGTGTTCCGTCGCGTTTTTTTGCAAATTTTCGCCAACAACCTTTGGCTCCTTTCAGTCATAAGTCTGGGTCTTCCAGGAATTTTACCTTTTACATCCAAATTTCCAGCCTCGCGGTAATGCTTTAATACCTACATAAATATGTCCCCAACAGTAGACTTTGCAAAGCACAATTCTTCCGCAATTTCGCGGATTTCCTTGCCACTGCAGTGTTTTTTTTTTTACAATAAGCTACCGCAATTTTTGATCAGTCGCACGTCCTCGGCCCATTTTTATTTAAAAATAACGAATATTCGCAAAAACTACCAGAAATCACCTGCGACTGACACATCTAATTGTGAAATTAATGGTTACCGCGGCAACAACGAGTTTTTATTTATTTTTTAGGGCAGGTTTCTCGATTTTCCGAACATTTAGTTGTCAGCATTTTTAGCACATTTTTATATTGTTGGCTATAAATTATTCATAACAAATCCAAGCTAATAACAATAATTTTCAGCATAATATTATTTTGCAAATGTATGTAATTTTATATGTTTTAGGTTTTTAAAGCCTTATAAGGTTAAATAAGGCCGGTCCTGGAATCTGTTGTTAACCTACAGGCTCTAGTAATCATATTGGACATTAAATAAAAAAAAAATCAAAGGTGAACTTTTACCTTTGAATTTTTAATTGTCAAGTCTACCTACAGATTATATCTTTATTTAACTCGCGTGGAAATGGAACATACATACAACGGTGCCCGGCAAAAACCGCGGATGTGCCCGTTCGATTACTCTGGAATGCACTTAAAAATTATTATTATACCGCTTTCAATAATTATTAAAACGAAGTGCATCGCACCGAAAATGCGAAAAATGCGATCGCAGTATTTTTTATGCCTAATTTATTCCGGTACAACGCGAAGGTATGAAAAAGACGTTTGTACAGGTGACTTTCGTGACGGGTAGCTATTTATTTCGACAGCACGAAAGCAAGATTGCGATTTGTCATACGAACATAGTTCGGTCCTATTTCGTGTACTCCTACAGGTACTCAATTACTTGGGCACTGAATATATTCTTCAAAATCATGTAAATTCCGAATTTACACGCAGTTTTTCATATGGATTGAAAGACGATGTTTTCTGGAATAGCCAGATAGATCGCCAGATTTAACCCCAATGGATTTATTTCTATGGTGTTATTTAAAAAGTTTGTAAAATGAAGCTTAATAATTTTTACGAATTAAAAGAACGAATTACAACAGAAATGAGAAGAATACGATTTAACATTTTAAACAACATTAGAAATGAATTCCGTCATAGATTGTGAGTGTGTCAACAAACTGATGGGCAAAATTTTGAGTGGTAATTACGATAATTAAGTTCAGTTTACAATGTTTACAGTTATCACAATTTGTGTTAATATTATCCCTGTTTTTCCAAAAAAATGGTACCTAATATCTCAAATCGTTAGAAATATATTAAGTGTGGGTTTTTTGAAAAGGCCATTAACCCTTCGCGGTAATTTCATGAAATGTGCCTTGACTGCCGAACTTATGAACTTTGACAATTTAATCTGAATATCAAAAAAAATGTTATGTCACAGACTTGAAATATAAATCAACTTAAGCAAAATTCACGAGATTCAGAGTGTTTGTTAAAAAATTAGTTTTGAACTTACAGAATTTATTTCATAAATAGTTTTCACATTGTGGATTGGATCGATTTTTACTTTTTGGGAGGTAATTAATAGGAAATAATTGGAAATACCTCCTAATTTAACTAAGTTATCTCATTTGAGTCACCAAATGCATGCATTATTTTCAGATTTTCTTTGAAAGTGTTTCTTTGTGGAATTCTCGAAATCGTTCCAAGTGACTCAACCCGTTACCTAATTTGGACCAGTAAATTCCTAATTTAGACCAGCACATATTTTAACTACTACAATAAAATGACCCTCAAACAACACAATGAGAAACCTGAAAAACTGCTAAACAGCTTTTACAGCCGAAGAATGACCCTGATAAAAAATATGCTGGTTACATAAGTATGTATACCTAACCTAAAAAATTTGCAAATGCACGCATTTGCAAATTTTTTTGTAAAAAGTGGATTATTTTCCAATTAAAAAATTATTGAATTTTTACGTAAAAATATTGCAGTTCAGGCGTCTTTTTGAACGCATAAGGCATACAAGGGAGATAAAAAAAACAAAAAAAAAAAAAAAAAAAATTCCTAAAACGGGGGGGGGGGGGGGGGGGAGGGCCAAAGAAAAAAAAAAAAAAAAAAAAAAAAAAAAAAAAAAAAAAAAAAAAAAAATTTTTTTTTTTTAAAAAAAAAAATTTTTTTTTAATAAAAATTATGGGGGGGGGGAAGAAGAGGGAGAAGAGGAGGAGAGAAAGGATAAAAAAAAAAAAAAATTTCTCCTGGTGAAATTTTTTTGGAAGAGGGTGTGGGGGGGGGGGGGAGGGGAGGGGGGGGGGGGGGGGGGGGGGGGGGGGGGAAAAAAAAAAAAAAAAATAAAAAGAGAGGTAGATATTATTTATAAAAAAAAATAAATATTATAATTAAAAAAAATATTTTATAAATTAAAAAAAAAAAAAGAAAAAAAAAAAAAA
Organism: Aromia moschata; assembly: GCA_029963805.1. Taxonomy (NCBI): domain Eukaryota; kingdom Metazoa; phylum Arthropoda; class Insecta; order Coleoptera; family Cerambycidae; genus Aromia; species Aromia moschata. The sequence goes on along the minus strand of JAPWTK010000035.1, from coordinate 1,659,347 downwards.
AAAAAAAAAAAAAAAAAAAATAAAAAAAAAAAAAAAAAAAAACCCACAAAAAAAACCAAAAGACACCCCACCAACTTTTTTAACGAGATTTTTTTTGGGCATTAAAATTTAAAAAACCCTTCCACACTCCACAAATATTTTTTTTTATCTCTAGAGCTTTCCACAACCAAAAATGGTTCGTCAGTTTTACACAAAATTACCCATACGAGTACTTCATAAACTAATTGTAAACACCTTTTTCCGGCGTTTACAATGCTATTCTTTTTTTTTCTAGTTTTATTTTCATAACCTTTTATTTTACTTCGAACAAACACGAGGATGCGACGCCATCCTTGAATTTCCATAATGGCCGGTGTGGTCACTTCCTCCCGATTGAAAAAACATTTTATTGTCATATCCCCGGCCTGCGGAAAAAAATGAAATGATTTGTTATGCGGCACGTCATTAAGCGATACAGTTTGTTGAACACGACGCAACTAGCTCGAACCGCCGTCGACCATTGTTGTCGGATGAATGCGCGTTTGGTAGCCAAGTTGTCGCTGAGTAAAAATTTGTGAAACGTGTCACGGATTTTCCAACTACACTCAACATCCACATTTTCCACATCCACAACTTTTACGTTCCGCAGACTTCCACATTTCCGAACTCTCGTCACCTCGGGATTACCGAACTGCTGGCGCATGCGCAAAGGGTTTTTCTGGCTCATTCTAGTACTTTTCTTTGTTTTTTTCGAGGTTTTTATGCAAATGTAATACATACGTACGTGTGTACATGTTAATAAAAGAACGTTTTTCTAAACAAAAAAAAATGTCAGCTGCAAAGGAGAGAGTGATGCAGGTAATTATTTTGTAATTCAAAGTAAAGGTTTGTTTTATTGAACATTTTGTTGACGTAACCTATAATAATTTCAAACTGAAATGAAAAATTATGAGAAAATATGTATTTTTAAGAAAACCGTGATACAAAACAAACATTATTGTACTGTTTATTTGCAGAGAAAAGAGGCTAAGAGGCTAACCTTGGAGCAAAAGCTGGATTTGATAAATCACGCAAAAAATGGTGTTAAAAATGTTGATCTATATAAGATGTACAATATTTATAAATCGTCAGTGGCAGAAATTCTTGGAAAAAAGAAATTTACTTTGAAAAAAAAAGACGAAAATTGAGTGGACGGATTGACAAAATAAAGTGCACCGGTACTTATGATACGCCATTTGAAAGAAGTGTTTTTCACTGGTTTGTATAAAGAAGAACTCTTGTCTCAGGTGTGCTGCTGAGGGAGGGCGATTTCCTCTTTGCTGAATTCTGTGACAATCGAAATGTTTGATAACAATCGCATTATTGTGTTTACATTTTTTTCTCATTTCAAATTTCGCGGTTTTTTGTCGTCAACCAATCAGCGACAAGTTCGGTTATGTGGAAGTACAAGTTCGGAAATATCGTGAAAAAAAGTTCGAAAATATCGTGAGTTCGGAAATTTGGAGTTCGGATATGTGGATGTTGAGTGTATTTAGAAATTTGGAATGTGTTGGCGCGTTTCAAAGTACCTACCTGATGGTACTAAACTCTGCCTAAAATTTTTTCGAAAAAAAAAAACAATTATTATGAAATGAAATTTTATTATAAAGCTAACTCATTCAATAAAACAGTTGAGAAACGACAAATCACATGTTTTTTTCAAGTTTAGACGCGTATACAGCGCGAGCACTGGCACAGCGCGCGGGCGTAACGTCCAACAAAACAGCGTGCAATTTATTTGCAAACAGCGATCCAAAAATTTTTGTTTTTTCTAAATATCTGGAAATGTATAACGAGTATTTGGAAAAAAAAAAAGAAAATTGAAATAAGTGATGGAGAACACTGAATTCTCAGCATTTTTTTTATTTAAACAATATTTTTTTCATTTGTTTAACCATTTTTAAGGTTCTAACAATTTTTTCCAAAAAGTTCCTTCCATTTCGAGATAAAAATGTTCTTTTTTAATCGCTGCATAAAATTTCATTTGTTCATATCTTTCATAATAACTTTCATAATTCATTGTTTTTTTTTTTCGAAAAAATATTAGGCAGAGGTTAGTACCATCAGGTACTTTGAAATGCGCCAACTCATTCCAAATTTCTAAATAGTTGGAAAATCCGCGACATGTTTCACAAATTTTTACTCCGCTGATAACAGTAAAAAGTAGGTAAAACGTACTCAAGTATTACTTTTAGGTATTATTAAAGTATTAGTGGGATGTGTCGACTTTAGATACTCATTGGTCCAATTGACATGACACAGTTCTAGTCCACGCGAGGTAGCAAAAAACAAGTGATTTTTTAAAATAATTAGTTGCGGCACTTTCTCAACGTGATGATTAGGAGAAAAATCGTACGAATCGAATGAAAATGTTTTGGACAAAATCCGATTGTAGGATCATTGCGGAAAAATTGCAAAAATGTGCGAAAAGAAGGTTTTTGTCGACTTTTAGGCTCGAAAAAAAAATGTTGAGTAAAAAACAAAAAATATCACGTTATAGCGCTTGAAAAGACGAATAAAATGGTTTTTGGATCATTAAAATCGGTTGATAACTTTTTTGCACAAAAAAAATAAAAACCGCGAAAATTAGCGATTCTTCGATGTTCAACTACTCAGTCTGTAATTATCCTAGAAATGTCTTTCTATCAAATCTCAAATTGTAGGGTTTTCCACCACCTATCTACAGATAAATTTTTGTCAAAAAATATTCATATGTTTTTGCGCAAATTGCGAAAAAGTAAAAACAGATACTTTAGTAAAACTATTTCCACAATAATTGTCGTAGATCAATTTTGTAAAGCTACGTGTTCTTGGACACTTCCTACCAAATTTGAAGTCGATCCGATAATAATAAGTACCTCAAAAGCGCGTGAGACCTTTGAAATTTTCAATTCAATCAAGCAAAAAATTACCCTCACGTTGTCCTAATTACGAGGTGTGTAAATTACATAATGAGACTGGCAACGTAGCGCTCGATCTAGCAACAATGCGAAGACGGGACATTGTAGGGCGGTAGGTTAACACATAATGCACCTTCAGTACAAGTTTGAACTTAGTTAAGAGTTCTTTGTGATCCGTCTATTGTAAAATCCTCGTAATTTTCAATCAACCGTTTCAGTCTATCCGCAAATGGTAACGACTGTTCCATTATTACACATATCATTCGTTAATCACTCACGACACATAAAATTATTTTAAATTCGGCGTTCTACAGTGAGACCTTTGATATTTTCAATTCAATCAAGCAGACTTCAACGACGACGAAACGCTGGCCATCCGAAACGTGCCTGCAAACGACTTAAACGATCCAAAGAACTCTCAAAGCAAACAAAACTTTCATGTATTCCTATGAGTTTTAACGAAATCTGGAAACGGATGGATTTGAATCGCATTTCTCAGACAAGATATTTTTGTTGTCCCTCGGACAACCGATCAGTCCTTTGCCCTACACACGGACCTCCAATCGAAAGGTCACAAGCAGGCGACCTTATTAGTCGAACTAACTCGACAACAATTAACATCCAAGGCAATTACAACGACTCTGTGACGTTTTATATCTCCTTATAGCTATTGGAACTTGGTCTTTTTTCGCTTAATTACCACACTTGCCGCCTGTTCGGCATACAAACGACGTTTATAATTTATGCAGTATATTGTAGTACGTAGAAAACGCAGATGTAGGTCCGCTCTTTGATATGAGTTACGTGATTCACGGAAGGAATTCCTACCGTCGCCAGAGGCGGCCCGTCAGGGCGGACGGGACAAGCGCTCTGTCTTAAAAGTGGAAAAAGCCAGGAAGTTGCATTATTTGTCAGATATTTTTTTAACGGGATTTCTTCAATTATTTTATTATTTACTTTTATTATATTAATAATTTGTTTTAATCATCGCTGTCTGTTTTTAAACCATTCCTTACCACTTATTATCCACCTTTGGTGGATACTCCATCTACATGGGTTAATTCAAAAATGAATTTGTTTCAAAAATTGAAACACGTTGTCCTAATTACGAGGTGTGTAAATTAAGTAATGAGACTGGCAACGTAGCGCTCGATCTAACAACAATGCGAAGACGGGACTTTGAAGGGCGGTAGGTTAACACGTAATGCACCTTCAGTACAAGTTTGAACTTAGTTAAGAGTTTTTTGTGACTGTTTTCGTAAGCCGTTTATTTTTTATAGTGCATTTTAAAAATGAGTGACATTAATTTTGAGCAACGGTGTGCTATCAGGTTTTGCTTCAGACTTGGACACAGCGCAATGGATACTTTTGCAAAACTTTCGGAGATAGTTGCCTACGGAGACAGTGTTTTTTCAGGAGTCCAGTTTTTTCGGTGGTTTAAGGCATTCTCAGAAGGAAAATAGTCGATTGATGATGAGCGACGCAGCGGAAGGCCTTCATCTTCAAGAACCGATGAAAATGTCGATAGAATACGGGATCTTGTGCGTTCAGATCGTCGGTTGACGACAATCATGATCGGGGAAGAGTTAAATTTAACTCTTAAACATCAAGAACAACTTGATGTTGCATCACGACAGCGCTGCACACAGCATTTCAGTAAACGAGTTTTTAGTCAGTGAAAACATTCCTGTGGCTCCTCAGCCTTCTTATTCGCCTGACTTGACTCCTTGTGACTTTTTTCTCTTCTCGAGATTGAAAAGTCACCTCAAGGGACGTCATTTTGGGACCATAGAAAAGATTTAAACGGCTGTAACCGATCAGCTGAAGGCTATTCAAGAATATGAGTCCAGCACTGCTATGAGGAATGAAAGAACCGTCTCCAGCGCTGTGTGGCTTCCCAAGGAAGTTATTTTGAGGGAGACAATACTGAATTGTAATTCCATTTGAATAAAAAAAAATTCATCAATCATGGTACAGGGCTGTGGAGGAAATTTATGGTCGGAATTCAGGCTCAAAAAGCGATCATGGAAAATATTCTGCAACATTACCATTGTTTCACCCAGAGTATGCTCTAGCACCATCTTGCTAGAAGCAGACTGTAGCAATTTCGTCGTTATTCAACTAATTCCCTATATCTTTTTTTAGTTTAATAAATGGTTCCCTATATTTTTTGGCAGTCAGTTACCTTAAAGAAAATTAGGCCTATTATTTTCCTTCAACTGATAGCACCAAACTGATAGTAGCAAATAGCAACAAACACCATTTTTCTGGGCATGAAGAGGGACTTTGACAATAGCATTGTCTGTTTTGGAGATGAAGCCACATTTAATTTTGTCAACAGGTTGTTGTCACTAAAGTTGTTGAAAAATCACTGACAAAACTGTGACCTATGAGGGCAACAGGTTTCTCGAAGTTTCTAATAAAGTTGAACGGTGTAATAAGTGTAAGTTTTTTTTTTTTTAACAATATGGCAGGTACCATCAGACACACTGGCACTTGAATAATTTGGCCACGAAAATATGTTGACATAAACTGTTTTAGTTTACCAAAAATACCTCCAAAACAATTATTAGGGATGCCATTTAAACAAATACTGTACGACATCATATCTCTTAGTTGGCACACCCTGTATATTTTTTTATATAAAAAACGCAATCGATATTAATAGTTAAGTGCCTAAATATCTTTTTGAAAACGACTGTGTGTTTGTAGTTACGTATTTATGTACATATTTTTAAGTCCAATTTAATAGTGATAAAGGGATTATTGTTATCACATTTTTTTCCTGGATAATGTTGCAACCCGTAACTGGTGCTCGCATTAGTAGACAAGAAGGTTGTATATATTTATTATAATCTAGACTCGTTCTGTGTACGCGGTCGAACAAGGCATAAATAAATATTACTTATGTTGAATTTATTGTGTTAATCGGCTTAACAGTTCGCACAGGAAGTTGATGATTAAATGAAGGATCCGAGAAAGCTACGAAGTAGGCCTTGATGCCGCGTTGTTGTTTAGAAACGGACCAACGACGGTTCCTTGGGTATTACCAAGTATATGTGGTGTCTCATTATTTTATTTTTTTTGACAGTTTATTTTTGGCAAATGAGTTATTGTAAAGAAACGTTTCTTGTAATAAAGTTCAAAATAGAAAACTTCTAGAATAGAAAATGTTTTCATAATGTCTAACATAACTATCACAGATTGGGAAAGCGTTTTGGTTGGTCCAAAATCTACTGCGTTAAAAAGGAAAAGCCTTCGACTATAATATCTGGTTGGTGACGAAAACCAGGAATTTGATGGTGCCACCGAAAGTACTAACTATTAAGGTCCTTAGGCTATGTACGTGTCAAACAATTAATAGTAGTCAAAATAACACTCAGAAATGTCAGATTATGCATAATTATATTATAGGTACTATTTAAATAATTTAAAATAAATAAATATTGGATATAGGGCCGGAAAAACGGATTACAGAACTTTTTAACGAGTTTTCCTCACGACATTTTTTAATTGGGATAGTTAACATTCTCGATCGAGTTAAAAATTTGCACACATCTTCAGCACAGTCGTGATTATTGCCTGAACTAGAATGCAGTTGATTCATTAATTAAATTGCAAGTACTTTGCATGCAGAAGTTTTAGTTAAAGGAAGTTTTGAAAACATCGACCTTTCATTAAGGCCCCTATTTGGTCAGTTGACAGGAGTTTAGACAGCAGAATCAATGGAAACTAGACATATCCGATGAAAGCTGCATATGAGGACTACAGGGAAGTTTTTCCAGACCCAGTTATTTATTTTAGCCGGTCAGTAAAACGTTTCCTAAACTTGTATCGGCAAACTGGAAACGTCAATCGGAAACAAGGCAGTTGCAGACCCAGAGTAAAGACAGAAGAAAACGTTGAAGCGGTTACGCAAGTGATATCGGATAATCCAACAAGTGAATCTGCCCTTATACGAATCATACAACGTGTCAATTAATTTTGAAAAATGATTTGGAGCTCCATCCATATCGTCTGGAGTCGACACATGAAATTCCCAGAGCGGATGAACCTCTAAGACTTATAGTTCTTCGTGGTTTATTAACCATTTTAACAATAACGATGCTGCCTTCGAAAACGTTTTTTTTTTGCTGATGAGGCTGGTGTAAATGTAAATCTCAGAATATGAGACTTTGGAGAGCAGACAACTCTCACTTTTATATTGAAACTTCGCTACATCCATAAAAAAAAATGGAGTATGAGCAACTGTGAGCAGAAGGAGGATTGTTGGACCTATTCTTACTTTTTTTTTTAACGGAACAATGAATGAAGAGGGGTACCGTTTAGAAATCTTAACACCTTTTGTACAAATGTTGCATGAATTGCAAGAAGGTTATATTCAACAAGATGGTGCTTGTGCGCATACTATTAGGAAAATAATTAAGGGGTTATACTACCCAAGAGCACTGAAAAATGAAGCTTTTTTTTTGGATTTTTTTTCGATACCTATGTAATGGACCAAATTAAATTTTGACACTTGTTTCTATGGGTATTAATGTATACAAAAGTATTGTTTATTTTCATTAAAGTTATAAAATGGCGTAGTAGCTCCAAGCAACATGAAACAAAATTTTTCTGGAGGAGGAAATCGGCTTACACTGTAGCAGTCTTCGTACACTACTAAGGAACAAAAACATTTTTTTTTAATCTACATTAGTTTGGACCCAAGATTTTAATTTTTTTTTTGAAAATTTGCAAATTGACCACTATTCATTTTTTTCCATTTATTTTTTCTTAAAAAATCGATCTTAAATTGTTTATTGCAAATCTAATGATCTATCAATCGCAAAAATCGTGTATACTTCGATAGATAAATTATATAAGAAGCTACAATTAAAATTTCAAGTCTATCGGATAAAAACTGAGGTATTCAAAATTTCAAGTCTATCGGATAAAAACGCCAATTTGAAAACACAGTTTCGAGAAAATCGCGTTTAAAGTTTGAAAACGTACTTAATCATATAAATAATACGGCTATTGTAGTGTCCTATTAGCTTTCTTAAGATCGAATAACGCCATCTATATATATATTTCGAGAAAGTATAACACGTTTGTACCGACGAAAATTACCATACTTAGTATAATACACAATTTTTTTGATCGGTTAAAAATTACGGTTTTTATAAACTAATTAATATCGTTTTTTTTTCGTAAAATTTGATTTTCTTTTTTTCAAATTGCTGGCATTTTGCGAAAAATTAATATTTTACAATAATATATTATGACGTTTATAATATTTATGACGCTATTTTGTATTTTTTATTGAACAAAAAAATATCTGTATATACCTCATTATGTACTTATAAACTCCTAAAATGAATTTTTGATCGTTTTATTAGCAGAGCGGAAAAAAATTCCCAAAGAATGCCTTGATTTTTCGCACTCCAGAGGGGTCTAACACCTTAAGTACGTATAGATATGGGCGGTCATCATTTTCTTTAATAGCGTCTAATTTTTTCAAAAATATTGTTTCTTTTTGATAAAGTTTTTTATTTCTGTTTTTTAAATGCCCGGCAAAAAGTACCCATCACATAATGTAACTGTCCTGACAATTCAATACGTTTATAAACGTCTTTTTTGCTCGGCCAACTTTGACGATGTTTTTTTTTTGAACGCACGTTAATTATATTATTATTATAAGTAGTATTGTTCTTTAAGTCCTCGACGATCATTCACGATTTACGCAACCGACTCCACGAGGTTTCCCCGATCACCACGGACGAACGCGGAACGTCCCATTATCTTTCCGTAGTTTCTCACACGAGTGACATCCGAAGATGGATGCGCGCGGACTTCCGGTTGCCAGCCTTGGTCACACCGCTTGATTCCCAACGCTAATTTAAAACAAAAAAAAGAATCATTATACACGCCGCCGCATTGTTTCGGACTTATTCTTCTCTCTTCGAGCAGGCAGGGCCTCCTTGGATACATTCGGAACGGCGCGCTCAAGGATACGTGTGTACGAGGGTGGTTTGATAAGTCCGAGACTTTTTGAATTTCCCGCGCAGTAAAATGTAAAATTTTGAGCAAGCCACTTGTACGTCATTTAGTTTATGTTTGACAGCCATTGAAAGCAGCTAACCTCGTTAATTTCCACAAGAATGGGAAAAAGTGAATTTCGTGTGCTGATTAAGCATTACTTTTTGCGCCAAACCTGAAGAAATGGCTGGGTGGTAGGAGATTCGGGTCGATTGAAAAGGTCATCGCTGAAACAAACGCTTATTTTGAGAACCTTGAGGAATCATATGATTTAGAGGGAATAAAAAAAATAGAAACAAATTGAACTAAATGTAACGAGCTAAAAGGAGATTATGTAGAAAAATAAAATATTTTTTTGCCGAAAAAAAAAGTTTTCCTTTAAAAGTCACGGACTTATCAAACCACCCTCGTACGTACGTCGGTACGTGTGTGTGTTTGTATGCTAGCGCGCGACCATTGTTTCAGCCATGTTTCAGACTCGGTAAATACTAGTAGGTCACGATACTGTGTGAATGAATCGGGAACAGCTGAAGGTGATGATGAATGGTTGTTAATTAGACAGCGAAAAATTCTAGTAAACAGAAGAGCATTAGATTTAAAAGGACTAATCTGGATCAATAACACAGGTCCACAAAAAAAGAAACGTTTTGTGGATCTGGGGTCAGACTATACGTTTCTTATGTATTTTTCAACGCTGAATTTCAATCTATTGTTAGTTTTCCTCTATCACGTCAGGATTTTGAGATATCCTAACCTAAAAGTGCAAAACAAACGGGTTTTTGACATATTTGAGGTTATGTAACTGCGAATTTTTTTTCTCGAAAAACCATGTGTGGGATTTTAAATTACAAATCTTCCTCTTTAAAATGCCGTTGAGTTTGCTCAAATATCTTTTTTTGTTTCGCCGAGATATCGAATTTTGAATATCGAAAGGAGGAAAGACAGAGTAACACCTCAGGAAAGAGAGGTTTGAACATGAGAAACAATTAGTTACGAATATAGCTAAGAATAACGGCTACTCAGTCCATTTAATAGATACGTTAATAAGGAAGCATTTTAAGAGAACCCTGTACAATTTCGTAGACCACGATTTTTCGTAGAGATTCTGACAATTCGAAATTTGTTTCGTTACCATATAAACCTAAGTTCACCCGCGGACTAGATAAAAATTTTAAAAACATTAATATCAATTTGGTTTATAATTCTAAAAATAAACTACAGACGCTTTTGGGTAACCCCAAAGACAAAATCGACAATAACGAAAAGTCTGGAATATACGAAATAAGTTGTAAAGACTGTGATCAAAAGTATATCGGACAAACAAAAAATCTATTTTGACTAGATTTAAAGAACACATGCCCATTTGATATACAGGTATGGCAAAACGGAAAAATCTTGTGTTGCCCAACATGCTTTTGACAACAACCATACAATAGACAAATAATTTAAAATTAATAGAAATGTAACAAACAGTAGACAGTCGGATGCTTTTGAAAATTTAGAAATCATTAAGTGTAACAGTAGTATGAATAAGGACAATGGTCCGATACCCATCAGTCCACTGTTTGCTCTGATAAACAAAGACAGATGTTACGGTTCAGTGAACCGTAGCAACTAATTTATTATAAAAACTTCTTCTGAAGATGCCAACTTAGTTGGCGAAACGCGCGTCGAGAAAAGTGTAGTAGTTCGGTGTTTCGTGGAAAACGTCGTATATGTTTCCGTTTTTAACACATGCTGATGTGCTATCTAGATACTGTTACTTTTTTTTAATAATGAATTTTATCTGATATAAAACTGAAATAAAATCTGATATAATTAGATGCTGATGGCCTTACAACGCCCGCTGAAAAAGTCTAAGAAGCCCTTTTAATTTTTCAAGACGTTTAATTGCCAACTGGCGTGCTTCGGAGTTATGGAAAATAAATTGGGGATCGTTTAACTTCGTTAACTCACCTAAATAATTAATAGACGTTACTTAACAAACTCTCCGGACGAGTAAAAGAGTAAATAAACATCGATTCGTCTTCATTGTTACGGCATTAACGAAAGACAAAAAAAACTTTAATACTCTTTTAATTGGTTCTAATATATTTATGATTGGTTTCCAGTTAATTTGCAGTATAATTGTGAATTGTTCCCGTCCGATTCTAGTCATTACTCGTGTTTATTTTACTTGTTTTTTCTCCTGTTGCCCGAGCCGCGAGGGTTATCACCTTTACGCGCGGCATTCCTGTTTTTTAGAGCAGGACCGTACTCAGGGATCATCGCCCATCACTGACAGTCAATTCACCATTAACAGATTTATAAAAACCTTTTACCTTGTCTCCTTATTTGATTTTAGAAAAAATTTTAGTGTCTGAAAATCTAATCAGACCGTCTGTCACGCATGCGTCGTTGTTAAATTCGATTTATTTTTGTGTATATTTCGACTTACATTTGTTTAATCATGAGTTGGTCCACCACGAATATTGCAACTCTCATAATTCTGAGCGGCTTGCTCGCTGTGGTGAAAATATATGCTTGTATTGTGAGAAGGGCTGGGCTGTTCGACATCTACTCACGTAATAATTAAAACACTCTTTGCACTCACAATGAAACCAGAGTACGAGGTGTGTGGCTATTAAATAACCGAACTGATGCTGCTACCAGCGCGCTGCGAGCGTGTCGCGACAAGTTTGAACAGAACTGTGCCTGGTGATACTTTCCCACCCTGAGCTCACTGGACAAGCCAGTGGGTCGCTCATTTTGTCTGTATCAGTCGTTTGAATTAGTCTACGCACCAGTGACGCGTCGAAAAAATGTTAAGTGTTCAGATGGAGCAACGGGTTAATCTCAAGTTTCTGGTTAAACTGGGGAAAACTTTTACATAAGCTTATGCAATGTTAAAAGAAGTGTACGGGGATGAATCTTGATCCCGCACACAAGTTTTTTATTGGTTTAAACTGTTTAAAGAGGGACGTGAAACGACCGAAGACGATCCGCGCCCCGGACGGCCCTCAACGTCAAAAACGGACGAAAACATTACAAGTTGGTAAATTAATCCGCGAAGATCGTCATCTAAGCATCCGAGGGCTTGCTGAATACAGGCATCGACAAAGAATGTGTTCGCCAGATTTTGCATGAATCGTTCAACATGCGCAAAGTTTGCGCAAAAATGGTGCTAAAACTCCTCACTCCCGAGCAAAAGGAATCAAGAATGAACATTTGCGTTGACATTCCGAACAACATTGACACTGATCCAGGCTTGTTAGACACGGTGACACCGAAGGGGACAAGATTCGAAAGTGTGGAAGCGGTTAAAGAAAGCACAGTTCTGAACCAGCTGACAGAAAGCGGACTTCCAGCACTGCTCTCAACAATGGAAAAGTCGTATGGAGCGGTGTAGAGATCGCCAAGGGGAGTACATTGGAAGAAAAAGTTGCTACTGTAATTGGTAACGAATAAAAAGTGTTATGATAGCAGTTCGGTTATTTAATAGCCACACCTCGTATACTATTCCGAAGTTTTTGATGTTATGACTCCTAATATTACCACAGAACTGCTCTGGGGGCTCGGGTTTTCGAAATATCCTAATCCAAAAGTGGAAAAATCACGGTTTTAAAAAGTCAGTATATTTGAGGTTATGTCACCTCACTAGGTAATTAATTTTTTTACAAAATCATTTACGGATTCTGAAAAAGCTACTCTTGCCCTTCAAAATCCATTTTGATTTATCCTGATATATTGTTTTCTTCTTCGAGTCGCATTTTGAAATAGTTATAAATAACAAATTGCAGAACACGTTTTTTTTCAAAAAAATCATTGAAAACCTTGAGCATCAGCAATTCTAGATCAGATTCGGAGTCAGTACGTCGAAAACATTTGGAAACGTTTTCTCTGGTTTCTGGTAAAATATTTCGGCCGAATTTTGTCGGCCTGTGTAATTTGATATAACATTAATAAATAATAATTCATGAAAAAATACAAATTAATTCATACTCTGTGATCATACAAATCATACAAAGGTCATGAAATCATACAAATAACTGGGAATAAGAAAAGAAAAAGAAATTTCGTTCACGTAGAACACTGTGCTTCGCTAGCTTTCACGGAGAACACGCATTTGAACGAAAGTAACCGTTTTTTTTTGGTACGCCCTGTATAGAATTCTATATTTAAAAAAAAGAAGCATAATAATCGACAGCATTCCGCGCTCGTTCTTTCCCACTCGAACAACTGAATATCGTCCGCATTGCAATATGTCGTTTCCAAGTTATTAAGCAGGATATAGGCGGCGTAGCCCTCTTCCGGTGCCGATGCGGCGCTGTGCCCGTATTTTCCGCTGACAGGAGCATCGAAGCGAGCCCGCAGATGGGCGCGGAGTGCCCACAGGACCTTCCGCGCGTCGCTCGGGTTCGAACCCCCTTCGGGTTGTCGCGGTTTACAGGGCGGTAGCCGGAAATATCGGGGGACGAAGTGGGGCTGGATCGTTATTATAGGGTGGGCCATCTATTGGTTTCTTTTTAAACTGAGTGTTATTTCCACATTGCCGACACTGACGCGCTTGACATTTGACATACATGTGGTGTCTAACCTCCGCTGTAAGAAATGGATCGTTTTACGCTTGAAGAACGTTGGGATAAAAAAATTATTTCCAAAATGAATGCTGTGCAGAAACAGTGAGAAAATTGAGAACAATATTTGGTCGAAATGAAGCTCCCTCAGCGCCTGGTGTAAGAAAGTTCTTAAGAAAAATTCGTGAAACTGGCATGCTTATGGATACCAGAAGTCATCCACGTGCTCGTCCAGTGCGCACAGCTAAAAGGATTGCTGCTGTTGCCCAAAGTGTGAGTGAAAATCCAAGAACCTCAACTCGTCACAGAGCAACAACTTAATGTCAGTCGCACTTCTCTGAGGAGAATATTGCACAATGACCTCGGATTATTTGCTAACAAGTTGCAACTTACTCAAGGGGTAAAGGAAAATGACCATCCACTTCGTTATCGCTTCTCCGTGTGGGCTTTAAATGAGTTTGATGGCCGATTTCAATCGAAAAATCATTTTTTTCGGACGAAGCTCATTTTCATCTTGGAGGGCATGTTAATAAACAGAACTGTAGGATTTGGGGTTCCGAAAATCCACACGTAGTCATAGAGAAGCCAATGCATCCTGCGACAGTGAGTGTTTGGTGTGGGTTTAAAAGTGGTGGCAGCATTGGTCCGTACTTTGTTTAAAATTAAGATGGTAACAGCGTTACAGTAAATGGAATGCGTTACAGAGACATGTTAACTGATTTTTTGTGGCCGCGACTGGACGATTTGGACTTGGACGAGCTTTGGTTCCAGCAGGATGTAGCAACGTGTCACACGAGCCATGAAACAATCGATCTTTTGCACACTAAATTCGATAACGGTGTTATCAGTCGTTTTGGAGACATTAAGTGGCCATCGCGCAGCTGCGATTTAACACCGTTAGATTATTTTTTAAGGGGACATATTAAGGACCATTGTTACTCCAACGATCCACAAACAATTGACGCACTGAAGGAAAACATCAATCGAGTTATTCGTGCAATAGAGCCACAAATAATCGAAAATGTATTACTGCAAAATTGGGTGAAAAGTGCAAACTACTGCCAAGCCAGCCGCGGCGGCCATTTAACTGAAATTGTTTTTCATAAATAATGTGAAGGCATTCTTTCTTGAATAAAGCAACAATCATTTAAAAATATTCAACGATGTAGTTTTAATAGCAATTTTAAAAAGAAACCATCTGATGGCACAACCCTATATTTTATCATATCTTGAAAGTGACTTTCTAAATGTCAACGTCTCATTATCAGCTATCATTCGGCACACATTTCTAATCCAAATTCGAGGGTGGCGGAACAGACGAAAAATATTCTGTAATTTTTGGGTTCATCATGTTAAAGAACGTCAGAAGAGACACAAACTCGTTTTTGTGCGACTGAAGTATGTCTATAAACGTAAAATATACCTATAGCCGGGTCGATTTAGTCTGGGACACCCGGTATAATAAATGAATTACAAGTGCGCGGTTTTCCGGCATAATTTTATAATTCCAATTCAATTGAAATCGTGCCGGCGCTCGGAAAAACGACTTTGAAAAACTGGTCTTCGAACCTAATCCAAAAGAGCACCCATGCAAAAACAAAAGCATTCGTTACGTGTTTATACTGCTTATTTATACATATACGAGTATATAAAATGCAAGTGCAATCGTGAAGGTCAGCACGCGATGCAATTGTTTGATGTGTACGCGCGCTATGCCAGTATGTGTATAAAATTCGCTTTAAAACTGCTAATTATAATCGCATTTCGCAATAAAGTTAATTTCGCCTCTTAAAATCGCCATAATACGTCCCTGGATCGCGCCGTAAATTCTCGTAATTTATTGCCCGAGGGAAGAAGGCTCGTTTTCGAAAAATTTAGCGCGTTTTTAATGGTCGCCGCCGTGACTCTGTCTGTCTGTACTTGCGTTTATTGCGCATTTGTAGCCATCTTATAATTGCAGTTTCAGAGTCCCTCTGAGTCTAATAAATATTACTGGAGAAAAACTAGAACCTTCGCGCAGTGGGGCAAAATGCTAAAACTAGGAGTGCAAAAGTCGAAAAACGAAATATAGATACATGTAATGATACCTAAATGTCCAAAGGAACTGAAACCTACATTTTTATTACTGAAATTGATTAATTTAAAGCAAGGCAAGCGATGGAAACTGTTAGGTTGAGCATAAAGTCAAAATATGGCATACTTTTTTTCGCTTCCTATCTAACGTTTAAAAGGTTAATATGAGATTCCATTTGTGATGACTGTATACACATAACATGAAAATATAATATTCAAGAGATATATTTTTCTGAAATTTTAAAATATTTATTTCAAGAAGGTTTGGGTAAATTAATTTTCTGTTTTTTTTTTTATGAAATGCTTACGAAATTCGCATATATTCACGTTAATTTTTACACAAATATTAAGAATGAGGTGTATAGTTTTTGTTTTTACCAAATATGAGTGCAGCCAAAGGCAGCTGAAAAAGTTCTTTAATTTTTTCTGGAACAGTTAGCTGCAGAGAATAATTGCGATAAACTAAGAATGGCGGCGAAAAATTGTTTCGCAATTTTTATTACTCAAGTTGGATCCATTAATTTCCACAATCATGTGTACTAAAAAAAGTTTCGGAAACAGAACAATATTTTAATGAAGAAGAAATGAAAACTTCAGTTCAGTTCAGTTCAGAACAGAGTCTACGTAAGATTCAGAAAATTAAAGTTGAAAATCAGCGACTTCAAATTGACATTTTTTTGGGAGCAAATCGCGTTTTTTCATATCTTTACATATATATCTTGTAATTTAATTCTGTGTCTTTTGAACAAATAAATTAAATATAAAAAAAATAATGTAAATAAATGTACCTCAATTAAAAAAAAAATCTAAAGGAGATGCAAATTTTGTCTAAATTATATTAACTGAAAGTTCACTTTTAAACAATTTTAATACTTTTCTTTATACTTATTAATATCAACTCTGTAAACAAATTATATATTATTGAAACATAATGATCATAAATAGCATTCCCACTTAAGCTTCCTTTTTCCGCCTAACACTGAAACACTATTTCCCAAGGCAATGTTAAACGGTTCTGATCATCTTGACCCAATAAAGTGAATAATTTTAAAATCTTATCAGTTTGTTTTAAAAAATATAAGTCTCCTTTCACAAAACAAATCAGGTGTTTTTAGGTGGAGATAGGAATATTGTACATGTGGAAATTCGGCACTAAAACATCTCCATATTCATGTATAGAAAAAAAAAGGGGAAAAACTATTCACTAAAAATTGAACCAATTTCTTAATTCTTTATATTTGACTTGTTCTAATTACCCTGCATACAAAAGGTTAACATACAGGCAGACAGACATAATTATTTTTCGCTATAACATAAAATATCGGTATTTTAAGATATTTTACGTCTATCTAACTAGCAGGAGCTTTTTTTTGCTTTTCTGTACATCCTGGAGTGGGTACTGGAACCTTCGGCGTAGAAACAAAAAAATGGACGTTTTCCACGAAACACCGAACTACTATACTTTTTTCGACCCGCGTTTTGCCAACTAAGTTGGCATCTTCAGGAGAAGATTCTAAACTTTCAAAAGCATACAACTGTCTACTGTTTGTTACATAATAGGAAAGAAACCGCGACTCTTAGATATATCCCCAACGATTCACACCACCCTTTTCAACATAAAATGGCAAGTTTTAATTTTATAATTCACCGTTTGTTAAATTTCCCCCTCAGTAAAGAGAGGTTTGAACATGAGGAAAAATTAATTAAGTATATAGCTAAATTATTAATTAAGAATAATGGTTACTCAGTCAATTTAATAGATGAGTTAATAAGGAAGCATAAATTTAAGATAACCCTGTACAATTCCACGACTTTTCGTAAAGATACTGACAATTCGAAATTTTTTTCGTTATCATATGAACCTAAATTCACCCGCGGACTAGATAAAATTTTTAAAAATACCTAATAATATCAATTTGGTTTATAATTCTAAAAATAGAGTACAGACGCTTTTGGGTAACTCCAAAGACAAAATCGACAATAACGAAAAGTCAGGGATATACGAAATAAGTTGTAAATACTGTGATCAAAAGTATATTGGGCAAACAAAAAGATCTATTTTGACTAGATTTAAAGAACACATGGCTCATTTGAAATATGGCAGAACGGAAAAATATTGTGTTGCCCAACATGCTTATGACAACAACCATAGGAGAGACATAAATAATTTAAAATTAATTAGAAATGTAACAAACAGTAGACAGTTGGATGATTTTTAAAGTTTAGAAATCATTATGTGTAACAGTAGTATGAATAAGGACAATGGTCCGATACCCGCCAGTCCACTGTTTGCTCTGATAAACAAATACAGATCTTACTGTTGAGTGAACCGTGGCAACAAATTTAGTATAAATAGTGTAAGTATGTATGTTAGAATTTACTTTTAATGTTCTCCTGAAGATGCCAACTTAGTTGGCGAAACGCGCGTCGAGAAAAGAATAGTAGTTCGGTGTTTCGTGGAAAACGTCTTTTTTTATTCGGTACATATTTCGATTACACATCTACATACACTACGCAGATGTGGAAATAATCATAATAGAACAAAAATCGCTGTATCACGGACTCATATTTGGATTGCAGTTGTATTTATTACGAAGTGTTTTGTTAACCGTTTTACCAACGATTTCCCCGTTGGAAGACAATAGGTTTCCGCAACTGGATGTGAACTTTGTTATTTTTATGGATGAAAAAGTAGCAGTGTCACATGCCGCATGCACCTGGGACCAAGTACACATTATACATACGTAATTATATCTTGCGTTTGTAATAGTTTTTTCCGCGGAAACCGACCGGCATTAATCACTAGTCTCCTTGGCTGCGTATCCATTTTTTTTTAAGCAAAACACGTATGAGTCTATTACGAATACATCGCAATATATCCCAAGTAGGCTCGTCGGCGTTCATTTTGATCTTTTCTAGATACTCTAGATTAAAGATTAATTAATCTATATCTGAAGAATTAAAAAAAGATTCCTCCAAAACGCTGTAGTAAGTATTAAGGGATTATAGTCATCAAATTTCTTTTTTTCCGTTTTTTTTTAATTTTTTTCTGATGTATAAAGTATCTAAGAATGATATTAAAAATTTCTTTTTTTTTTGGGGGGGGGGGGGGGGCAAGCTTTTAAAAAATTTTTACAGCTCATTTTCCGAACACGTATCAGCGGTCTAGAACGTCCAGCGGTCCGGAAAGCCGCTCTGCTGTATTATTATAGTTCTATTGGTAGTTTTCGTCGGTACAAATGAGTTATACTTTCTCGAAATATATGGGGCATTTCACGCCAACTGTGAGGTCAAAAAAAATTCTGTTTGAAACATATCACAATCGATAGTACTTGCTAAAAAACTAACTTCCCTAAAATTTTATATTTTTTGAGCCACAAGGAGAGTGATGGTGAGGGTGAGAAAATACAAATTTTCGTTTCGACTAAAATTTCAATCCTCGGTAAGAAAATGAAAAAGAAGGTTGCAATGGTTTTCGATGTTGTATTGCGTAGAATACGATAAAAATATTTTCAAAATTATTGGGGATAGCTTTCACCCTTATTTTGAGGAATGAAAGTTTTAAATCGAAATTTCGAAAAGTATGACACAATTTTTTTTAATTTCTTTTTTTTTTTGTACTTTCGATTAATTTTTAATTCATAATGGGGTCGACCAGGAACTGGCCCAAAAAACGGCCCAAAGGTGAAAAAACGTGGTTTTAGCGTATTTTCTCATCCAGTGAGATAGTAAATGGCAAGTGAATAATATATTCCAAGGTTTTTGGGGTCGCCGATTACGAATCTATATAATAGTTTTTGGTTTTAATTATTTCTCTATAAATATTTAAAACAAAAACTAGAAATTAAATAATCACGTATAAATTTTTCTGGATCCCCAAACGGGAATCGCTGACGTCGGTCCTGCGCCCGGCTCGTGTACCAGCTCGCTTCTCGTCGTAGTGGTTCGTAGTTGGTATCGAAACACTGTTATAAATCCCGTAACGGTGTAAAAAGGCATCTATCTAAATTCGATCGACACTTGAGCAGGTTTATTAACGATTTCTCACATTACAAAACTCGGAATCGAGTTAGTTTTTGTACCGGCTGTGTCAGATCGGGGATCTTCACGGCCGTCGAGTAGGCCACATAGGGCGCACAATTCGGACGAATCGTTCACGCGTTCGAAAATATAATACAGCGTGGCTATAATGTACAGTACTTTAAAAAAATTACACAGACCAAAAAATTTAACTTTTTTTTTGGAAGCAGAAACGTGAATATATTTCCGAAGGATTTAGGTGCGCTGAATCCGAATCTGGTAGCAGAATTGCTCTATCGCGTTAGATTTTTGAGATATCCTAACCTAAAAGTGCAAAAAACACCGTTTTTCGTCATATGTAGTAATGCCATCTATTCTTTTTCAAAAAACTAATACATTAAATCTAGAAGTACAAGGCTCCCTCCTTCGAATGCCGTTGAGTTTGCTCAAATATCTTTTTTTTTCGTTGAGATATCACATGTAGAAATTTCTAAGTTTCTCAGTTTCTTAATATGCGAAAATCTACTAAGGATCCCTTAGATATCAAGCTCAGTCGATTGCAATTCAGAAACTTCGTACTCGGAAACCTTCAAGACATACCAACTCAAACCCACAAACCCCAAATCCACAAACCCACAAACCTCCAACCCACAGACCCCAATACCAAAAAAACCCGAACCTACAAACTCCAAGCCTACAAACCCCAAGCCCACCGACACCAAACCCAGAAACCTTAATCTGACGAGTAGCCTAACAGCCCACGAATCTTAATTTCACAAATTCTAAGCTCACGAATCTTAATTTTACAAATTTTGGGTATGAGGTTTTGGGGTTTGTGAGTTTGAGTTCGTATGTATTGAAGGCTTCTGAGTATGAAGTTTCTGAACTGCAATCAGTTGTTTGACGTCTAAGGGATCCTTAGTAGATTTTCGCATATTAAGAAACTGATAAACTTAGAAATTTCAAGATGTGATATCTCAACGAAAAAAAAAGAAGATATTTGAGCAAACTCAACGGCATTCGAAAGAGGGAGCCTTGTACTTTTAAATTATATGTATTTTTTTTTTTTGAAAAAGAATAGATGGCATTGCTACATAACCTCAAATATGACGAAAAACAGTGTTTTTTGCACTTTTAGGTTAGGATATCTAAAAAATCTGACGTGATAGAGCCATTCTGTTTCCAGATTCTGCTGATTCTGATGAATTATGCGGCCAGATTCGGATTCTGCGCACCAAAATCCTTCGAGAATGCATATTAGTGTGTCTGCTTCTTGATCCTTGTTGACCTGTGTTACATTACACTGTTCTGCATCTCGAATTTTTTTTACCGCTCCCTATAATACAATCAATAAGTTGATTTGTTGCCTTTTACCGCTTGTATTCGTCGAGATCGGATCGGAGAGCCTAACAGAAGTCTGCCAACATGTTTAGTCGTGCATCGGCTATCAATGTTTCATTTATATTTATTTCTAACGACATCGAAATACTTATTCAATTAGTCTTGAGGATGCAAATAAATTTTGCGAAACGTCGACTGAATGGACAATAGTTTTTTTTTGTTAACGATAGTGAAGCTTAGACATTTTTTAGAGCTCCGTTCACTATACAACTATAAAATGAATGTGTAAAAAGTTTATTTGACCTATTTCCAATAGTTATCCCCCTCAACCCCTCTAAACTAAAAACGTTTATACTTGTAGATTGTGTTATGTTGTACATGTGTATCAATTTGAAGTACATATAGTTTGCGAATTACCTGTAGACAAATAAAACATGCACACAAAAAAGATTAACAGATCGAGAGACAGACAGACATAATTTTTTTTCGCTTAAACTTAAAATTTCGACGTTACAGACGATTTTAATTTTCCAGAACCCAAGAGAATAAACAACTCTATTATATTATAGTGACATATTCTTGTAATTATTTGCATGATGATTAATAGTGATGTTTACTTTCATAAGTGCAATCTATCAAATAATAACCAATAAACAACAACACACGGTCGTGGTAACAGGTCTAGCGGTGGAGGATCTGCTCTGGCGGGGTGTCCCTGGACTATGGTCTCGATGGTATTTTTTTTTGTATACAGGTGAAGCTGTTATTCTTACTCGTATTTGTTTTTGTGTTAACTGCTGTACAATGAAGTGCATATGTTTGTTTTTTTATCATTAGAATCCACAGTTAAAATCGTTAGAATCCACAGTTGATTCTCTCGTGAAACATGCATATAATGAAACAGATGCATAGAAACATGTGGAACAGTGACGGTTGTGTTAAGGTTTACAGATATCCATTTGCAACCCTCACATTTTTTGTAGCACCAGGCACCACTGATATGGAATATATTTCTTTTTTCACAAAACATAAAACGTAAATGGAGTTATCTATTTTATATGTATACATACATATCTATTGACTGACCTCCTATGTTGAGAAAATAATTTTAAAACATCTAAAACTGGCCTTTCAAGTTTAGGGCATTGACATTTAACGATTAAACTCTTTTTCTTTTTGCGGAATCAGTATATTTAAGTCAGCCTGAATGGGAGAGATTCGTTCGCACCAATAAAATAGTTAGCTCTTTAAACGAACGTAATTTGGGCGTTAGATGCATATTAATATCCATAATGACCACATTAACTGCTCATCATTATAATAAGACCGCTTGACTAAACTATAAATTACATTCAATTGGCGTTGCTATTATGTTAGCCTCATGAAAATGCAAATTAACGTATCCAGGTGTAGAAGCCTGCAAAATACTTTTCCTATTAATAATGATCGGCGTTTTCAATGTTCACCGTTGGGATGTCGGAAAAGGAAATTTTTAAAACAAGACGCTAAATATCCTCATCTTTTCTGGTACTTCTGTTTAGGCACTTAGCGGAAGTTCAAAAATTTTAAATTCAACTTATTACAGCGTTACAAAAAAATTGTGATCCAATTTAGCTCAAATAAAATATTTTCAGGGTATACTTTTTTCGTACCCGGGTTTTCATATACGATGTGTGTGAATTAATTTTTTTTATTTGAATAGAATTACAATTCAGTATTGTTTCCTTCAAAATAACTTCCTTGGGAAGCCACACAGCGCTGGAGACGGTTCTTTCATTCATCATAGCAGTGCTGGAACTCATTTACTGGAATAGTCTTCAGCTGGTGATTTTTCAATCTCGGGAATAGAAAAAAGTCACAAGGACTCCAGAGAATAATTTTCAATCGATTTTTTGGCTGCGAAAGTTTTTTGGGAACCATTATTGTCCGGGTTTTTCTCATCACCGAAAAACTTGGGTTCTTGAAGAAACACTGTCTCGGTACGCGTGTTGAAGTTTTGCAAAAGTATGCGTTGCGCTGTGTCCAAGTCTGAAGCAAAACCTGATAGCACTAGAAAAAAAACGGTTTACGAAAACAATCACAAAGAACAAACAAATGACTCTAAAACAAGTTCAAACTTGTACTGAAGGTGCATTACATATTAACTTACCGCCCTTCCAAGTCCCGTCTCCGCAGTGGTGCTACATTGCCAGTCTCATTACTTAATTTACACACCTCGTATGTTCTTTTTAAAACAAACAACAGCTGAAACCCGGACACATCCAAGAACTAATAGATTTTTTTATAACCTTAGGTACGTACCTACTTGTGCAATTATACAAAGAGTAAAAAAATAAAGACTTTTATGTTTCTTTATTTATTATGCACATAATATGTTACTTTGAACATAAAAATATAATCATTCTGTAACATTGCACAAATAAATCCAACCTAAAAACTCATAATTAAAATTAGCATACGGCAACACATAGTCAACTCGCGTAGCATGTGATGGGGGTCGACTCAGTTTAATTGCAGTAGTCTCGCGATAGCTGGTGCTATTGTACAACCTTCGCTGTATGTAATATGTTGAATAGTGTGATATAATTTCATAATAAACTATGGTAAACGTGCGGGAGAACGGAAAACATTTTCTAAGAGATGTGTAAAGATAATTTTAAGGAGTTGTTCGTAGAATTTACACGAACTGTTTCGATTTAGAACTTAAACCTTGACAGTCTGAAATCTGCCAAACGCCTGATCGCAACAAAACAATTTTAGGCATGAACCTATCAAATACGTACGTTTGAATTGTCAAAGCCTACTTTGAGGTCAAATTTTATCGAAGACGTTATTTTTGATTATTTGAACACCCGAAAACTCTTTCTATCCGTGGAAACTCCGTGGGAACCAACAGCCTTTCCCCCACCCCCTCCCGCTTCGCTCCACCCAGCGCTCGAATGAATCATGTCATCATTTGTAAAACAATTGAATTAATTTTCAACATGGGTAAGCGTAGACCGTTTAGCAGATCAAAGAGGACGCTTCGCGCTCGAAGGGACACCATATTTACGACCCAATTTGATAATTTACGTAGGCAAAGGTGAATTTTATAAATACATACATATACAGGGTGACTGGTGGTAAAGTGTACAAACGCTGGGTGGTGACTGTACACCTCAAATGCAACAAAAAAGTTCCTCTTGACCATGGTCCGATTCGCAAGTATAAGGGCGAAATTTCAGGATCTGTGTTTTTTTCGGAAAAACGTGATTTTTCACGTAAAACTTACCATATCTCCTGAACTATTAGTCCTACATAAAATTTAAATAAACCATTGAAAAGCTCATTAAATTCTCTTGAAGGAAACACACAAGCAAGATTTCCATTTAATTTTTTTAAGCACAGACGCAAAAGGACTAAATTTTAAATTCATTTTTACAGAATTTCACTGATCAAACGATATTTTTTTGCTCTCAAAAGTGAGCACATTTCACAAAAAACTTCCTTTCTTAATAAGCTTTCCAACGGTATACTCATTTTTTTGAAAAATTCCGTATCAGATAGAAGAAATCGCATTTCAAATGTAAATCGTGGGCATACTGCAAAAAACGCATTAAGCCCATATTTGACCCAACTAAAAGCATCTGAACTATTAAGACGAAAATTAATAGAATAATTCGAATAATTACAATGAAATTTGTACTGCCCTTTAAATGAGCTTTGTAGTTTTTCCTAAACTACATAGTTTGATGAAAAAAGCATTTACCAGGAAACAAGACGTGGCAGAGCTGCCTGCACTCAAGAACAGCTGAAATTTATATCCACACTGAAGCACACACTGAATGACGGAAGGAGAGGTCAAACAGTAGCGCCTCTGGTAGATAGGAAGAGGAGGTACTTTTCCATGGCCAGCTCGATCTCCAGATCTAACACCCTTGGATTTCTTCGTGTGGGGCTTCTACAAGACTCGTGTATACCAGACAGAAGTGGACTCAGTTCAAGAACTCACACAAATAATACAGGCAACTACACATGAGCTACAACCAAGCCATGACGGCGAGAGTCATCAGTAGAGAAGTAAGACGAGAGCACGAGCGTGTGTAAGACAAAATGGTCGTCATTTTGAGCACCTTCTCAACTAAAAGACTGTATTTGCAAGCTTAAAAAGAGTTTATTTTCCTTAACTTTAGAAACAATTAATTCGTAAAGTAAAATCCGTTAAGTTCGAAAAAAGGAATTGTGGCGATATCATATAACATTAATATATTTTTTTTTCAAATGAGAAATCTGCTTTTTTCTCAAACTATGTGGTTTAGGAAAAACTATAGAGCTCATTTAATGGGCAGTACAAATTTCATTGTAATTATTCTAATCATTTTATTAATTTTCGGCTTAATAGTTCAGATACTTTTAGTTGGGTCATATGGGCTTAACGGGTTTTTGCAGTATGCCCACGATTTACATTTGAAATTCGATTTCTTCTACCTGATACGGAATTTTTCAAAAAATGTGTATACCGTTGGAAAGCTAATAGAGAAAGGAAGTGAAATGTGCACACTTTTGAGAGACAAAAAAAATATCGTTTGATCAAAATCAAATTCTGTAAAATATAGTTTTTTAAAATTTAGACTTGTGTCTGTGCTTACAAAAATTAAATGGGAATCTTGCTAAGTTTGTTTCCTTCAATAAAATTTAAGAATCTAATGAGCTTTTCAATGTTTTTTTTTTAATTTGATGTAGGACTAATAGTTCAGAAGATATGGTAAGGGAAAAAATTAAAGGAATTTTTCAGGTCGTTGGAAAATCACGGAAATTTTTTCCGAAAAAAAATTTCAAATCCAGAAGTTTCTCCCTTATGCTCGAGAATCGGATGTGTCCAGAGGAACTTTTTTTTCCGACTTGTTGGTGTTGCATTTGAGGTGTACAATCACCACCCAGCGTTTGTACACCTTATCGCTAGTCACCCTGTATTGTATATACCTATAAAATTCACCTTATACGTAAATTATCGGAAAAAAAATTAAAAATCAAAAAATGGTATCGTTGAATTTCTAAAAAAAAATTTAAACGGAATTTAAAATTAAAAATTTTTAAAATTTAGATATGTCTGTGCTTACAAAAAGTAAGGGTAGATCCGTTGGAAAGCTTACTTAGTTTGGGGGGGGAGGGAGAGGGGGGGGGGGGGGGGGGGGGGGGGGGGGGGGAAAGGGTGGTTTGAAAAAAAAAAAAAACACCCCCAGTTCCCCTTACTTGCGACACAGAAAGGAAGTTTTTTGTTATTTGAGTGTACAATCACCACCCAGCGTTTGTACACCTTTTTCCCCTGTATTGTATTCCTAGCTTAAAAGGATTTTTGTGAAATGGACATTTTGAAAAAAAAAAAATATCGTTTGATCAAAGTCGAAATCTGTAAGTTAGAAATTTTTAAAATTTAGACTTACGTCTGTGCTTACAAAAAGTAAATGGGAATCTTGCTAATTATGCTTCCTTCAAGAGAGGTTATTTAGCTTTTCTATGGTTTTTTTAAATTTGATGTAGGACTAATAGTTCAGGAGATATGGTAAGTTTTAGGCGAAAAATAACGTTTTTCCGAAAAAAAAAAAACACATCCTGAAGTTTCTCCCTTATGCTTGCGAATCGGACCATGGTCAAGAGGAACTTTTTTGTTGCATTTGAGGTGTATAATCACCACCCAGCGTTTGTACACTTTATCGCCGGTCGCCCTGTATATGCCGCATGCCTACGTATGCGTATTTATTTTATTGAATACGGAACGCGGCATCCTAGCGTTTAATTTTATTGTTTCATAACAGTTGCTCGTTAGTGCGGGCGCGGGGTCGCCCTGCAGCGGGCCACCGGCCGCCAGGCGGACGCGAAAGGCAAAGCGCGACGTCGTGGGAGAGTCGCGCCGCTCCCTAGCGATGCGGGTCGCGACTCCCGTAATGCGTGCTCCGCCATGTGTAAAGCGGAAACGGAATACCGCCTAAGGCGCAGTGGTACACTCGCCTCGAAAATGCTCTTTTTGTTTCGCGCGTGTGTGTGTCTGTTTTTTTTATTCTCCCCGTATTTTTGTACCTAGATAAAACTGCACCGGCCGCGGCAGGTAGATGCGGCAGCGGCGGCGAGCGGCGTTTAGAAAAAGGGGGGCAGGAAAATCAGGAAAAAAAATAATTTCAAAAAATTTATAGGCCCCATCGGCAGAGAAAATTGGAGCAGACATTGTTTGTTAGATGTTTGATTCGTGTTTAACAAGAATAAGTTTAAGGGGTTACCTGCAGTCATAACATTTGAAAAAATCGAATTTTGGAAAATGCCACAGTGCGAAAGTATGGTCTTTTGACTATTCAATTCCAAAGTTTAAAGTCGGTACGAGAATAGGAACCTATTTTTCTCGACCGCCAAAGCGAACACTGCACCCCGGCGCGCGGCACTCGGTGCCAGCCCACCAGGTGCTCTGTCTCTTATTATTCGTGCTAACCTGCTGGCCTGTTTAAAAGGTCAAAAACGTATTATGTATCATCGTGGCGCCATCTGAAATCATTTTAAAAATATTTAAAGAAGAAGAAGAACTTTAAAGAATTTTTAAAGAAGAACTTTAAACGCGTTTTTCTCGAAACGACATTTTCCAAATCGGTGGCCAGGATTACACACAAACTTCTTAACGGATTTCAAAGAGATTTTTTGAAATTGTTGGCGATAACATTGGCTCGTGATTAAACGTAGGATTTTAATTTCTGATCAAAAAAAATATATTTTTTTAAGGTTTTTAACCTTAAAAACATATATTGAGGTCAAAAAACATTTCGGTTTGAAACATATCACAATCGATAGTACTTGCTAAAAAACTAATTTCCCTATAATTTTAGATTTTTTTGAGCCACAAGGAGAGGGATGGTGAGGGTGAGAAAATACAAATTTTCGTTTCGACTCAAAAATTTCAATCTTCCTCAATATAAGAGTGAAAAAAATTAAAAAAGAAGGTTGCAATGGTTTTCGATGTGTATTTTTTTTTTGCGTGGAATACGATAAAAATATTTTCAAAATTATTGGGGGTAGTTTTAAGCCTTATTTTGAGGATTGAAAGTTTAAAATCGAAATTACGAAAAGTATGACACGTTTTTTTTTTTTTTTTTTTTAATTTCTTTTTTTTTGTACTTTTGATTAATTTTTAATTCATAATGGGCGTCGACCAGGAACTGGCCCAAAAAACGGCCCAAAGGTGAAAAAACGCGGTTTTAGCGTATTTCCTCATCCTGTGAGATAGTAAATGGCAAGTGAATAATATATTCCAAGGTTTTTGGGGTCGCTAATTACGAATCTAACGTCAGATTTTCAAAAAACAAAATGGCGGATCCTGTATGGTAGTCAACTTTAAAAAAAATGGCTAAATTTTGAAAATTAAAAAAATACCATCGTGTTCTACGGGAAATTTTCTACGTTAGATTCGTAATCAGCGACCCCAAACACCTTGGAATATATTATTCACTTGCCATTTACTATCTCACAGGATGAGAAAATACACTAAAACCACATTTTTTCACCTTTAGGCCGTTTTTTGGGCCAGGTCCTGGTCGACGCCCATTATGAATTAAAAATTAATCGAAAGTACAAAAAAAAAGAAAGAAATTAAAAAACAAATTAAAAAAAAAATCGTCATACTTTTCGAAATTTCGATTTCAAACTTTCAATCCTCAAAATAAGGCTGAAAACTACCCCTAATAATTTTGAAAATATTTTTAACGTATTTTACGCAAAAAAAAAACACATCGAAAACCATTGCAACCTTCTTTTTAATGTTTTTCATTTTTTTATTGAGGAAGATTGAAATTTTTGAGTCGAAACGAAGATTTGTATTTTCTCACCCTCACCATCCATCTCCTAGCAAGTACTATCGATTGTGATATGTTTCAAACAGAAATTTTTTTGACCTCACTTAGTTGGCGTGAAATGCCCCATATGTATTTCATCCTACGTAGGTTTCACCGGCATCGGACGTTTTCCTTAATGACCAAAGAGGGGGAGGGCGATGCACCCCTTCGCTGCCCCTACCCATCGCGCCACTGCGTCCACCAGGAACGGTACATATTCCGCCTTGAATTCGAAAATCTAGGACGCGCGCTCGTATAGCACTTCGCATTAATCATGTCGCCTTTGGAAGCACCGAGAACGGGACATTCGAAAACGCTGACCGGACCGATCGGCGATCTGCCGCTCGATTCGCCGCTACGCAGCCACCTTGATTGCTTTTTAATTACCCGACGTTTGCCTTTGCATCCCCGCTTTGACAAAAAATGACATTCGCGCGCCGTCTTCCGCTCCCCGTCCCCTCCCGCCCCCCGCTGCCGTTGCCCAGACTGAGGCGCGAAAATCGGTTATTTATTAGCCGTCAGCGGGGGTCCATTGACAAAAAAAAAAAACGTATTAATAAGGAATGAGTTCTCGTTCTCGAGTCTTAAAAAACGCACGGATTCGTTCTGTTAATCAGTCTTTGTCGATGTAATTGTGTTTAATGAAAGTTGTTTTTTTTGGAGTGAAAAAATTGGACAGTTGGCGTATACCGGGAATCATACATTGGAATTAAGTTTCATGGAGTGACCCCTCAGATGCAGGGGCGGTTCGTGGTAAAAAACATGGGGATGCAAATGTATAGATGATAATTAGAGTTCGTGCGAGCGCGGAGTGTAACAGGACCGTAGTCAGTTAACGAATGAAAATATTAATATGTTTACATAAATTATGTAGCAACATAGTACTATTTTTACCAAATAGTACGGTTAAGTCAAGGATAAAATACCTATTTAAATTAAGATAACTCGTAACAATGGCAACACTTACCCGACAAACGTCAGTGTTGAGACAAGGTTCCCATGGCAGGTTGGGGTGGCTGTCACTAGCAGTGTCACATTTTAACGCACCAATTAAAAAATTAGCCCGCAAGCATCGGTAGCTTCTTCTATAATAAAATACATGAAATTGTCCGCAATGCCTTCGCCTATTGATGTCAGTACATTTTTATAAACCCGATCGACATATGCAAGTCTTAACGTACTTTCATGAGGAATTTTTCGGTCCATATATTTTTCTAAAAACGTACGTAACTCGGGGTTCTCTAGTTTGTTTAATGGAATATTGCTTGCAACAAAGGCTTCTGTAAGTTCATAGAAAAATACGGAGCCGTCGGCGTTGGACGAGGCATGGCTTTTCAGATGTCTTGTTACTTTAGTTTTATCTGAAGAATTTATAATGCGTTCACACATAGTACAAAAAAGGTCATTTCCTTGAATACGTCCTTTGGCATGGTACCTCACTTTATTCACTTCTCCTCTCAACTAATGGCAACACACGGCGAATACGTAAAAACGAAACGTATCAACGCGATGCAATACCGGCGACTGTCTGTTACAGCGTGCCATAAATAACTAAAATTGCTAGCGCAGTTTTCGTAATGCAAGTCAGCTGTGAGCTGTGAAGGCCAACGAGTCAAGGGCAGGGTCAACGAGTCAAGGGAGTATTAATAATATTTAATAATGTACTATCATGCAACATAGTTTCTGTGAACATATTAACATTTTCATTCGATGCTCGAAAATGCTCGACGTTTTTGATGAGCGTAGTAGCATCGAAAGTAAAAATTCGTAGCATTCAATTAAAAATTATATGACTGCACGCCGATAACCATCTCCAGAATTTTCATAATTTGTAAAATTCTCTTCATATCAATCTTCATACTCTTCATTCTCTTCAGGCCTACACTAACGTATTTTCACTTGAATTTTTTTCAAATCGAGTAAACATAGTTTCTAACGACATCTAGTAGTGTATTACAGAAGTTAGAAATCAGTAGGTAAGACGTTACGTAGTAACATTTCCAACAAAAATTTTTTTTCATGTATAAAACTTTTTGCCTTATATTTTAGAAGATTCAAAGTACGTTTTAAGCCGAAAAAAATCGATTTTTTTAATTCTACAGTGGTGTTCCCCTTAATAAATTGCACCATCGTGCATGAACTAGTACTGTTCATTCCTATAACAATCGAACATCTTGTACTCTGACGTAACATACTCGAATGCTGCACACACCATAATTTAATTAAGAAGCCAACCGTTATGACGTAGATAAATAACGTAGTAGCAAACCGGTTGCAGTGGCACCGGTTAAATAGCTAAAATATCAAAATAGATAGGTTGGGGAATAAAAATAGGATACGTATTTGAGCAAAAAAAGTATGCAAATTCTGACGCTCGGTTTCATAACTTAATAAGTCTGGTTTTTTAGTGTACATCCATCATCCGCGAAGATAAAACAAACGGGATTTCCGCAAAACACGCGTTGCTTGAGTACGTGCAATAAAAATGTTATTAAAATTTATAGTTAATACAAAGTCGGCTGTGCCTATAAAAGCACCCGGATTTGTCGGAATCGGAGACCTGAGAACGTCT
The DNA here is from genome assembly GCA_029963805.1 of Aromia moschata. Lineage (NCBI taxonomy): Eukaryota > Metazoa > Arthropoda > Insecta > Coleoptera > Cerambycidae > Aromia > Aromia moschata. The sequence goes on along the minus strand of JAPWTK010000035.1, from coordinate 1,627,996 downwards.
ATCGAATGCAAACTTCCAGGGTTGTATTAGGTTTAGGGGGTCGTCAACACAAATGGCTTAAAGAGTTTCGTTTTTTCTCTTTTCTTTTTAATGTCTGTAGTTGTGTGCACCCAAATTAATTTTTTTGAAATTCCAGATTTTGTAACAGTTTCATTATTTCATTTTGGATGACTAGAACTATCGAAATTAAGAAACTATTATGACCCCCAACTGAGTAATGTACACCTTACCAATATAATCTTTGAACGAGATGGAACCACGTGTCATACTTTTGGATTTGGTACGGACACATTTTCCAGGCCGCGTCATTTCTCGAAATTGTGATATCCAGTGGCCTGCAAGATCACGCGATCTAACCCCCCTCGACTTTTTCTTATAGGGCCTCCTCAAGGACAAAACAAAATTGAATCGCAAAATGTTATTGATCATTACACAAAGAATGGTGATCTGCAGAAACAATCGAGGGGGATAGTTATTTAGGGAGAATATTAATTTAAAAAAAATAACTGCCATATCTTTACTTTGCGATATAATAAACAAACACGCATGTCATTTATTTTAAATTGTTGATTTTATTTAAAAAGGAAATCCAGAAGTAGTAGGAGTAAGGATAATTGTAATTGAAAATCATTGTATCGATGCATATTTTTAAATTTCTTTTTTTGTTGCTCTCAACCTCTAGATTTTCCCCAAAAATAATTACGGCCCCCGCTGAAAATCTCCAGAGCCCCAAACCTGCGGATCCGCCTCTGCAAAAGTCCCACAAAAAAAAAACTGAATAATGCGTGTTTACCTATTCGCATGACAATATTTTTTCAAATAAACTTCTACACACGTAACGTTGCGGTGACTAACTAGAGAATTGCATAATTCCAATTTCCTAATAAATGCATTTATGCGCTTTTTTCATATCTCTAGATCTGCCAGATGACCTTCGCGATCGGTAGCCGCAGTTAATGGCGTGTTCTGTCTCTCCTTTTGTCCATTGTTTTCCGTTGCGAAAAATATAGAAGTTTACCTTTTCGCCGAGCAAGGATGCCGACTGCAAAGGGCGTCGCAGGTCGCCTCCAAATGGGCAGAAATTATTAGTTTTCAGGAATCGAAGCGTCTGAATATACAGGTTTCAGCAAAAGTCTGGAATAACGTCTGTGTGTTTGTAAACGTTTGTTTAAACTCAGTATAAATTAGTCGTTATTTGCCTCCATCACATTAACTGCATACAGTGTTCAAAATGTCTATAATCATTGCTAGAACATAGTTCTAATCTTTCCATAAAATATCTCCGTATATTCACAAACACATCACATCACCCTTTATTGCCCTCAGTACACCAATAATTCGAGTTCTTAAGTCATTCATATTACACTAGTAACAAAAATTAAAGGATATAAAAAAAATTCCAAATTTTTGCGTGATTTTCAACAAGGGATAACTCAGAGAAAAATGGTCGTACAGAAAATAATAAAAAAAAGGAAATTGTAGCCTCAAGTGGCTAGTTTTCAGATCTGAACTTTACAATTTTTTAGCGGGAGCGGTTCTCACGTAATCATCCGAAAACCAACAAAAAAAAAATCCAAATTTTTGCTTGTCTTTAAAATGGTCTGTGGACTTCAAAACATTTTTTTCCATCATGCGACCATAAAGCTCTTTTAGACATTTTATTCAGATTATGATTTGCCGCGGAGTTATCGTCGATCAAAGCAAAAAAAGTCCTTTTTAACTTTGGCAATCAATTACTCGGGAACTAATGATCGTACAGAAAATGGAGGTACGGTTTTGAAAACTGCAAAACATTCTCTATAAGACACAATATTATCACAAATGTCTTAGAATTAGTCAAAGAATACCCTCAATTTTTTTCAGAATTTTTAGAAATAATTTTTGGTTTTCTAAAAATGGCGAAAAATTTGAAATTTTTCGTCATTTCAAAAAATCATCTCTAAACATTCTGAAAAAAATTGAGGGTATTCTTTGACTAATTCTAAGACATTTTTGTTCTTAGATAATTTTTGTTAAGCTCAATAGATTCCAAAAAATTCCGATTTCGATGGCCGTCCAAAGTCAGATATTTGACTTTCGACGGCTCGTAACTCGCTTGGAGTTGATTTTTTGACCTTGGTGCCATGAAAACTTTTGTTCAAAGTACAACATATTTCAACCCCAGAAAAATTGGCCGGGAACCAAAATCCATATGATTAGTGTGGGGTCCTTTAAACCTTCGGGGCACGAAGAAAAAAAATCGCAGCGCTTTGCAATTTTGAGGTTTTTCTGGGGACATTTTGAGGTTAAAAAATTACCGACGATATCCTTCGTTCATCCACTATATCCAAAGTTATACCAAATTTTCCAAATAACCAACCAAGATTATCGCTTCAAAAAATTTTTTTTTTCAATCGCCCCCGATTGTACCTTGGTTCTCAACGTAACCCCATAAGAACACACTTGGTTCTCAACGTAACCCCATAAGAAAAAGTCACATGGAATTAAATGAGATAGCTGGCCCAGTGAAATGATTTGGTCACCCTTTGGTAAGGTGGTGTCAATGTCTTTTCATTTTTTGGCTAGTTAGCTTTGACCGTAAATAAATTGTTGAAACTGATGAAGTATTCGACCGGTTTGTAAGAGCTAAGCATTATGATAACGTGTGCAGAGAATTGCTTGATTATCCTGAGGATCTTGGGTTCCATCGCCGAATTATTTTTTTACAAAGCGTGGTCTATCCTGATATCAGTAAAACAGTAATGAAGTAACGGTCAGACTTTAGCCAGTTGAAACCCATTCGCATAATGCAGTACAGCTGGTGACACAATAACCTAAGTGAAGAAGCTTGAGTTTTATGGGCAATTTAAGATCTGACCAGCTGCACTGGTTACCAAACGAAACCAAACCAAAGGTCAAACTTGGAAAATTTTGCGTCTGGTGGTAATACAAGTATGAATCAACATGACCTGATTGTCAGTGGAGGTGTCACATTGATCGAGCTTGATAGAATGTGTTGTTTTGGACAAACCATACAATATATTATTTAATTCAGCAAAAGGTGGACGAACTCAGCGGAATCACACATTCTGAAGCTTTGTTTGAAGCCACCGAAGACAAAAGAGTACTCGTAGACTATCTGCAGAACTCGGAATTTTATAAACATCATTTATTCGGCACCTCCATGCTTCTCGCATGGTCAGCAGAAGCTGCCAACGAAGCTAGTACCCTCATAATGGAACAACACAAAATCACACACTGAAATATACCGAATAAAAGATCAAAGAACATGACGCGAACATTCTTCCTCCGCATCCAGCATACAGTCCAGACATTGCACCGTCGGACTACCACCTTTTCCGATCAATGGCACATTTCCTTCAGCTCAGTACGGGGTGACACGAGTTTTTTTGCTTCTAAGAACAAGGGACCGGAATCTAACAAGGAGACAGGTGTTAGAGCTTAGATATGGTCTTTACCTCGAAACTTAACATTAGTTTGTCTTTGTTAAATTATGATTTGAATTTTTGATAAAAAATCGGGAGAAGCTTTGGTTTCACTCCAAGAGTAAAATAAAAAATGCAACAAAGTATAAATACGCCCACGGTCAACTGGCTCATCAGAGGAAATACTTGCGTTTGCCTTTTTTTTTACCAAGACAGGCATTAATATTAACGACAACTTCCTTTTCAAACTAATTACAAGGATATTAGTGTATTACGTAAAGGTATTAAAAATAATGAGTACGAGGAATTTTCCTTCAGTCGAGTATGCCGTAAACAGATGAGATAAATCTAGAACAATCCCAATTATCGAGATACGGATGAATATTGCGTAACGCTCGTGGTGAATATCTGTTTCTGTTGCATAAAACAAGTTGGTAACGCAACGTCTGCCGGTCGTTTCTCTGAATCGTAGGGATCGCATCCAATGTTGTAAAATAAAACTACACATGTCCGTGTATAGTCGGCCAGCGGGATCCTCCTCTTCATTTTCACCTGCGTGCATCGACAGAACAGGGACGTATGTCGACAGAACTTTACGCATTTACTGAATAAATATATTTGACATCAAGTTGGCGGTGGAAAAGACGCCATCTGTCAGCCAATTTTTTCACAATATGATTGACACACAAACAAACTCGTGACAGCTTGAGTTACAGGCACTTTGGTATAATGGTTAAGTTTTTGCGTTTGAATCTTATAGAATGGATTCAAATTCTGACAACTTGATATATGTTTGTATTTTTTGTCTTCAATATAGGTTAATTAAAAGAAAAATTTAACAAAAATAGCGTTGACTTCATGTATGTTTTCCAAAATTCTTTCTTGAAGTCGATCAAGGTGATTTACTCAAGAAGTCTTAAATACAGTCACGAAAATAAATCGCATCGTGTTTTATGTCACAAGATGTCTGGTTGTCAACAAATTGTCTGGTTTCTCAAACTCCACGTTCTCATATAAAAAAATTAAGCAATATGGTATCAAATTCTGACCATTCGATTATTGTGGAACTGAAGGTCAACAAGACAGCAGCTCCTTGCTGTTTTCTAGAAAGGCAGATGGAAAAAGACTAAAACCTGATAAAGCAAAGTCTGAAATATCTGCTGGACAGCTCTTGGATAGTCGCTTTTGTAATGCTTAGCCACCAGTTGCCTTCCTGACCTCTTGAACTGCATCCTTAACGCGTCTAAGCAGATGACAGTATAAAACTCAACGGTGATTGTCTTACTGCAATTCAAGTGTGATAACGTTGATCCCACCAGGTATACAATTACTGTGTGGGTGGACATTCACTTCTGCTTCAGGAGTTGCCTCTCTACCAGGACTAAATAATTCCTTTTCCTTGTTGATATTACATAAATGGTCGATGATGTTGATGTGTTAAACGATGACAAGCAAGGCAGGGCACAAACTGTGACATACATCGAGCCTTTAAACTCTGATGCGAACGTGAAATGTTTATTTGTAGTTTGTTACAACGAATTCTCGGGTTGATTAAACTGCATGCATGTCTCATGCGATCCCATGTAATAAAAAATATATATTACCGTCGTGGGACGTTATATAAAAGTGAAAACTTACACTAATGAGGGCGAATCATTACTTTATTTGGTTTCATGAAGCTACTGATCTTAGAAAAAACTAACATTTGAGGATTCAAGACAAAAATAAAATCTAAAAGCCGGTATAAAACTGATACTAAATGTTGAAATCCTTTAAATTATTAATTATAATGGTATTAAATTGAAACACAAAACACGACTGAAAAGCATTGGAAACATTGGGGGCTCCTACTTGGGCACTTCAACTTTATATTTTATCCCTTTGTCGACTTATGAATTATTGGGTTCGAAAATATACATATATACTATATATATAAAAGTATTTAAAAAAAAAGTAATCAAATCAGGCTATGAACGAGAGAGATGGAAATAGAGGTTATGACAAGTGTTAAGTTACAAACTTAAGATTAAGAATATAAATCTTTTTTTCTATTCGTGCCTCATCTTTTTCCCGGCCAATGACTTTGATGAGTTTTTTGAATTGCTAGTTATACTCGTAACTACTAATAACACCGAAAAATAAAGAAATGCTAGATCCAAATTCGAACTGTTTATAAAGGGTGCGCCATCTATTGGTTTATTTTTAAACTCAGTGTTATTTCTACATTGCCGACACTAAAGCGCTTGAAATTTGACATATATGTGGTGTTATAACGGGTTCCGCTGTAAGAAATAGTTCGTCTTACGCTTGAACAACGTTGGTTGACACTATTTCCAAAGTGAATGCTGTGTTGCAGAAACAGTGAGAAAATTGAGAACAATTTTTGGTCGAAATGAAGCTCTGTCAGCGTCTAGTGTAAGAAAGTTCTTAAGGAAAGTTCGTGAAACTGGCATGCTTATGGATAACAGAAGTCATCCACGTGCTCGTTCGGTGCGCACAGCTGAAAGAATTGCTGCTGTTGCCCAAAGTGTGCGTGAAAACCCACGAACCCTCAACTCGTCACAGAGCACAACAATTTAATGTCAGTCGCACTTCTCTGAGGAGAATATTGCATAATGACCTCGGATTATTTGCTTACAAGTTGCAACTTACTCAAGAGGTAAAGGAAAATGACCATCCACTTCGTTATTGCTTCTCCTTGTGGGCTTTAAATGAGTTTGAAAATGACGCCGATTTCAATCGAAAAAATCATTTTTTCGGACGAAGCTCATATTCATCTTGGAGGACACGTTAATAAACAAAACTGTAGGATTTGGGGTTCCGAAAATCCACACGTAGTCACAGAGAAGCCAATGCATCCTACAAGGTGTGGGTTTTGGAGTGATGGCATCATTGGTCCGTACTTCTTTCAAAATGGAGACGGTAACAGCGTTACAGTAAATGGAATGCGTTACAGAGACATGTTAACTGATTTTTTTGTGGCCGCAATTGGACGATTTGGACTTGAACGGGATTTGGTTCCAGCAGGATGGAGCAACGTGTCACATAACCAGTGAAACAATCGATCTTTTGCACACTAAATTCGGTAACCGTGTTATCAGCCGTTTTGGAGACATTAATTGGCCATCGCGCAGCTGCGATTTAACACCGTTGGACTATTTTTTATGGGGACATGTTAAGGACCGTTGTAACTCCAACGATCCACAAACAATTGACGCACTGAAGGAAAACATCAATCAAGTTGTGCAATAAAGCCACAAATAATCGAAAATATACAGCAAAATTGGGCGAAAAGAATGAACTACTGCCAAGCCAGCCGCGGCGGCCATTTAACTGAAATTGTTTTTCATAAATAATGGGAAGGCATGCTTTCTTGAATAAAGCAACAATCATTTAAAAATATTCAACACGATGTAGTTTTAATAGCAATTTTAAAAAGAAACCATCTGATGGCCCACCATATAGAAATATATGTTTACTCGTACACTGTATAAATCATTTTTCTTAGGAGACACAGGTCCCCTTTAGAAAATGAGGGTATAGCCGCTATGGTAGTGTGCCGTTTTTTATTTATCTGTACAGTTTTCACTTCAAAAATACCTGAACCGAATCCGCCGCATTTTCGCCATACTCGCGCTCGGCCGGGCTTTCCGCGAATCCGCCTCTGCGCTCGTCTGCCTTTTGTGTCCGCCGACGTATCCCGTACTGGCTACTGGCAAAATATTTTCTGCATTTTATTAAGATTCCGACTCTTTTTTCCCCTTTTCTCCATCCTTCCCGCCGGACTCATCCGACGAGAGCGCGTCTTGTTACTCTTACGTTTATTAACGACGATAAGATCGGAATAATCTGTTGAATTGCCCACTTTGTCTTATGTTTTATTAATTGTTATTGTTATTTATAATGTCGGTTAAGAATAATGCAATAAACGTCGTCGTTTATGTACGTATATGTGATGTACGATCTGGTTACTCGAGGAAAGTCTACGCATACTGTAACTTTCCACAGTTTTCTGTATGTCAATGTAAAATTTCCAGTGACTTCTTTAAAACCTAACTGAAAACATTTATTGTCGGATTTTCATCGGATTTTTTGAAATGTAAAATGTCGGAAACTGTAATAGCCTAGGAAAGATAGAAAATGTTTTCAAGAAATTCCTGAAGCGTTAAAAAAAAAAATTGATAATTAGTGTACTAGTTTTGGATCAAATCGGTTTGTAGGAACATAACCAAAAAAATTCATAAACGTGTGAAAAAACGGTTTTTTCACTTTTTAAGTACCAACAAAATTATTTCAGAAAACAAAAAAATAGCACGTTATAGCGCTTAAAAGGACGAAGAAAACCAGTTTTTAAAAATTAAAATCGGTTCACAACTTTTTGCAAAAAAAAAACCTTCGAAAATTGCCCTTTTTTTACTAATTATTCGGCCTACGAAAGTCGTAGGGACTTCCAGTGACCAAATTGTAGCTCTTTTCGGCGGTTACTTACAGTAAAAATGTTATCAAAAAATATTTATAACTTTTGGCGCAATTCGAAAAAAATGTAAAACAAGGTGTTATCGAAAAATTGCCAAAATTTCAAAGTGCGTTTGGTTCGTGAAGAGGTGCTCTACAATCATACAATGGACCAGGTTTGTCAAATTTGAGGAAGTATCTCAAAAACGCCTTTGAAAATCGAGGCTGTTTTGCGTTTCGGGCGCTCGAACGCGGGGAAAGGCCGCACGGTGGGGGAACTCTGGGGTCAATTCGAGCGCACGAAAGCAGTCGAGAGTTCCCCCACCATGGAAGTCCCTACGGCTTTCGTAGGCCGAGTAATTAATAGTAAAAAAAAGGGTAGATATCGAAGGTTTTTATTTTTGTTTTGCAAAAAGTTGCGAACCGATTTTAATTTTTAAAAACTGATTTTCTTCGTCTTTTTAAGCGCTATAACGTGCTATTTTTTGTTTTCCGAAATCATTTTTTTTTTGGTACTTAAAAAGTGAAAAAAAACGGTTTTTCACACGTTTATGATTTTTTTACCTACAAACCGATTTGACCAAAACTAGGCCTCGATTGCACTAAACATAAAAATTTTTTCGAGGCTACGTTCGAGACGACGAAATGGAATGCTTTCGGGGGACAACAATCGCGAGACGGAGAGGGTCGCGAAAGGGCCACCGAAAAGGCGCCCTTCGGAGGGTGCGTGCGCGGCGGTGGCGGCCAGCTGAGAAAATGGCCTTATTACAATCATAGAGGGCCATTATCCGCGGCTCCCTCCGCCGCAGTTAACTATCCTTATTCAATCAAGTCGGGCATTGTGCGGCGGCATGTCATACCGTATGATTATTGCGACGTGACACTGTGTCTGGTCGGGCGTCTTTTGTTTCGCAATTAAGCACTTTGTCGATCGAGCCGGCGCTGAGGAGGAGGACGCGTCGGCAATCGTACGAGCCGATGCCGATGGGGTGATTTGGGGTGTACCTTTTTGGAAGCTAAATTGAAGCACTAGGGGAACCCCGTTTAAATTAGGTGTGCCGCGATACATTGTATAAAATACAAATGGAGGTTACAAAAGACATCAATCGACCAGAAATAATTTCTAGGTAGGTATTTATAGGTTTTGTTCCAACAGGCTGTTGGAAATGCTTCAAGTTGCTCGAAGCATGGGTTCTAGAGATTTATTGTTCCAGCGAGATGATACGGGTTGAACATTTGTCAAGTGCTCATTGTTCCAGCAAGTGTTACTATCATTTCTTACTTGTTTGAAAAGTCTGCGAACTGTTTCTTAACAAATTAGTCCCACTAAATTGGAGCGTTACCGGTTACCAGTAATATAAATAAAGGTTAGGATACTTTGGTTAATTTGGTTTAGGTTTTTTGTCTTTTTGTGCTGTCTGCAACTTTATCATGATCTCCAGAAGTTCACTAAAATAGCACCTTTCGTACCTAACTGCAACTGTGGACTACTGTTTTCCGTTCCAACAAGCAAAAAATATTGGTAACATTTCAAACACAGTTGGAAAGAATTATAGCATACCTGTACGTAACAATTTTGCTGGAACAAACCTTATATGGAGTTTTGAACCATACAGTATACCGGCTTCTATCAAGCAAAAATAAACTTCGTGAACAGGTTGCATTGCGACTCGATTGCAATTTTTAGCCCCAATTTTGAACATCTGCAGTTCGAAAAAATATTGATTAATCTTGGTGTGTTTAGCAACAATGGAAGGTTGATTTCCTTCCAGTTTGATCTATTGGAAAGAATTTGAAGAATATTAAAAAGTATTTTATATACAAGGTGAACAAGCAAACGATAAAAAATATCGGAAATTTTTGTTAGTGATGATCTTGATGTTAGAATGGATCCATGACCTGAACGTGGGTCATTGGAGCTTCCTATTATATCTCCAGAAGTGTTTGTCAAAGTTTTTGTTACCTTTTTTAAAGAGATTTTCGCTCTTTGAACGGACAGTAGGTATCTAGTGAACAAGTTTTCATTAAGCTTGATCTAAATCATTTTTTAACAGTAACAGTAATAGTGTATTTATTGTACAATTTGTCTTCCATACAAAAACTGATAACCTTTATGCTAGTTGTAGTAAGAGTAGAACTCTATTCGCTTAAGTAATGGATCTAGATTTCATTTAGGTGGTCACGATGGACGTAGAAGAGATAGGCTTTCGGGATGTGAAACGAAATTGACCTTTTGAGTTGGAATGGTGCACATCAATTGTTCCAGGCACTATGGCGTGCGTGTGTGGGAGGGGGAGGGAAATTAGGGAGTAGGTTACCTGTAGGAGCAGTTTAACTGCAACCCTTTAAGTTTAACCCCAAGTTCGTTCAAATCTCAAATTCAGCAGTTTAAGAAAGATTGCGTTAGCCTACACCAACATTGAACGAATTTGAAGGGCCTGAAACATCTTGCAAGAAAACATAGATCACCTAACCTGATCGCGCAGAGTTACAGAGTGTACAATAATCGTAAAGGACCAACTCCTTATCGTTTTTTGGAATTTTTAAGAAAACATTTTTTATACAACACTGCATTTTTTTTGTTCTTCAATATTACCATTGTTCAATGTTGCGTTTGCGTTTGCCCCGCGTTTGGCCGTTAGAACGCAGTCGGCATTCGAAATATTGCATGCGCTTGTGAAACTCGACGACGTCATCGTTCAAACTGAAGCGTGAACAACAGCGCAACGTGCATCGCTCGTATTTTGTCTGCGGTGTCCCCCCAGGCGATTCGATCATACTTTTTAATTAGAGGCAGAGTTTTTTTTTCTGTTGTTCCACCGCGCCGCCTCACAGAAACGCGAGTTTCTCGGAATCTCACGTTTTATGTCGTGGCAATCAAGATTCGTTTGCTTTATGATCTGTCTCGCGGCCTAAGGGCGCGTGCAGACGTGTGGAAGTCACGCGAACGAACTTTCCGGAGGCACCTTTGCTCCATATAATATAACATGCGTTTAACAAAATTGTACCTCGACGTAGGCTTTGCCATTTCAAACGGACGCACTATAACATTGTTGTTTGGAGATTAACGTTTGACAGCTCTCAAACTGTCAAGGTTAGAGTTGTAAACCAACATAGTTTGTGGAGATTCTACGAAAAAAATCATTCAATTGGTATTTACACAACAACAAAAACTGTTTATGGTAGGGTCCTACTTCAGTAAATCTGAAGGACGATCGAGGTATTCTATAGAAGACTGTTTGGAGTTTCAAGAACAGTTTCCTGATGTGGTTGTGAATATCGACAGGACAAGTGTTATTTGCGTCACATCCTGTGACATAATACCATGTGATTTCTTTCTGTGGCCGTACCCAATTAATACAACTTTCCAAGTTCTTATTAATATAATAATCTTGTTCAACTTCAAGACAGAATTTTGGGAACAATAAATGAGATTGGCATTGCTCCTCATATCCTGAAAATATTATCGTTTATCGAAATAGGAATTGGACATGTTTAGAACAACGTAGGTGCAATTTTCCACAATTTGCGTAATAAAATTCCGATTTTTGAAATGCTTTTTTCAATTAAAATTATTTTATTTGGGTTTTTGAGATTTGAACCCTGGACATCAAGTTTAAAGACAATAACTTCGATTCGACAAAGACAATAATTCGATAAAGACAATTCGATTAACTAAGTTTCCCATAAACTGCAATTTTTAAAGACAAATCTTTAGATTGCCAAAAAATGCCAAAATAAAATTAAAAATGTATTTTGGGCCTGGAATCGAAAAAGATGACGTTGTCGTTTGGTCTATACGTGATTATACGTGAAATACTATTGGAAAATCATCGTAATGTTTAATCAAAAGATTAGTGATTTGGAAACATTACTTGGGCATTACTGGCATTACTGGCTGTTGGTAGTGACTCGTCCATAACTGATAAAACTGGAGATCACTCATTTTCAGAAAAACTCTATATTTGGCAAAAATAGTAAGACCTGCTGAAATATTGAGTCGTCTATTTATTGATGAGAAGGCTAATGTCGTAGTAAATGAAGACAGTGACCTTCCTCACAACAGTATTTTCGAAATATTTTGTATGAAATTATTACATTTAATGTCAACAATTTATAATAATTTTGTTAAACGATATTACAATGTAATAACTTTGCTAACTAAATGCTTCAGTCTATTCACAAATGGTAACGATTGTGCCATTATTGCAAAAATCCACACACAATCAGATAATATGTAAATACAGTCCACGAACTTTGAAAGAAATACGTACTCGGTGCGAAATACGTATGTACACGAGTTAATGACTCACGACACAAAATTATTTTAAACTCGGCGTTCTTTCGCTCGTCCGTCGTGCGCTGGGCTACTACTGATCGAACACCGGAACGCTCGCTACGCTATATGTATAAATTGCATATAGCCTTCCTCCGATCCCACCCCGGGAGAGTCCCAGCGCGTGTTACCACGCAAGGTCAGTGGCGTACGTATGCACGGGTAAGAAATACACGCTTACGTAATCTACAAAACGCTTAAAAAATACGGTTTATAATTTGATTATCATAGAGTTGTATAGTGCTGGCCCTGCGTTGTAGCACAGTTTCCGGGCTCTAAATAATGATAAATTGGTCAGCTTTTCTGTGATTTTAGATAATTACCTAGGAGAAAAATTGAAGAAATATTTGATATTTCTAAGACTAAGAGATACATTTTACATTTTTTATAGCAAATATCTTAAGGGGTTAGATCCCTCTGTAAAAACTTTTTTTTTAACAATTTTAACAATTATTTTTAACTTATTTAATTTGTGAAACAACAATGTCGCTCCAAAATGTTCGAAAATACAGCTCTGCTGCGGTATTTTTAGTATCATATTTAGCCTAGCATTTTGGAGTATCTGCGGCCCGATCGATAATATGGAAATGATGATATATGGCCCTAGTATAGCAGACTAAAGGTAAAAAAATTAACATGCCTGTATTTTGAAAATTTCATGAAGTAAACGTCTTGAAACTTTAACTTTTTCAAACTGGTGGGCAGTATAACTCGCGCAATTTTTATCCGATCGACTTGAAATTTTGACTGTAGCTTCTTAGATAAATTATCTAAAGTGGCACATACGATTTTTTCGATCGGTTAAAAATTACGGTTTTTATAAACAAATTAATATCACTTTTTTCGTAAAATTTGATTTTCTTTTTTTTAAACTGCTGGCATTTTGCGAAAAATCAATATTTTACAATAATCTTGTGTACCGCTTTAGTTAAACTCATGTATATAATGAAAAAAAATGTTTGTTTGTTCTAGTAGCTGTTAAAAAATTGCTGTGTTGCCCACCGATGGTCAACAAAAAAAAAACGTATGTGTTCGATGTGTATTTATGACGCCATTTTGTATTTTTTATTGAACAAAAAAAATATCTGTATATACCTCATTATGTACTTAATAAAGTCCTAAAATTAATTTTTGATCGCTTTATTAGTAGAACAGAAAAAAAATCCCAAAGAATGCCAGAGGGGTATAACCCCTTAAACATTACAAAAATATGAGTTCTGATTAGGGAGAAGATACTGTTACGTAACTTTTTTTGAGGTATTACATTTCAATATAATGAAAAATCCATAAATAATCAAGTAAATTCACTTTTTTCACTCCACTCTAGTGTTTGAGTAGCCAGCTCACCTTACCGATTTCTTTCCGTCTCGATGACGGACGCTAATGAGCAAACGATCGCTTCCTACTGAGCTCGCTCGCCAGTGGAACATTTTCGACTCGCTCCATCTGGGTTAATAATCGTAATCACGATCTAGTTCACGACTAGCGACATATTATCTCTTCGGCACGGCCGAAATAGAATCTCGCAACTGATTCGACGGTGATTAATTTCCGAATGATTAACATATTTATTGATGTGGGCCTTTTTTTCGTTTTTCAAGTATAAACAACAATTAATCTTGTGAGCAACTGACAGTTCTTGGCGGCCGGCATTTGGCCATCGAGCGGCCGGTCGAGAAAGTCCGACCGTCCGACAAATGCCACGTTTCGACCGCGATATACGGGGCGAGCGAAAGCGCGTGGCACCCGAAATGTTCGGAACCAACGGCAAATATTATATTCATACCATAAAGGGTATCCCCCCATAAGTATGGTGAAATGCCCCCTTTTTTTTTTTTTAATTTCCTCGCATGATGAAAGTGTTTCTTAGGGCTAATTATGAAGGGTAGACCGAATTTTAGGTCCAAAAAATTTTTCCTCTCAGCTAGGTATGGAAAAAACATTGTTTTTTACGTTTTATTTTTTTCTCGGTTTTTAACTGTCGAAATAATAAAAAAAAAATTCAATGATGATTTTAAGCCGTTTTAAGCCGTTTCACGGACAAAAAATTGATTTTTCGCACTTTTGGGCATGACCCACTCAAAAAAATCTGAAAAAATTTGAGGTAGTAAAAAACAGTTAAAAATATAACATATTAAAAATATGAGCCTGAAGCTTTTTTTGTTTAAAAGATATGGGATTTTTAAAGTTTGAATAATTTTTTTAGAGGTCATAATGACCTTGAATGAGCTTGAAAAAAATTTTTCATAAAATTAATCATATTTTTTGTACTCATGAAGTTTTTCAGATTTTTTCAACAGTTAAAAACCGAGAAAAAAAATAAAACGTAAAAAACAGGGTTTTTTCCATACCTAACTGAGAGGAAAATTTTTTAGACCAAAAATTCGGTCTACCATTCATAATTAGCCCTAAGAAACACTTACATCATGCGAAGAAAATAAAAAAAAGGGGGGGGCATTTCACAATACTTATGGGGGGATACCCTTTATCGTAGAAAGAGAAAACATCTTATAAAATAGAATATTTAATACACATTTTTTTAACTGGTAACCGGATTTTCTTCTTTTGTAAAATTAAAGAGTGTACATTAAGTGAAGTTCGTTTTTTCTTCTATTTTTTGGGCAACAAATTTCATTTTTTTTTTTTGTAAATTATAATTTGTTTCTGTTATTATTCTCAGAACGGTCACAATTTGAAGTTTTTATTACTAAGAAAATTACATTACTATCATTGTCATTGTGTAATACTTACGAGGTGTGTAAATTAAGTAATGAGACTGATTTCTTAATTTTTTTTTTATACGAATAGAATTACAATCCAGTATTGTCTCCTTCAAAATAACCACACAGCGCTAGAGACGGTTCTTCCATTCCTCATAGCAGTGCTGGAACTCATATACTGGAGTAGCCTTCAGCTGGTCGGTTACAGCCGTTTGAAAGTTTTCTATGGTCCCAAAATGACATCCCTTGAGGTGATTTTTCAATCTCGGGAAGAGAAAAAAGTCACAAGGGCTCCAGTCAGGCGAATAAGGAGGCTGAGGAGCCACAGGAATGTTTTTACTGGCTAAAAACTCGTTTACTGAAATGGCTGTGTGACAAGGCGCATTGTCGTGATGCAACATCCAGTTGTTCTTGATGTTTGGTCTCACACGCATGACCCTTTTTCGAAGGTTTTCAAGAACCTCTCTGTAAAGTGTTGATTTACTTTTTGGTCTAGAGGTACAAATTAAACTCTCTGTGGACAATTCCCTGGCTATCAAGGAAGCAAATCAGCATGCATGGGGCACGGGTAGCCGAGTGGGTTAAAGCGCCGTCTTTCCAGTCGCGATACCTCTGTGCGCGTTGTTCGAATCCTGGCTGGGGTGGCGATTTTTAATTGTCTCGCTTTCTCCGTCAGGGTTTGATATGCAACCACTAATACACTAGTGTATAGGTGTGGATGCATAGATGCCAATCCAACCGCAATGCCCTAGATTTGGTAATGTTCTGAGTTTCTGGGTTTCCTCAGAACTGTAAAGCAAATGCGTTACCGAAATAATCTTAAGTCCTCCCAGTGCGCCATGGCAAATAATAATAATAGCCACCCCTTCCCCCACAGATCCTGAGAGGACCTCTGGGGTTACTCTTCGGAGTAATTATAGGGTGAGATTATTATTATTATTATATTATTATGTTCGACTTGCTAATTCTTGCTTTTTTGGGTCTTGGAGAGCTTGAAGTGTGCCATTCTATGCTTTGGCGCTTGATTTCCGGTTCGTACTCAAACACTTAAGTCTCATCACCAGTGGGGATCATTTTCCATCGATTCCAAAAAGTCAAGACACCTTTCACTCTTTATCTCGTAATGTCTCTCATTTGTTCCTGCGAAAGGTTTTTTGGAACTATTTTTGCGCAGATTTTTCTCATCCCCAATTCGTTAGTCAAAATCTGATGAACAGTGGTGTGATTCAAATTTAACTCTTCCTCGATCATTCTTGTCGTCAACCGACGATCTGAATGCACAAAATCCCGTATTCTATCGACATTTTCATCGGTTCTTGAAGATGAAGGTCTTCCGCTGCGTGGTTCATATTCAATCGACTCTTTTCCTTCTGAGAATGCGTTAAACCATCGACAAACCTCGGCTCGTAAAAACAGTGTCTCCGTAGGCGTGTTGAAGTTTTGCAAAAGTATCCGTTGCTCTGTGTGAAGCAAGTGTGAATCAGAACCTGATAGAACACCGTTGCGCAAAAATAATCCCCCTTTTTTAACACGCGGGAGAAAAAACCCCCCCAACCCCTCCAACTTCCAAGTCCCGTCTCCTCCATCCATCCAAAAAAAAAAAAGTCATCAATGTTGGCCGAGCAAAAAAAAGATGTATTTCTATTGTATTACGTGTATCTACTTCTGTAACTAGTATAGTTTCTATTTATTTTAAATTTATAACCTTATTTAATTGTCAAGGCTATTAGATTATGTGACAGCCAATATTTATTTATTTATTTAGTTATTGTATATACACCAGTTTAAGGAATTTTCCGTAAAACCCACCCAAACTGTTTCGGATTACAACCTTAACTTTGACAGTTTGAAAGCTGTCAAATCGCAAAACAACTTTAGGCCTGAACTTATCAGACATACGTCTGAATAGGCAAGCGTCACTTTGATATCAAATTTAATCAAAAGCACTGACAGGCATTGACAATCACATCAAGAAACTGTTTTTGAAACTTTGAAAAAAAACGTCTATTTTCCTTCAGCTTTCCGTTTCTGAAGTAGGACTCTACAATAAACGCTGTTTATATAAATTCCGTTTTAAGGAATTTTTCGAAGCACTTACCCAAACTATTTCTGTCTACGACTTTGACAGTTTTGAAAGCTGTCAAATGTCAAATAGCAAAATAAATTTAGGCCTGAACGTCCGAACTGGCAAAGCCTACTTTTAGGTCAAATTTTATCGAAAGCACGTTACAAACCGACGTGTTATGTCCGCGTAAACGTAATCGCGGGTTTCTCAGTTTTTCGCCGGGTATTTTTGAGAGAATGTCCCGCAAACCGCAATGCCACTCGGACCGTGACAGCCGCGGCACGCACGTTCTACTACGTAAGTAAAGGCCTTACCCGGCTCGGCGGTCGTTTTTTTTCAACGGGAAAAATTAATAACCTGCTCGCGAGAGCCACTGGAACAGAAACGTGTGTAGGTGCATCGTCTATGAAACGCGTATAGCGAGGATTGGTACCTAACGGACGGAAGCGAGTCGTATCCTTTTTAGTGGGCTTAAAAACGTATGTGGACCGGTAGAAAGTCACTTTACGGTCTCTGCCCAAAGGGAATGAATATTTGACAGAGGGGGCGCTTGCCATCCTTTGTCGTTATTTGTCGTTGTCATCCCTGAAAAACGCAATTTCTGTTTAAATAAGATCTAGACTGAAATATTTTCTCTGGCAATGCCAGGCTCTTGGATCGTTTGCAAAAATCGCACAATTTTTTACCAAAACATGTTTCTGAAATCTCCTAAATACGGTTCGATGTAGCTCTCTATTATGCTGAATATTTCCAACAAATAAAAGCTGTTATTCCATAATTCAATCCTGCCGAAGCTGCAGCTATTAGGAACAGTCAGAAAAAAGTTGATGGTAATTCCAATCCAGACAGCCAAGTTACCTGATAACGCTGTTTAAGATGGTATGTGTTTCACAACTTTTTAGAAATTTTAATGGATTAATTCTTTTATTACGTGAACATTAACATAACGTAAGCATAATATACAGAATATAAAGTTGTCAGGTCAGGTCAGTCCGAGCAGTTTAGGCAGGGAGTTAAAATCATCAAAAAGTGTTCTTGAAACATATAGGGCTAGTTTTGACGGTTCTCTATGTATTATTTTGCGTAGAACACAATGCGTGGAGTCCGTATAGCTGAAACCGTCCGTTAATATTGTAAATTAACAATTTGTGAAAAAAAAAAACGTCTTTTTTCACATTTTCCCTTATATCTCCGTTCCTTGGCATATTTTATATAGCATATGCATTTAAGAAGTTGTAGCCTATTTAATTTCCAAAATTTTAAGCCCAACCCGAAGTCTCCAAGTGCTATTGTTAACTTGCAAATGACTGCTGAAGTTGAAAAAGATTGCCTATTTGAAAAACTAGCCCTATATGTTTCAAGAACACTTTTTTGATGATTTTAGCTCCCTGCCTACTGGACTGTGATGTAACTCTTTCCGGCCTAGTCCGGGACATACGTACTTCCCGAACTAGGCTGGAAAAGTGCTACTTTCTCCAGCGTCCAGGAAGTGGCTACCTTCCTGATGGTTGAGAAAAACGTACTTTGTACTATCATATTATATGAACATAAAACTGAAACTTCTGAAACACGTTCGTTACAGAAAAAAAGACGTGTGTGTCCATAAAGATACCGCAAAGCCGTCAGCACACACTCTCGCGTGAAAGATACGTATTTCCTACGCATTCACGCCGGCTGGTCTTAATAAGTTTATGTAAATAAGCGCCGATAAATAAACTTTAAAAAGTAATTTGCATAAATTAGTGTAAAACACAGCGTAAATTAATAGAAATAATAATAAATAGCGGTGCGGCGCTCACCTGAAACTCCATATCGCGGGAGGCCTTGGCGACGACCTACAGCGTTCCTAAGCATTTCCTGACCTAAAAATAACAATTTTTGAAATTAAAAGGAGGAGAGTCGATTTGGGCGATTTGCCCCAAATTATTTTTGGATGAAAAAATCAGAAAACTTTTTTTAATATCTACTAACAATGTCTTCTAACAATATGTAAGTCGATTTTACCCTAAACGGACCATCCTCCACCCTCCTAGCCCCCGCCCCCCCTCAATCCTGAATATGCCATCACTTGCTAACAGCGTTCGTGAAGAGATAAGCCTGATATCGAATTCAGAGACGCCAAAAACGTACCTATATATTTTTCTGGATTTCTTTGTCAGCTTTTTTTACAAGTTGACCTTCAAATGACCTTGAATTTGATGTGATACAGGTTAACGGACTTCGGATTCGGAATCAGCGACCCCAAAAATCCCAGGATACCCTGTTCAAGTCTGGTGAGCAAGCTTCGATATTTTGCATTTATATTTCCCGCAAACGAATAAATAGTAAAACCGCCCTCCACCCCCCTAGGGGAGGGACGGTCCGTTTAGGATAAAATCGACTTATTATTAGTAGACATTAAAAAAAATGTGTTCATCCAAAAATAATTTGGAGCAGAAGCCCAAATCGACCCTTCTCCTTTAGCTTTGATTAAAAAATATATGCATATATATACAGTGTCTCCCACTTAAGGTACATCCACCAAAAAATAAAAAAATATTATTAGCGATTTTTTTTTTGTAAATAATTGACATCGGATTCTTACTAAGTAAATTTTAAATTAAAAATGTCCGTTTGTGAGTTAGAGATAGTTGAAAATCGCACAATATTAAATTTTACTACCACTTTTAACAGTCCAATAAATTATTATAATTCAGCACTTAATTAAATGGCCACACTGTATGCCATTTACTTCGTGACAGTAACCAAGGCTATGTCGAAATTTCTCTAAATCGCTATTTATTGATTTCGGGAAAAGTAGTCTTACCTCACTCAGAATTATCTCTTTCAGAGCGCCCGAACTATTTAAATACACCTTAGATTTATGATAGTAAATAATCAGAGGGAGTCAAATCAGGCGATCTTGCTAGCCACCAATGTCAATACCATTATTTAACGAGTTGATAACAGAGTAGTGTTATATTTAAAGAGTTAGAGTAGTACTTATACGAGGTGTGTAAATTAAGTAATGAGAAAATAAAAAAAAAATCGATGACGCCATGTGCAAAAATTATGCGAAATGTCCTCACTGTATAAACTCCCCAGACTTTTTTACAATAACTGGAAGTAATATTTCCATGCTGAGATGTATAAGGTACTGTTAACCGTATTTCATTTAACTAATAAATAATAAATTAGACGTATTTAATAAACCAGTTTTGAATGTATCATTCTGTTCTCTCTCTCTCTCTCTGGACAAAAAATATTGTATCGTATTAAAAACACCGACAGACGTAGGACTGGAAGTACCAAGCTCCGGCAGTATTTTTGTGACAAGTTTATTGCGTAAACAGAACGGGTGAATAAAAATTCATTCTCGTAATTAATAGTGCTCAAGGTTTCCAGTATGCATTCGACTTCCTTGATTATATGCATGCAGTTTAGGTTGACTTCATTTTCTTGTGAATAATTAATTTAATCAGTCTGAATAAAAATAAAAGATCCATTAAGTTTTACAGTTACCGAGGCGATTTGCTTATAAATTTCTCGTACGGATATTAATGGAAAACTGTGGAGAACGGCCCAAAATACCCGACAGACGAATGACAGAACGGCTTTGTCGGTGTCGCAAATGCAACGTGCGAAAGTTGAGAATCAATCTAATTTGCATACTTTCAAATACAGGGTGGCCGTTTTCTATCTCTTTGCATGGGTAATTTTTACCAGCAAAGCTAGACAGTAGGTTAGAAGGGAGAAGTAGGCTAGAATTTTGAGAAAAATCAGTGCCGTAGTCAGTCAATATAGTCAGTAACATTCATGCAAAATCTGGCGAACACGTTCTTTGTCGATTCCTGTTATTTCAGCAAGCTCTCGGATGCTTAGATGACGACCTTCGCGGATTAATTTCTCAAGTTTTTTTTCAATGTTTTCGTTCGTTTCTGACGCTGAGGGCCGCACAGTGATTCAGAATCAATGTTCAGCGGCCAAAAATCGTTATTTAAGCGAATTTTGGCATAAAAAAAAATAGGGTTTTGTTCGTCTTGAACTATATTTTCAGGATCCGTTTCGAGCGTGAGATATCGAACATTAAATCAAAATGGACCCTTCTGTCTTTGATCGACGATATCTCAGCAACCAACGGTAGCACAGAAAATCTAAGGGCAGTTCTGAAAACTGGAATAAACCCCCCTACAAGGTTCTGGTGCGATTTTTGAGGAGACAATTTTTTTTTATCCTTAACATGAATTGACTTTTTTTGATTTTTTTGATTTTGATGATTTTTTTTATCCTTGACATTTTTTCAAACAGGAAAAAACGTGTAATTGATGGTTTTTCAGAACATCAACGGCTGAAATTCAAATATTCATGAAATAACTAATGTTGCGTGTGCCTTTTACAGTTGAATATGCCCCCAAAAACCATACAAAGTTACATTACGATCTAACGAACCGTTTTCTTGTTGCAAACGATCAAACTTTTGAAAAAAAATAAAGGGTCACGTTTTTTGTGCTTAACCATGTCCTAATCATGGGTAAAGTGAAAAAAATGTTTTTCGAGCGTATTCACAAATTTTTTCGCAAATACCGTTGAAATTTACAAAAACAATTTTCAAAAAAGTTTCTTTGTATTTTTTTTTTTAAAGGCTTCCAAATTACCCAAAGCGTACCACGTGGAGGTTGCACGATCGGATTTAGGCTTCTTACACACACGTCTGTGTGTGTGTGTTTGGATCTGTTTGTCTGATGTTTTTGACCATCAATTTTTAATTTAATTTAAATTAAAGTTGATGACCCAAATCGCGTTACGACCCTGATTCATACTTGCGTAGGAGACAAATTTCTCATCGATTTTCGTGCTAACTGAACATCTAAAAAAACAGTAAATCCGATCGTGCAACCTCCACGTGGTACGCTTTGGGTAATGCTAATGCCGACGGTAGTGAAAATAAAATTTTTTTCGTTTTGGAAGCCCTTAAAAAAATTTTCTTTCAATTTTCGAAAAAAAATTGTTTTGACTTTTTTTTAATTTTTGTAAATTTCAACGGTATTTGCGGAAAAATTGTGAGTGAGCTCGAAAATTTTTTTTTTTTCACTAGCCATGATTAGGACTCAATTTCAGCCGTTGATGTCCTGAAAAAACATCAATTACCCGTTTTTTTCCTGTTTTTTTCAAATTCATGTCAAGGATAAAAAAAATTTCTCCTCAAAAAATCGCAGAACCTTGTAGGGTTTATTCCAGTTTTCAGAACTGCCCTTAGATTTTCTGTGCTACCGTTGGTTGCTGAGATATCGTCGATCAAAGACAGAAGGGTCCTTTTTGATTTAAAGTTCGATATCTCAGCAGCAAATGGTCGTATCGAGATTTAAAAAAAAAGAAGCAAATTGAAGCTGAATAAACGAGCTAGGCGGTCCATAGTATGGCTAAGTTAGAAACATTTTTTTTCAAGCTCGTGGACTTGAAAAAAGAAGCAAAAAATTTCGCAAAATTTTCTTCTCACACTACTTCCACATTTTTTGACCCTTTAATTTTTTCCATTAGTGTATACGTGAATGTTTATATTTAATGAGAATAATTGAGATTGAAGACTATTCGTGAAGGGTTAAGTTATTATTACCCTGTTTAGGGATTGTTTTTGGGCGCTGGGGGTTGATTTTGGTGATTTACGATTTTTTTTTTTGACTGCGGATTCGGATTCAGTCGAGAATGTATCTCTATGTAGATACAGTTGTCTCGATAGCAGTTCCATTTTTTTTGTAGGGCTGTGTTGTCTCTGCTTTGAAAAAAATGCCCTTCTCTCAGTGTAACAATTTTCAGGAACGATGAAAACAAAGACGCCGCGCGTCCTTGGCGTCACGTTAGTGGCACGCACCTGACGCTCATTTTTTTCCCGCGGGCGACCTTGATAGCGCGAATTAATCAATGTCATTCCATCATAACAACAAACACTGCAAGACGGTAGAAACAACAAGGTGTCCGTCTTACAGCCCGATGGGTCTATAAATATTTCGCTTGCAAATAGATTTTTAATTGTTTCTTTGTATACTAAAACCTCCGGTAGGCAGCAATAAAAGCGGCCGCAAAAATAAAGATGCCATCACTATTTCATAACGTCGGAGATGCGGCGGCGGCGTTGCCGGGTCGTCGTCTTTCGTCATCTCGAACCACAGAGCCGGATCGGCCTTATTACGTTTGTCGTGTGGTATATCTGATGAAAGACAATAAACGAGCATATCGGCTTAGTACCTAGCCAGGAGAATATACTTGGTGATATGTAAGTATTGCCCTCTAGTGAGTCTAAGTGGGAATTGAACTAGTTTCGATGTGTCTAACAAAGTTAACTCCTCAGTCACCGATTTCTCTCCCGGAAAGCGCATGGCATCTGTAATAAAAGCAAGCATATTTTCCCTACCCATATTAAACAATAATTTCAAATTAAATTATATAAAAAAAATAGATGACAAAAAGCATAATTTTTCTTGTACCACAATGTACATACACGCATACAGGATGTGACATTAAAAAAGCAGTATTTAATTTTAGGAAAACGAAGTAAACTTGGCAACGCCTCATATAATATTTACACACCGGCCTGACTGTTTGTAAATATCTTAACTTTGTATTAGATTGTTGCGGACGGTAATGAAATGCAAGATAAATAATGGGAATAGGATATAACCTTTTTCCAAGTATTTTTTTTAAGATCTTGAACTATTCGTGTTTAGAGATGTTACGTAGTCCTGTATTATAAAACACTGCTACGTGTTTTTCATTCTGCGATACTGTTCAATAAGGAGTAGCTTCTTGAGAATGAACAAGACAAATTTTCCTTACCTTACTCCGTACCTCATTTCATGAGTAATAACATTTGTCTTAAAAACTACAAGATGATGAAGATTTCGACATACATACATAATGTATGTATTTCTTCTCTTCCGGCTACTTGCGGCTGGAATAAATAAGTCTCTTTGGACTTTGGCTAAATATGTACATGACCTTTAATTCCTGATAAATCGTATTCTATTTCTCTATGAGGACATAAATCACGCGATTGGATCTCGTATTATACTGTAGTCAAAGAAATACTGTGAGTAAGTCATCTCACGCGCTATAAATTGTGGTTTATTGTGGTTGGACAATATTTACGATCAATATACATGTAAACATTTTTCTCAGTGTATTCGGAATACTGAAAACTCTCGATTCTCTGAAAGTTTGATACGCCATACGTTTGCGGTCTCATTTTTCATTAAGACGTCATGTCAGTGCAAAAGAATTGATTGACAATGTAGGCTTTGTTTATTAGACGTTTCTTAGAAAACTCTTTTCTTAAATAAATTTTTTTTCCTGAAATTAAAATAACATACGAGTGAAAATTACCCGAAGAGAATTCTATAAGATTCTTCTGATAATATACCACTGATATTTGATATCACTACTTTGATATTTTCTAAGTCACATACATACAGTAAGCACCGGAAGTCATCATACACCCACTTTTTGAAGTTTGCTTACATTCTGATAATTTTTGTATTACAGTTTGATAAAATACAGTATTGTAAAAATAGCTCAAGTGTGTTTTCGAAGCAAATATTTTCAAGGAATTTTAATTTGTTTCAGCAAATGTTCAATAACGACAATACTATTATGTCACAGTATTTTAATTTCTTTAAAAAACAAAAAAGTACCAAGTCCAATTTTTCCAAAAAAATAATGACTAATAATAAAAACTATGAAAGCTAACTAACTGTTTGCGTAACTAATTCGTGTTTATCAAACCCTCTCAATAAAAGTGAAAAAACCTTAGTACTGTCTGCGAAAAATCGGAAAAAGATAACGTTTTCTGCTCTCCTATAAAATTCGTATTCTGGGACTTAATACCGTTTTGCTCTGAGGTACAGATTTGTTTTTGGCATCACTGATTTGGGGGTTGCTAATGACAAATATGATATGAAATTTTTGGAATTCAATCTGACTGATTCAGTTGAATGGATTCAAACATGGATGGATGGTGCAATCAAGATACCAGTTGATAAAAAGAATATACATATATGAGCTATTTAGTTGGGAAGATCATTATTTTCATTCTGTTGCCGAATTGAGAAATGTCGATATAATATGTCAAAACAAATTCGAAATACCAAAATGTGTTATTACCACTTGACTTTAACATATGATGAATATTTTTCGTTTTGGTGACATTTGCAGTATTATTATGTGATAAGTGTGTGAACAACAAGTGAACGTTTTTGGAAATGAGTGGAAAATTTGAAAATATCGATGAAGATATGTAGTCAAGAGTTCGTATATCGTAATTTTTTGTTTTTCAATCGTCATTTTGAATAATTATAAGAATTCAAAATCAAATACGTAGTCAAAGTCGTTGACGTATATTTTTCCATTATCTCTATCATTTTTCTATTATAAGTTGACATCCTGAATCCGCCATTTTATATCCACCATTTTGAATTGTAGAAGTCTGATTTACAATTACTAACCCCAAATTACTCCTCTACATATGTACTTTCATTATTATAAAACTTTCATATTCAGCTATGCTAATTGAATTTAAGAAATCTAATAACAGATTCGCAAATCCCAGCCTACCATAATTGAGGGTTTATTCAAAGCCATGGTAAAATTTTGTTTAGTCGCTCTTTCATTTTAAAAAACACCGTAAATATAACTAGCAGTAGGTCTGATTTATACCACAACAGCAACATTATTTATCGTCTATCGATAACGAGGAAACTGCGCATTTCCACGGGTGTCCCTTTTTTTCGTCGGCAAGAAAAAGAAACGCCAATTTCAGATAATTTAGTGAGTCGTGATCTGCGCTGCGGCCCGCGGCCATCCAAAGGTTGAAACAGGCAAAGGAAATGTTACAAGGTCTTCAAGATTATCGCGGAGATTGTGGAGTTTTGTAATCGGCCGTTTCTTGCTCTCTCTCTCTTTCCGACCCCCTATCTCCGTCCCTCTCTCTCTCACTAGCGCGCGCTCGCCGGCTGCCTTTTTAATTATTATTTATAATGAGTAAAAATAAACGCGCGCGACGGTTGAAGACTCTATGTGAGTGACAGATTACTTCTGGGGGCTCGAGGGAAAGGCGCAACGGCCTATGAATACGTTAACGCGAGATCTCCAACTCGAACGTACGTATATATACATACGTTTTGCGCGAGTCGCCAGGCACTAGCAGGGTCCGAAGCATGCTTTTAACTTTTCGTTGCAATACAGAGTTGAGAAATAATCGTCGAGTTTTTGCACAACAATGGGGAATGTTATGATCCGGCCTGTATCGGAGACCGCCTCACCCCGGGCTCTCCACAGTAATCGGAAATGGGAACCCATACACGTTTGGTTACCACTAGTTGCCATGTCGATAGTACAGTTACTATACTATGGCATGTCAAGGAGCACGCACCGTTGTTTGCTTTCAAATACTCTTAATTTTAGATACATTAACACGCATTCAACAAAAGTTGACCTCAGAGTAGGCTTTGCCAATTGAAACGTGTGTTTTTGACAGCTTCAGGCCTAAAATTGTTTCTGACAATCTGACGTTTGACAACCTTCAAACTGGCAAGGTTTAAGTTCTAAATCAAAACAGTTTATGTACATTCTACAAAAAAACTCATTGAAATGGTCTTTATACAACAAAAAGAGTTTTTCTAGTGCGTTTTAAAAATGAGTGACATTAATTTTTGGTCAGGTTTTGCTTCAGACTTGGACACAGCGCAACGGATACTTTTGTAAAACTTCCACACGCCTACAGAAACAGAGCTCAGGTTTTTCGGTGGTTTAAGGCATTCTCAGAACGACGAGAGTCGATTGAAGATGAATCACAGAGCGGAAGGCCCTCATCTTCAAGAACCGATGAAAATGTCGATAGAATACGGGATCTTGTACGTTCAGATTGTCGGTTGACGACAAGAATGATCGAGGAAGAGTTAAATTTGCATCACACCACTGTTCATCAGATTTTGACTAACGAATTGGAGATGAGAAAAATCTGCGCAAGAATGGTTCCAAAAAACATTTCGCAGGAACAAAAGGACCAGGATCAGCGGAGAAAGGTGTCTTGACTTTTTTAGAATCGATTGAAAATGATCCCCATGTTATGAAACGTGTCGTTCCTGGTGATGAGACTTGGGTGTTTGAGTACGAGCCGGAAACCAAGCGCCAAAGCATGGAATGGCACACTTTAAACTCTCCACGACCCAAAAAAAAGAAGTCGAAGTTCAAATGCATGCTGATTTGCTTTTTTTGATAGTCAGGAAATTGTCCACAAAGAGTTTGTGCCTCCAGGCCAAACAGTAAATCAACACTTTTACAGAGAGATTCTTGAAAAACATTCCTGTGGCTCTTTAGCCTCCTTAATCGCCTGACCTGAGTCCTCGTGACTTGTTTCTCTTCCCGAGATTGAAAAATCAACTCAAGGAACGTCATTTTGGAACCATAGACGTGGCTTCCCAAGAAAGTTATTTTGAAGGAGATAATACTGAATTGTAATTTGGTCGCTTTTCTTCCTTTCACACGGACTATACGACGATTCCAGGATGGTACTCTCTGATGCTCTATCGTGCTAGGAAAACCCGAAACAGGATACTCGGAACCTTGAACCAGTTCCAAAATAACAAATAAACGCTCTTCAAGCAATATTTTACACGTACAAGTTATTAATAAATAACCTAAGTAACTCTCGTAAACCAAATGTTAGCGTTTTTGTTTTACGTTTGTAGATAGAACCAATTCTACCTGCATAATTTTCAAGGTTAACCGGATTTCTCTGCACTTCCATAAAAAATACATTTCTTCTCGATGGCACGCGTTGCCGTCAGTGCAAAATATTAAATCGTCACCGTTGCGAATCTTCGAAAAAAAAAAAAGGGGGGATCTCCTATGTTTGTGTAAACAAGAATGACGCAACGGGAAAAATTATAAAAAAAAAACATTCTCACACAAATCACCGGACGATGCACGACAGCAAAAACCAGTTCCTTGCTTTCAGTATCGCGGTAGCCGCTAATCAGTGGCGTACCTACGTACGGTACTCACGGGGTGAATTTTAGTAAAAAAAAAATGTGAATTGCCATCTCGCTGATGGAATTCAATTAAAATCCTATGATTAACAAAATTCATATCATTTTTTTCGCAGAAAATCGCAAGGACGCATTCATTTTGTATTTTTCAATGGCATGTTCTGAAAATTTATTGTCACTGATTTTCGGGCAATGACATCATCTAATTTTTTTTTACTAAATCAATTTTTTTAGTTTGTTTTTGATAGTTCCTTGTGTTGCCTAAATAGTGATATAAAAATATTGGTACCTCGCATAACGATTTTACTGAGAAAATGATATATTTTGAAACATCAGTGTTTCTATAGAATTCAAAAAACACAATATTAGAACATTTTAAAATAAGCAAAATCTTTCTTTTGGATCACAAAACAGTATCTAAAGTTGTTGTTAAGCATGTAAAGAAAACAAAAACTAATGTGGCAATGGTGTGACGAAGATAAACCTAGATAAATAAATTCACGTAGAAACTCAAAACTAGAAAATGAGATCAAACTGTCAATTTAGTCTACGTTAGTGATTTGGCCGAGAAAGAATAAAAGTTTTAATGATATGGTATGACAATAGGCGCATGCAAAAGGATGTGAATTATTCTTCCTGATTCTAGAACACCCTGATGGACTCCCAATTACAAGATCCACAGTGTGTAAATTGCTTGTCAAATTGTGGGTAGAAATTATAGAAACGCGCCTTTTAGGGCCCTATTTTTTTCCAGAAAACCTGACATTCCCCATCACCATATTTGGTTTCAGCAAGATGGGGTGCCTTGTCAATTTCCTGGTTTACCTTACAAGTTTTCCAACAAAAATTTGTTATGCAAGATATCTAGCAATGTTCATACAAGTATATCACCAATTAGGCAACGAAAAAACAGGGAAACGAAAAAAAGATCAGAAAAAGTGATGTCATAATAAACGTTTTGCACACCAGTACGGTTTCAAAAAAAAATTGACATAACCGAGCGATTTTCTTGACACATCATTATCAATTTTGTTCCAAATATAACACAATCCGTCGAAATAGTTATCGGGTGTGCCACAGAGTTCTTTTCTAGGGCCATTGATATCTGTGACATTTACTAATGATCTACCTGCATATTACCTGTATGTACAGCAATCTTACACTATCAATCATTAACAATTTTGTTCCAAATATAACACAATCCGTCTAAATAGCTATCGGGTGTGCCACATAGTTCTTTTCTAGGGCCATTGATATCTTTGGTATTTACTAATGATCTATCTGCCTATTATCTATATGTACAACAATCTTATAAAAATCGGCATTTGATGCTATAAATCTCGACGAACAACACTGACGCTACCCAAAGTTATGCGTTTTCATTATTTCTAATGAATACCGCTCCAATCTAATACTTAACTTAATTATCGTTTTAATTGAATTGCATTTGCGGTACGATCGTTCACATAATTAGTAATAAATTCGCTTATTATCATGTATAATTGACAGATATTTTTCGAGCAAATCGATATACGGACGCAGTTCATTTAGAAATTCCCAGGAAGCAGGTGACGCCGCTCGCGTGGTCCTAAATGGTATCTTTCCATGTGCGAACAAGTATTACTTCCACGTCCACGTGGTGGAGGGGATTGCAGTATCGGCAAAAAAATATAATAAAAAAGACATTGCCTTTGTAGGCCTAAAATGTGCCTCAACATTTGTGTTACACACATTAAAAAATGATATTAAAGCATATCATTCGAGATAATACGAATAGTTGAAAAAAGATTGTCGCTGATCAAATAGTACACTTGACCTATGATGTGTACCCAAATATCTAAGGTACTTTGAAAGAAAAGTTTTGCTGTTGGTTCGAGTCATGCCAGGTCTAGGTGTGCTTCGCAACAATAGACAGTTCATTTTCTTTTAATGGAGACTACTGAGAAAAAATTAAAGAATAATAAAAAGTACTTGATATACAGTATAAACAAACAAACGATACAAAACATCGGATACGTTTGCTAGTGATAATATTGACCTCAGAATTGATCCATAAGATTATTGAAAGATTATATCTCCAGCAGGATTTGTAAAAATTTTGATACACCGTTTTTCAATGGATATTTTATTATTTAAAATAAAGTAATTAAAAATACCAGTTTTTAAAAAATTACAAAATTTTAGAACATAGCGCCAAAGATGTGTTGCTTAAAGTGAATAAAATTGATTCTTAAACGATACATTTTTTGAAGATAAAAAACTATTAATTGGTTCACCCTATAGAAAATTGTAAAGATTTCCAATTAGATCAAATTTAATGAAAGCTCGTTCACTCTCTACTGTCTGAATCATCATGAAGATATCAAAATTTTCACAAATACGTCGGGAGATATGGATAGGAAGCTCCAATAATCCATCTTCAGATCTTCTGGATCTATTCTGATATAAAGAATGTCATTAGCAAAAATTTTAGATGTTCTGCACCGTTTGCTTGTTCACCCTGAATATAATATATTTTTAATAATCTCTAAATTGTTTAAAGTACTGTTAATTGGAAGGAAATGAACTTTCCACTGCTGTCAAGCACATCCAAATCGATCAATTAGTCTTCGAATTACATCGGTTCAAAATTGGGCCCAAAAATTGCACGAGTCCAACCCAATGACGAGCATTTTAGATTATTTAATATCAATTAATGTCATATCCTATAAATCGATTTGGTGCCACCAATAATGTAATCATAATTACCATTAATTTCGATACATAATTAGATGTAATCACAGTTCAGTAGCCTTAAATCAACTCAAACATTATAATGAATCGATATTGCAATTACCTACTTTTTATTGCCCTAATATTAGTTTTAATTCCCCTATCACCATTCGTCTCGGTGCGTTCAATTACTAGTATCTCAATGCTTCTTCAGTCTACGTTAGATGTCAAACTTTGACCAACACACCTATTATTTCGCATATTTAACGTTTCCATATTCGTTCAGTCTGCCTCAAACTCTGTACCCCGTCTGCCCAATGTACTCTTTACGATTTTTACTATTATAATCAATTGCATTTTTCTATCACCTGATTTTTCCTTGGTACGTTCCATTTCCTTACCTCAATGTTTCTTCAGTCTCCGTCAGACGCCCCACTTCGTCTGTCCAACACACCAATTATTTCGAGACATTAAAAAGGTTTTTTATCGTTTCTATGTTCGTTCAGCCTGTCTCAAACGCCTTACCCCATCTGCCCAATGTATTCGTTACATTTTTACTAGAACCAATTTTATGTTTCTATCACCTGATTGGCCTTGGCGCGGTCAATTACCGGTACCTCAATGCTTCTTCCGTCTACGTTACACACACCACTTCGTCTGCCCAACACTCCAATTATTTCAGTCCTATTTGGCCGCGGCGGTAGCTCAGTAAGTAAAGCGCCAGGTGGGAGATGGCGATGACTCTGGGAGAGTTATTATCCGCGGTGGTTCGAATGCCGCCTATGGTAATTGACACCTGTCACAGGAACTGGTTGTGTGCCTTTTTTCTGTTTCTTATTTTATTAAAGCGTAAATTTTTTCGCTTCTGTGTTCGTTCAGTCTGTCACAAACCCTTATCTCGTCTGCCCAATGCATTACTGGCTTTATCGCCGTCGATGACGATTGCTTTTTTGTTGCAGGTGAAGATATGGTTTCAGAACAGGAGGAGTAAGTACAAGAAGATGATGAAGGCCGCCCAGGTGACGGGCGGCACGAATAACAACGGCACGCCGGGCGGGCACTCGGGATTGCTGGGGGCCAACGCCAGCATGCCCTCGTCGAGTCCCGGACCTCAGGGCCAAAATATGATGCAAGGTAGGATCAAATTGGAAGGTAAAATTCGCTTTTCTGTCTTATCTTGCGCCAGTGGCGGCCGGTCATCAGATAAATTTCGGTAAACATCCGACGGAAAAAAAAAAACAAAACTGAATTTGCCCGATTTTTTTTTCTTGTAAAAGCAAATTTTAAATTGTACATTTTGTATGACAATTGTCCTTTGATAATTTCCAACTAATATGACATAGTGTTTACAAAAGGTTTTTCTATGAAAAAAAGTTTGTTAAACATTTTTTTTTTTGAGAAGGAATTAAGATATCGTTTTGAAATTTTGCAGGTAAATTTATTCACACTTTAAGAGTACAAAAATTTTTTTTTTGCATTTTTACATGTTTCTGTTTTTTTCACACGATTTTTTTCAAAAAATAATGACGGTTGACATGATTTCGGCCGTCTGAAACATTTGACAAAGAAACAAAAAAAGGCAAACTATTAAGTGTTAAAGTTAGTTATAGCCATCTGGGCTATAGCAACTTTTTTCACCGAAAAATAACAAAATGGCGGTTGTTTAAAAAAAAAAACAATTTTAGGGTCGGAAAATCGACTGAAAATCGGAAAATTCGTTACCTATCTTTTGATTTAGGCCCGGGCTATAGCTACAAATGTGTACAATAACATTAAAAAATAAGAAGCAATCGGTTGAGTAGTTTTTCTTAAATCATGTCAACCAGGTTAAAAATCACGGTTCAAGTTTTTAGGATATTAAAAAAAGGATTATTCAAAAAAAGGTGGGGCTTGGAATAAGATCCAAACACAGCGAAGCGTCGAAAATGCTGTCTCTTGGCGCCTCACTTTATATTTTTACTAATCAATTTTAAACTTCAATATCACTAAAAATATTGAAAACTTGTTTGTGATAGT
Organism: Aromia moschata; assembly: GCA_029963805.1. Taxonomy (NCBI): domain Eukaryota; kingdom Metazoa; phylum Arthropoda; class Insecta; order Coleoptera; family Cerambycidae; genus Aromia; species Aromia moschata. Next base: position 1,595,249 of record JAPWTK010000035.1, on the reverse strand, counting down.
ATTTATTTTCAAAATAGGTAAAAAAGATTGTTTTCCAAGGCAGAAAGACACCTTAAACAGTTCCTAATTCGATTGATATACAATTGATTGTACCAAATTTCCATAAAAATGGCGACATTTAAATTTGTATAAAATGTGAAATCAAGGATATTGAATTTACTGTCGCTGTGATCATAATTAAAATTGATTAAATAATAGATAAAAGGATACTATTATTTAACAATTTACTGTTCTTTTAGGGTAAGGTACGGTTTCTCCATACACCCTGACCAGCCGCCACTGTGCTATAGTACCTAGAATTTCCCTTTTCTACTTGTCCGTGGCAAAATATCCATCCTTTCGCGGTAAACAAATATTGAGTTTTGTTGCGATTGGAGTATTCACTTTAGAATAGAGCTCATGCGAAAAAATGTAGAGAATATCGTTAGAACACTTTTGTATACTAAATTTTGTGCAGACAAGTAAAAATGGGTCATTTGTTTTATACAATAACTTTTGTGAGTTAAGAGTTTAATCACAGCGAAAAGTATCTTTTTTTTATAGGAATTTGTATATTTTTTTTAGAAATAGACAATGATTGCACAGATCTGCAAGGATTTTTGCACCATAATAGATGAATCTGAAGGTTTTTGACATGCTGAATAATACCGTTGTCTGATTTACCCTATTAGGTCACAATTTTCAGAAAACCTAACCTAAAACTGCAAAAAAAGCTTCTTTGGCCTATATCGAGACCTTCATAGCTTGGCAACGAAATGACACGGTAAAAATAAAAAAAAAACATTACTATAGATGGCACAATTATTATTTTATTAAAGTGATTTCACAAGGATTTCCAGAATCTATGTTGCGGAAACGTACAAAGAATTCAAAATTAAATAGGCTAATCCAAAGGATTTTGACAAAAGAAACAAACTTAAAATTGATATGAAGCAAGTCTTTTCTTATTTATTGGCCATGAGTAATATTAGGCATCACTGTCATAGTCCATATTAACCCGTTTCGGCTGAAAACGCCACTCCTGGTATATCGCTCTTCAGTGCCTCATAACTAACTAAAAAATTATTAATTATGAAAAAACATTTTTTTAAATCAAATTTTCAAGGGGTTTTTGGTCTGCAATGGACCTGGAATCTCACTAACCGGTGGAATAAATGTTTAAAACTTTAAGTATACGTGGTTTAAAGATCGATTTTTTGCCTTATGCGTTCAAAATGTTGACTTTTTGCGTAAAAATTCAAGAATTTTTTATTGGAAAATGATGCAATTTTGAATATTTATTTATATATTTATTTTTTTTTTAATTTATTTTTTTTTTTTTTTTTTTTAAAAGTGCATCATTTTCCAATAAAAAATTCTTGTATTTTCACGCAAAAAATTTTGCAGTTCAGACACCATTTTGAACGCATAAGGCAAAAAATCGATCTTTAAACCACGTATACTGAAAGTTCAAACATTTATTCCACCGGTTAGTGAGGTTCCAGGTCCATTGTAGACCGGAAACCCCTTGAAAATTTGATTTAAAAAAATGCCCAAAAAAATCGTTTTTTTTTTTCATAATTAATATTTTTTTTGGAGGAATTTCATGGACACCATTGGAAAGGGCACGTCTTAAACTTTAAAAATACGTCCCTGTCAAATTTTTCTGTCGCCTAATAGTATTAGTTATGAGGCGCTGAAAAGCGATGTACCGGGAGTGGCTTTTTCTGCCGAAACGGGTTAATCCATTTCATCATTTTGTTTTTTGAAAAAAATTATTGAATAAAAATAATAATAAACATAACCTTCTTTTGGATTAGCCTATTTAATTTAGAATTCTTTGTACGTTTCCGAAACACATATTCTGGAAACTCTTGTGAAATCACTTAATAAAATAATAATTGCGCCATCCACAGTAATGTTTTTTTTTTATTTTTACTACTGATTTTTGTAGGTTTTGATATACTGAATACGACGGTCGAGTCCATTTTTATCCAATATCGTTTCGTTGTCGAGGTAGAAGGCCTCAATATAGGCCAAAAAAGCCTTTTTTGCAGTTTGAGGTTAGGTTTTCTGAAAATTGTGATGATTGGGTAAATCGGACAACGGTAGGTATAGTGTTCAGGATGTCAAAAACCTTCGGAACCACCTATTAGGGTTCAAAAAAAGTGTTTTTTTTTGCAGGTCTGTTATTAAAGTAACATTGAATCATTGAATAGAAACAAAAGATGGCAAAACAAAATTGTAGTTCAACTAAATAACAAAATTAGTATTTACACACACACATCAGTATCTCCGAAAACTCCCAGATACAAATGTTCAGCCTCGTAATATTTGTAATTATTCCAAAGCGTTTAATAGGTTCATTCACCGTGAAGCACCCAGTATATTTACTTTGTATCTCCGTATGTGATAGGAACTGGTTTCGGAAGCATTGCGCTGATGAGACCGACGTATGCGAAACCGGTATGCTACTTTCCTAGACGGCTCAGTACGTTGCCTCTTTTTTGTTAATCACATTTTACCCCCGTTTGAACTGTATTTTTAAGAAATGCGACTACGTGTGGGACGACCCGTTTTCCTAACGTTTCTCCGTTTTTCTTGTTCCAGGAGGCGGCTCGTCGAGCGGCAGCCCGGCCACGGGGTACATGCAGCACTCGTCGCCCACCCCCAGCTCCACCCCCGGCTCGGATATGTCGGGACAGCCGGCCGCCAGCCCCGGATGGGACGTGAAGCCCCAGCAACCGATCCACCCGCCGCCGCACCCCGCGCCACACCCCCACCCCCGCACAACTACCTCCCGCAGTACTCGTGGTACCCCACGGACAATCCCGGCCTACTCACGTAAGTCGAGCCGGAGTGGAAATTTATTTCGATAAAGAAAAAAACTGAAACGAAACTCTTTTATTTTTCATATCTATATAAGGTGTCTTTTGCCCTCAGTTATCTTTAGCAATGGATGAAACCAAGGGAAGACTTTTAGTTTTTTTTTCTCACACTCTTCCATTAAAAAAAAAATGCGTTAGAAAGCTTGTTTTTTCGACACGTTTTTCATATGTTGTAATTTTCCTCTAAAAAAAAGTAACTCTTAATAACGTGGTAAAAAAAGTAAATTAACTTTGGGGTGACACTTCATAGGAAACAGTCTTAATTTTCGCATAGAAACGTTTCAAAATATACTCTATTCTTGTCAAAAAACGGTCCACTTTTGAAGCGGTTCATCTACTTGTACAATCCTGATAAAAATAGTATTTCTATTATTAATCGAATTTATAACCTTATTTACTTGTCAAGACTGTCACATCATATGACAGTCATTGTTTATTTTACAAATTGTGACAGTTACTTGTCAAAAGTTTGACATAAAGGAAAAGCTTAGACATGACCGCTATTTCCATATTTCTCGTTCATAGCCAGAGTTGCTGACGTTTTTTTTGGATGTCTATACTTTGTGTAATGTAACACATATATAGTCACTGCAATTTCGGAACATAAGCCTGCCTGGATGAATTTTTAATTTTAAAAACTATTTTATTTGACGTGAACCTCAACTTTTAATGGTATTATATAATGAAACTGTTGTGACAACTCGGGAAAACCCTGAAGCTACTTGAGTCTTATAAGGACAATAATTACACATCTTTTTTTGACGACAGTGGGGCATAGTTCCTACGAATAACTGAACTTCTTGTGTCAATTTCACAATCGATTTATTGTGTTTTCTTTAGGAACTTGTTGGAGTTAGCCAGTCGACGTGATATATATCAGTGAACATATACGACATAATCAGCGGTTCTGTTTCCAGGTGCTTCACTCCCTGGTTTACGGCCTACTGATATAGTTTCACGAAATTTGTCAATACAATCACGAATTTCAATTTGATTTACTGTGGTAATTCCATCATATCATAGATATGTAATTAAAATTACAAATAAGGCCTTCAAAACTTGACCCATGATTTGAATCAATTCGACAACTGTCAGAAGTATGTTTATCCACGATTTAGAGAAGATATAATTCACAGCCTACCCTTATTGAGAATTGATTTGATAAATAAATATGAGGTGTGGTTATTAAATAACCGAACTACTGTCATAATACTTTTTATTCGTTACCAATTACGGTAGCAACTTTTTCGCCTTCAATGTACTCCCCTTGGCGATCTCTACACCGCTCTATACGACTTTCCCATTGTTGAAAGCAGTGCTGGAAGTCCGCTTCTGTCAGCTGGTTCAGAAACTCCGTCGCTTTTGCTTTAACCGCTTCCACAGTTTCGAATCTTGTCCTCTTCTTGGGAAATAAAAACAAGTCACAGGGGGCAAGGTCAGGCGAGTATGGTGGATATTCCAACACAGTAATGCCGTATTTTGCAAAAAACGCCTTCACAGACAAAGCAGAATGGGCCGGTGCATTATCTTGGTGAATTTCCCATGATTTGGTCTTCCACAAATCGGGTCTTCGTCTTCTCACATGCTCACGAAGGGCCATCAGAATCTCCACGTAATAATGTTGATTGACCTTCTGACCCTCAAGGACCTAGTGAACGTAAACAATGTCTCGAATGTCAAAAAAGACGATCATCATTGCTTTGAATTTGGATCTGCTCATCCTGGCCTTTTTTTTTTGCCTTGGCGAGTTCGGGCTCTTCCAATGCATGGATTGGTGCTTTGTTTCGGGGTCGTAAGTAAAAAACCAGGATTCATCACAAGTAATCACCGTGTCTAACAATCCTGGCTCAGTTTCAATGTTGTTTAGAATCTCAGCGCAATTGTTCGTTCTTGATTTATTTTGCTCGGGAGCGAGGAGTCGTAGTAGACGACGAAATTCGCGGATTGATTTACTTATGTTTTGAATGTTTTCGTCCGTTTTTGACGTTGAGGGCCGTCCGGGGCGTGGATTTTCCTCAATCGTTTCACGTCCCTCTTTAAACCGTTTAAACCATTCAAAAACTTGTGTGCGGGATAATCATTCCCGTACACTTCTTTTTCGTGCTCGTCACTGGTGTGAGACTAATTCAAACGACTGCTACAGTCAAACTGAGCGACCTACTGGCTTGTCTAGTCAGCTCAGGGTGGGGAAATATCACCAGACACAGTTATGTTCAAACAGCATCAGTTCGGTTATTTAATAGCCACACCTCGTATTCTATACAATCGCTTTAGTAGATAGTGTCCGTTTTCTAATCTACCATTTCGAAAATGAATTTCAAGATGAAAAGTTTTGTACGGTAATTCCATCTTAGTATAAATATGTAATTAAAATTATACGAGTAAATAAATGCTACACAACTTGACTTATGATTTGCATTAATTTGACAAATGCGGTAGGTAGGTAGGTCTACGATTATAAATAGAAAAAATATTGAGGGTTTATTTAAAGGCACATTATTTAGTACTTTCACAGTGGGGTAAAGTATTTTCGGGACCAAATTTTTTTTATGTATTTGAAACGACGCGTCGACGCACAATGAGAAAGAAGGATCGAATTCGTCTTTCAGCTGTCGCCGAACATAAAATATTGACTAGCGTCGGCACTGTATCATTTAATTGTCGGGAATCGCGTGAAACGCTGTAGTTATTCAATCAATATTGTAAAAAAGGAACAAATAGCCGTACAAGTCGTGAGTACACGACTTTCTATAATAGTAAATGGTGTGTATGTATGTGTTTTGTTTTTTTTTTTTTCAATTCGTTTACACACTACTCGGCCGGAAAACCTAAAGCGATGTAATTATAATGTAATTGATAAGTTGTCTATGAAGCTGATATCAATTTTACAAGCAGCGCAATAATTAAATATGTGTAATTAGACTTGTTTCGTAAACCATTACGCAGATTCTGCGGCGATGTGTTTTGATTTTCATTCCCAACATTTTATTATTTTAAAAACCGTATTCCCCGTTAACCCCGTAAATTTTAAAAACCGTTAAAAAGTCAGTGTCAAGGTCTCAAATTAATAAATATTTTTGACTTTTTAATTTTAAAATTTCATTTTGCAACCAAATGAATTGTCAAATGATATTATCCGGTTTCTTTTTTTATCGTTGACAGCTTCCAAAATTAACTGTCAAATTACTTGAGATGCCATTTATTTATTACTAGCGACCCGCCCCGGCTTCGCACGGTTTACGACATCACATTAGAAACCTCTAAAATTATCAGTGTTTCTGTACTATATTATGCATGTATTATACATATGAACCTTCCTCCTGAATCACTCTATCTATTAAAAAAACTGCATCAAAATCCGTTGCGTAGTTTTAAAGATCTAAGCATACATAGGTAGGGACAGACAGCGGGAAGCGACTTTGTTTTATACTATATTATGATTTGCAATACTTAAAGTGCTTAATAGTTCATTTTCTAAGGATTTAAGGAACACTGGGCAAGGAATGAATATCAAAATATATTATGTTAGATGACAGCTATTAAAATTATCTGTCAAAATAAAAAATAAGTATGTGTATCCTGCATTAGTACAAAATGTTCTCTTCAAAAGTTTCTACACAAAAAAGGATATACAATTTGTTTTTTGTTTTTTTATTTGTTTATATATTTAATATTTATGCTATTAGCAGTTGTCAAATTTTCTGTAAACTCAATGAAAAAACTATTTATTAAGTATTTTAATATTTAAATAACTAAAAGAGGATACTTGTTAAAAAATTAATAATAAATATACTATGTTAGTTGGCAGCTGACAAAATTTTTATCAAATGTCAAAGTACGCATATTAAATCATCATAAAATATTCTAATTTTTTTTAAGAAAAGATATATTTAGAACATCCTATACATGCTAAGGAATTTGAAAACTATTTCATGTAAACTGCAAAACTTTACATTAAGTTGTGTCCTTGGTATCCTATGCCTTCTTTATGTCATGCCCTCTTAATCCATGTCATCTAACATAATATATTTGATATTCATTCCTTGCCTAGTGTTCCTTAAATCCTTAGAAAATGAACTATTAAGCACTTTAAGTATTGAAAATAATAAATAAATGGGATTTTAAGAAATTGACAGTTATTGACATCTGTCACATTTAAATTTCAGTAAAAAGTATGTAAATACAAAGTTTTAAAGTATGTTATATGTATTTTCTTTAAAATTATATATTTTTTCTGTATAACTTATGAAATACGTTTATTTTATTACATCTAACGTATTTGCAGTGTCAACAATAAAAAGAAATCGGATAACATCATTTGACAAATCATTTGGCTATTTGTAAAATGAAATTTTTACAAGTCAAAAATATTTATACATTTGAGATCTTGACACTGATTTTCATAATTTTCGTAAGCTGTACCCTCAGCCATCGTTAACACGTAATACAGGTATGCATGCGTTCTTTAATAATACTTTTTTAAATACTACAAACAGCTAATACAATAAATATCAGATGTCATTGACAAGTTATATAGTTACGAAAATGATAAGTATTATATCCGTTAAATGACATTTCTTTAATATAATGATCACAATAGTGAGACAAGAGGTAACAATATTCATTTGTTATAAGTACTGTAATTAGTGAAAAGCCAACATTACACTACATTAAAGTAAATTAGCATTATTTCTTTAAGTGTTGTTCAGCGTGTTCTCCTCCTCCATTCTTTCAATACATACTTTATAAAGTTTTCTTAAATACTGAAAGGTCTTATAAATGGCCTCATTATTGACAACATATACAGGGTTTTCGTTTACATTTTGACACCTACTAGGTTAAAAAAAAATTATTCTATAAGTGTTTTACTAAATTTTCTGTACCCGAGATCTGACCACACCGACTTCACTTTCAGTTCCTCTGCATGAATTTGAAGGCGCTGATAGACTTACTAAAATTTACAATTGAACATGCAAAAAGTCACAAAACGAAACAAACATTTTTTTTTTTTAATGGAACATCTTGTATATTTTTTGCTTTTCTGCAAGAATCCTTCTACCTTATATCAAAAATGCATTTTTTTTATTTAAATTTTAAGTTTAATAATTACCATATAGTTAATTAGCGGGATGAGGTCAAATGTTTCCAAAAAAAACTAATTTTCATTATCCTCCAAATTTATTTGCATCCTCAGGACTAATTGAATAACTTTTTGCTTTTAAAAATAAATATGAAGAAAATTGAAAAATGATATAACAAAAAAAAAGAAAAAGCCGCTAGACCTATTATCATTTTACATTACATTTCACGCAAATTGCCAATTATTTATTTGGAAACTTTTGACCTTATCTAATTAACTATATGGTTATATGGAAACAGGTCACTAATCCTACATTACAAGTTTAATAATTACATGTATTGGACTCTCGAGCCTTGGATCAGTTATGAGAAAATATATACCTGACTATATATTATATTACATGCTGACGTTTGTAAGTAAGTACTCTTGTGTTATGCAAAGACCTAAACAAGTTTAATTCGTCCTTTGTTTATAATATTTTGGTATTCAGCAAAATATGAAATAATTCATTTTATTCACATAATAACAAATCATCAAGCGTTTAGAACGAAGAGTATGTGATAGTAGGTCATCAAAAAATACGTAGGGCTTTTAATACACACTTTTTTCTTAAAATGTTTCAACTTTATAAAAAAACAGAAAAAAAAAACATTTTCTTTATATTTACGGAACTAACAGAGGCATTTATACCAAAGTTGCCACAATACTCAAAAATATCAAGCCTCTTATGCCATCAGGGGCGGAGATATGAGTGGTCACCACAGAAATCAAAAAACATATATGTTACGGCCCTGCGCAAAATCAAAATGGTAGACATTTTTAGATAGGATCATTAATTCTTAATAAAAAATATCCCTTGAAAACTTTTTGCATCTGTCACCGATTGACAGCGAATTATTTTTTTTAATTCGCTTTAATTTGCAAAAAAAAATACGCCATTGAATTTATTAGATTTTCAGATCATCAACTTGGTCATTGTGACTAGGAAAACAAAGCAAACAATGCTCTGTTATGCAATGCAAACACTCTGTTAGTTCATAAATATAAAGAAAAAATGTTTCACAAAAGTCAATTTGTTATAAACCGTTGGATTCAGAAAACAAATTTGCATCATAATTTACAAAAAAAAATCATATATTGCCATTTGAAAAAAAAAAGTTTGACTATCGCGTTTCCAGGAAAAAAAAAGTTGAAAAATACTGCAGTAGTCTCACTTATAGTTCCTTTAGAGCCATTTCATCTGTTTTTTTTTTGTTTTTTAACATCAGGCTACAAATAACGGAGTTATGGCTCGCGGCGTTTTTTATCAGACAGCCTGTATAAGCAAAAATGTAAAGAAGGCGTTTTTGCCTTTTTTTTTTTTTTTTTTTTTTTTTTTTACAAATTGTTAATTTAAAAAATTAGCGGACGGTTTCAGCTCTACGGACCCCGCGCATTGTGTTCTACGCAAAAAAATACATAGGCAACAGTCAAAACTAGCCCTATATGTTTCAAGAACACATAAAAGTCTGCCTACTGGACCTAAAAATTCTAAAGACCATAGATCCAAAAGATTGGGGTTACATTTCTGAATAATTACAGGGTAAATATTATTATTATTTAACAATTATATGGCTGCCTAATAGACCTGACTTGAATAATTTTTCGTATGGTATGTTTTACTGACATTTATACAGGGTGAGTCAGGTCGCAAAAAAAAATTCATAGGGACCTCAAAACTGGCCCTAAATGTTTCAAGAACAGTTTTTGATGATTTTAGCTCCCTGTCTACTGGACTATAATTCCACTGGCGACTAGATGGTTCATATTTAATTCGTCTGTTTCACGGGTGGGCTAGATACAACGAAAAATATTCCGTTTGTCTACACGAAACGACAAAAAAAACGGTTCTAGTAACGGAACCAGACGTTTGCCGGCTATTTATTACCGGATAAGGCGAGAGAAAGTGAGACGGACGGAGAGAGGGAGAAGGCAGAAGAAAACGCCTCAACCCCCCTAGGAATTCCTTTCCAGGATATTTATAAACATTTAAACTAGCAATTACCGTCATTGCCGCGTCACGACTCTTGAAACGGATCACTTTTATTTTTGCCAGGTTTTGCATAATTATTAACTGTTTAATTAAAAACGCATTCGTCAACAGCGCTCCTCGTTTTGTTCCGGCGAAGTGTAAGACTCGTCTGGTACACAGGGCGTGCGAGAAAAAAAGCGGCAGCACTCCTCCTCGGCGTGTAGAACCGGATAAGGTAAATAAATGAAATTGCATTTACCGCAGACAAACGAGAAAGAAACAAGAAGAACAACACAGTCTCGAATGTGATAAATATAAATTTAATAATACCAACCCAGTTCTGATCAGATAAAATAAAAACAGTTTTCATTTATGTCTACGAGATGTTTGAATCCTGTTACCAAGTAAAATTTTTTGGACCTTTTCAATATTTTGGCATCATCAATTCAAGTCAATTTCTCAAGTCAATTGCACCATATCTAGCATGTGTTCAACAAAATGTGACATCGAAGTAGGCTTTGCCAATTCTAACGTCTTTGGTAGCATCAAATTTATACAATTACCGAATTTAGTGTGCAAAAGATCGATTGTTTCACGGCTTGGTGACACGTTGCTCCATACTGCTGGAACCAAAGCTCGTCCAAGTCCAAATCGTCCAATCGCGGCCACAAAAAAACAGTTAACATGTCTCTGTAACGCATTCCATTTACTGTAACGCTGTTACCATCTTCAATTTGAAAGAAGTACGGACCAACTCCAAAACCCACACCAAACAGTCACTCTTGCAGGATGCATTGGCTTCTCTATGACTACGTGTGGATTTTCGGAACCCCAAATCCTACAGTTATGTTTATTAATATGTCCTCCAAGATGAAAATGAGCTTCGTCAAAAAAAATGATTTTTCGATTGAAATCGGCGTCATTTTCAAACTCATTTAAAGCCCACACGGAGAAGCGATAACGAAGTGGATGGTCATTTTCCTTTACCTCTTGAGTCAGTTGCAACTTGTAAGCAAATAATCCGAGGTCTTTATGCAATATTCTCCTCAGAGAAGTGCGACTGATATTAAGTTGTTGTGCTTTGTGACGAGTTGAGGTTCTTGGGTTTTCACGCACACTTTGGGCAATTATTTCAGCTGTGCGCACCGAACGAGCACGTGGATGACTTCTCTTATCCTTAAGCATGCCAGTTTCACGACCTTTCCTTAAGAACTTTCTTACACCGGGCGCTGACGGAGCTTCATTTCGATCAAAAATTGTTCTCAATTTTCTCACTGTCTCTGCAATTCAGCATTCACTTTGGAAATAATTTTTTCAGCATTTCCCAACGTTGTTCAAGCGTAAAACTATCCATTTCTTACAGCGGAGACTAGACACCACATGTACGTCAAATGTCAAGCGCGTCAGTGTCGGTAATGTAGAAATAACACTCAGTTTAAAAATAAACCAATAGATGGCCCACCTTATACAACAAAAAACCTTTATGGTGGAGTCCTATTTCAAAAATCGACGACGAAGTTTGATGACAATGGACGTTTTCTCTCGAACCATGTTGCTTAGAGCAACTGTCTGGATTTCTTCAGTTCCTGCTGTGCTATCAATCGAAGAAGAATTGGCTCATTTTTTTTTAAAGAAGTTCTAACCGCACCTTTTTAAATCAGTTAGATAATGACAAAATTGCTATAATTTACTACCAGCAAGATGGTATTAGGGCACACACTGCGGTTGGGACAAGGGTTATGTTATAGGTATAGATGTGAATAGGGCGAATCGCAACAGAGTCGGACTCAGGTCACTATTATTACATTGTGATGACGTCACAGAAAGACAGCGACATCTTCACAGTCCCAGATTAACTAGTGATCACAAGCACAAAGCAAATATGGGTTGTCTAATACATACAGACATAAGTTACAACCCAGTTAAGACCAAGGGTCATAGCCTAGACCAAGGGTCAAGACTCTCACTACGTCGAGGTATTCAGTAATCACCTCGTGAAAGCGCCATTTTCAACAATTTTTCAATAAAAATGTCTACTTTTAACTCATGTGTTGTGTCATTCCTCAAGATTAAAAAACTGTTTAGGTGTCACCAGTTCTTCGACCAATATTTTTTTTCATCGTAATCGACATTTTTAAATATGCCGAGCACTTGTTAATAACGATACTAATGACTCATTAAAAACGATATTAAAAGTGTCAATTTGCTGATACCGTTTCGTAAAATTCGGAAAAACGTCCGCGACTAATCTAATTAGGGTCAAGTGGACGTCGTTTGGACTGTAAAAGTTTGTTAATGTCGACGATAATTATTGGTTTCTATAATTACTAGTATGTTTAACTGTTGGTAATGCCGTGCTCTAGATTAGTTCCTGTAATACGATTGAAACTAAAAAAATGCACTTTATAATTTTTGGACGAGGGCAAGAAGACATTGACCTAGAAATTTATTTTACTGGTATACTCGCTAATTAAAAATAAATAAATAAAAATAAAATCTAAGATCGAGGTTCTGTTACAGTCAAATCAGTTAAAATCACATCTTGTTGTATATGGGGCTGCTAAAAATATAGAAATGGTTCTGTTCCCTCCTCAAAAACCTCAGAACTTGAGATAAAAGAAAATTCCAATAATGAATATGGATGACTTTGAACTATGAAAAGACAAACTTTCTGTTGTAAACCACACTAATTTTTCCATGCCTATACAATTTTTAACTATGTTTTCTTTTTGTTGCAGGGTCTGGCCAGCGGTTTAATATTAAACAAAAAGTGATTAGTTACTAATTAGAATTTTTTAAAACTTTTAATAACAAAAGGAGAAACTGTGACCAGTGAGTGTGTATAAAATATGTTACAATTGTCTAATTTTATTGTTGATGTAAGCGTAAGTTATGTTAAAATTGTTTCAAATCACATTCCCCCCTGTATAGATATTGGTTTTAGATCTCAGCCAGAGTCTCGTAAGGTGATTATTCGCGTTGCTCAACTGTTAGGAAGTCATTTATTATTTTTTTTTCAACGTACGTATAACTTTGGGCAAGGAGAACAAGCACATTACTGTAATATATTGAATAGTTACGAATTTGGTGCAATATATGAATATATATTTTCAGTGTTATAAATTAGTAAGATAGCTAGAGAGACAAGCGAAATAATTGTAAATAGGTACGAGGTGACCCAAAACAATTTGCGTGTCTTATCATTTTTATACAACAGAATAAGGTTCGACAAAAGTGTGGACTAATGTTTATTCACTTTTTTTATAATAGTATTTTTCAAAACGTCTAACAATATTGCCAAATGACAGGGAGTTAAGCCAGATGGCCGGCTCATTCACCTGATTTGACCACTGTGACTTTTTTATTATGGAGTTATTTAAAGACCAAGTATAACCAGGAACGGCCAAATAACATTCGAATGAGTTGAAAATAATTAACGAATAATCGGTGTTATGGAGGGCAATAAGTGTGAAAATAGAGGAGACCTTTCATGGATAGATTAGAACTGTGATTTCGCAAACAAAAACAAATATAGCTGCTACAGCTGGACAGCAATTGATGAAATAAAAAATATGATCGCCAGAATATACAAAAACAATCAGTAAAACCACTTTTATTTGAGAAAGTATAGTTAAAAAAAACGGTTAAAAATCTATTATTTCAGACTTTTGTCGGACCATGTATTCTTTTTGACTGTATGAATACGTTTTATTCTGTTATTGTCTTTGTTCAATTCTCGCAAAGAAACATTTCGAGTATGTTACTTTATCCTGAAGACGTATGGTGCATAATTTAACGAAACGTCGCTTTATTACTGGCTTTTCTTAGAGACGCGTTGGAATTAATTATTTATTACTATCGAACATTTGAAACACGCCGGAAATTAGTGACGTTCTGTCCATAGCCACCTTACTATTTTATGTAGTCGGAATTGGAGATGTTAAAAAAATTGTAAAATAGCTTCACGCACTGACGAAACTTTGTTTAAAGCGAGTCTGATACAGCGCAAATATAGAGTTTATTAAGTGAAATAAACTGGTGTGAAAATGATTTGGAATTTTGTTTTTTAGTTCTCATTCTGATTATACGTAAAGGGTTTTATATTTTCTTAAACAGATTTCATGTTATTGAACACACTATTACCCCATTGCTCTTGCTGGTGGTTTGGCTTAACAGCGGTTGTCCATTGTTTGTTTGCAACACACAACTGGTTACTTTATCTACAAACTCAAGGATTTCCATCATGCAATCTGTTGCTGCAAGTTGCTGGAGCCTTGTCGAACAATTTGCAACACTTGATGTTCGACTATGGTACGCAATTTCCATTAAACGAATTCGGTACTAGAGATAGGATTTTATTTTTTAGCCAACTTCAAATTGTGTAGCGGTGGAGGTTTTCTCTATGGAGTTGAGATGTTTGGTCATATAAATCATCAGATGCACCTAAATACAAACATCTAAATAGAAAATAAACTCAGTGGCGGCTCGTGGGTGTGTGCACAGGGTGTGTCAGTAGGATTACTCATCAGCTACCAATTTAGTGACACTTCAGAATTTCAATGAAAAATTCTTTTATACAAAAATATAGACTCACAAGAATAATTTTTGGGATTTGGTAGCTTTTTTAAATAATATTTAGTCACGAATATTGAGGGCTTAAATATATTAAAATAATGGGTGGCAACATGTAAAAAAAAATTGATATAGGTATCTTACCGTTACTTGTAGAGGAAATCAGCTCGCCTGTCTTTATTGTTCACAAAAATGTTAATCGCCTTTTTATTAAAGTCCCGGATTCGTTTCACAAAATTTAATACAATTAATTATTTGGATTAAAATATATGTCTGTTTTTATCCACATTTTCATTGTGACGTCTTATATATTCACGATAAGCACTATTAAGCTGTTGCCTTATGTCTACCTTTCCCAACACACTAAAATCTAAGATGTTATGTAAATGTTTTTTCATTGTAGCTAGCATGTTTCTTAGCTCGTTCTTTTAAATGTTTTAAATCACTCACCCCTTCTTGAGTCCATGCACTTTGGTTGCCACCCATCACTAAACAAATAAAACAAAACAGTTTGTTTCTTTTAGGACACCCACATAACCACTTAAATCTGTCGTAGACACTACTATTAAAATTTCGTGAATAATTTCGCGATTTTCCTACGTCTGTTTTGGAAATAATCAAATCGGGTATCGGCCTTCCTAACCGTTTAATTTCCGTTCGGATATCGTATGTAATATCTTTATTAGTCAATAAAAAGTCCACCGAATTCATTTGAAACGTTTCACAATAAAAAACAGTAAAAACACACTTCTCAGCGAAGAAAATAAACAATCACTAAAAAAGGCCACTCAACAAGTGTGACCCGTTCAGCTGATTTTCGAACGATTTAACGACGTCTGTCTGCTGCAATCGTCTCCAAATTTTACCAGTCACCGAAAAAGCCCGATTAAAAACGAGGGCTGGCAAACTGTGTGCCCTCGCCCACGCGCGCGAAATGCGAGGATTTCAGACCACGGTGGCTCGGTGCTCGATCGATAGTCTGTCATATATATGTGATAAAATTCATTATTTGTGGTATTAAAGGAATAATAATTAGAATATGAATAGTTTGTCGTATACAATTCAGTTTAGTCGTCACCTTTACCAAGGGTGTGAAATCGAGCGTTTTTCTTAAAAAATATCCCTTAGTTTTTTCTTCGAATTTATACGCCCTCACAGTATAGTTGCATTTTACATACAAGTATTATCATTCAAACGGCCGCAACTTAGTGATATGTTCCATAGTAGTGTACATTGCGCCGCGCTCTACTAATTAAGTACAAACTGCAACCAGAACTGCATGCAACAAATCGCATAATCGAAGAATATTGCAGCAATTTGTTGCAACGTAAAAAATCTCAGCGATAAATTGCACGGTGGGGATCCTCCTCCACCTTTCGTTACATTTCACTTGAGCACCAGTTTATCCAGGACCACTTTCTAAGTCAGGCAGTCTATCTTTGCGCTGCGCCGCCTATTTATTATACTTTGTTGGTGCGTCTTGTTGACAAATGTAAATTGTACATGTATAGATATATAGATGCGTGAATGTCAGGCAAGGAAGATTGTGAAGGCGAGAAAGCGGGCCACCTAGCCCGGTTCCTTAGTGATTCCTGTATAAATATATTGTAAAATTAAATAGTTCGTTGATGATCGAGTGCGAGTGGTAAGACAGATGATGTACCTTATTATGTAAAGAGTAGATTTAATCGAAAAACTGTCTTAAATTTAGAAAGCGGAATATTACAATTATTACTTGAAAAAACTATTTCTAAATGTGTAAAATATATATAAATAACAAACTTTTAATGGTAGATTTTAATGATCCCTTCCCTTTCCCACATCCCAGTGCAACAGTATACCAAAATGCCCCTCTACATATATCTAGTTTTTTGGGAATGTTCATGGAATCTTCGTACTGGGATATCCCGGATAAATAAAAACATGCTCATAATATTTCTTGAATATTGGGCGAAATTAACAGGTGAGTGAATTATCATATGGTGTTTCATAATTAAATATCGTTGGCACTACATGGATTGCTCATACAGATATTACCTGATGACTGCAGCATCAGTGGAGGCTGATGAAATTTGTAGTTCTCGTCTTTTCATAAATGCTACAGTAGCAAAAAAAAAAAAAAAACAAAAAATGCGTGTCCTATCATCGTGGTGGCCTATCAAGAGCGCGAACCATCTTTTGCATGTTGCTAAACGAGGGGCGTGTCAACAAACAAAACAGAAATTCAAAATGGCGACCATAAGGAAAACGAAAGTAAAACACCGATGTTTAGTTTTCCTAAAATACCACCAAAAAGAAACACCCTAAGCTATTTTCGAAAATATATTTATAAGCAGACTAACGTTCTCTGAAACTTGTTTCCTTTAATCAAGTGGCCTCTCTATGCTAAGCATCAAATTTAGGACATTGTATATAGTACAGAAGATGCAACTTTCAAAACCTGTGTAGAAAATTAAAAAAAACTTTAATATTTCACTTCGTTTCGCGTTTGAAATTTTACAAATTTTTTATAAAGTCGTAAAACAGGATCAAGTTCCTTGTGGGTTTAATGCAAGGTTTCCAAAAAAAATTTGCACTGATAAATATTTTTTCTTAAATTTATAAGTTATTCGGTTACGAATTAGTAGATATATTACTTTAAAATCGCACGGCATATAAACCTTGAAAACACCGATGTGTGATACGTACGTACATACATAGTATATTACAGGTTCGATATGAAAATTTCATCACTCTCTTTAGACGTTGCAGAACAAAAAGCCCTGAGGCTGCCGAGTTTATGAGTAACCTTTTTGTAAGTATAAAAGACAACCTCGACAAACTGTACCACAATAGCGGCATGAAGCAACATCCTGTGTGTAGGCATTCTAAAAAGTAATGCCATTTTATATCCGTACGGTTACAACATCCTTCGTACAGGTAGTTTTTTTCATGACAGAACACTTCTCATTTTTCAAAATGCTACCGCTACATTTAACGTATCTTTTTCAAGACGCAGGTGTTTTGTGTATATCTACATATGTACTTATATTTTACTATATATATATATATATATATATATATATATATATATATATATATATATATAATTACGAGCCCTAACAACTATATGTTCGAACAAACGCATTTTTCGCGTATTAGACTGTTTTTTATGTATAATGAAGCAAAAATTGACTAATGCAGCTGACAGTACATAAGAAATTAAAGGATTTAAAAGTATATCTTAATTAATGTTTTCAAAAAAACAAATTAACAATGTCACAACTCAACAAAACAAATAAAATGTAACAAAATAACTGGCAACTAAAAGGATTAATAAGGCGTTACGTCACCTTTTGCCTTAATTACGGCCCGAATTCTTGCAGGCATTGTTTCAAACAAGCCTCGACAGAGTTCTGGTGAAAAGGTGTCCCAAATTTCGCAGAATTTTTCCTTTAAAGTGGAGACTGTTCTTTGAGGATCATCTCTCAAAACTGTTTATCTTATGCCACAGTGTTTCAAATCGTCTTTTTTGCAGTATGGGAAGCTGCGCTGTCTTTTTGGAATATTAAATTATTGTCTGGGTACATATCCTGAACAGTCGGTAATAAGCTATTCGTCGGTATTTGTATATATTTGTCAGCGTTGACGGTACCCTCTATGACCTCATACTGTCGTAAACCTTTAGCGGACATACATCCCCACATCATAACACCCTTTGGGAATTATACGGTTCGTTTAAGGCAGTCCTTATGAAAGGCTTCACTTTTTTGTTCTTATTACTCTTTTTCTATGATCGCCTACGCAGACATAAAATTTGGACTCGTCAGAAAATTACTTTTGACCAGTCTTCTCTAGTCCACGATACCTTCGATTTGGCCCAGTTCAGTCGATTTTTTAGCGCCTCAGTTAATAAAGGCTTTTATTTAGCCTACGATCATTTACGAAAATTGAAAAATTAAAAATTTGAAAAATAAAATAGTAATACCTTATAAAAACTGAGCCCATACAGATGAATGTATTTTCTGCAACATTCGCGGGATAGCCTTTCTACTGTTTCAGAGTTCCATTGCGTTATTATATCCCTTAAGGTGTTCCGTCGACTTTTTTTGCAAATTTTCACCAACATCCTTTGGCTCCTTTCAGTAACAAGTCTCTGGGTCTTCCAGGACTTTTACCTTTTATATCCAAATTTCCAGTCTCGCGATAATGCTTTAATATGTCCCCAACAGTAGACTTTGCAAAGCACAATTCTTCAGCAATTTCGCGCATTTTTTTTGCCACTGCAGTATTTTTTTACAATGAGCTGTCGCAATTTTTGATCAGTCGCACGTCCACGGTCCATTTTTATTTAAAAATAAGGAATATTTTCAAAAACTACCAGAAAGCACCTGTGACTGACGCATTTAATTGTGAAATTAATGGTTACCGCGGCAACAAAAAAATTGTATTTATTTTCAGGGCAATTTTTATATTTTTGGCATTAAAATTCGCAAGATTTTGACGGCAATTTCAGAAACTTACGAGATGGACTAAGACGGACGCTGTGGTGTAAAGACTCTATCCCGGCACATATTAACATCTCCTCAATACGTTCTGTATATTTCTGTGGCTGCCCCATTTCTTCAAACCATATCGAGCCCATGCGTGTTTTGACCTCTGTTGGGTGAACCCATTGATCCTATGGCTACCAAATAAATTGGTGTGGGGTACCACAACTCGCTTTCACCCTTTAACAACCCAAGCACCCTTCCAAGCCCTTTTGGCGCTCAATCGGCCGTCCGTAGAGTGTTCCGTCTACTTCGAGAGCCTTCAAGTAATGCCATGACATGAATTCGAGACAAAACGACATCCCACACAGCCTTCTACAGGAGCAGAACCAGAGATGGTGAGTGGGTGGAGCAGCCTGGAAGGGTGCTTGAGTTGTCAAAGGGTGAAAGTGAGGTGTGGCACCCCACTCCAATTTATTAGGCAGCATTAGGATCAATGGATTCGCCCAAACAGAGGTAAAACTAGGAAAAACCCTGCGTAAATGCAAATGGGTGGCTTAGGGAGGTCTGGAAATGGGTTGAAGAGATGCGACAGCGACCAAATGCGCAGAACTTATTGAGGAGGTCTTAATGTGTGCCGGAATGGAGTTTTTTACCCCACAGCGTCCTTCTTAGTCCATCTCGTAAGTATCTGAAATTGCCGTCAAAATCTTGCGAATTCAAATTTTGACATGGGGTTGCCTTTTGGGGTGTTAACGGAGAATCGTTTAAGTCACAGCGTACCGACTTCAGGGCATTAAAACCAACCCTATAGACTACCGAAAATTAAAAACCGCAAGTCTCTAACTCGAATAGAACGCAAATGCTGTTAATCTAAAAAGTGTTACGCTAATTTTGACGAGTTTACTTTTGAAACGCACAGTTTAGCAACGGTTTTTTTATCGTTTTCTCAACGCTTAAAGTCTTTCGCAGTCGTGCGTTCCTCCGCTTGAAAGATTTACGTAAAACTTATCTTATAATACACTTAAGATGACCTTCTCTCTTCACTCGGTAGGTCCGCGAGTAAAATGCGTGACACGCACTGTTCCAAAAAAAAAAACAGGTCAAAAAGCAGTCGGTGCATCGCACAGTCGAACCGGGACCTCCAAACGATATTTAAAACGCGCCATCGAGAGAGCCGACGCCTAATGACCGTCTCATAATATTTTACTGTCTGAAGATATAAAGAAAAAGGTTTCCTAACGGCTACCTCATTATCCGTTCTAGCAACCGTATATTATGCGTTACAAAATCGCCGTATTGTTTCGGGTAAATAAGGTTGTAAAATGTAAATTTTTACGGGGCCAATAGGCTATATTATACGTACGTATGCCGTGTGCGTCTTTTATTGTGGCCGATGGTTTATTGTCGATGTAACTGTACAGATTTAACTACTAATCGTTTTATAGAAAGCCTACGCTTGAAAAATTAGGAGCGTCGATCATTTCGTTTCGATCGTAATATCACGTAATATCATTTAAAAAACTTAATTTAAAGTCGACTGTCATATAAACTAACTAAAAAAGCGCTGTCAGAGGAATCACAACACGTCCAATTTTTCGACATTTAATTAAACTACATCGTAAAAATGAATATACGAGGTGTGTGAATTAAGTAATGAGACTGGCAACGTAAGGAAGGCCTTCAGCTTCACGAGTCGATGAAAATGTCGATAGAATACGGGATCTTGTGCGTTCAGATCGTCGTTTGACGACAAGAATGATCTGGGAACAGTTAAAATTGAATCACGCCACTGTTCATCAAATTTTGACTAACGAATTGGGGATGAGCAAAATCTGCGCAAAAATGGTTACAAAAAACCTGTCACAGGAGCAAAAAGACATCAGGAGAGAAAGGTGTCTTGACTTTTTGGAATCGAATTGAAAAAATTATCCTCATTTTATGGAACGTGTCATTACTGGTGATGAGACTTGGGGGTTTGACCCGGAAACCAAGCGCCAAAGCAGGCAATGGCACACCTCAAACTCTCCAAGACCCAAAAAAGCAAGAATGAGCAAGTCGAAGATCAAATGCATGCTGATTTGCTTCTTTTTTTTTTTGTTAGCTAGGGAATTATCCATAAAGAGTTTGTGCCTCCAGGCCAAACAGTAAATCAACACTTTTACAGAGAGATTCTTAAAAAACTTCGAAAAAGGGTCATGCGTGTGAGACCAAACATCAAGAGCAACTGGATGTTGCATCACGACAATGTGCCTTGTCATACAGCCATTTCAGTAAACGAGTTTTCAGCCAGTAAAAACATTCCTGTGGCTCCTCAGCCTCCTTATTCGCCCGACTTGAGTCCTTGTGACTTTTTTCTCTTCAAATCACCTCAAAGGACGTCATTTTGCGACCATATAAAACATACAAACGGCTGTAACCGACCAGCTGAAGGCTACACCAGTATATGAGTTCCAGCACTGCTATGCGAAATGGGACAACCGTCTTCAGCGCTGTGTGGTTTCCCAAGGAAGTTATTTTGAAGGAAACAATAGTGAATTGTAATTCTATTCGAATAAAAAAATAAAAAAAAACGTCTCATTATTTAATTTACACACCTCGTATAATGTTTTTACCAGTGACATATTTGGATATGACTAAGATCTATATAACATTTTTGGGCCTTTATGGATTTTATGACCTGTATGACATGACATGTCCTGCATATGATCTTTATAACCAATATGACCTACATATGACTATTATGACCGTTAAGACTCATATGACCTGCATAACCCAACTGATCTTTTTGACCCATATAACTTGCATAACCTGTATAACCCTGAGTGGAGACTTAATAATATAATTTATTTCTTCGCCCACCAAAAAACAAAAACCTATAAAACGACAGGACACATGAACATCTTAATTAATTAACAGTAAGGCACAGCAATACTACCACCCCTCCCCTCCTGTGTACAACAAAAACACCAACAATCGAATGAACATAAATTCAATATTTGGTTATATGTAAGTTTTCACAAATATCTTAAATAAGTTCACTGGTACAGTTTTTTTACTATTCGTGCCAAAACTGGTACCCTCGAATAATTTACAAAATCATACAAGATTTACTATATTGGGGTTTTTAAATCACTGAATCGTTTCCGAAGGTGTTTTTTTTATCTTCCACCACCGAAGAGTGAAAATGGGTTGGGGGTGAAATTTAGGAGTTTCTTCAATTATTTACCAAATATTCCACATTTTACATACAAGGGTTTTTTGTGTCTCTAATTTGATTTCAGAAGTTATTTTTTGATTTACTACCCCTGAAGGATGGAAAACAGGGCGGGGGTTCATGCGAAATTTAAAATTATTTATAAATTCATACGAATTTTTTTACGGGATTAATAGTTTATTTCATTCGATTTCGATCAAGGGTTATTTTTTGCTCTGTCATACCCGACCAATGGAAAATCGGGGCTGGGGTGAAATTTTGGGCCATGTCAATTATTTACTAAACAATAATAAATTTTTGGTTTTGTAGTATATTTAGTTTACAAAATCTGTTTTCAGATTTGTTATCAGTGACCTCATGAACATATAACTTTTCAGATTCCCAATGTTTTAATTTTTGTCCGCCATATTGAATCGGCCATCTTGAAATTTAAAAATCTGATTCCAGAATCAGCAACTCCAACAACTGTGATCAGCAACCTCGAAAGATCTTTACGAAAACAATTTCTAGATTTAAAAAAAAATGCTCCGTACTAGGGGGCTAAAGACGCCATATTTAGTCCGCCATATTGAATTTCATAACTATATATCCAGTTTGGTTAAAATCCCTAGAAAATTAAGAAAGTAATGATATTTAATCATATACGATACAATACCAGTGAACCGGTTAAGCTAAAAAACAATTACATTTGTAGACTCATAAACAATGAAAAAGGGTATTAGGTACCCCCATTTATGCCCTAACCACAAACCGATTAAGCTCAAAATCCAATCGCTCTAGGCTTTGTCATAGTAAATATATGGTAAAAATTTCAAGTTGATATCACAACGTGTTCTCGAGTTATCGTGTATACAAAAAAAAGGTTAACAAACAGAGAGATATTATTTTTTTTTTTCAGTTTTTTGATAGGCACTATAAGTCAAAAATTTCAATTTCGGATATCGATTACGAACAGGAGCCAAGATAATTCGTTTAAGATTGTATTCATTTTATTGTTGCATGCAGTAGGAATTTGCTTACCATCAGCAAACTATTCTGACGGTCTGCAATCTGTTTGAAACGGATTGAAAGAACTGACAAAACACTAATGTTAGTCAGCAGTGTGAAAGAACCCCGCATATTCCTTATGGGAAGAGTTCTCCAGAAGCTCTCGATCAAAAGTCCTTATGGGCACAAAGTCGGGAAATGGACAGTTTTATAGATGATAGGGGTAGGAAGCTTTAGGTGTCAATGGTTCTGAAATCTTTTCGAAGGGACCGTAGGTCTTTGCATTGTTCTTCGAGTTATTTTTGAGGGGTATCCATGGTAGCTAGTTATTATTATTGATTCTGGTATATACATATATTGAAGAAGAGGTGAGTTTTTGGCAGCTGTTAACTGTCAATGGGCACTTTTGACCTCGTATTCGGAATGAGCGAACCCAGAATCCCACAGCCACCCCCCAAAAATAACTCGAGGAACAATGCAAAGACCTACAGTCCCTTGAAACGATTTCACAAAATCATTAGCACCTAAAGCTTCCTACTCCTATCATCTAAAAAACTGTACATTTCCTGACTCTCTGCCCATGATGACTTTCGATCGGGAGCTTCTGGAGAACAACATATTCAAATTTCAGACAATTTCACCAAGGGCCACTTCCCATAAGGAATGCGCGGGGTGCTTTGACTGTTAAAACGCTAAAATATCAATGCGCATGCTCATGACAGTTGACCACAGTTTCCTGATGCTTTTACAACAAACCTATTAAGAAATGGTTGTTAGAAACTTGAAAACCGTCAATCATCAAGCAGGTCGCGTTCTTGCGGAGGCATATTAGATCATGTTTTAAATAGTTGACAGTACGCTGTCCGTACGGCGACAGGCCGAAGAAGGCGCGAGAATGGGAGCAGATGGCGGTGCCATCTGACGGAAATGCCGCGCCAACGAGAAAAACCGGGATACTTAATAAATAGAGGACGCTCGACCAGAAGCAGCGTGAGATTATAACGAGGGAAGACAAATAAAAGTCCGGATGAAATGCAATTAATTGCGGCTGCATTTCTAGGCATCCGCATTCTCGGTATACGTTTATTCCAATTCCAGGTGCCGATATTATATTATATTATTGCTATTATTCGCCATTACTAATCTCGAAGTGGCAAAGGTATGAATTATCGTGGAACTGCCGGTACGCCATTAGAAAACGGCAATAATTACTGATATTATTTCGTTAAGTAATAGGTTGGCGTGGTCTGGTGGAAAAATCGCGTGTTTCCGATGTACCTGCACCAATTTTAATTGGTCTAGTTAAATTAATAAATAAAAATAGCCGGCTCTATATCCGGATGATACATTCTTTTATTTGCTTAAATTCAACAAATACAAATAACTTAACCCCTTTAACGCCCAAGTGCACTGTCAAGAGACATGAACTTAGAGGCTCATATTACTGACAGAAAAAATAAAGAAAAAATAACTAAAACTATGTATTTCCATGTTTTCGAGGTCGCTCTTTCGAATGGAGTCGTTAAAATTTGCAAAAAATTGATGTAACCTTCAATTTTCAACAAAAACTATTAAAAAACGCGATTTTTTCAAAACTATTTTTTTTTAAATCGCAATTTCGGATATGTTATCGTCCTTTATACCACTCAAAAACAAACAGAAACGTGCACTCGAGACGTGTACTTGAAGGAAACGCAATGAGAACAATTTAATTTTCTCATTTTTGAGGTTAGAATAACTAGATATGGCAAAATTCAAAGGGTGATATTTCTCGTTTTTTTTACCAGATGCGGGACCATTGATGCTAAAGAAGAATTTGTAAAAATTATTATAACTCTTGGGGTTTTTAGGGTCGCTGATCACGATCCTGATGTCAGAATTTCAAAATTCAGGATGGTAGATATGACATGGCGACCATTTTGAAGCAAATTTCGAAATCCTGAAGCAAAATTTGAAATTTGGATCTGGATGGTGGCCATATTGGATCCGCCGTCTTGAATTTTGAAATTCTGACATCAGGATCGTGATCAGCGACCCCAAAAACCCCCAGTCCTAATCATTTTTTCAAAATTCTTTTTGCGTCAATGATCCCGCAACTGGTAACAAACGAGAAATATCACCCTTTAATTTTGCCTTATCTAGTTATTCTAACCTCAAAAATGAGAAAATTAAATTGGTCTCATTGCTCATAACTCAATTGGTCTCTATTTAGTTATTAGAAATAGTGAAAATAAGTTAGAGTTTGATGTATATAGGAAAGCAACCGCGACTCTTAGATATATTCCCAACGATTCATACCACCCTTTTCAACATGAAATGGCAAGTTTTAATTTTCTAATTCACCGTCTGTTAAATTTCCCCCTCAGTAAAGAGAGGTTTGAACATGAGAAACAATTAATTAAGAATATAGCTAAGAATAACGGTTACTCAGTCCATTTAATAGACAAATTAATATGTAAGCATAAATTTAAGAGAACTCTGTACAATTCCACGACTTTTCGTAGAGATACTGACAATTCGAAATTTGCTTCATTACCATATGAACCTAAATTCACCCGCGGACTAGATAACATTTTTAAAAAATATTATTATCTATTTGGTTTTAAACTACAGACGCTTTTGGGTAACCCCAAAGACAAAATCGGCAATAACGAAAAGTCAGGAATATACGAAATAAGTTGTAAAGATTGTGATCAAAAGTATATAGGGCAAACAAAAAGATCTATTTTGACTAGATTTAAAGAACACATGGCTCATTTGAAATATGGTAGAACAGAAAAATCTTGTGTTGCCCAACACGGGTTTGACAACAACCATAGGATAAACAAAAATAATTTAAAACAAACAGTAGACAGTTGGATGTTTTTGAAAGTTTAGAAATCATTAAGTGTAACAGTAGTATGAATAAGGACAATGGTTCGATACCCACCAGTCCACTGTTTGCTCTGATAAACAAAGACAAATGTTACGGTTCAGTGAACCGTGACAACCAATTTAGTATAAATACTGCAAGTGTGTAGGCTAGAATTTAGTTTTAATGTTCTCCTGAAGATGCCAACTTGGTTGGCGAAACGCGCGTCGAGAAAAGTATAGTAGTTCGGTGTTTCGTGGAAAAAGTCCAGTTTTTTGTATCTCTATTTTTAATATTATCGGGAGATGCGGCCACTCTGAAAGACGTTTCGAGTTTCGACTCCACTCCGCCGAGAAGTCCCTCTGTCGGCGTCCGCATACGCGTACCATCCCGCATGCCTCATTCCTTTCGGGCAAGAAGGCTCGCTCGTATTCCTCGGCGCGTACGTACGTGCATACGCACGAACCTCGCGGCATCCGTTTTTTGCACTGGCGCGCCTGGACCCGACTACGTGTAGGCAACTGGGGCGCGGTTTTTTCACCGGACCGAGTGCCCTTTGAAGTGCCGCGTTAAAAATCGCGCGAAATTCCAAATATTATCCGCTTGTTAGCCGTCGTCGGCCGTACGCCGATATCGTTAGGCTATCTCGTCCGAATGTACGCCGTACGCGGATCATTTTCCTATAACGCTCGATCAATGGAAAAAAAAGTCAGTTAATCAATCATGTAATCCAATAGAATCAATTAATCGATATTTTATTGATCTACGAGGTGTGTAAATTAACCCATTTCCGCCCAAACGACGAGATTTTGTACTCGACTTTCGACGCTATAACTTATTGCATAAATGTCCTGGAAAAAAATCGTAACATAGTGTTTTCGAAAGCTTAAAACGTCCTCTTTCAGATGGCATAGATCGAATTAGACCGATGATCGAATTCGATCTAGAGTGTGATGTGAAAAAGTTATAATCGATTTTTTTTTAAAGTACGAAATTTTCAATCTTTTTTTTTTAATTCGTATTTTGAACCGGAAAAAGCTTTTTCTGGTTGCTCAAATCATGACGTCTAGTGCCATTGATATTTGTTCTTTAAAACCTCATGGAAATTTTTGGGAAATTCCACTCGGCAAATTCAAGATGGCGGCCGAAATGAAATTTTTGTTTCGAAATATTACACATTATTTTTCTCGAATAGTATAGACTTTATCAAAAATATTCCTAAGAACAAAAATGTCTTAAAATTGATCAAATAATGCTCTAAAATTTCAAAATTTTCAATGTTTTCTCGGCATTTTTTTGAAAATTTTGATTCCGATTTTCCAAAAATAAAAAATATTCTCAAAAAAATTCTGAAAAAAAACTTGAGAACATTCTTTGATCAATGTTAAGACGTTTTCGTCGTTCTTAGAAATTTTTTGATTAAGTCCTTAGTTTTTGAGAAAAAAAGTCAAAATGAAAAATGAAAATTTCCATTTCGAATTCATGTTTGATCTTTATTATATAATTGCCGGAAAAAAATGCACAAAACTGTATTTTTTTCTCGTTTGCTTACATCCTATTTATTCGTTTTCAAATTTTACTTCTCACTCTCTGTCTAATCCAGGGACACGAACGTGGACGTGGTGAGATTTCGTCCCCTTTGGGGTGCTTGATTTACGTGAGTCCCCTTGCCTCTCACGTTTGCATTCTTTGATCAATTTTAAGACATTTTTGTTCTTAGGAATTTTTTGATAAAGTCTATACTATTCGAGAAAAAAAGTGTAATATTTCGAAAAAAAAAAAATTAATTTCGGCCGCCATATTGAATTCGCCGAGTGGAATTTCCCAAAAATTTTCATGAGGTTTTAAAGAACAGATATTAATGGTAATAGACGTCATGATTTGAGCAACCAGAAAAAGCTTTTTCCGACTCAAAATACGAATTAAAAAAAAAGGAATGAAAATTTCGTACTTATACGTAAAAAATCGATTATAACTTTTTTTAAATCAAACTCGAGGTCGAATTCGACTATGCCATCTGAAAGAGGAGCAAGAGGAGTTAAAGCTTTCGCAAACACTATGTTACGATTTTTTTCCGTATCATATACTCGTCGGTTACAGCCGTCTGAATGTTTTCCAAAAAAATTAATGTCTCTCAGCCGTTTCCGAGAAAACTCACGTCCTATGATAAATCGATAACCCTGTACTCTTCATGCCGCGTTCCATTGACGACACCCGTGTAACCGTTATTAAATTGTCGTTCAGAGATTTTATCTGCGCGCCCTCGTATTCTTTCGGTCCGCGGCGACAAACGGATCGTTCGACGCCGATTACTATGCAAAAGACTTAATAAATTCCGTTAAATAAGTCATTAATTGATGCGCTGCCCGGCAGTAGCGGGACAAACGGCCGCCGCGCGCCGGCCTTTGTGCTCCGCGGCTCCGATGCATTCTTCTACATGGGGCGACCGCTGCGACTGCACCGTGTCGTGGAGCGACGATGTTCGACTAACGACATACATAACGGATTAGAATCCGATCTCTTCGCGATTAGATCGGACGCGGCAAGAGATTTGTCGAACGATTGGAAGCTGTATTTGTCGCGACATAGATTTCGGATCAAAATTGTGGAGACTCTGAGCACCGTTGATCAGTGGCGGCTCGTCAGGGGAGGTAGAGGAGGCAGTGCCTCCCCTGTGAAAATTACAATTTTTTGTTTTTTTTATAAACCTACTATACTTTAATTTTATTTAATAAAATTATAATTTAATATACTACCTATAATTGTTTAATTAACTTTCATTTTTTAAATTCATATACAGGGTGTCTCTAAAAGGTCCATACAAAAATCCCACCACATATTCCTCAGCTCAAATTAAGTCTATTTAAAGCAACTTACCTATATACCATGTTGCTCCGCTTGGCCGCTACGAGGCGCCAACGTTTAACTTCTGAGATGGTTTTTTGCTAATAACTTCAAGACCATTGGGGCGATTTAGCTGAAATTTTGTACAATAACATGGTTTTTAGTTACGAAAGCAATGATCCTCAAATCACCACCGAAATTAATCCATTGGCGTATTTATTTAAGATTCCGTGTTTTAGACCCTCCCAAGTTTCTACGCTAATGAAATTAAAGTGGGATTTTGTATGGACCTTTTAGAGACACCCTGTATCAGGTAAAAAATTAATTTATAAAAATAAAAATATTAATAAACATATGTCAAAGGAGTTTCTGCACTATTGCACAGGTCTACAAAAAAAAATTTCTGTCTGCGATCAGACCCATCATTTCCTATCCCTTCAATTTTTCTTCTACCTCCATATAAACCCTTATAGAGGAAATTAAAATAAAAAAAGAATTTTTTGGTTTTTTGGGTCGCTGATCACGAATCTGAAGTCAAGAATAAATTTCGACTTAATGACAGCTGTCAACAAGCTGTCAAAAATTTCACTAAAAAGTAAAAAGTTGATATTAAATGCATATTATCAAGTTTTTTGGGTTGGTGATTATGATTCTGAAATCAAAAATGATTTTTGACTGAATGAATTTCCTTAGAGCTCTAGTCTGTTTTGGATGCAGAATAGAACCCAATAAACCCCGGGATCATGTTCAGCATCCCCAAAAGTGTAGGAAAACACATGTTGATTACATTTTACACATTATCAGGCGTTAGTAAGGCATTTACTTGTAGGACAAAGAAATGTGAGTCAACATTTTTGAAACGTGTCACGAAAATTTCGACATAACCGAAACTTGGGGGTGACCGCCGTCGAAAATCGTTTGTCACTCGGTGAGTTTTGCCGATCCCAAAATTTTTCTTGTACAATTTGTGACACGTAACAAATAAAAAAAAGGCCCAGAAGGTTTTCGTTTTGCTATTTGTTTATAAAAAATAGTTGATTTTATTGTTAATAATAATTCGTCGGTATCGTAATATTTTTTTTTCGAAAAGAGCGTCCAATTTTACGTAAGAATAGACTTTTTTCTATAATAAGTACTTTATATTAAATATTAAATAATAATTTTCGAATAAAAAGCTACCTTTTTTTATAACGATGTTCATTTGTCAATAACTTTTGCACCATTTGATATTTTTTAAAAACATTTCAATGGTGTCATAAGTACACTTAGTACTTTTGATATTCACCATTACTTTGAAGTTACGGTTATTTCGAAATTTTCGTGACACGTTTCAAAAATTTCGACTCATGTGATTTTCCAGCAGTTTGGGCCAAGTCGAAATTATTTGTTCTCGGCAGCAGAGGTCAAATTTAGTTGAACAAATACTTCGCGTTTTTGACATTTTTTCTTGGAGTTCATGCTCCTATCCCGCCACTGACCGTGAAAGGACTCAATGGAATCAGTGCCAGTAATTCGATTTCCTTCGTTGACCTTCCAAACCCGGCGTCCGGACCGTCCCGATACGCGGTGTTGTTCCTGTCTTCGATCGGCCGTCACGGCTTCCTCCTTCTCCCGGCCGGGCCGCAAAGGAGCGAGAGAGAGAGAGCGAGAGAGAGCGAGAGAGATATGTTCCCCATCGAGCAGGCTGCTGGCCCCTAGTGGCCGGCGACTTAGGGGCCAGTTCGGCTCGAAACGGCCACAATGTAATTGAATTCAATAAAGCGGCCGAACAGAGCCTTTAATGCGACTCAGCAGGTCAGTCTAATTGTTGCAGAGGTCATATCATTTGTAATGTTTAATATCTTTGTTTAAACGATAGCGTCGTTTAAGCCGGGGATGCTGGCCTATTATCGGCACCGGCCGGTTGCTGCCTACTGGACGGCCCGAGCTGAGTTGCAGTGCGGCACAGCTGAGAGTATCTTTTTGTACCCGTTTAGGATCACTACTAACAATTTTCAACAAGAAAACTGCTAAAATACACTGGTCTACACACATTTTGGTGCCTAAGATTTTAGACCTGATTTTAAGTATCTTGTGAGCTGATACAAAAAAAACAGTCGCATAACCAGATAGAAAAAAAACATTTTTACAAAAATATCAATTTATTTTGGGATTATCCATCAAGAAATTGTCTTTTGAGTGATTTTCTTGAGTGAAATTGTCTTGGGCAATCACGCATGAGTCTCCAGCAATAATCGGCCATCATATGAATGTCCCATCTGCCTTGGTACCTTTTCTCCATTGTTTTTATATCTTGATGGAAACGTTCTCCAAGATCTCCAAAATTATGTTGAAAGTGATCTACATTATGGAGGTGGTGTACTTTTATGCTCATATTACAACCTAAATTTTTGGAAGTTAAGAAGTATTTCCTCGACTAACTCTTTATAGTTATCAGCCTTGTAGTTCCCAAGGTGCAACCGCTACAAAAGATTTCCACGCAAGTCGTTCTATTTTAGTCATAGAAGCTTCAAAATTTGTAGAGCTTTAATTAATTGACGTATTTGAGGCCCATCAAAAATTCCTGCTTTTAATTTCTCAGTACTCAATCCAGGAAATATCTGAGAAATGAACTTAAAACATTGACCATTTCTGTCCAGAGTTTTAACAGATTGCTTCATGAGCCCTAACTTTATGTGCAAAGGTGGAAGAATGATTTTTTCTCGGGGAACCAAAGACTGATTTATGACATTTATTTCACCAACAACAAGAACATCTCTCACAGGCCAATTTTTTTGTGTCCAATGACTTGATTTGGCTCGACTGTCCCAGAAACAAATACCAGACACAAACCGCTCAATTTGTCCAAAATGTAGATGTAGAGTGGGTAAGTGGAATAGAAGCATGCTTATTGCCATTATGTAAAAGGACTGCTTTGAGACTTATTTTACTACTGTCAATATAAAGAGACGTTGTTTTCATGAATTTTGTTTTTTGCACATACAAGTAGTAAGTAGTATGACGCATATGGTTATGGGCCGCCGACCGGATCTGCCGGCTTTAATGATAAGTTTTCAAGCCCATGAAAGTCAGCAAGCCGTTCACATCATTAAAATATACCAAATTTTCATTTGAGGAAAAAAAATTGCAATAAGTTTTGTTCTCTCCTGCGATATGAAGTAATTCGTACACCAGAGAATAGGCAATTTTTTTCTTTTAATCTTGATACTAGCAACTCAGCACGATATTTTGAAAGTCACTGATGAGATCATTAAGCTCACTTTGTGAAAATGTTTTTCCGGGAAAGTGACATCGGATTCATGATCAGCGCCCCAAGAAACCCCTATTGCGACTGATCACACGATCATTTTCATAAATTTGAAAAATTGTCTCCAGGTTTTCCGAAAAATTTTCATAGTTTTCCAGAAAATTTACATGATTTTTCGTTATTCGTTATCATTATACGCCGCTGGATATCTTTATATCCATTTATACTTTTAAATTCAGTCCTTAGATGAAAACGTATATGAATTGGACTAGGAAATAGTTGCACTTTTTTTTTTAATAACAAATTAGTGAAAAATAATGCAGTTTTTTCAGTTTTTTGCTTATAGAAGAAAAGCTATTGTATCAAATACATCGCATCCAATAGGGAAGTTGTAGAGAATTCAAAAACCTTTAAAATGAAAAATACGATACATTTTTTCGATACATACGTCAATCGATACATTTTTTCGCTGAGAAAACTCAGAAAAAACGCAAAAAATTACCTTTTCTAAATAAATTCGTAATTCGAGTATTTTTTGCATTAGAAGAGTCAATATTGTGGGAAAATGTAGGTAATATCACGAAGAATGAGTGTGCAAAAACTGGATTATGTCCGATGAATAGTTTTTGCACAATAGTCGATTAAAGTTTTTTACATCGTATTTTGAATATGCCATAACACGTCGAGCAATAGATTAAATAACATTTTCTCAACGGATTCGGAAACTACAGAGTGTAAACTACAATTCGTCCATTTACTTTGTTTCATTTAAATTCCATTAAATTGGTGTAAAACGCCTCTGAACACCGCGCAAAATGTTCGGCGGCGCGCTGACAGCCGAGCGTGGTATAGGTGGTGGGGGAGCGAGGGGGAAGCGGCGGCAGCGACCAGCAAATTTCGCGCGGTGTTCAGAGGCCTTTTACACCAATTTAATGGCATTTAAATGAAACAAAGTAAACGGACGAATTGTAGTTTACACTCTGTAGTTTCCGAATCCGTCGAGAAAAATGTTATTTAATCTATCGCTCGACGTGTTATGGAATATTCAAAATACGATGTAAAAAAACTTTATTCGACTATTGTGCAAAAACTATTCATCGGACATAATCCAGTTTTTGCACACTAATTCTTCGTGATATTACTTACATTTTCCCTTAAGATTGACTCTTATAATGCAAAAAATTCTTGAATTACGAATTTATTAAGAAAAGGTAATTTTTTGCGTTTTTTCCGAGTTTTCTCAGCGAAAAATGTACCGATTGACTTGATTTTTTTTTCATTGTAAAGGTTTTTGAATTCTCTACAACTTTCCTATTGGATGCGATGTGATTGCTTCAATAGCTTTTCTTCTATAAGCAAAAAACTGAAAAACTCAATTTTTTTTCACTAATTTATTAAAAAAAAGTGCAACTATTTCCTAGTCCAATTCATTTACGTTTTCATCTAATGACTGAACTTAAAATTATCCCGTAGTCAGATTTCAGGTATCAGTCGTGTCATGTCAAAAAGCTCTATTGAGTGGCCTATAATGACAGAAAGACTTCTAGAAATGAAATGCCTTCGAATTTCCATAAACCACTCGAATTACTTTTTTTTAATGCACGTTACAAACGTGGTAAAAAAGCTGCGCCTGAGGCATCAGTTATAACGTTGGTGCGTTTCTCACAGAAATGCGAGATTTTAAAATTAATTCTGCGTCGCCCCTCGACTCTTCAGCGCGCAAATAACCTTCGCCCCCGTGAACTTTGTAATGTAAAACAGCGACCATTTTAATAAATACGTTCGCTCTGCGAAAAAATACCGAATCCGAAAGGCAGTCTCTCTCCGTCTCTCTCCCTTTCTCTGGGGCGTGAGAGACGGCGTAACGATTTTCCGAATTCAGCTCGCATCCAGAAGTTCTTCCGCACAAACGAGCAAGGGCAGAGCCGCCGCTGTGTGAAGTCGCTGTTCTAATTCAAAAATCCTCCCTGTCTATAATTTGCCGCAGTCGGTATCCGAAATATTTTACTCTCCCGAGTCTCTCTTCTGTATTTCGTGCCGTTCTATTATCTCCAGTCGATCGGCGGAGTGTTCAAAATGGGTCCTCGCGATTCCGCGAAATTTAAAACGCGGGGGAAAACGAGGGACATGGACAATTTGACCAACTGTTGCTTATGTTTCCTAAAAATGAACGAGATAACGTTTTAATGAAACGAAAATAAAACCGACAGATATAAAAATAAAATGGAATATACACTAGAATACACTCCTACAATCTGAACAATTTTTTTTGGGTCGATGAATCCAAGTTGAAGGATATGTCGATTTTGTGTAAATACGAGGTGTGTAAATTAAGTAATGAGACTGGCAACGTCGCACCAGATCTAGCAACACTGCGGAGAGAGAACTTGGAAGGGTAAAGAACCGATGAAAATGTCGGTAGAATACGGGATCTTCGTCGGTTGACGACAAGAATGATCGGAGAAGAGTTAAATTTGAATCACACCACTGTTCATCAGATTTTGACTAACGGATTGGGGATGAGAAAAATCTTGATAAAAATGGTTTCATAAAACCTTTCGCAGGAACAAAAGGACATCAGGACAGAAAGGTGTCTTGATTTTTTGGAATCGATTGAAAATGATTCCCATTTTATGGAACAACTCGAAGATCAAATGCATGCTGTTTTGCTTTTTTGATAGCCATTGTATTGTCCACAAAGAGTTTGTGCCTCCAGGCCAAACAGTAAATCAACACTTTTACAGAGAGGTTCTTGAAAAACTTTGGAAAAGGGTCATGCGTGTGAGACTAAACGTCAAGAACAATTGGACGTTGCATCACGACAATGCGCCTTGTCACACAGCCATTTCAGTAAACGAGTTTTTAGTCAGTAAAAACATTCCTGTGGCACATCAGCCTCCTTATTCGCCTGACTTGAGTCCTGTGACTTATTTCTCTTCCCGAGATTGAAAAATCACCTCAAGGGACATCATTTTGGGACCATAGAAAACATCAAACGGATGTAACCGACCAGCTGAAGGTTATTTCAGTATATGAGTTCCAGCACAGCTATGAGGAATGAATGAGGAACCGTCTCCAGCGCTGTGTGGCTTCCCAAGGAAGTTATTTTGAAGAAGACAATACTGAATTGTAATTCCAGTAGAATAAAGTCTCATTATTTAATTTACACACCTCGTATACCACGTTTCTTGATTCAATCTTATATGTAAATGGAAAAATCGGCGATTGTGGGTCTTTTTTTGAGGTTAGGAACAAACTACGACGTGATGGATTCATGTTTGTCTCAAACTGTCTGTGGATTCGTATTTGTTTGTTAGATTATTGTGAAATGTGCAACTAACTTAAATATATTCCTAGTTTCACGTGAAAGTTTCATACACAGTATGATTAGCCCTGGTAGCTAAAAAAACACGTAATAGCAACAGATAAGAAAATCAATATTTTCTTGCAACTAAAGTAACATACATTATTAGGGAATGGAAAGTGTGCCACAAGGAATGGGACTGGCGTATTAGAAATACACGCGTGTATAATTTACAAGGCATTTAAAAAATACGGTTTATACTTTTATTATCATAGAGTTCTATAGTGCCGACCCTGCGTTGTGTCACACTTTCCGCGCCCTAGACATTATTTATGAAATACATAGCGTTATTTGGAAAAATATATTTGCGCTAGTTTAACCGTGCGCTAATTTAACCGTGACAGTATTTTCTGATCTTTCTCTCAAAGAAAAATTACCTAAACAAGGAAAAATTACTTCACAGACATAGTCCTCACTGTCAAAAACATGTCAGTATAGTAATATACATAAATATACATAAAGTAACTGAGTACTCTAAATTTGATGACTGTTTCACAACTCAAAAACATTATTTTAAATAAGACCATTTTTACGATTTTTGTTCCTTTTTCTAAAATATTTCATTGTTACACATGTAATGTTTTGGGTCAATAGGACCCGATCAAAATAAAACTGGATCTTAATAGTGCCAATTAGAAATTATATCATCATATTGACCCGGACATTACAACTGTATACTAAATTTGAACGGAACCGCAGGGCTAAGAAAATACGGAGCAGTGTTGCAAGACTCCCATTGGACTCCGTCATGCATTGGGATGAAGCAACGGTCCTGATTTGTAAAAAAAAATGTAGTATCATGGCCCGTTATAAAACACCTATGCTTATAAACACAAAAGAATACTGGTTAAGATACAAGGGAATAATTTAGGACTGTATAAAACCATAAACTCTAGGAGGCTCAAGGTGTTCGACGCTACACACTCGTCTACTTTATGGTGCCAATAAATCAGGAGACGCAATGCGCTCTCAACGGGTCACCATAAAAAGACGCCGCTTCGCTCCCTGCTCGGATGTCTTTCTACAGGGTGACGACCCGAAATTGACTTGTCAGTTTACCGGCCTTTACGCCTTACTATCTGCCAGTGGCGGCTTTTCAGGCGATAGACGTAGGTGAAGTTTCATTTCACCTAATATTCTTAGTAATCATGGAAGTTTTCTAGCAATTAGTTTAGTGTTGGAAACTTAATATGTTTCACTGTTTCACGAAGGGTGTCCCATAATTCACGCAAGATTTGAAAATGCCGCCATTTGTGCGGTAAAGTGTTGGCAGCCAAAAAAAGAAAACAGTTTGACAGCTGACAGTTTAATGGAGCACTACACGAAAGAACAACGCGTTTTCATTGTTGAACAATATTTCAAAAATAATGAAACTTTGGCTGCTACAGTTCGAAAATTTCCTACAAAATATGGTCGGAATATTGATTTAACTTCGTCAGCTATGAAGGGAATAATGGAAAAATTCATTGAGACTGGTGCGTGAAAGCCAAGGAACATCGATTCGGCGTAATGGACAAGAATTGCAAATTTCAAGAAGCTCTCTACAGCGTATACTCACTAAAGATCTACGTATCCATGCTTACAAAGTTCAATTGACACAAGAACTGTAGCCCAATGACGATACAAAGCGAAGAGAGTTCGATGAATGGATTGTTCAACAACAAATGAATGCTGATTTTTCGAGCAAAATCATCCTACGCGATGAAGCTCATTTTCACCTTGATGGCTTCGTTAATCGTCAAAATTGCCGCATTTTGTGGTTGAGAGAACCCACATGTGACTGTCGATAAACAAATGCATCCACAACGTGTCGTTTGGTGCGGATTTGGGACTGGAGGCGTCATTGGACCATACTTGCTTCGAAAATGAGGCTGGTCAAGCAGTTCCTGTTACTGGTGCTCGATATAGCGAGTTGATAACTGAGTTCTTTCTGCCTAAATTGGATGGTATTGATGTGGACGACATGTGGTTTCAACAAGACGGTGCGACATGCCATATAGCCCGTGAAACGATCCAATCACTGCATGAGACATTTCTCGTGTCTCATCGGTCGTGTACTATCTCGTTTCAGTGATCAGAATTGGCTCCCTAGATCAATTGCTTTAACGCCAATCCAAAAATACGTGCCAAGCCTCTGGTACAGCCTCTGTCCTCAGGTCTCTCATTTCCATCTTGTAAATATGTAAATAAATGTCTATATATATAGCCGATTAAAGTCCTTTAATTACCACACCACCCTCGCCATAGCTGCATCAACGAAATTCAGCCACATTTATATAAAATGGTCATGGAAAATTTCGACAAAAGAGTGCGTATGTGCCAGTAAAACCGTGGAGGTCATTTGCCCTATGTGTTGTTCCATACATAACCCTATCCTATGTACTTTATGATTCAATAAAAAAAAAAATACAATTAAAAAAAACTGTGTTTTCTATTTAATTCAAATTTTAGGACACCCTTTAGATTTATTTTTAAAGGCCTTTCTGTAGAATATTTTTTTGTTCAGAGGACGTTTTTCAGTTTGTCCGCTGTGCAGCCGGAACAAAAGGATCGAATGCATCTCGTAGTTGCATTCGAGCAACTGTAAATTCGCGCTGCGGTGCAAATTGCGCGACTAGCCGGCATCGGCAGTATGTGGGCCGAGGCGGCAGGAAATAAGGCCGCTAACGCGCCGACGACGGCGACGACTCGAGGAAGAGGAACAGTTACAGTCATTTTTTACTTCTCAGATTATTAATTTTCAGGACGTCCACCGGAGTCTCCTACTTAGGCTAATTGCAACGGTCGCGGTGCGCACAAAGAGGTCGGCAGGACGGAAGAGACGGTCTATGGGGGTCAGATCGGAAGTCGAGTCGGCCGGCACCGATATACGGAGGCCAAAAAAAAAAACGCGGATCGCGGAAGTTAAGATACGGTGCGTCCCAAAAATTGTTCCAAAAATTGGCCGATATGGACAATTTGGGGATAGCCAATTTGGGGCAGACTTTATTGAGTATGAGTTAAGAACACGTGTATTTTTCCCAGATGTCTGGAAACGATTGTGAAATTTAAGGAGACTATTTTTTTGAAACTTTCTAACGGGAAAATGACCAACCTGGGCCAAATTTGTTTAGTACTCTTCAATCGAATCAACAATATATAGGGTGTGCCATTTGGAAATCGTAAGTAGATAGCACTTTCGATGAAACTGGAAGTGAAATAAAGAGAAAAAGGTAGTAAACTACGATCCTGTGCCGATGAATGCTACATGTAAGGTCCTTTTCGCAATGCGAAGATCAGGGACATACTAAAGTCGAAGAAAATCAAATCAATCCAAATATAATTATAGAATTAACTTCCAAAAAAGTTAAACTCTGAATATTATGACAAAAAATTAATAAAAGACGATAACTGGATCGAAATCGGCGTGCTCTAAAACGACGTTTGGTCTATCAGAAATGACGTTAAGGCCCCTTGTAGGGTAATATGGGCGTCTAGCGTGCCACGATGTTCACCTGTCCAATATCGCCGTGCTAATAAAGAATTCATGCGCCACTTTCAGTTTAAATTGTTACTCAAATTAACTCGGACATTCAAAAATGTCCGCGGACACTGACGTACTAAGATTAATTATTAACGGACATAATGGACGAGTACTCCGACTCGGATAGACTGGATTTTTGTTTTATTCAATTGTCAAGAGGCGAAATTACCAGGTGGGAAATAGAAAATGCGGAAATGTGAATGTGACATTCAAAAACAGGTGTCAGATTTCGTCCCATTTTCTCATTACATATTATTTTTTATATTATTTTAATATCCTCATATATATTATGAATCAAAACCGCGACACCTAGTATCAGCTAAGAAATATATTTGAAATTTTCACACGAGAAGTACTTCGATATAACAAAATGATTAAGTTTTCAGAAAAAAAAAAAATAAACAACTGTTTAAAGAGATTCAGTATTGTGTTGCCCCGCCGGTTGATTATGCACTTATTTACTCGGTGGGAGACACTGAATCAAATGGTCAATAGCGCCTTGGGGTACATAATTCCAATCATCTTGTATGTGAAGCCGAATATCATCAATTTTTGAAAATCATTATGTTATCTTCAAAGTGCCTTACTAAAAATGATGCATTGTCACGTGCACCCTTAAAAAACCTTCGCCACTCGATCGGGTGGGCGTCTCCACCCCACACCGCGCCCCGAATCCACCCGATCCCTTCCACTTGACCGGACTTTCCGCCGGATTAAACCCGAATTTAAACTCCGGCGACCTCCACAGGGCAGGATAACGAGCCCCATTCTCCCCGACACGGCACCGTCCGCCTAATCCGAGATTTGCTCCTCGGCGACGTGCCCCACGCGGGGCGCCGCGTGGCGCCCCCGGAACACCCCGGCGCCGCGTCGCGCGCCCCTAATTAGGCCTTTTGTGGATTTTACGGCCTTTATTTGCGCCCGTCCATTTGCATCTCTGTTTCGGGGAACGTCGAAAGTGTTGTCTTTGACGCCACGAGTCCGCTGATTCGGCCATTGAATCGATTTGTGCCGTTCGAGGACCCCGGAAGAATGCGCCTATGATTTGACCAGCGGCAACTCGTGGAACTTGTAGTGTCTATTGTTATTTAATAGATAGGGTCTAATTTTAGTTGAATTATGTACGTTGTAGGTACGAATCTACTTATTTATGTAAATCTCTGTAAAACCCTAATTCTCACGTTTCGGCATTTACCGTTTGTATATTTATGTAAATACGTGATACGGCCTATTTGATTTCTGTTAAAAAAACACCCGCATAATAGTTTGGTTTTCCCCAAAATGACCTGCGGTGGGATTTCCCTAATTCAGTATACAACTGTTTATTGGAGACTGGTTTCGGGAGCCTACCTGGTCTGCGGCTGACTGTTGGTTTAGGGATTTTACGTTCAGTTTTTGGACAGAGTAGGAGACAGTTCATCTTTATCGTTCACCGGCTTCACACCGGAGTCTATCTCCGCGATTTACCGGACTTCTCCGGTCTTACATATCTTGTAAATATGTAAATAAATCACTGTACATATAGCAGACTAAAGTGCTTTAGTTACCACACCACCCATCGCCATAAAGTATTAACGAATTGTTCAAAAAAAAAAGTCCAACAATCCTCCTCTGCTCGCAGCTGCCTACACTTCAATTTTTTGTGGGGTGTACCAGTGAGGGTTGTCTGCACTCCAAAGTCTCATATTCTGAGGGTTAATATAGCCCGAAAGATGGAACCAAGCCTCGTCAGTAAAAAAACCTTTTCGAACACAGCATCGTTACTATTAAAATGGTTAATAAACTACAGTGTTCCAAGAACAAGTGGACTGTGTTCCTAACTGGTTCTGAATCGTTCTTATTTTAGAAAAAAAATTAATTCTGTATCGGTTTAAAAAGCTAACTATCTAACCTCAGGTCTTTGTTATAAATTATATCAGTAATGGAAGACGACAGAGATTTGATTACCCTTTTATAATAAAACTAGCGACCCGCCCCGGCTTCGCCCGGTTTACGACATCACATTAGAAACCTCTAAAATTATCAGTGTTTCTCTACTATATTATGCATGTATTATACATATAAACCTTCCTCTTGAATCACTCTATCTATTAAAAAAAAACGCATCAAAATCCGTTGCGTAGTTTTAAAGGGTCTAAGCATACATAGGTAGTAGATAGATAGATAGATAGGGACAGACAGCGGGAAGCGACTTTGTTTTATACTATGTTGTGATATAAAACTTTGGAAGGTCGTTTTAAAAAAGACTGGATCAGCAAGGTTACAAAGTCACAGACCATCAGATGCAAAGGCAACATTTTAATCATTACACTAAATGTCCCCTCAAGCTGTAAAAAATCCGTTTACACGTCAGCCATATTGGAAACAAAATAGACGGCATACAATTTTTTCCACAGTCTTCAGAACTTCATTCGACGCTCGTTAGGTTAGCTCGAACTGTGTGACGGGACAGGACTGAATGCGGAGACGGGACTTGGAAGAGCGGTAGGTTAACATGTGATGCACTTTTAGTACAAGTTTGAACGTGTTAGAGTCATTTGTTTGTTCTTTGTGACTGTTTTCGTAAACCGATTTTTTCTAGTGCGTTTTAAAAATGAGTGACATTAATTTTGAGCAACGGTGTGCTATGAGGTTTTGATTCAGACTTGGACACAGCGCAACGGATGCCTACGGAGACAGTGTTTTTTCAAGAGCTCAGGTGTTTTTTTTTTTTTTGGTGGTTTAAGGCATTCTCATGAGAAAGAGAGTCGATTAAAAATGAACCACGCAGCGGAAGGCCTTAATTGTCAAAACCGATGAAAATGTCGTTTGAGATGTCGCAGATCGTCGGTTGACGACAAGAATGATCGGGGAAAAGGTAAATTTGAATCACACCACTGTTCATCAGATTTTGACTAACGAATTGGGGATGAGAAAAATCTGCGCAAAAATGGTTCCAAAAAACCATTCGCAGGAACAAAAGGACATCAGGAAAGAAAGGTGTCTTGACATTTTGGAATCGATTGAAAATGATTCCATTTTATAGAACGTGTCATTACTGGCGATGAGACTTGGGATGTTTGAGTATGACCCGGAAACCAAGCGGCAAAGCATAGAATGGCACAATTCAGGCTCTCCAAGCCCCAAAAATGCAAGAATGAGCAAGTCGAAGATCAAATGCGTGCTGATTTGCTTTTGATAGCCAGGGGATTGTCTGGAGTTTGTGCCTCCAGGCCAAATAGTAAATCAACACCTTTATAGAGAGGTTCTTGAAAAGCTTCGAAAAAGGGTCATGCGTGTGAGACCAAACATCAAGAACAACTGGCTGTCATGAGACCAAACATGTGTGAGACCAAACATCACGACAATTGAAAAATCACCTCAAGGGACGTCATTTTGGGACCATAGAGAACGTCCAAACGACTGTAACCGACCAGCTGAAGGCTATTCCAGTATATGAGTTCCAGCACTGATATGAGGAATGGAAGAATCGTCTCCAGCGCTGTGTGGCTTCCCAAGGAAGTTATTTTGGAGGAGACAATACTGAATTGTAATTCTATTCGAATAAGAAAAAAATAAGTCTCATTAATTAATTTCCACACCTCGTAGACTCGAATAGCCTTCTGGCTTCCGAAACGCGCATTCCGTTCCCCAAATTTTAATTAGTTCGGATTCCGGCCGCCGGATTTTTCGAAATACCGCGTCGGATCCGAGCTGCCCCCGGGGGCATCGTCGACTCCGGAGCGGAGAAAAAAAAAACGTCAGTTTCATTAATATAATCAGGCTCGCTACCTCGACGGCACCATTAATAATACGGCCTCACCGGATCTACGATCGCGCGAAGTAATTGACAAGAATCTTTTTTTAATAAAGACCGAAAGCGACGCTATTGATGAGATGTGGATATGTGGCTTTTATTCGACGGCGCGAGAAGAATGAGGCCTAATGCGAGCGCGGCGCGTTTTTGCTCAACGGGGCACTATTCAGGCGAGCGAGCGAATTAATAAGGAAGAGGAGAGATGAGAGGAAAAAAAAGAAAAGAAAAAAAAAGAGGCGAGTTACGGATTCGATTGTCCGGTAGCCGTTGTTCTTATTATTATACAGGTTCTGTGTAATGTATAGACGCCGGGACATGTGTAGGACTTTCAGCGCCGGCGTTGTACAGGGTCATTCATTATATGTATTTTGACCCCTCCATTATACCGGATTTAACAAAAATAGTTTCGTATAAAATTCTTTGGAGTATGGCAAGATGAGTTCATTTTCTAGTAGGAAGAAAAGAAGGGCGGGGGGCCTTTTTCTCACAAATCCTTTATTTTTTGTCGTGCTACCGGTTTCGGTCAATAATTGACCATCATCAGGCAACAAAAGTTACAATAGGCTACAATTAATATTTGAAGTTAGTGCATGTGATCTATCTGTTTTTTTAAGTTGCATGTAATATTTAGTATTGGTTTTTGATAATTATTTTAACATATTATTTTTTATTCATTAGGAAACATATTTTAGTTTTACCTTCATAGCTACTAGAATTAAAATATTTATTTTACATCGTTTAATTAATTTTTAATTAAATATAATTTTTTCGTATAAAAGTTGCAGTGTTTTACACAGTCAGCAACGAAGGTTCTAAAAATGATTATGAAGATGTTTTGATATTTTTTTGTTTTTTTTTTCTGGTCTTTTTTCTTCTTTGGCTTCTGCTAGGATTACAGAATTAATTACAAATTATTGAATATTTTCTGGGTTATTCACAATTTTTTGAAAACATCTCATTTTTACCTATTTAGTTTCATTTACCTTTTCTTTAGTAAAATGGGCGAGAAATCCGAAAATGATTTTTTTTGAGATAGGCAGCCCTTTTGTCCTGCATCTGAATATACGAGGTGTGTGAATTAAGTAATGGCTGATTTTTTTTAATGTCTTGATTAATTTGGGCTACTGCTTAAATGATCCGAGTCTTGAGTAAATCAATATTGTGTTTATCGGCCGTTTATAAACTACTTCCTTCAAAAATCCCCAAAGGAAAAGTCAAGTGGCGACAAGTCAGGGGACCTTTCTGGACAACAAATAGGTCCATATCTTATTAAACATATTTTTTTAAAGGAAAATGGCTATACTTCACGTATAACAATGATAAAAATTGCGGAATCTCTTCAAAATACTTAATATCGACTAGTAGGCCATGCTTTCATATTTAGGTATTAAATTTAATTGCAAACAATTTTTCTTAATAACTGTTCTACATAGCGTTAATATTTAACGTACTTTACTCTTCATTATTATTTAATTTTTGCTATTTTCGGACACCCTGTATGTTAAATCGAACAAACAACAAACTTTCTGGACATTTCAAGACAAACAAAACTTTTTTACGAAGAATGACTTTTGTCAAAAAATTAAATTTTTTGTCCATTTCACCTATAGGTAACTCAATCCGGGGACATCCTGTATGTAACATCTTTGTAGTCAGAGGAACAAGCAGAATAAACTAATAAAAAAATATAGGGTGTTCCACTAAAAAAAATATATGTTAAACAATGCTACATTTTTCTTTCACAGTTTTTGCGACAGCATATTCTGAAGTTACAGAAAAACAACAGTATGGTGTCCTTATAAAAAAATGTGTGTAGCTCTAAAAACAAAGGAGGAAAGGGGGCGAAAATTATCACAAATCCACCCTGT
Organism: Aromia moschata; assembly: GCA_029963805.1. Classification (NCBI taxonomy): domain Eukaryota; kingdom Metazoa; phylum Arthropoda; class Insecta; order Coleoptera; family Cerambycidae; genus Aromia; species Aromia moschata. The sequence goes on along the minus strand of JAPWTK010000035.1, from coordinate 1,550,553 downwards.
ACATACTTGGTGTTCTTTCATTCGTTTCAACAATAGCCGTGACGTTTTACCAATACAGAAATTATTACACTCACAACGAATTCCGTAAATTACATTTTTTTGTGCCACGACAGCAATATGTATTTTTTTATATGCACCTTGTTCTCGCTGGTACCTGCCATTTAGCCATTAATCAACGAAATGAAAAAAGTCCTTCCTGCTTCTGAGGGCCGCCTATTAGAAACGGTGAACACGTGTGTGTGTATGTGTACCGGTACCCGTAATGAAATATTATGATAAATCTGGTTTCTCTACGCGCTCTTGAAATTCGTATATTTATTTAATCTTTGATCATTTGTATTTTTAACCTCCGGTGAGTGTTGCTATTAAAACATTGACAACGCATGATTTATGTGTGTTCACGGTGTAAAATCCAACTCGGTATATTCGGTTACGTAATGACGACACACTGACAGGTGAGCGAGAACGCGGCGCGACAGCGGCGGCTCGTCGAGCTCCGAAAGGGGGCAAACATGAAATTGACGGATTCCCACGGTGCGTCCCAGAAAAAGTGGCAATATGCCTGCAGAATCCTAACTATCCGGTTGATTTATCAATACTGATAGGCCAGTGGAATTAGAAAAAAAGGTCTATATTTGGATCTAATTAACGACAGATCTTAACATGGTTCAGTGTGTTCATTTGGAGTTCAGGAATATCGTCCTGAAATTGATCCCAATTTGGAGGTCAGAAACGATGTCAAATTGACGCTGTAATGTGCAAAAATCATTAAAAACGGATATATAACTGATTTGCTCTGGGACTATTACCATTAGAGGTATCGAATTTGTTCTAATGCTTAGGTAATGAAAATCCGGTAAATTTACGACTTGTCGAGTTCAATTATTTATTTAAATATTTAAAAAATACCGCTGAAATTTCCAAAATTTTGATTTATTTTTCATTTTGCGAAAAAAGCTTCTGCATGCTTGAAACTTTTGGGAAATGTGTCTTTTATGATCCTCAAGGCACTAAAAAATTTTCATCAAAAAAATGTTAATTGGTTAACGAGAAATTCCATTTGTTTATAAAAAACACCTTAAATGTTTAATGCTATTTGCTAATGCAGGTCTCATTTTTTTCGTAAAGACCTATATTTTATGATACTGCAATGGGCATATTAATTTTTCGATTTTAAGACCGTCAAAATGGCGTCCGAAAAATGTATCGATTTTGGGTTCCGTTTTTTTCAATTATCTCGTAAATAAACAATAATATTGACATGTGATTTTGATATCTTGGTAGCTTGTATTTCTACACATTTTTTTTTAAGTGGCTCTAGCGCATGCAGAAGCCGAGATATATTTTTTTAATAATTTAACCATTTGTTTATTTATGAACATTAAGGCTTCAAATTTTAACTGTGTCTAGTTCAATACTTTAATTTTGCAATTTCATTCACCATGACGTAAAAAACGCTTTTTGAAAAGGTACACGCTCATTTGAAACTAATAATGTTTTTGTGGGAAAGTAAATGACGTCATAAGTGATCCAAGCCTATCAGTTTCTAGCTATTTCAAATTCGCGGACTGAAAAAAAGTTCGTATCTCGGTCGTTTCTTACTCGATTTTTCATGTTTCTTTTTTCTTTTGGAGTAGCACGCGAATATAACAACAACTAGCATGGAGAAATTTAACAATTATTTAAACAAATTATTAACACATTTTTTTGAAAAAAAAGTATGGTAATATTAATAATTTGCAAAAAATATTTTTTTTCAAAAAATTTGTTGATAACAATTTGTTTAAATAATTGTTAAATTTCTCCATGCTGGTTGTTGTTATATTTGCGTGCTACCCCAAACGAAAAAAAGACGTGAAAATCGAGTAAGAAACGACCGAGATACGAACTTTTTTTTCAGTCCGCGAATTTGAAACAGCTCGATCGACTTTTGAAACTCTGCTTATAAACTAACTATCACTGATCGCTTACCAACATTGCCGAAATATAGGGGTTTTGGATCAAAAAATTGGGAAAGGCCCGCAAAATTACACTGTGTAATTCGACTAACAAATGATGAAATGAGTCACCACAAATTACGCTCTAAGAGTAACTCAAACGATAAGACTGACCATCTGATTGATATTAGTAATTTTAGCCGCATTCTAGAGTAGTGGTTTTTAACCATTTAGTGATGAGATGAGGGACCATTTGTCTTGCTCATCATGAACAACTATATCGGCTTGGCGGTAATAGAAGTTAGGTATGAATATGTTATTTAGGTTTTTCTATTATACATACCTCTGAAATCAACACTCAAAGCCATAGCTGTCAAATATGAGGTCAAAAATAGAAAAAACATAAAATGTTTTTTTAATTGTGAAAATTTCATAAAATCTTATAAGGAATAGTTATTAAAAATTCCAATATTGGACCTATATATCAGATTGATATTTTACAACACAGTGCTTTCCATATTTTTTTTAATTCTGAATCATCGAATCTTTTTGTTACTCTCAAAGAAGTAGCAGTTTTCGCCTAAATTAAAAAAAAAAAACAAAAAATGCCATATGGTGTGCACTGTTTGGGAAACACTGTACATACAAAACCTGTAATTTATTCTTATTTAAATAAACTTTTTGACGTATTCTTGCAACTCTGCTAGTTCGATGACGTCTAGAGTGTCGTCAACAATGGTAACAGATTATTAGTAGAAATATTTGCAGAACCGGCTCGAAGTGTGTGACAAGGTGGGCGGTTGCATTTCGGTTTGAGCCGGCCCTGATTAAATCCGTCTAATAAAATAGTTACTTCTTAACATCCACCTACCTTTTCGAGGCTAATTTCACAATTTCTCGTTTGTTTGACAGGATATGTGTCCCTCTTCACCCGTCCTGACGAGCCAACACTGCAATATAAAAAGGAAATAATTAAAATAACACATGCACGAATATCGAGTGAAACCATCATATTTTTCCGATTTGCACATGTATATGCATATAGGGGTACCTAGTAAAATACATTTTTTTTTTTTTTTGTAAAAACTATTAGTTCTAAAAGACACACTTATTGTTCCTACACGCTTGAATAATGACGTTCAATTTTGCATAAGATTGTGATCTATTATCGATCATTTTTATGTCATTTATTATGGTACCTGCGGGCAAGCTGCGTCTCTTCTTTTTTACATCCTTGTTTACGTCGAACAGAAGTGGTAACATGCGCGTACTTGGGAACTTTGCGACCTCGAATACACCATGGAGAGCGTCTTTGTGAAGGAGAATATCGACTTACAATATACAGGGTGATGGATTGAAACCATTCGTTAAAAGCATTAGGCCTTGTAGAAATTATTAATTTTTGATAATTTCGACTTTGTATAATACGAGGTGTGTAAATTAAGTAATGAGACTGGCAACATAGCGCTCGATCTAGCAACACTGCGGAGACGGGACTTGGAAGTTTGAACTTGTTAGAGTCATTTTTTGTTCTCTGTGATTCTTTTCGTAAACCAGTTTTTTCTAGTGCGTTTTAAAAATGAGTGAAATTAATTTTGAGCAACGGTGTGCTAGCAGGTTTTGCTTCAGACTTGGACACTGCACAACGGATACATTTGCAAAATTCAACGCGTGTTGAAAAAGACTGTCTCCGTAAGCGTTTACGGAAACAGTCTTTTTTCAAGAGCCCAGTTTTTTCAATGGTTTAAGGCATTCGCAGAAGGAAGAGTCGATTGAAGATGAACCACGCAGCGGAAGGCCTTCATATTCAAGAACCGATGAAAATGTCGATAGAATATGGGATCTCGTGAGTTCAGATCGTCTGTTGACGATAAGAATGATCGGGGAATAATTTGAATCACACCACTGTTCATCAGATTTTGACTAACGAATTGGGGATAAAGCCAAAATGAGCAAGTCGAAGATAAAATGCATGCTGATTTGCTTTTCTGATAGCCAGGGAACTGTCCACAAAGAGTTTGTGCCTCCAGCAGTTTCACGGCTTGTGTGACACGTTGCTCCATCCTGCTGGAACCAAAGCTCATCCAAGTCCAAATCGTCCAATCGCGGCCACAAAAAATCAGTTAACTTTTCTCTGGAACGCATTCCATTTAGTGTAACGCTGTTACCATCTTCATTTTGAAAGTAGTACGGACCAATGATGCCACCACCCCAAAACCCACACCAAATATTCACTCTTGCAGGATGCATTAGCATCTCTATGACTACGTGTGGATTTTCGGAACCCCAAATTCTACAGTTCTGTTTATTAACGTGTCCTCCAAGACGAAAAGGAGCTTCGTCTGAAAAAAATGATTTTTCAATTAAAATCAGCGTCATTTGCAAACTCATTTAAAACCCACACGGAGAAGCGATAGCGAAGTGGATGGTCATTTTCCTTTACCTCTTGAGTAAGTTGCAACTTATAAGCAAATAATCCGAGGTCTTTATGCAATATTCTCCTCAGAGAAGTGCGACTGACATTGTTGTTGTGTTTTATGACGAGTTGAGGTTCTTGGGTTTTCACGCACACTTTGGGCAACAGCAGCAATTCTTTCAGCTGGACGAGCACATGGATGACTTCTGTCATCCATAAGCATGCCAATTTCACGAACTTTCCTTAAGAACATTCTTACACCAGGCGCTGATGGAGCTTCATTTCGACCAAAAATTGTTGTCGATTTTCTCATTGTTTCTGCAACACAGCATTCACTTTGGAAATAAATTTTCATAATTTCCCAACGTTGTTCAAGCGTAAAACGATCCATTTCTTACAGCGGAGACTAGACACCACATGTAAGTCAAATGTTAAGCGCGTCAGTGTCGGCAATGTAGAAATAACACTCAGTTTAAAAAGAAACTAATAGATGGCCCACTCTTTACATAACAAAACGTAGAAACATTGCGGCCGCTGTTGTGTATTTTTACGGATAATTGTGTGGATGCGGCCCTGCATTGGCCGGCACATCGGGCCCTAAAACAGCGAGACAATGCGCCAAAATCGTCCGCCGCACGCTGTAGGGTACCGGAATAAGGTAAATCCCCTTAGAACGGGGTGCAGCATGCGTGAGAGGGCCGCCCTTTGAGATCATCCGGCGCGTAAAAGTAACTGTCGTCCGCTGTCTCCTATCGAGGGCCATTGTGTCTGGCCAGTCCGCCCAAAACGTCAACTAAATATTGGCATGCCCTTTTGGCTGCGGGATGCAAACAAGGATTAAGTGGGCACCGCAAACCGACTGCTCGCGCTATTGTGGGAAACAGGAAAATGCGGATGAGAGGTATAATGCCCTCTAATCCCTTTTATTGGGCTTTGCACAGAGCGTCGCCTGCCCGTAAAATATGATATTGTTAATCTCGAAAGTGCTCGAGTACAGGACTGGTATTTCTGTTTGGGTTTCGTTAAAAGCGTACTGATCCGTAGTTCAACAAATAAATAATAATTAAACGACGTTTTCCACGAAACATCGAACTACTATACTTTTCTCGACGCGCGTTTCGCCAACTAAGTTGGCATCTTCAGGAGAAGATTAAAACTAAATTCTAACCTACACACTGGCACTATTTATACTTAATTTGTTGCCACGGTTCACTGAACCGTAACATCTGTCTTTGTTTATCAGAGCAAACAGTGGACTGGTATCGGACCATTGTCGATGTTGTTAATTTTAAATGATTTATGTCTATCCTATGGTTGTCGTCAAAAGCGTGTTGGGCAACACGAGATTTTTCCGTTCTGCCATATTTCAAATGAGCCATGTGTTCTTTAAATCTAGTCAAAATAGATCTTTTTGTTTTCCCAATATACTTTTGATCACACTTTAACTTATTTCGTATATTCCTGACTTTTCTTTATTGTCGATTTTGTCTTTGGGGTTGCCCTAAAGCGTCTGTAGTTGATTTTTAGAATTATAAAACCAAATTGATATTAATATTTTTAATAACTTTATCTATATAGTCCGCGGGTGAATTTAGGTTCATATGGTAATGAAACAAATTTCGAATTGTCAGTATCTCTATTAACGTATCTATCTTATTAAAGTATCTATTAAATGGACTGAGTAACCGTTATTCTTAGGTATATTCTTAATTAATTTTTTCTCATGTTCAAACCTCTCTTTATTAAGGGGGGAAATTTAACAAACGGTGAATTAGAAAATTAAAACTTGCCATTTTATGTTGAATCAAGACAGATGTTACGGTTCAGTGAACCGTGGCAACAAATTAAGTATAAATTTCGTGGAAAACGTCCAGTTTTTTGTTCCTATGCCGAAGGTTTCAGTACCCACTCCCTAATATATTTTATAAAGAGCAAGGGCCATATGTGAAAATTTTTAAAATTGTGACTCCGATTTTCAAAATGGTATTTTTCTTCGATGACCCATGATGACCTGCCACTAGCCCTAGAATATTATGGAAATCGACGCGTACAATTTTTTATAAAAAATAAAATATCATATTCTTGATCACCATGTCGCTCATCGATATTGGACATGAAACTTTCAGGGCCAAAAGATATTGTCATAAGACATATTTTGGCAAGGCGGCGAGTTGTCAAAGTTTTTGTACTTTTTGTTAAAATCCCGCAAAAAAAATTAATCCATCATTTCATCAATTATAATTTTACTGCACTAATTTTAGTTTTTAAAATTGAAAAAAATATATTATGCCCCATCTTCTTGCAAATTATTATTACTATTAATTTCGATTATTTTCGTCCCAATGCATCGATTGACTCATTTTTGGCGACTGAATCAAGTTAGTCAGATGACAGTTCTATGTATCCTGAGGAAAGACAACTATCATCCTTACAAATTTCAGCTTGTGCAAGAACTCAACGAAGACGACCCCGACCGGCGACTGCAATTTTGTGAATCTATGATGAATCTTTGTCAAACAAATCCAAATTTACACCAGCAAATACTTTTTTCCGATGAAACCACGTTTTGTGTAAGCGGCACAGTGAACCGTCAAAATTGCAAGTATTGCAGTCGGACGAATCCTCATTGGGATCATCGAACCACATACTCAACATCCGCAGAAATTAAATGTGTGGGCCGGAATAGTCGCAAACAGAATAATAGGGCCTTTCTTTGAAGAAACTCTCACAGGAGAAAAATATCTGGAGTTCTTGCAAAATGATCTAGTTCCAGCGCTTGCAGTAATTTTCCCAAACGAGAATGATCCTGACATTCCAGATAACCCACTCTGGTTTCAGCAAGACGGAGCACCCCCGCATAATACGAGCTCAGTTCGTGATTATTTAGACGTCATCTTTTCTCAGAGGTGGATTGATTATTTGACACTTGATTATTTTTTACGAGGTTATTTAAAATCGAAAGTTTACTGCAGAAGACCACACAATTTAGCCGAACTACGAGATCGCATTAGAGATGAAATGGCATCCATTACCCCGGAAGTCATTCAGAATATACTTACAAGCAGAATTTGTACACAGGCTTGCATATTGCCAAGAAGTTGATGGACGGCATTTCCAACACATAACTTAAAATTGTATTTGCTTATTAAAGAAATTTTCGTTTATTTATTGTGAAAAATATAGTTTTCATTTTGTAACATTCAATTGTCATTTACTAAAAAATTTTGTTATGTAAGGTGGCAACATTTTTATACCGTTAAATCGACAATGAAAGGGTCTCTCAAATCAAATTAAAAAAATGGGGGTTGCCATTTGAAAAATAAGTTGATGACGTCATTACTCAAAAACAAATGACATCTGAAAATAGACGTTCCCTCAAAAATGTGTGTTTTTATTAAATAAAATCGACCTGTTCGAGGATTTTCTCCAAAAATTTTTTTGTTTCACATTTACTGAATTTATTCCATACTTTAGGCGCGCACTGTATAGTTCCAGTCCGGAGATAAGAACGAATCATTAACAAGATACTTGAATTATTCCATACCTTTGTCACATCCTGTATAAGAAATCTTTGTTCCAAAATTTCGACAAGGGTTTATCGCTTCGTAAAGATGCACGTTTTCTATCGCAGTATCAAGAGTGTTGATGTTTTGAGGTTTTTTTTTTTATTAAAGATTTTTGCCAAGAAAAACACTGTGGCGCTCTAAAGAAAAATTGTAACTTTACGCCCTCGATAATCGTAAATAAGGCCTCCGTTCCCGTGACGAATCACGTAAAGACATTTTCCATTACGGCAGCTGACAGATTTTTTATTAATTATCCGAGGGGTAATTATGCAAGAGCGAGCATATAGGTGGCCGTGGCCGTGGCCGCATCCTCTGCCTCGAGTCGCGCATCTCCAGCGGTGTATACAGGGTGGCACGCGATCGCGGTGCGTTCCACCCTTTCTCAACATTCAGCATACAAAAAGAAATGTTAATCGATGATAACACTGCGTTACTCATTCATTTTTGTAAAAATAAATAAAACAAAATCAAAGGTCAAGACCAGACTTTGCTCCTGTTCAAGGGTTGGAACTAATGTCACTTAAGGGGCATACCAATTAGAATTTAGAAAAAATCGATTTTTTTTTGTTCTCATAAAATGGTTGTATACCATTCCAAGAATATTCCTGTAAAATTTTAGAATGAAATTCGAACTCGTTCCAGAGTTATGAACTTTTATCAATTAAGCCAACATTTACGTTCGGAGCTGGAGTCAAAAAAAGGTTGACAAGCACGAAAAGATACTCTTTTTGAGGAATAGCGGTTCTTTGAGGAAACAGATCTTTTTTATGGACCAGGAATCGCAGATTACCTGGAAAGTTGCTTAAGTCCACGCTTTATTATAATTCATTCGATTTTTCTGTTCTACAAACTTTAAACGCGTTTTCCCACAACTTGTGTTTTTTCAACTTGCGCAGGAAGCTACGCAAAAACTATGTAACCGATCTTGCTGAAATTTTGCACACACATTCCTTATGTAATTCGGAAGTGTATGAACCTATTTGAATAAAAAATAATGTTAAAAAAGTATTTATTTATAACAAAAAACAGTTTAAAAAAATAGGTTATTTCTTTAATTTTTCATTATTTATTTATTAAACAGGCATAATTTTAATATAATTTAGGTTCATATTCTAGAAAATAATGTTTACTTTAAGAATAAACTTTATTTTTATGTTTTAGATCAAAATTGCAGCCGTCGTTTTCGACGCAGATTTCTAAAGGGGTTTCACGTATCGCTCTCTATATCCGCCATTTTGAAAAAAAAATAATAAATAAAAAAATTGTATGAAAACTTCAATACTCGTGTAACAATATCCTATATTTTCAAAAAAATCTTTCCTTTATTACTACCTTGAAAAAAATTCCTGAAAATATGCCTTTCTAATTGGTATGCCCATTTAATCATACCTAAATTTATCTACTAAAACGAAAATAAACTAATTTATGTTTGTAATTTTGGAACGCGATTTCTTGGAAACTGCTAATCAAAAAACAATTAGTTAGGGTATTACTGGAAAGAGAACTAAACACCTGACCCGCCCCCCCCCCCTTCCATTTAGAGTTTAAGGTTAACATACAGTGAGGGCTTAAAGTCGTGCATAAACTCGATAAAAATTAAAGGATATTTTTTTTTAGAAAAACGCTCGGACACGTCAATTAAATTTTTCATTTGCCGATATTTTGGTGTAGGTAGGTACTTCATTTGTTTTTTCATTTACAGCTGTCAAAGATATGACGTCATCGATACGATTTTTACATGACATCATATGGCTTGCAATACATCATTTGAAAGCTCTTGTTTCACGCGGTATGCTCCTAAATTTTGGCGCGATTCTATCAAGACATTTTAAAATGGTGACCGTTCAAAAGTTAAAATTCGACAAAAAACGAAGGAAAGTTTCAAAAATCAAAAAAAATCACTCGAACACGAGAAGTTCTATAGTTATTTGCTCGGTCATTTGACATAACACACTCTCAATAGTTATCCAGAATTCCATAAATTAAAAATAAATAATTTAAAGCGCATTCTTAAATATTTTTATTTAACCTATTCATTAAAAACAGACCCCTAAAAATAAAAATAACACAATTAAAACTACCTATCCTAATCCGGTCTTTAATAAATGTTCAAACTGTGCCCCGTTCACTTCTTAACAGTAACCAAGCCACGATTCAAATTCTTCAACTATGTTACGGATCATTTCAGCGAGTATTTTCAGGAGTATTATCTCGGCATTTTGAAGCGTTTAAAATTCTTGGATTTTGCACGACGACAACGCGCCATCTCATCGAGCGACGATTGTGACCGAATATAAGGCCAAAAACTCAATAAATACGATCGACCAACCACCGTATTCACCGGATATGGCTCCGTGTGATTTTTTTTGTTTCCAAAACTAAAATTGCAACTGCGGGGTCGCCGCTTTGAAGCGACAGAGGCGATCAAACAAAATTCGCTGAAGAAGCTGAAGGCGATACCTTCGGCGGCCTATGAGCGGTGTATGGAGGATTGGATTCAACGTTGGCGTAGCTGTATTGCACTCGATGAAGTCTACTTCGAAGAAAATACGACAAAATACATTTTGATGAATAAATAACAATTTATGTGTTTTTTTTACAATTTCCTGGTACTTTTTGTACGTAAAACACCAGCAACCGTTCAACGTTGGTTCAACTGAACCTAGATTAATTTGAACTCAAGCTAAGCTTACCAACTGTTACACAGGGCCTAAAGAAAAGCATGATGACTAAAATGATGACTAAAAGCATGATTCTAAAGTTAGCATCTAAAAAAAAAATCAATCAATCAAGACATCAGAAAAAGTGATTCATTTTTTTCAAAAAATAATTGGATTGGGTTAAACGTTGGCGTAGCTGTATTGGACTCGATGAAGTCTACTTCGAAGAAAATAAGACAAAATACATTTTGATGAATAAATAACAATTTATGTGTTGTTTTTTTTTACAATTTCCGGGTACTTTTTGTACGTAAAACACCAGCAACCGTTCAACGTTGGTTCAACTGAACCTAGATTAATTTGAACTCGAGCTCAGCTCTTACCAACTGTTACACAGGGCCTAAAGAAAAGCATGATGACTAAAATGATGACTAAAAGCATGACTCTAAAGTTAGCATCTAAAAAATCAATCAATCAAGACATCAGAAAAAGTGATTCATTTTTTCAAAAAATAATTGGATTGGGTTAAACGTTGGCGTAGCTGTATTGGACTCGATGAAGTCTACTTCGAAGAAAATAAGACAAAATACATTTTGATGAATACATAACAATTTATGTGTTTTTTTTTTTAAATTTCAGATGACTAAAATGATGACTAAAGCAGACTCTAAGTTTTAAATAAAAAGTTACTTTTTGTACGTAAAAAAAAAAAAACAACAACCCCCCAAACGTTGGTCCAACTGAACCTAGATTAATTTGAACACCGCAACCTAAAGAAACATATACTAAAATGGCATTTAGTTATTAAATCAATTTTGGTTCAACGTTGGAGCTAATTGGACTCCAGTCACTTGAGAAAATAAGAAATTTTGTGAATACAAACAATTTTTTAATTCCGGTACGTAAGCTTGCCAACTGAGCCTAGATTAATTTGAACCCGAGATAAGCTTACCAACTGTTACACAGGGCCTAAAGAAAAGCATGATGACTAGACTAAAAGCATGACTCTAAAGTTATCATCTAAAAAATCAATCAATCAAGACATCAGAAAAGTGATTCATTTTTTCAAAAAATAATTGGATTGGGTTAAACGTTGGCGTAGCTGTATTGGACTCGATGAAGTCTACTTCGAAGAAAATAAGACAAAATACATTTTGATGAATAAATAACAATTTATGTGTTGTTTTTTTTACAATTTCCGGGTACTTTTTGTACGTAAAACACCAGCAACCGTTCAACGTTGGTTCAACTGAACCTAGATTAATTTGAACTCGAGCTAAGCTTACCAACTGTTACACAGGGCCTAAAGAAAAGCATGATGACTAAAATGATGACTAAAAGCATGACTAAAGTTAGCATCTAAAAAATCAATCAATCAAGACATCATAAAAAGTGATCCATTTTTTCAAAAAATAATTGGATTGGGTTAAACGTTGGAGTAGCTGTATTGGACTCGATGAAGTCTACTTTGAAGAAAATAAGACAAAATACATTTTGATGAATACATAACAATTTATGTGTTTTTTTTTTTAATTTCCGGGTACTTTTTGTACGTAAAACACCAGCAACCGTTCAACGTTGGTTCAACTGAACCTAGATTAATTTGAACTCGAGCTCAGCTTACCAACTGTTACACAGGGCCTAAAGAAAAGCATGATGACTAAAATGATGACTAAAAGCATGACTCTAAAGTTAGCATCTAAAAAATCAATCAATCAAGACATCAGAAAAAGTGATTCATTTTTTCAAAAAATAATTGGATTGGGTTAAACGTTGGCGTAGCTGTATTGGACTCGATGAAGTCTACTTCGAAGAAAATAAGACAAAATACATTTTGATGAATACATAACAATTTATGTTTTTTTTTTTTTAAATTTCCGGGTACTTTTTGTACGTAAAACACCAGCAACCGTTCAACGTTGGTCCAACTGAGCCTAGATTAATTTGAACTCGAGCTCAGCTTACCAACTGTTACACAGGGCCTAAAGAAAAGCATGATGACTAAAATGATGACTAAAAGCATGACTCTATCTAAAGTTAGCATCTAAAAAATCAATCAATCAAGACATCAGAAAAAGTGATTCATTTTTTCAAAAAATAATTGGATTGGGTTAAACGTTGGCGTAGCTGTATTGGACTCGATGAAGTCTACTTCGAAGAAAATAAGACAAAATACATTTTGATGAATACATAACAATTTATGTGTTTTTTTTTTTAAATTTCCGGGTACTTTTTGTACGTAAAACACCAGCAACCGTTCAACGTTGGTCCAACTGAACCTAGATTAATTTGAACTCGAGCTCAGCTTACCAACTGTTACACAGGGCCTAAAGAAAAGCATGATGACTAAAATGATGACTAAAAGCATGACTCTAAAGTTAGCATCTAAAAAATCAATCAATCAAGACATCAGAAAAAGTGATTCATTTTTTCAAAAAATAATTGGATTGGGTTAAACGTTGGCGTAGCTGTATTGGACTCGATGAAGTCTACTTCGAAGAAAATAAGACAAAATACATTTTGATGAATACATAACAATTTATGTGTTTTTTTTTTTAAATTTCCGGGTACTTTTTGTACGTAAAACACCAGCAACCGTTCAACGTTGGTCCAACTGAGCCTAGATTAATTTGAACTCGAGCTAAGCTTACCAACTGTTACACAGGGCCTAAAGAAAAGCATGATGACTATACTAAAAGCATGACTCTAAAGTTATCATCTAAAAAATCAATCAATCAAGACATCAGAAAAGTGATTCATTTTTTCAAAAAATAATTGGATTGGGTTAAACGTTGGCGTAGCTGTATTGGACTCGATGAAGTCTACTTCGAAGAAAATAAGACAAAATACATTTTGATGAATAAACAACAATTTATGTGTTGTTTTTTTTACAATTTCCGGGTACTTTTTGTACGTAAAACACCAACAACCGTTCAACGTTGGTTCAACTGAACCTAGATTAATTTGAACTCGAGCTAAGCTTACCAACTGTTACACAGGGCCTAAAGAAAAGCATGATGACTAAAATGATGACTAAAAGCATAACTCTATCTAAAATTAGCATTTAAAAAATCAATCAATCAATCAAGACATCAGAAATGATGTCTTGAAATGAAAAGCGAGGAGAAATAGAAGCGTACCTTTTCCCGGTGTCACCCGGTATCCCTGTAACCTGCGTCCGTCTCTCTCCCGCCGGTCTACGGTCACACTTGATTATTTGATAGTTAGCGGGACAGCGCAATCAAACAGAAGCCGCTGACCTCCTCGGGCGCGCCATTAATCCACAGACAATGCACATAATTATATCACAGTTCGCACCTTCCTTTCTTTCGGATCCCGTGCGTCTTCGCAGGCCCCGGTCCGGCGGTGGTTGGACGAAGTCAGCGGCGCCCTTGGATCGATCACGAAAAGGCGCCAATGGGGATGATGTCGTCGCCAGAAGAGGGCAAATGAAAGTTTCAGATTCTGTAACAAAAAAAAAAATATATTAACAAAAAAAAAAAAACTTTAACCCAAAAAAAGAATAATCACTTGCACTGTGAAAATATAACTGTCAAGCAATGTAACCAACCCAAAGATAAACAGAGTCTCAAAAATATGCCGTGGAATCACATGCCCACATGTCTTGAATTATTGCTCTTAGGACTGTTAAGAATTTTCAATAAAAAAATTTCATTACGGTATCTGACCGAATTGAGAGTCCCTTAAAAAAATCAGTCCGATTAAGGGGTTATAAAGGGTCGGGCATCTATTGGTTTCTTTTTAAACTGAGACTTATTTCTACACTGACGCGTTTGACATTTGACATATATGTGGTGTCTAGTCTCCGCTGTAAGAAATGGATCGTTTTACGCTTGAACAACGTTGGGAAATATTGAAAAATTATTTCCAAAATGAATGCTGTGTTGCAGAAACAGTGAGAGAATTTAGAACAATTTTTGGTCGAAATGAAGCTCTGTCAGCTCCTGGTGTAAGAGAGTTCTGAAGGAATGTTCGTGAAACTGGCATGCTTATGGATAACAGAGGTCTCATCCACGTGCTCATCCGGTGCGCACAGCTGAAAGAATTGCTGCTGTTGCCCAAAGTGTGCGTGAAAACCCAAGAACCTCAACTCGTCACAGAGCACAACAACTTAATGTCAGTCGCACAAAGGAGTCAGGAGAATATCGCACAAAGACAGGTTATTTGCTTACAAGTTGCAACTTACTCAAAAAGTAAAGGAAAATGACCATCCAATTCGTTATCGCTTCTCCGTGTGGGCTTTAAATGAGTTTGAAAATGACGCCGATTTCAATCGAAAAATCTTTTTTCGGAAGAAGCTCATTTTCATGTTAATAAAGAGAACTGTAGGAATTGGGGTTCCGAAAATCCACACGTAGTCATAGAGCAGCCAATGCATCCTGCAAGAGTGAGTGTTTGGTGTGGGTCTTGGGGTGGTGGCATCATTGGTCCGTACTTCTTTCAAAATGAAGATGGTAACAGCGTTGCAGTAAATGGAATGCGTTACAGAGAGTTAACTGATTTTTTGTGGCTGCGATTGGACGATTTGGACTTGGACGAGCTTTGGTTCCAGCAGAATGGAGCAAAGTGTCACACAAGCCGTGAAACAATCGATCTTTTACACACTAAATTCGGTAACCCTGTTATCAGCCGTTTTGGAGACATTAATTGGCCATCGCGCAGCTGCGATTTAACACCGGACTATTTTTTATGGGGACATGTTAAGGACCGTTGTTACTCCAACGATCCACAAACAATTGACGCACTGAACGAAAACATCAGTCGAGTTATTCGTGCAATAGAGCCACAAATAATCGAAAAGGTACTGCAAAATTGGGCGAAAATAATGAACTACTGCCAAGCCAGCCGCGGCGGCCGTTTAACTGATATTGTTTTTCATAAATAATGGGAAGGCATACATTCTTGAATAAAGCAACAATCATTTAAAAAATATTCAACGATGTAGTTTTAATAGCAATTTTAAAAAGAAACCATCTGATGGCCCACCCTATACTACCCAAGCCCACTGAAAAATTAAGTTTTTTTTTGGGAATTTTTTTTTCGATACCTATGTAATTGATCAAAATGAAATTTTGACACTTCATTCTATGGGTATTAATGTATATAAAGGTATTTTTTATTTACATCAAAGTTACAAAATGGCGTCGTAGCTCCAGGCAACATGAAACAAAATTTTTTCTGGAGGAGGAAATCGGCGTACACTGTAGCAGTCTTGGTACACCACTTAGAAACAAAATCAAATTTGTTTCTTAATATACTTTAGTTTTTATTTGCAAGTACCCAAGATTTTAATTTTTTTTGAAAATTCACAAATTATGTTAATTTGTGAACTTCTATTTTTTTTTCCTTAAAAATGGACCTTAAATTTATGTTGCAAATCTAATTATTTATCAATCGCAAACATCGTGTGTACTTCGATAGATAATCTATATAAGGAGCTACAATTAAAATTTCAAGTCTATCGGATAAAAACTGAGCCAGTTACGTTGAAAAACGCAGTTTCGAGAAAAACGCGTTTAAAGTCTGAAAACGTATTTAATCATATAAATAATACGGTTATTGTAGCGTCCTATTAGCTCCCTAAGATTGAATAACGTCATCTATATATATTTTGAGAAAGTATAACTCATTTGTACCGACGAAAATTACCAATAAAACTGTATTAATACAGCAGAGTGGCTTTTTCTAACGTTCTGGTCTTCAGAGACGTGTTCGGAAAATAAGCTGTAAACATTTTTTAAAAGCTTGCCCACTCCCAAAGTTCTTTCTGAATATCGTTCTTAGATAGTTTACATGTCAGAAAAAAAAAGGGAAAAAAACCTGCTGGGTAGTATAACCTCTTAGCCTTCATTCCCATATGGCCGCCCAAACTTTCCAAAAAAGCTTCTTTATAAAGAAATTTTTAAAGGGATTTTCAGAGCTCCACATCCTCATTTGTTGAGAATTAACCCTACAGAGGGTTACAAATGCTGTAGCACTGAATACAAGTGCTATTCGTATCATTTTTAATAATTGATATTTATGTACAAAAGATTACACTGCACTGTTTGTAACCAAATGGTGTTTGTGACAAAATCATTAGTTTTAATTTTTCCTCCCATTAAAAAATATCTTTACTAATTCTTACAACCATTTTTCCTGATATTTTTTGTACTTGCATATTTATACATCAACCAATGTTTTTTAAAATACATAAATTTTTAAAAATACTGCTATAACAATAAACAAACAAAAAAAATCCATCCATACGCCACTCAAAATTATTTCTAAATACTGAATAATTTTATAACGATCTGGCATCAGCGCGCTCTAAAACTTAAGGTGTGTTAACTGTTTTGGCTGATAAGCAAGGACAAAAGTTACAAATCGTTCTAAAAATAGGGTAGATATATTGATTTAATGTTTGTTTCAATCACCTCCTGATGATATCAACGTGGTTGTCGAAACGCGCGTCTACGATAGTGTTTCGGTGTCGAATAAAACGCATCTAGTTTTTTTTAACTTTTTAATATTTACAAACGATTTTACGAAAGCCGCCAATAAAACGATAAAGCTTGGAATATTTTTTCGACGAACTATCGTTTGCTCATTTTTATTACAATAATAAATAACCTTTCCTTTTATAATGTGGAGAGCCACGTGTTCAAGGCTACCAAGGGTCATACCTGATGCATGATTTAATGTCTATCTAAGTATGTAATTATGATAGCTTCTTTAAATACCTATGTATGCGCCGGAATAAACGTGATAAACAGCAACAATGTAGAGACATTTCCGCAAAAAGTTTTTATAACTAGTAGCGAATATACCTGATACTATGACCTAAACGTTTTTAATTGCAATGTGACCATTGGAACGAATAAATAAAAATATGTCAATTGAAAACGATCACAGTAACTAAAATCAACTAGATAAGTCATCATTGACTTCTCTATAATAATTTAATTGTTCATACTTTGTTGATAACGAGCCAATAAAAAAAAACGTCAAAGTCGCCGAGCAAAAAAAAAAAGACGTTTTTCTATTCTTGATATTAAAATTATAATTACCGTCCGGAAAACTCTACAACTTTATGATAATTAAATATGTATATATAGGTATATAAACCGTAATTTTATAAGCTCCTTGTAAATTATATACGCGTGTATTTCTTGCCCGTGTATACGTACGCCAGTGACCGTGCCTAGTAACGCGCACTGAGACTCTAGTACGCCGGTCCAGTGCGGATGCTTGGGATACTTGAACGCAGTGATCCTGCGTTGTGCCGCACTTTCTGGACCCTAATTATTAATTTGCCAATATCTATTGATGTCATTTTTATTATGTCAACTTTATTGAATTGCCTATAAACACATAGTTAATTGAAATTATTTTTCTCTACAAAAATATCAACCGAAATAGTATTCACTCTTACACTGTTTTTCTTTATTAATTCAGACACACTATGTGTCTGAATCTGAGTCTGTTATTTACCTCTTGATCTCACTGATCTCTCTGATTTTATTTACCTATGATAAACAATCATTGATCGGAGTTATTAAGGAAGTTGTAGCCAATTGAATTTCCAAAATTTGAATTTAATTAAAAAAAATAGTGAAAAAAAGCACTTTTTCAACTTCAGCAGTCATTTGCAAGTTAAAAATGGCACTTGGAGACTTCGGGTTGGGCTTAAAATTTTGGAAATTCAATAGGCTACTAACTTCTTAAATGCATAAATGCTATATAAAATATGCCAAGGAACGGAGATATAAGTGGAAATGTGAAAAAATACGTTTTTTTTTCACAAATTGTTAATTTAGAAAAATAGCGGACGGTTTCAGCTCTACGGACCCCGCACATTGTGTTCTACGCAAAAAAAATACATAGGAAACCGTCAAAACTAGCCCTATATATATTTCAAGAACACATAAAAATATCTGCCTACTGGTCTGTAATAACTTACCGGCTATGGGGTCATGAAAAAATACGGGTCAAATATTTTGTTGCGTTCTACTAAACTCAGCCAAAATTAACCCCAACCTCGCCTTCACATGGGTGGAGGGGGGCAACATTACAATTTCAAATAGGAATCCCCATTTATTATTGCATTTTTGGATTGCCTATATAAAAAAAGGAACAACCTTCAAAACGATTATTATTTCAAAACATATGCTGATATCTTCAACAATGAGAGTTGTCCTCGAACGTTTGATTATCTTTGGAAAAACTCATTAGAATGAGAAGATGTGCTCAACTGATGACCTTCCTTCTCACTAGCGAATCGAAGGAATGAGATACTCTGCAATACTTCCATTATTACAGTATTCGAAATATTACACATTTTGTTTCGTTTCAATCCTCAATACCGATTTTGGTTTGATAAGCTTTGTTTTTCAAATATCCCCTAAATACAAAGTAAAAAAATTAAGAGGGGTCAGATCAGGTGATCTTGGTGGCCACTCTATCATGTCTCCGTCAAAAGCATGGTTCATGGGTATAATATGTATTCAAATAATTTCAGTGTTAATTATTATGTATTCTTCCGAAGAATATTTGACAAATAAAGTCTGCTATGAATGGAAAAAAATGTTTCGGACAAAAACTACGTTTTTTTTTTCAATTCAAAACCGAGACTTTTCTATTTGAAAAGTACCGAATGTAGTGAAAATTATGCCGAGACGAAAATGAAGACGATATATTTTCTGATTCAACTAAAATTTAGCGAAAAGAAAGAGGGAGGGCAGGGAGGGGGAGAGAGGGGTATCAGGAAACCGAAGTTCAAAGTAAATTTCCTGTAAACCACGCTCGTCGACGTTTACGGGTACCTAATTTCACGCGAGCCGTCGCAGGCCGAGATGGCAGAACGACTTCCTAAACCTATAAAAAAGAGGTAACTCATCAACGGCGTAAAATTGTTTATTTACATGTATTACATTTACTAGATAAGGCACCGAGTCTCAATTGTCATGCTGTTGCTGCCCACACGGGGACAGACTAGCGCTGGGCAAAATCCACCTATGCGGTAAACGTCGCATGCGGGTAGGCGTCCCTTACCGATGAGAGGCTATTTCAATATTGTAACTAAAAAAACTAGTGCCTATTTTTTTAAGTTCAGTTTAATAATATGCTTATAAAGACAATTTCAACATCGTGGTAAACCGTGTTCACAAATTCACCAGTTGTTTGAAAGTTTTTTTTTCTCTTCAATTTCATTTATCTCAGATTCACTTTTATTGTTTTAAAATAAGCAAAAACAGTGATCAGTATTTCACGTGCGTGACATTACATCACAGTTTAAGCGCATATTTCTTGCCCCTGTACACCCACGCCACTGTCCGTGAGTAGAAATTTATCCCGAACGAAGTCTTCGCAGGAACCCGGGACTTATAATGTACTGATGTTAGCGACAACAAAAAACTGTTAGTGATACAAACAACTGTGCGAAATTCGTGAAAATAATGCGCGTGTTGTGTCGTCCTCTGTCCATGTGAACTATTTTGAATACGCATTTTAACTTCAGTAGATGTGGAACGATCATTTTCCCTCTACGAACATATATACAGGCCAAATCTCTCACGTTTAACGATAATAAATGCAGAAAGACTACTGGTCGTGACAACGTACGCTCAACGTCTTTTTGATCTCTTATATGTCATCTTCCGTCAATAACATGACGGATTACGAGTCCAGCCCTGCGTTACAGCACACATTCGGAACCTTAATCATTACTATGAGCAACCGACATTTTCCACGAAATGGCTATATTAGTATCGAGCTGTATTCAGAGCTGTAGCCATATGCGTTACCGAGAGACTGATTTTTCAATGAAAAAACAGCATTTTTTTCATGTTAATTGTTTATAACGAGTATTTAAATAAATTAATTATTGCAATTTTACGCCAAAATTTCATAAAGTAGGTACCCAAGAGTCTAAAAAAATACTTTTGTACCTATAGATAGGGCAAAAGGTGTCAGAAATATGAAAAAAACGAGAAAAAAATAGGTGGGACATATATGTCCCACTGCCCCTGAAGGGGTTAAATTCTGACGCCTATAGCGGCCCCTCGTGCGACGCCCCTCGCGCAGTTGGATTCTGCCCGTCCCAAGGCGACGACGGCCGAATAGATTTTGTGCCGGAGAGTGGGACATGCATAATGCAATCAGCCGAGCAGTACATTAACACTGATTGCTCCTAATTCGAACTTCCGCCCGCGACCGTAGAACACCGGCCGAATGTAGAGACGTACATACATATACATATGTATGTTACACACTTACGGGTACGTATGCTATGCGCGAGTTGACGTTGAGTGGTGCTTCACATCGCTGACGTAAAATATCGATGAGGAAAAGTCGATGGCTGGACACCAACTCGAATTTATAATAGTAGTAATGTAAAAGTGTGCTAAAACGCAGGGTCGGACTCCGGAATCCGTCATGTTATTAACGGAAGACATGTGAGAGATCTAAAAGACGAGTAAAAATGTGTTAATAACACAGCACCACAAAAAAATAAGTGAAACGTACCTCTGACCAAATTTACATTTGTTGTATTCAAAGTCATATGACTCTGATTGTAGTGATGTGATTGAACTGTAAGTTAGAAGTTGAATACAACAAACGTCATAGCGGAGCTCCGACGAGATACATTTTTAACCATAACTCCCACGCTATTAGTCCGATCGCGACCAAATTCAATAGCACTTGAAACCACATTAATTGTAATGTGAATGGCAATTTTCATCGAAGTCCGATGAATAAAAATGCACTTGTGGTGGGCCAAACGACATTTAAGTTTTAAATCCTGACTACCCCGTAATCCATCGGGTCAGTCCTAAAATTTAACTATAAGGAATACTAATGAGCACCAATATTTACACAAAATTTCATCTCAATCCGATCATTACTACGTGAGTTATAATGCGTTAAAATCTGCGTACACACGAACGGACATATGGTACTTATGTACGTTCATACGTACATACGTAAGTATGTATAGTGATTTGGTCTGTGTATATGGTTGTAGAGGGAAAATGATCGTTCCATATCTACTGAAGTTAAAGCTACAAATTCAAAATAGTTCACGTGGACATAGGACGACACACTACGCAGTTTTTTGTATCACTAACAGTTGTCATTTTTTGTATCAGTACATTATTATTTTTTTCAACAGAGGACAATGCGCGTGTTACTACTATTACTTACACTTTTAACCGTTGTTGTCAAAACTCATTTATTAGCCATTAATATCGAGGCTGAAATATCTGAAACACCTAAAGTTCGTATCAGAACACGATATTCGAATATAAACGTCTTTTACACTCTTGGCGATCACGAAATATATATATCAACGATTGCAAGGAATGCATAAAATATTTAATCCGTCTATTGTAAAATCATCGTAATTTTCAATAATCTGTTTCAGTCTATTTAAAATAAAAATGGTAACGACTATGCCATTATTGCAGAAATCCACAAAAAATCAAGTAACATGTAAATACAGTACACGAACTCCCGAGTTAATCACTCGCGACAAAAAAAATTGTCTCCAATGCGGCGGTCGACCCGTTTACACTGACGGCAGGTAGAAAACTAGATTCACCTATAAACATCGGAATATCTCGCGCTGTTTTATGGATAAATGTATTAAGGCATTCTCTATTCCCGCACGGGAATTGGCGGATAGGAGTCCAGTGCGCGTTCTACGCACGGTCAGTGCCGTCGGTATACAGGGGCAAGAAGTATGCGCTTAAAATATACGGCTTATACTTTAATAATCATCGAGTTGTATAGTGCCGGCTCTGCGTTACAACATACTTTTCCGGACCCTAGTAATAATAATAATGACAAATAATGGTATAATAACAAGCTCGACCACACACAGCTGAAGAGAGATTTCCTGGAGAAATATAAAAGCCGCGTGACAATCGCGTGGGTTGACCCAGTACTGACATACTCTTTCGAAATAGTTAAATGGTCCATTACTGACCTCGACAAACTCGGCCGAGATACTGGAAGATTTGTACGGATTTTTTTTAATCAACTTTTCTATTAGTTTTTCTGGACAACCGTTATTCGAAGTTGTATTCGTTATTTTTTTTCTCACATTCAAACCTGTTTATTAAGAGAAGCTTAATAGAAGGTGTATTAAAAAATGGAAACTTGCTAATTTGTGTTGAAAATAATGATGGGTCACTACGGATATATCCGGTATCCTTTAGGAATACATCAAATTCTTATTTTCACTATTTCTAATAACTAATAAAGAGCCATCCAAAAATAAAGTTATAAAATCTGGCTATGAACGAGAGAGATGGAAATAGCGGATATGTAGAAACTCAAATCGAAACTTCAGACTTGGACACAGCTGACAACGGACACTTTTGCAAAACTTCAACACGCCTACGGAGATAGTGTTTTTTCAAGAGCAAAGTTTTTCGGTGGTTTAAGGCATTTTCAGAAGGAAAAGAGTCAATTGAAGATGAACCACGCAGCGGAAGGCCTTCATCTTCAAGAACCGATGTAAATGTCGATAGAATACGGTATCGTGTGCGCTCAGATCGTCGGTTGACGACAAGAATGATCGGGGAAGAGTTACATTTGAATCACACCACTGTCCATCAGATTTTGACTTTGACGAATTGGAGATGAGAAAAATCTGGGCAAAAATGGTTCCAAAAAACCTATGGCAAGAACAGAAGAGAAAGGTGTCTGACTTTTTGGAATATATTGAGAATGATCCCCATTTTATGAAACGTGTCATTACTGGTGATGAGACTTGGGTGTTTGAGTACGACCCGGAAAGCGCCAAAGCATGGAATGGCACACTTCAAGCTCTCCAAGCCGCAAAAAACCAGAATGAGCAAGTCGAAGATCAAACGCATGTTGATTTGCTTTTTTCAATAGCTAGGGAAGTGTCACAAAGAGTTTGTGCCTCCAGGCCAAACAGTAAATCAACACTTTTACAGAGAGATTCTTGAAAAACTTCGAAAAAGGGTTGTGCGTGTGAGACCAAACATCAAGAACAACTGGATGTTGCATCACGACAATGCGCCTTGTCACACAGCCATTTCAGTAAACGGGTTTTTAGCCAGTAAACACATTCCTGTGGCTCTTCAGCGTCCTTATTCGTCTGACTTGAGTCCTTGTGACTTTCTTCTCTTCCCGAGATTGAAAAAATCACCTCAAGAAACGACATTTTGGGACCATAGAAAACATTCAAACGGCTGTAACCGACCAGCTGAAGGATATTCCAGTATATGAGTTCCAGCACTGCTGGAATGGAAGAACCGTCTCCAGCATTGTGTGGCATCCCAAGGAAATTATTTTGAAGGAGACAATACTGAATTGTAATTCGAATAAAAATAACATAAAAAAAAACAGTCTCATTACTTAATTTACACACCTCGTATTTACCCAAAGAATCTGTAGTTTCGCTGTGGCCCCTTAGTAATGGGACACTCTGTATATTATTTTGATATGTTTTTGGTTTATTTGCAAAGAAGATATAGTATTTTTACTTGACAGAAATGGGTAAAAACTGTACCTAATTCCATAGATATGCAATATTATCGTATTGTAAAATTGTGTTTATAGACGATACGAGTCCTAACAACTCTATGTTCGGACAAACGCATTTTTTCAAAAAACATTATTCACTGCCATGCAAAAATTTACAACCACGTTTTAAAAACCTAAAATATATAAAATTACATACATTTGCAAGATAATATTATGCTAAAAATTATTATTAGCTTGGATTTGTTATGAATTTATGTCCAAAAATATAAAAATCTGCAAAAAATGCTAACAACTAAATGTTCGTGATATCGAGAAACCTGTAATAAAAATGAATAAAAATTTGTTGTTGCCGAAGTAACCATTAATTTCACGATTAGATGTGTCAGTCACAGGTGATTTCTGGTAGTTTTTGCGAATATTCGTTATTTTTAAATAAAAATGGGCTGTGGACGTGCGACTGATCAAAAAATTGGGGCAGCTCATTGTAAAAAATACTGCAGTCGCAAAAACATTCGCGAAATTGCGGAAGAATTGTGCTTTTCAAAGTCTACTGTTGAGGACATATTAAAGCATTACCGCTTATACTGGAAATTTGGATGTGCAAGGTAAAAGTCCTGGAAGACCCAGACTTCTTACTGAAAGGAGCCAAAGGTTGTTGGTGAAAATTTGCAAAAAAAGTCGACGGAACACCTTAAGGGATATAACAGCGCACTGGAACTCTGAAACAGGAGAAAGGCTATCCCGCGAATGTTGCAGAAAATACATTCATCAGCCTGGGCTCAGTTTTTATAAGGTATTACTATTTTATTTTTCAAATTTTTAATTTTTCCATTTCCGTAAATGATCGTAGGCTAAAGAAAAGCCTTTATTAACTGAGCCACAACAAAAAAATCGACTGAACTGGGCCAAATCGAAGGTATAGTGGACTATAGAAGACTGGTCAAATGTAATTTTCAGTGACGAGTTCAAATTTGATGTCTGCGTAGGCGATCATAGAAATTGAGTACCTAATAAGACCAAAAAGTGAAGCTTTTCATAAGGGTGTCATGATTTGGGGATGTATGTCCGCTAAAGATTTGGGACAGTATGAGGTTATAGCGGGTACCGTCAACGCTGACAAATATTTACAAACACTTACGAATAGCTTATTACCGACTGTTCAGGATATGTACCCAGACAATAATTTCATATTCCAATCAGACGGCGCAGCTTCCCATACTGCAAAAAAGACGCAAAAGTGGTTCGGGGAACAGCATATTAAAGTCCTATCGTGGCCATCAAACAGCCCCGACCTAAATGTCATTGAAACACTGTGGCATAAGATAAAAAGAGTTTTAAGAGATGAACCTCAAAGAACGGTCCCTACTTTAAAGGAAAACATCGAAATTTGGGACACCTTTTCACCAGAACTCTGTCGAGGCTTGGTTGAAACAATGCCTGCAAGAATTCGAGCCGTAATTAAGGCAAAAGGTGACGTAACGCCTTATTAATCCTTAATTTTTTTCCGAACATTTAGTTATTTTGTTACATTTTATTTGTTTTGTTAAGTCGTGACTTTGTTAATTTGGTTTTTTGAAAACATTAATTAGAATATAGTTTTAAATTCTTTAAGGTAACCAGGTCACGAATGATGGTTAAAATGGGCTTTTTCACGCGTTTAGATATTTTGCTTCTGTTCAGTTGGTATTTAAGATATAAACTCGCGGTTTTAACCATGCTTTAGAGGGCGAATTACGGATGAAAATGAGTACTAAACAAACCCTGTGACTTTATTAGTGTGAAAGTTATTAAAATTACAAAATGTCAAGAAAAAAATAAAAAAAGATAAAATCAACTTATTTAGGTACACTTTTCTCCTTAACCACTGGTGGTATCTGCTCCAAATTGATGGTGAACCTGAAACAAGAGTAAGGCAACATTGTATACCTAAAATTTTCAACCTTTTGCCTAAATTGCAATTTTTGTACCTTTTTTCCTTGAAAAAGTCAAAAATCACTCTTTAAAAAAAATGCATTGGGATTTAAAATAAAGTTAAAAATGGAATACAAAGATGAATTTAGGTATAAAAGATGAAGGACATAAAGGATAAGCACTGTGCAAAATTTCATCAAAATAGGTTGAATAGTTTTTTTGCAAATGGTACCTCAAGGTCAAAAAAGGAACTTACGGGGAAAGGCTAAAGAAGTAAGGCATGGGGTGGAGGGACTCTAGAACTGTCCTGGGCCATACATATCTTCTGCTAAAGCTTCCTCCTCATCTCTCTGTCTTTTCCTATTTCTAGCTGCTATCCTGCCTTCTTTAGTAGATGCTTGGGCCACCTTTTCAGCTTCTTTCACCCGTTGCTCATCCAACAAGCGCAATCCTGTTTCCAGGTTACATCCTGATTTTATCCCCATTTTTTCTAAGACTGCTTTCCTGCTCTGCTTTCCTGCTTTTTGGGGTTAAATAGTCGCGTTGGTATAACATGTCATACATTTTCTGAAAGGGGAAAGCGCGGGCTTTCAAATAGGACTGTTTTTAAAAAATCGATTTTTTTGACCCCATTCGTGACCTGGTTACCTTAAGTTCTTACGTACTGTAAGCTGCATTAGTCAATGTTTGCTTCATTATACATAAAAACAGTCTAATACGCGAAAAATGCGTTTTACCGAACATATAGTTGTTAGAGCTCGTATAACCCTGGCGGAGTTACAACCCGGAATGTTAAAAAATTACACGTCCGGGCGTATCCGAGACACGCGCCCCCTTCGACAACAATCAAAGCCGTTATGCCTATACGTATAGTTAGCCGTCGCAGCTGGGGCACGCGTCGCAGATTAAAAACGTCCCCGCGCACAGATCGCGAAATTACAGCAATCGAGCGGAAGAAATTACACGTTTGCCGACATAACGGTTTTCGGGGGTACGGAAAAAATAGCGCGCCCTGAAAAGATGTAGGGCGTCGAACGGTCCCCCGGCTGAACGAGCTCGCTTCTTTGCCCGAGTATCGGATGACACGGCCGGCTGAATGCGCGATTTTTTTTAGCGGCGTTTTGTTGTCCCGGGTGGGAGGTGCCGGCTCCTTCCGGACACCCTGTCTCTCGGGCCGGTTTCTGGAGTGCCGCCGCACCCGAGACCGGGCGGTTTTCTCTGCGCCGAAACCCCTTTTCAAGAGGCAGGTACGCGCGTGGATCTGGTAACGCCAGATATTGCGTATGTACCTACGGGAACGGAGATCTGCTCGTATATATTTTAATAGTCCAGGCGATCTATGTTTCGGACTGACAAAATAGTCCATAGAAGAAGTCTCAACGGTTTCATGTAGAGGGAACCGTCCTGATTAAAGATCCGAGAAGGCGGAATCACGCCAGTGGCCGCATCATGTTTTAAATAAACAAATTATTTCAAGTCGAATTATCTCGAAAAGTATGCGTCTTACGAAAAATTACACCGGCACACAAAAAAAAAGTGGTCATTACTTTTGACCAGACCCATCTAGGGTTATGTATTTCGATGCACTGAATCCGAATTTGAGGTCGGTTTAACCCGTACACCCCCAAAATTTTGAGTAAATTGCAAAAAAAAAACGCTAAAAATCGCTAAAAATGGCAAAAAAATGCAGTTATGCAAGCGATAAATTTTTTTACGAACTAGTTCAAGTATGTTTATTATGTATTTCGATGCGATGAATCCGAATCTGAAGTTGAGTTAGCTTGTCAACCCTCCAAATTTAGAGTAAATTGCAAAAAACCGCTAAAAATCGTAAAAATTTATGAAAACGAAAAAAATTTTTTCGAACTAGATCTAGTATGTTTTTTGTGTATTTTGATGCGCTGAATCCAAATCACAAGTTAGCATTTAGCGGGTAGACCCTTCAAAGTTAGATTAAAATGCGAATAACCGCTGAAAATTGCTAAGAATTCGTGAAAAATTGCAATTATGCAACCGAAAAAAAAAATGTTAAACTAAATCAAGTATTTTTCTTATGTATTTTGATGCGCTGAATTCAAATCCGAAGTCGGTTTGGCTTGTACACCCTCCAATTTTAAATAAATTGCGAAAAACCTTTAAAAATCGCCAAAATCGTAAAAAATGAAGTCATGAAGTAGTAGATAATATCAAAAAATAGTATTGTTCTTACTCACAGTAATAAACAAACCATGATTCCTTTCAAATTATACTATAATATCTATAGATTGTAATTAGAATTAAAAAAACGACCTTCCTTGATTTTACACTGTTCTTCGCTTGTATCGAATACAGTGAAGAATAAGAACGATTTCATCAAGACATAAGTGAAATGGAGAATTGGTATCAAGGAATATGGAATGTCAACATGATGGCCAATTTTTGCTGGACTTTAAAGAGAGAAATAACGAGAGAAAATAGAAAAACGAAAGAGAAACCTACTGCATAGAACATTCGAAGAAAAACGAGTTCGATACAAGCGAAGAACGGTGTAAAATCAAGGAAGGTCGTTTTTTTTAATTCTAATTACAATCTATAGATATTATAGTATAATTTGAAAGGAATCGTGGTTTGTTTATTACTATGAGTAAGAACAATACTATTTTTTGATATTATCTACTACTTCATGACTGTTTTTTACGATTTTTTGCGATTTTTTGCGATTTTTAGCGTTTTTTCGCAATTTATTTAAAGTTGGCAACAAGTTCGCTTGGTATACAAGCCAAACCGACTTCGGATTTGAATTCAGCGAATCAAAATACATAAGAAAAATACTTGATTTAGTTTAAGAAATTTTTTTTCATTTGCATAATTGCAATTTTTCACGATTTTTTAGCAATTTTCAACGGTTATTCGCAATTTACTCTAATTTTGGAGGGTCTATCAGCTAAATCAACTTGTGATTTGGATTCAGCGCATCAAAATACACAAAAAAACATACATGATCTAGTTCGAAAATTTTTTTTTCGTTTTCATAACTTCAATTTTCACGATTTTTAGCGATTTTCAGCGGTTTCTTGCGATTTATTCTAAATTTGGAGGGTTGACGAACTATATTAACTTCAGATGCGGATTCAGCGCATCGAAATACATAATAAACATACTTGATCTAGTTCGTAAAAAAATTTCTCGCTTGCATAACTGCATTTTTTTGCTATTTTTAGCGATTTTTAGGGGTTTTTTGCAATTTACTCAAAATTTTGAGGGTGTACGGGTTAAACTGACCTCAAATTCGGATTCAGCGCATCGAAATACATAACCCTAGATGGGTCTGGTCAAAAGTAATGACCCCTTTTCTTTTTTTGTGTGCTAGTGTTATCAAGAGACAAAAGTTGTTTATTATTAAATTTCCCATCGAAATATGTGGTTCCGATTATTGCAAAATTAATTTTTTAACGAGAAATCGAGCAAAATTTGCGAAAAAAAAAACGTTTTTAAATATATTTAGTTATCTCGATTAATAATAATCGTATCGTCATGAAACTTTCCAAAAAAGTTGCCTTTTTAATTGTTAATAAGCTCCCGCAATCGACATTCTGTGCGATAAATAGTTCCCGAGTTATAATCAATTGAATGCGGAAAATCGCTAATTGTTAACAATTTGTTATAACAAAATAGGGGCTTTTCACAATTGCCAAAATTTTTTACGCAAACAGTTGGATGTCCTTTATCATATGCCGTATGCGGAATATCGATAAATTAATTATAGCGTTGTTTATAACAAATTTTCTGGAGGTATAGTTTTTTACGCGATGTATAAAACCTCGTACATAGTAGCAAAAGGAAAAATCCGTAGTGAAAATGATTTGCAAGTGAAAATACTTCAAAAAAACGCACATTTAAAAAAAATGTTGCTAAGTTATTTTGTTGTTGAGATATTTAACGTCAGTTATAAGTTTTGGGCTCATATCTCCGCTCCTAATAAACTTTTCGACTAGCGCTTCGAAGCAACTTTTAGCTTATCTCATGAGCTATATATTCCTAAAATTTGAAAAGTCTGCGGTCATTAATTACGTCGCAGTCGCGTTATTAACAAAGCTTATTAACAAAGTTTATTAGGAGCGGAGATATGAGCCAAAAACTTTGACGTTAAATATTTCAACAATAAAATAACTTAGAGACATGTTTTTTTTTATCCGCATACGGCATATGATAAAGGACATCCAACTGTATGTGTAAAAAAATTTTGGCACTTGCGAAAAACCCCTATTTTGTTATAACAAATTGTTAACAATTCGCGATTTTCCGCATTCAATTGATTATAACTCGGGAACTATGTATCGCACAGAATGCCGAGTGCGGGAGCTTATTAACAATAAAAAAGGCAACTTTTTTTGGAAAGTTTCATGACGATACGATTATTATTAACCGAGATAACTAAATTTGTTTAAAAACGTTTTTTTTTTCGCAAATTTTGCTCGATTTCTCGTTAAAAATTTAATTTTGCAATAATGCAATAATCGGAACCACATATTTCGATGGGAAATTTAATAATAAACAACTTTTGTCTCCTGATAATTTTTCGTAAGACGCATACTTTTCGAGATAATTGGACTTGAAGCGAAAAAAACCTGGGCTCTTGAAAAAACCCTGTCTCCGTAGGCGTGTTGAAGTTTTGCAAAAGTATCCGTTGTGCTGTGTCCAAGTCTGATAGGACTTGGACTTCCAGCACTGTTTTCAACAATGGAAAAGTCGTATGGAGCGGTGTAGAGATCACCAAGGGGTGTACATTGAAGACGAAAAAGTGTTATGACAGCAGTTCAGTGATTTAATAGCCACACTTCGTATTTTAACCGGACCTAGAAAAAACTATGGCCATATTCCCCGGACTTACCCTACATAATGTCCAAGTTAAACCAGAACGAATCGAACGTGCCACGAGAGTTATATAACTTCCGTTGCAAGTTTACTTCCTCCGATTCGTCCCGATTTCAGTCCACTCCACCGTCCGCTTGATCGCCTCCGTACGATTGTCCGCTCCTACGCGTGTGACCGTTTGTTTCATCTCCGTAGGCTACCTGTCGTCTCGAAACGGGGCAAACGACATTTAATTACCCAATTTGCATGCGTAATGGCAGCCTAAATTGGCCCGTAACTCAGAATGTACGCAACGTTAATATTAATCATGCCAATAAAAATAGACGCGCGGTATTGTCTTCTAAACTAGGCAGGGGGAGGGTGGTTAGATATGTGGGCCATCATTAAAAGCTAATCAGTCGGCCGTAGGAAACAAATAAACGTCGGGACAAACGGAGACCGGACGGGGAGCGGCCTTCTTTTGTTTCCTCATCGAGTTTCGAAGATGCACCTCGATCTAAAGAACTGAATCGTTTCTCGAACAACTGAATCGAACAACTGTTTCATTCTTACTATCTTACCGACTCTTTTAGTCTCACAAATACTTAAAACCAGGGATGGCAAAAGTAGCGGTTCTTGCGATTCGGAACCGGTTCCGGAGCGGTTCCACCAGTAGAGAACCGCTTCCAAAAGTGGAACCGGTTCCATCCCGGAACCGTTTTTTAGAGTACAAGAACCGTTTGCTTTGGAAGCGGTTCCGCTGTTTTGGGAATTTTGGAACCGGTTCCAAAACCGCTCCTTTTCTAAACGGTAATGGGATGATTTCGTAAGAACCGGTACGAATACCGGTTCCGTACCGGTTCCTGGGGTATTTTTTTATTCTTATTGGTTTACCATTAGGGGCTGTCCGTAAATTACGTTACACTATGTATTGTGGAACACTTTTTAACCTCCCTCCTCCCTCACGTAATAGGATATAATATCGAAAAGCGATATACCTGGGAGAACGCTATATTCGGGAAGCGTTATGTCCGAGTTTTACTGTACTTACAAAAAATAGGAGAAAATATCGAATATATTATCTGGGCCAAGTATGGTCACATTTTTGGCACAAAAAATCAATTAAATTAAGGAGCTTCAGAGTGGTTTTTTCTACTCCGAAATATTTAACATTACAATTCGGGCTTCCGTCGATCAGATGAAGCAAACTAAAAGTCATTTAGTTGATTATAATTTTTATTAACTATCACTTTTATGTTCAATAACGAACGTGGAATATGGAAATAAAAATATTAACATAATCAAAAATACTAACAAAAACAAACAATAATTATTTTAGGATCACAACAATCCAAAACGTTACACAACCAACCTAGAGGGATGCACACACTTTCGGTACGATTGTGATCTGTAAGGAAGGGAAAACTAACTATTCGTGACGTAATTTACGTCTCACCCCTAAACGGTGCAATCTTCTCAAAATCTAACCAAATTTTGACTGGCGATCAAAATGATTCGTTTATTCCTTCATAAAAAGCATGTTTAACCTTACAAAAGGGGTCCTTTAATATCGCCGGGTACTGCGTTTCGACCGACAATAACGACGTGTGTGTGCAGATTTTGAAGCCGTAATTAAGTTTAACCAGTGTACTCCATTAAGAACTTTCTGTAATTTTTTGAAAACCTCATTTCGCGATCCCTAATTCTGCCGATATAGCCGTTAGTCTAATATTATCTCCTCTTCTTGAAATTCTGTATTATAAATTGCACAAAGAACCGGTTCCTATCTAAGAACCGCTTCCAGAACCGGTTCCAAACGAGAACCGGTAAAATATTTTTTTTGGACCGGTTCCATCTTTTTTAAAAACGGGAACGCTTCCAATACCGCACAAAAATGTTAACTGGTCCTGATTCCAGAACCGTTTCCAAAATAAAACCCCGGAACCGCTCTTGGAAGCGGTTCCTTTTTGTGACAAAGTGGAAGCGGTTCTGGAAGCGGAACCGTACCGCTTTTGAAGAACCGGTTCTGTTGCCATCCCTGCTTAAAACCTATTTAACGATGATATACGGTGAATAGAAATTATAGCGCTGAAGTAGTTTCTTCCGGGTGTTGCCGCGGTCGTCCGACTTGTCTCGACGTTTCGCTGATCATGTTGTCAGGTTCTTCAGAAGTTTTCCAAAGACTTTGCAGTCTACAAGTCTTCCCAAGACTTTGTAGATGGATTCGTTCTGGTTTAACTTGGACATTATGTAGGGTAAGTCCGGGGTAGATGGCCATATTTTTTTCCAGGTCCAGTTAAAATAAAACTACATTTATGTAGATTGTACTTATTATTTTTAATTAAACTTTGAATTTTATAAAGGGTGGGACATCAGATGGTTTCTTTTTTGAAATTGCTATTAAAACTACATCGTTGAATATTTTTAAATGACTGTTGTTTTATTCAAGAAAGTATGCAGCAATTCAGCAATTCTCCCAAATATTATTTGTGACTTTTTCAGTAAATATATAGACAGCAAATTGTAAATACTTGCACAGCAAATACAGAGAGCCAATTGTAAATTCGACTTTCATTTCACAAGTTTCTATTCGACATTTTCTCAATGAAGAAATCGCAATTATTGTGATCATTTATCACTGTACCCGTCATTACAACAGTAATCAAGAACCTATACATTTTAGTTGGTGATTGATAAATATAAAGCAATTGATAATTAACAACAATTTCTGTTTTACATCCACATCCCTAGTCTAATTGTAATATTTATACTTTTAATGTGTCATATTTTTTGTGTTTTACGTTAGCTGCACTCATTAATATTTATAAAATCACATTTTAGATCAATATCTAAACGCACAAAAAACTGATAAGGAGACACAGCATATTTGGTTGTTCTTATAAAGTACGAGGTGTGGTTATTAAATAACCGAACTGATGCTGCTACCAGCGCGCTGCGACAAGTTTGAACAGAACTGTGTCTGGTGATACTTTCCCCATCCTGAGCTCGCTGGACAAGCCAGTGGGTCGCTCAGTTTGACTGTCGCAGTCGTTTGAATTAGTCTACGCACCAGTGCCACGTCGAAAAGTGTAAGTGTTCAGATGGAGCAATGGGTTAATCTCAAGTTTCTTGTTAAACTGGGGAAAACTTTTACAGAAGCTTATGCAATGTTAAAAGAAGGGTACGGGAATGAATGTTTATCCCGCACACAAGTTTTTGAATGGTTTAAAGAGGAACGTGAAACGACCGAAGACGATCCGCGCCATGGACGACCCTCAACGTCAAAAACGGACGAAAACATTGAAAAATTTGGTAAATTAATCCGTGAATATCGTCGTTTAAGCATGCGAGGGCTTGTTGAAATAACAGGAATCGACAAAGAATGTGTTCGCCATATTTTGCATGAATCGTTCAACATGCGAAAAGTTTGCGCAAAAATGGTGCCAAAACTCCTCACTCCCGTGCAAAAGGAATCAAGAATGAACATTTGCGCTGAATTCTAAACAACATTGACACTGATCCAGGCTTGGTATACACGGTGACACTGAAGGGGACAAGATTCGAAAGTGTGGAAGCGGTTGAAGCAAAAGCGACGGAGGTTCTGAACCAGCTGACAGAAGCGAACTTCCAGCACTGCTTTCAACAATGGAAAAGTCGTATGGAGCGACGTAGAGGTCGCCATGGGGATCACATTGAAGGCGAAAAAGTTGCTACTGTTCGGTTATTTAATAGCCACACCTCGTATACCACAAAACAGTGGTATTAAATTACTCTGAATAACTTCTAATCGACCTACCTTCTTTTCAAATTAATATTTTTAATACGATATATACTTTTTAGTTAAAGAGAAAAATATAAATAATAGTACATGTAACATCGTAATATTGTAAATTAGATTACAAGTCACAAGGCAAATAAAACATGTTATTAAAACCGAACTATTGCTAATGTCATTGTATTTAATTTACTACAAATTCGAAACATTGTACAAATACGAGGTCAATTTAGACCATTTCAAAGTGGCTGAACGATTTTCAACAAGGTTCAACTTTCAGAAATATCCGTCTATAATGTAGAACTATCATTAACCCACACTAAAATAACTATACAAATTACTATCCCCTACCCATAGGCAACCCAAAATACATTAATGCGTCCGACATTTAGTATTCTAATATTGAAAAGGATCGTACCTCTGCTATATTTATTATATTTTAGATATGTATCTATAAACATTAAATCAAAAAGAAAAACGCCCACTATATTTGTTGCCATTTACGTGACGTAAAAACAATATATTCGAAGCCTAATACCATTTACTTGTTAACTAACTACATATGATTTATGTATATTACTGGTGCAGATAAAATTCACGTCAAGTGCTCTTTATTAATATTGCCATTTTTCAAAACAGTTAGTTAGGTAATTAAAAGTGTGTAATTAAGAGTAATTTTTATTTCCTAAAACAATTGGTTATAAAATTTTCCTGAGTAAAATTTAACTACTATCTTTTCATGTAAAGTAGTCCATAATTATTGATCACTTGTAAAACATTTAATACAACCTCTCTGATAGAATACAAATTACATATTTTTTAACCATTCAGAAACCAAGAGTATTAGTCAATTTTAATAAAAAACACATACAGTGCCTTCAAAAATTCATTCTTTATTCTCCCTTTATATTTTTCTCTATTAATGGCGTGTCATTGACAGTTGTCAAATTAATTCAAAGTCCAATTATTGCTCAATATTATGAAAAGGAACCCAATGAAATGATAAATAAGATAACAGTGAATATCCATTGGATTCAGAAGGAGGAAAATCAAGAAACAGTTGGGGAGATGCAATAGAAGAAGACGCAAAAACTTCGGGAATAAAAGACTGGAAGTCAAAATGTCAAGATAGAAAAAAATTGAGGAAAATCACAGAGATGGCCAGGACCAACAACAAACTGTAAAAACTAGGGAACAAGAGGCATGATCTAACTCAATTAATTGATTTAGAAACACTTTGGCATTAGTTATAATTAAAGTTGGCAGAAACATTGACAGTTGTCAAATTAATTCAAATTCTAAGTCCAAATCCTTCTCAACATTATGACAAGGAAACCCAATGAAACGATAAATAAGATAATGATAAGTGAATACCTATTGGATCCAGAAGGAGGAAAACCAAGAAAAAGATGTGGAGATGCAATAGAAGAAGGCGCAAAAACGTTGGGAATAAAAAAAAACTGAAAGTCAAAATGTAAAGACAGAAAAGAATTGAGGAAAATCACAAAAATGGCCAGGACCAACAACAAACTGTAAAAACCAGGGAACAAGAGGAATGATCTACCTCAAAAAATGGATGTAGAAATGCTTTGGCATTAATTATAATTAAAGTTGACAGAAATGAGTCGCCACAAAGGTGTATGCATCATAAGTGTAATGCACAAACTTTATTACAGCCTTTTGCACGTTTGTAATATTTTACTATGATATTATTTCACACTATTCAACGTAATGCATACAGCGCAGCTAATGCAACAGCACCAGCTAACACAGGATTACTGCAATCAAATTAAATTGAGGGAACCCCTATCACATGATATACGAGTTACCTATGTGTAGCTTCGCCGATAGCCAACCTTATAATCCTAAGGGTTGCACGACTCGATGAGTGTGATTATGATAAAGTTAAGTTGTGTGCACATTTACAATAAGCTGACATTACCACCCAAGTTTTTTTCTCCTTGA
Organism: Aromia moschata; assembly: GCA_029963805.1. Classification (NCBI taxonomy): domain Eukaryota; kingdom Metazoa; phylum Arthropoda; class Insecta; order Coleoptera; family Cerambycidae; genus Aromia; species Aromia moschata. Next base: position 1,513,969 of record JAPWTK010000035.1, on the reverse strand, counting down.
AACTATATCTGATGAAACCCTACTATATATTTATATATTTATTTTTAACCGAATGTGCTTGATATTATAATATAATAAGCTGCCAAAAACACTCTAATATATATTTAGTCACCAATAAAACCACTCAAAAACGTGAAAAAGCGATCAGTTACACTGAAATAATATTTTTTTCTTCATCCCTAGACTTACATATTTTCATACGTATATATTTGTATACTTATATATTGATATAGTTATAGGTAGAAATTCAATGTTTTACATTCAAATTCAATCGAACACATTATATTCAAGTATCGCTAAAAAAATTATTATTTATCTTAAATACAGTAATTCAAGTAAAAAACTAATAATTATTCTATGTAAAAAAAATTTAATTTGAAATAACCGATAAAAAGTCAATAACCGTTCCATAAAGAATTTTGAAAATATCACCCCTTTTGCTAGGGGTGTTTTCGGCATCTCAATCAATTGCGGAAAATTTTAGGGTACATTTTACAGATTTTACAGCGTGCTTCCGAAAAAAGATTTATCGTGTCGGAAAAGTCAATACCCACCTAATAACGAATTTCTGAAAATTTCACCCCCTCGCTAGGGGTAGTTTCGGCATCTCAATCAATTGCGTAACATTTTAGGATACACTTTACAGATTTTACAGGCTATTTACTAAAAAAAATCAGTAAAAAGTTCAATAACGAATACAAGTTCAATAACGAGTTTTTAAATATTTCACCCCCTCGCTAGGGGTAGTTTGGGTACCTCGATCGACTAGAAAGAATTTCAGTTGTATCCTTTAGAGATCAGAGAGCCTATTAAATGGGAAAAATTCATTATAATACCTGTGTATTCATCACTAAAACTATTATTTTATTACTGTCCCATATATGAGCCAGCCGGCAGTCTAAAGGTTAAACTAGTATTAACATAACCATTAAACATTTCTAAAACGAATTTGGCACCATGAAGCACTGCTAATTTGTCGTTACTAATTGGTTCGTATGAAAACAAAAAACGTAGAAGCAGAAAATAATAAGTTTTGGCTCAAAACGCTAGAATATACTGGCAGCTATAAGTTCTCTAATATTTGGCGGATGCGCCGTTGTTAAAAAAAAAACCTGTAACAATTGTGTAGTAAAAACTTTCTGAAAATGAAAGCATATATGAAGTTCTATTATCACCCACACACTCCTTTAAAGGATATATCGTTTACTTTAGGGTACAATAAAGTACATTTTTAAACCATTTAAAAAATGTCGATTTTATGAAGAATTATTTACAAGTATGTTGTGCACTTGGAATTTTCTCTAAATTTGCAGGATTTCCCAACTTTCTTGACAACAAAGCTGGGAAAATACTTTAACGCAAAGAATAGTGAATAATTGAATTTTTAATGTATCATATTTATAGTCACGAATATTTTATTTTATCACTTTTACAAATAATAATGATTAAAGGAAAAATTGTATATCTTCAATGATATATAATACATTTTTTAATACATATGACAAATAAAATAAATTATATTTAACATAAGAGTACCCACATAATATCGTTCCAAATGGTTTGTGAACAAAAAGTGGACAAAAAAGCGACAAAGACAGACAGAATGATTGTTACTATATTGCATTGGTCATGTCTTTCTAGATGCTTGCAGCAATATAATACATTTTTATTTATTGTTATGGCTTCTGTGAATACCTGATACTTTGGAATACATCAGATACTTTGAATTATATTAATTACTTACAAAATATAATTATGATATTTTTTAAGAATATAATGCATCTAAGATACAGTTAGTTACATGCAACTAACATACAGTGTCGATACTTAAAACTCTGAAAAACATCTTTTTGTAAGATGTTCCCAGTTCTGATCCCGGAAATGTTTCCACACGCATTTAGGTACAAGTTTACCGAATTGTCACATGTGTTTGTAACCTTCGAACGCGAAAAGAAAAAATACGCCAACAACGAAGGTTGTTTCGGTCACCCCGCTGAGCAAGGCGGCATTGTTTTTATCAAACGTCCATTACGTAAAACATTGACACGAAATGCCGCGGAGCATCATGCGAGGGACAAATGAAAAAACGCGCACCTCTCATAGAGTAAGAAACGTCTGTCGTCGAGCCAGAATTTCAGCGCTCTAGGACATCGGTCAGAGAGTTCATTAAGTTCGCTTTTTTGAGCCAGGTTACTAGCTTCCCGCTACTCTAAATGTTAATGGTTTTAGCCTTAAATTAAGGAAAAAAATAAACGAAAATTGTATGATCAGTTAAAAAAGCTGCGTCAATATTTTTTCTCCCTTTCTAGGAGAACCAGAATATTACATCATAACATAGTATAAAACAAAGTCGCTTCCCGCTGTCTGTCTGTCCCTATGTATGCTTAGATCTTGAAAACTACGCAACGGATTTTGATGCGTTTTTTTTAAATAGATAGAGTGATTCAAGCGGAGGGTTTATATGTATAATACATGCATAATATAGTAGAGAAACACTGATAATTTTAGAGGTTTCTAAAGTGATGTCGTGAACCGTGCGAAGCCGGGGCGGGTCGCTAGTGAGAAATAAAGTTACAAAATAATAATACGCTCCACTAGAAAGATAGGAGAATATAAATATTTCATCAAACGCTTTCTTTCGAAAAAAAAAAAATAAATAAGAAATGAAATAAAGCTATATAACGCATGATAACAAAATCACCAAAAGAAAAATCGTCATTAATACCTAATTAACTTGTAAGATATACTATACTTTTCTTCAAAACGAATGAATATGAATTTTACAATACAGTTTGGTACTAGGCTCCGTTGAAGTTGCACACGTTGTGTTAATTAGTGTATTCTACGTACGTCTGAGTATTTAGTTACTTACTTTTGTTTGGACAATTCAAATGTGGACACCAACTTTTTTAGACACAACTTTTCTTCTCGGCCTAGGCCGAAATAGTATGTTTTATAGTCGAAGTTTAGTTTTTCATTTATCGTCATCAAGTTTAGATCGCAGAAAAACTAGTATGATTGGCTAAGCCTTTTAACCGCCAATATCAGCTATGGAACATCCAAAAATAAATTCAGTGCTCATTATTAGGTATGACATTTTTTTAAGTCCTGAGACATGTCATTTTAGAATTAGAAATTGACGTGTCTCAGGATTTTCTAAAAAAAAATGCATAATAATGGAGCTACTGAATTTATTCCATTTGGTTGTTCCACACTGTATGTACTTCGTCAGCTGAGAATATGTTTTATTTCCTACCAGATAACATACACAACATACTATTGTTTCCATTATATGATCGAAAAATCTTTCCAGTTCCATTTTGCACACTCAATGTCACCCGCTTCTTGATCTATGCAGCGTGGGACAGAGAAAAAAATGGCACATCTCATGGCGATCTGTCGCCTAATGATAGCCTTCCGCTGACGCAACGGTCAAATTTAAAAAAGATTTGTTCGACGAAGGTCTCTCTCCTCCCCTCCACCCCCGGCACCCCGCACGAACTGGCGGATCCGAACACGCGCCTCGGAAAAACAACATGTCCGCTTGCAGGCCGACAAAAAGCCGAACTCATTTTTTTGTCGTTCCCGTTTCGTACGAATGTTTCTCGTGTACGTTTTCGGTGGATATCGATTTGTCTTCGTTACCGATAACTAGAGCAACAGATTATCGTTTCACTTCCAGCGGCGCCGAACATCTCGCCCGTAATTCATCGTGAATGACCGCCTCGGGCCTTGCCTGGTATGCCCGCAGGTAGTTTTAGCCGCTCCGCTCGAATACATGTACGTATTTTATTTATATAATATATGCATCTTTATTTTTTGAGTAATGGGCAACACGTACAGTATGTGATGGGGGTTGCCTCAATTTAATTTGATTGCAGTAGTTCCATGTCGGTTGGTCCTGTTGTACAATCTCCGCTGTATGCAACACGTTGCATGGTGTGATATAATTTCATAATATTATATGGCAAACGCGTGAAAGGCTACTAATTATTTTCGTATATTGCATTTAGATTTATTTTTTTAGAAATAAATTAAAAATTGTTACTCTACTAATAATTTTTTATTCGCATAAATATTTTTCTGTAAAATAATGCAGTCCAGTAGGCAGAGACTTTCATATGTTCTTGAAACATACAGGGTTAGTTTAGACGGTTCAGTGTGTATTTTTTTGCATAGAACACAATGCGCGGGGTCCGTAGAGCTGAAACCGTCCGCTAATTTTTTAAATTAACAATTTGTGAAAAAAATGTCGTTTTTTCACATTTTCGCTTATATATCCGTTCCTTGACATACTTTATATAGCACATGCATAATAAGAAGTTGTAGCCTATTGAATTTCCAAAATGTTAAGCCCAACCCGAAGTCTCCAAGTGCTATGTGTTAACTTGCAAATGACTGCTGAAGTTGACAAAGTGCTTTTTTTTACTATTTTTTTACTTCGAAAGTAGGGCGACTATGATCATGAAATTCTTGGAGTGACTGCTATTGTAGTATGAAGTTACAAAGAAAATTTCAGCTCGATTCGTTAATAACTTTTCGAGTAATAATTAACGATCGAATTTTTTTTGCAAGCCTTAATTATTAACAATGACGCCATTTCTTTGTTTATTGTACGATACTGACCGGGTTGGGCTAGAAATATCATGAATCTCTTCAAGTTTGCGGGACTTTTTGAGATTTTGAAAAATATTAATTTGGGCCAGTTTTGTAACGTTTTTTACCCGACTACCTTTTTTTGACGCGACGTATATATTATTTTAGCGTTGCCGCTTCGAAATTCTCGTAATTGTGATTATAATATCTTGACGCCCATTTTTTTTATATACGCGTCTTGAAGCGTACTTTCAAGACGTTTTCATTTGTCTTCTATAGTCCACGATACCTTCGATTTGGCCCAATTCAGTCGATTTTTTTTGGCCTCAGTTAACAAGGCTCATTAAAGTTTAAGGCTTTTTTTAGCCTACGAATTTAAGAAAATTGAAAAATAAAAAAATAATAAAATAGTATAAAAAACCTTATAAAAACTAAGTCCAGACTGATGAATGTTTTCTGCAACATTCGCGGGATGCCTTTTCCTGTTTAGTCCTTGCGCTGTTATCTCCCTTAAGGTTTGCCGACTTTTTTTTGCAAATTTTCACCAACAACCTTTGGCTCCTTTAGTAACAAGTCTGGGTCGTCCAGGATTTTTACCTTTTACATCCAATTTCAGTCTCGTGGTAATGTTTATTGCCCCAACAGTTTTTGCAAAGCACAATCCTCCCGCATTTCTTTTTTTGCCACTCATTATTTTTTTTGTTGCCATTAGTCCACGGCCCATATTTTAAAAAACAACGCACTACCAGAAATCACCTGTGATTGACACATATTGTGAAATTAATGGACCGCGGCAACAACAACTCTTATTTATTTTAGGACAGGTTTTTTTCAGTAGCATTTGTGATTTTTATATTTTTTGCCAAAAACAATCCAATATTTTCACATATTTTATATTTTATTTTTAGTTCTGTGATTTGTAAAATTTTTAGGGCTGTGTACAAGACCTGTTTAGTGTAAACATTTTTACTTCGCAGAGAAGAGAGCCAAGTAATTGTACAGGTATTTAATTGAACATACACAATTTAATACTTCTTTTTCCTACGACTTTAGTTTAATGACACGGTAGAGCTGTGCCCAGTTTACCATCTTGCGATAAACAGCCTTGCTAACCGAGCCTTCCACATTGAGCGTCTTACAACCTTTCCATTTAACCGGTCCCGGCCTATTGCACGTATATTTGATCGGAAGATATTCTGCGCCATATTGTGACGTACCTAATGTCAAAAGTACAGCTCACTCAGATGCCAATATGGCTTAGTCTACTTGGTCTGCGGTTGATACGTTACTGGCGTATGGACAATTTGAAAAAAAAAAAGGTTGCAAAAAGGTTACTCGATCACACACGGTTCTCTACGAGATAATTCTATGTAGGTATGTACCTACATGACACTGTCCACTCATGCGACATCTTACGACAATCGGGGTGAAAAATGATCCCGATTGCAGAAGGTGCGGAGAGGAGGAAGAAACCTCCCCTCCACATATTATGCGAATGCCCGGCGCTGGTAGCTGCCAGGTATTCGAACTTTGGGGCTATAACAATAGAACCAAAAGAAGTGACAGACGCTCCATTAGAAACTGTCCTTAAATTTCTTAAGGAAACAGGACTAATGGAATGACTAGACTATGGGGGCACAATAAGCATCGCTTAAGTGCACAGGGCATGTACCTACCCCATACGCAATCAATCAATAAATGTACCTATATAGTAAAACCTCGTCCTTACTGAATCGCCCGGTATACGCTACGGCCGGTAACAATTGCCTCTGGAGGAAATTCAATTGAACAAAAGCCGGCGACAAGTAGCACTAGATGATATTACGAGGACGCCAACTGTTACCGCGGCGTTGGCCCTAATAGAGACCCTTGTGGGCGAACGCTTTGTTGTCGCTTGTTTCTGTCCTGGAAACGCAAGGGAACTCCCACTCCTCCGGACACTCGATCGCGAGGGAAATAAAGAAGTCGCGAATGACCTGCAGGATTCGCGCAGATGGTCGAGATGTTGAAGTCGCTATAGTCAAAAAAACGACTTGAGTAAGAGTTCAGTGTTGCCAGCAGTTTCTAAATATAAAAACTAAATATAAAAACTGAATTTTAAGAGGGTTTACATTCAGAAACAAGTCGTCTTACGCAGATTTTACATTAACCCCTTAACGTCATTTTTGGATCATTTTTATGACCCCTACTTTCGGCTTATTGTATTTCTTAATTTCGACTTGGAAAAAAAATCGTGATACAATGGATTTGATAGTTTGAAGGACGTAGTTTCCGATGGTGACCATAAAAAAATTAAAAAAAAATGTTTACATTAAAAAATTGCATTTTATGCAAAAAAAAAACATGCTTTTTTAGAGTATTTTTTTTTAACCCTTAGTAGTCACACTTTCCCAGAAAGACGTAATAGTCAGACTGGGACCCAGACATCTTTAAATTGTTATAAATAATTGAATAATGCATTTTAAATAATTTAAAAAATTCCGGGGTATAATTTGAAACTATTTTAATGAAGAAAGTCGGTTTTAAATGAAAAATAAATTTTTAACAATGCAAAAAAAAAATTATACAAAAAAAAAACTCGAAAAATGACCTATTTCACAAAAATTTATATTTTATAACTTAAAAAAAAAATCGTTTTACAATCTTGAAACTACAAATATACTTTTAAGGAAATTCAATGGTTTTTGTGGCCGTTTCAAAAAGTATGCATATTTATTTAGCAGGATGAAGGAGCGATTTTGAATAAAAATATTAGACATTATTTAACGCAAATTCGAGGCAGCTCAGCATATGTCAGTATGTATACTCCGTGCACTGAGATGTGTGGAATTTGCGTTAAATAACGCCTAATATTTTTATCGAAATTATAAGCAGCTAACCTCGTCACGCGTTGAAAATGGAGCTGCATCGTTCTTGCGGCAGGGCCTCAATTGGTAACGAATAAAAAGTGTTATGACAGCAGTTCGGTTATTTAATAACCACACCTCGTACATAATGAATAGGCATTACTTTAAATCCTATCTACAAAAAAATCTATCAAAGTGAGCAACGCTGTGTCAGCTGTCAAAAAACACATTTCAAGTTAATACGTTGAAGAAAATTCAGCATTAGGCAGGCAGTGAGTCTACGAAAAACGTTTAGTGGTCTACAGGGCAAAAATGTTTGGGCACCTCTGGTTTAGAAGAACTTCAATCACTCTTGGCAAACACAGGAATCAAGATCCTGGCAATTTCCATTTCTATGAAGGTCCATTTTTATGAATATTACACAATGTTTGAGAATAAAAATCTTGCTCCTTTAATTTTTTTCAAAACTAAGATGCAGTCGATTTACCAAAACAAGGGAAAAAGTCATTTTTTTCATGTCGATATTAAGGGTGGAAAAAATTTTGTTGTAAATGTCTTGACAGGATTTTACAGCAAGTTTATTCCAGTTTCCGAAACTGCTCTTCAATTTCCTGTACGAGAATTGCTGAGATATCGATGGCTGAAGACAAAATGGTATTTTTTTGTTCAATTTCGAATATCTCCACGACAAATGGACGTAGCAAACGATTAAAAAAGGAAATTCAAGTTGAATAAGCAGGCTATTTGGTACAAACGGTCGTTTAACCAAAAAAAAATTTTTCCGAGCCCGTGGAGCAAGAAAAAGACAGCTAAAGATTTGGAAAAAATCCGCGCTATTTCTTCGGATTGCGTTAAAACCGTGACTTCTAAAAAATGTTGACCTACAGATCCGAAAACTAGAATCTTGGTGCTTTAAAAAATGCTTTTTTTTAAATTCGCGATATGACCATTTTTTACTTAGATACAGCCCGTCAAAAATCGGAGACAAATTTAGATTTTTTTTTTGCTCATAAGGGTGGAAATACAATTAGACTGACCAAAAAATCGATTTTTTAAAGAATTATTTTTTTCAAGAAGTTTTTATTTTATTAATACCAAACTTTGCACACATGTTTTGTTGACATTGAAGCGTTAAAAAAGAATTATTTTAATATTTTAAACAAAATGGCGGCTGTACAATGGAACAAGCATGGAAATCAATTGTGCGGATTCTGGACACCGCAATTTTAATCTGTAACAGACGAACCAAAAAAAATATTCACAAAAAAAGGGTTACTGTTAGTCTATAAACTATTAATAAGTTAAAAAAAAATTTTTGACAATTGGCACAACTTTTTTCGAAAAAAAAAATCGAAAATTTTTAGTCATTTTTGCAATAATTATTGAGTTTTGCAAAATAAAATTTATGATTTTAACTAGAGTTTAACTAGAAGCTAATGTCATAAAGAAGAAATCCTGAAAGTTTGAGCCAGATCGATTGAACCATTTTTGAGTTATAATCCGCATAAACATCGAAAGTGCTGTTTCGAAAAAAACGTGTTTAAAATTGTATCTACCTGAATAGGTATGATACTATTTACGCCTTAATCAGCGATGCCAGGGGCATACATTAGGCCTTCAGATTCTTCATAAAACTCATTTGTGCTTTGCTGAAGCTCTATGAATTCGATTTTAAAACATAGCAAGCATATTCTACGATACATTTACTATCTTTTTAGGTAAAAAAAAAAAAACAATCGATTTTTTGGACCCTCTAATTGTATTTCCCCCCTTATTTTTCATGAGTAGTGTAGTTCATCGACGTACTTTAAAATGTAGTTTGGAATAAAATCATAATTCGATATATCTCTATTAAGGCTTACATACCCCCATTAAGTCCTAATAAAATAAATGCCCGGCAAACAGGGTAAACGCTAGGTTTATATAATAGTTTAAAATACCCACCGAGTTTCGAAATTAACAAATGACTGCCGATCGCGCCGGATACGGGCGACGTTTTAAATATAATCGCATTACCTCGTACAACGATTTGGTTTATTAATAGATTAAAATGACAACGCCTATCAATCATTGAAATGCACGCGAAAATCGAATTACACGGTGGCAGGGGTGTGTTCTACACACGACGCGTGTTCTCGGAAAACAAACGATGGCCGTCGGCTTATCCCTCCGGGCACAACTAAGCAGTTTTGCCATCCGAAATTGATCGACTGTTCACAAATTTTATCGCTCGAACTAATTCGGACAAACGCATTTTTTCAAAATGCCTTGCAAAAATTTTCAACCACTCTTTAAAAACCTAAAATATATAAAATTACATACATTTGCAAGATAATATTATGCTGAAAATTATTATTAGCTTGGATTTGTTATGAATTTATGGCCAAAAATATTAAAATTCGCTAAAATGCTGACAACTAAATGTTCGGAAAATCGAGAAACCTGCCCTAAAAAATAAATAAAAATTTGTTGCCGCGGTAACCATTAATTTCACCATTAGATGTGTCAGTCACAGTCGATTTATGGTAGTTTTTGCGAATTTTCGTTATTTTTAAATAAAAATGGGCCGTGGACGTGCGACTGATCAAAAATTGCGGCAGCTCATTTCAAGTTTACTGTTGGGGACATATTAAAGCATTAAAAAAAATTATAGACAGTAGTTGAGATGTGTTATATTGGCCATGACCGTGAACCTTACAAGGTCAATTCAAGGTCAACTTAATTTTATACATGTAAATCACTGTTCTCTAATGTAGCCATATATGAAGAGTTCGAGCAACTTCAGATATAAAGTCAATTGGCTACCCGATGTCACCCAAAGGTCATGTCTGTTTACTTGCCCTTGACCATGAAACTTACATGGTCATTTCTAGGCCATTCCTGGGCATTTAGATTTTTTTTAGCGGGAACCAATATTTTTAAATGGTAAGGCTTATATACCAAGGATTCAAACAACCTCAAAAATAGGCAGTTACATAGAGAATTAGTTTTCTGTTATTCATGTACATATACATGTATACACCAGCCAGAAAGCTTAAGACATTTTATACGTATGTTAGAACTGAATTTTTCGTTCCGTATAGAAACTTTCTTTCTAAGCGGTTCTAAAAGGTTAAAAATCTACAGATATTGGTCAAAAGAATTGCTACGTACGTATTTTCGGTTGGTTGACTAAGAAAATAATATTGTTTCAGGTCCTTTTACCCGATTTGTAGTCCTTTGAAGGGTAGCTTACGAGCACTGATATTTTCCACTACCATTTATAGCAAAAGTTGTTCTTAGGGTAGATATTAATAATAAGAAGATTATTATTGTATATGCTTTTAGATTAGCTTAGTGAGCATTAACCTCAAACTAATGACCCTGAATTGACCTTGTAAGGTTCATGGTCATGGCCAATAAATACCTCTCAACAACTGTCTACAATTTTTTTTATTGAAATATTTCTTGCGGACTACTAATTCTCAGAGTTTATGATCTGCAAAATACATAAGGCATATTCAGTAATATAGCCAAATAATCAACCTTCATCCCTCTATACCTTGAATCCTAATCATAGGATATTTTTTGGTACATGAGAACTTTTGCTCAGAAAGTCGAGAACTATCATATAAACGTCATGCTTTAATCTACTTGACTTCAGGTCTATTATCATCACTATTTTTTTTAAGAATAGATTACAAATGAAATTCAGAAATTATTTAAGAGATGAGTATTTGAATTTATCTGACTTGTACGAATTTTGTGGTTGATATAGACATTAAAAAAAAACGTCATCAAAGTTGGCCAATAAAAAAAGACGTATTTCTATTCTTATTCGAATTTATAACCTTATTTACTTATCAAAACTGTCACATCATATGACAGTTATTGTTTATTTTACAAATTATGGCAGTTACTTGTCAAAAGTTTGACATAACCGAAAAGCTTAGACATGACCGCTATTTCTATCTCTCTCGTTCATAGCCAGAGTTGATGACGTTTTTTTTGGATGTCTATACATATAAAGGGTGGGCCATCTATTGGTTCCTTTTGATACTGACACGCTTGACATTTGACGTATATGTGGTGTCTAACCTCCGCTGTAAGAAATGGATCGTTTTACGCTTGAACAACGATGGGAACTATTGAAAAAATATTTCCAAAGTGAATGCTGTGTTGCAGAAACAGTGAGAAAATTGAGAACAATTTTTGGTCGAAATGAAGCTCTGTCAGCACCTGGTGTAAGAAAGTTCGTGAAACTGGCATGCTTATGGATAACAGAAGTCATCCACTTGCTCGTTCGGTGCGCACAGCTGAAAGAATTGCTGCTGTTGCCCAAAGTGTGCGTGAAAACCCAAGAACCTCAACTCGTCACAGAGAACAACAACTTAATGTCAGTCGCACTTCTCTGAGGAGAATATTGCATAATGACCTCGGATTGTTTGCTTACAAGTTGCAATTTACTCAATAGATAAAGGAAAATGGCCATCCACTTCGTTATCGCATCTCCGTGTGGGCTTTAAATGAGTTTGAAAATGACACCGATTCTAATCAAAAAATCATTTTTTTCAGACAAAGATCATTTTCATCTTGGAGGACATGTTAATAAACAGAACTGTAGGATTTGGGGTTCCGAAAATCCGTACGTAGTCATAGAGTAGCCAAAGCATCCTGCAAGAGTGACTGTTTGGTGTGGGTTTTGGAGTGGTCTGGGTGGGTTTGGACATCGTTGGTCTGTACTTCTTTCAAAATGAAGATGGTAACAGCGTTACAGTAAATGGAATGCGTTACAGAGACATGTTAACTGATTTTTTGTGGCCGCGCTTTTGTTCCAGCAGGATGGAACACTTGGACGAGCTTTGGTTCCAGCAGGATGGAGCAGCGTGTCACACAAGCGGTGAAACAATCGATCTTTTGCACATTAAATTCGGTAACCGTGTTATCAGCCGTTTTGGAGATATTAATTGGCCATCGCGCAGCTGCGATTTAACACCGTTGGACTATTTTTTATATGGGGACATGTTAAGGACCATCGTTACTTCAACGATCCACAAAACAATTGACGCAGTGAAGGAAAATGTCAATTGAGTTATTCGTGCAACAGAGCCACAAATAATCGAAAATGTACTGCAAAATTGCGTGAAAAGAATGAACTACTGCCAAGCCAGCCGCGGCGGCCATTTAACTGAAATTGTTTTTCATATTTAATGGGAAGGCATACTTTCTTGAATAAAAAAGCAACAATCATTTAAAAATATTCAACGATGTAGAATAGAATAGAATAGAATAGAATAATTTATTTGTCACTTATGCTGTTACATATAAACAGATGTGGCCGTCAAAACACTATGTATCACTAAATATGAGTAACATACAATTACTTAACAAAAATATTAGTACCTACATATAAAAATACATTAAAAACTTTTTACATAATTTGTAAACGTATATAAAAACTTTGGGTACTATAAATATACTAATTAATTAGTTTTTATTGGTTTAGAAAGTCATCTATAGAGTAAAAACATTTGGCGATTAAAAACTTTTTTAATTGTAACTTAAACATTTTGTGTGTTAAGAGTCTCCTCTTTTATATGCGTCGGAATTTTGTTATTAATGTATAGTTTTAATAGCAATTTTAAAAAGAAACCATCTGAATGTCCACCCTATATAATACAAAATCTATAAAATATAAGAGCTGCTGTTGACGAAACCCTCATTGGGACCCGTCGAAGTGCGGATTTCGGATAAAGAGCAAAGGGCCATAAGGGAAATTTAACATTGTGACTCCAATTCTCAAAATGGTATTTTTTCTTCGATGACCCATGATGACCTGCCACTAGCCCTAGAATATTATGGAAATCGATGCGCACAATTTTTTATAAAAAATTAAAATGTCAGATTCTTCAGCATTAGGTCTATGGCAGAAAGTCGAACTTTGAACCTCTTGATGACCACGTGGCTCATCGATATTGGAAATGAAACTTTCAGGGCCGAAAGATATTGTCATAAGACATATTTTGGTAAGGCGGCAAGTTGTAACTAATTTTTTTGTGGCCTGCTAGGTGGCGTCAAGTTTTTTGTTACTTTTTGTTAAAATTCCGCTAAAAATGGGTTTCCATCGATGCATTGGGACGAAAATGATCGAATTAGTTGAATTCTAATGTTGTAAAATACAGTGAAAAAATTTTATTCTTAAAACATTTATTTGTTATTAGATACTGAAAATGTATTTTACAAAATAAGATATACATTATTTAAAAAGTGAATCACATAGTTGTACATACTTTATACGAACAGCTTACCTCAGATGCTAGATGACTTTATAGTCCAATATGCCGACGATAGCACAATCGTTTTTAGCGACTCCGACGAACAACATCTAAAAAACAAAATTTTACATACACTAGATACATTAGACAACTTCTTTTTATCGATAAATCTTAAGCTAAACAAAGAAAAAACCCAGCTAATAAAATTTTCGAATAAAAAGTGCGATGATATGATACTTACCAACACATACGGTGAAATAACTTCTGTGGACCAACTAACATTTCTTGGAATAAAAATAGACACTCGGCTAGACTGGAAAGCACATATTGACTTTTTGGTGCACAATATGGCTTCTTATTGTTTTGCCTTAAAAACCATTACACAAAACATTAATAAAGATGCAGCTTTTATGGCATATCACGCCTATATTCAATCAAAAATTAGATATGGCATTATCTTCTGGGGAAACACCTCGGATGCGATTAGAGTCTTTGTTTTACAAAAAAGATGTCTTAGAAATATCTGAACATGAACCAGGATGAGTCATGTAAAGAGAAGTTTGCTGCAAATAAAATACTTACCTTAGCTAGCCTCTATATATATGAAGCAATAATATTTGTTGTAGAAAACAGTGTGTTGTTCGAACACCACATAAGAAATCACATACATTCTATTAGAAATCGAAACAACTTAAAAACAGATAGACCAAATTTTTCTTATGTACAAAAAAATGTACCATATAGTATTATAGGTATTTACAATAAGCTACCTCATAAAATCAGAGTGCTTCCTACAAAAGTCATAAAAAACACATTACGAAATATTTTATTTGAAAAGGCATATTACACAGTAACTGAGTTTCTTGAAGACCAGTTTGTGTTCTGACACATTATTTTTAATTTGTAATTTTTTAAAACAATCTTTATTCCTACTAATTTATTTATTTTATTTTATTTTTTTATTTTAGGCTAGATGATTTTATCACCATGATTTTATTATTTATTTATATATGTGTGTGTTAAGTGTAGAATATTTTAAATGTTTTTTTTTTTAAATTTGCAATATGTAATTATCTAATCAGTGTACCTAATTGTATTGTCCGTATATTTTTTCTATTTTTTGACATTGTTCGACGCTGTTAAAAGCCTTTTCTGAACAAATAAATGCAAACTAACTAAACTAACTAACTACATTAGCTTGTTTTTTTTATTTTCGACCCAATGCATCGATGGAAACCCATTTTTAGCGAAATTTTAACAAAAAGTAACACAAACTTTGACGCCCCCTAGCGGCCACAAAAAAAAATTAGTTACAACTTGCCGCCTTGCCAAAATATGTATTATGACAATATCTTTCGGCCCTGAAAGTTTCATGTCCAATATCGATGAGTCACGTGGTCATCAAGAGACTCAAAGTTCGAATTCCTGCCATAGACCTGATGCTGAAGAATCTGACATTTTAATTTTTTATAAAAAATTGTGCGCATCGATTTCCACAATATTCTAGGGCTAGTGGCAGGTCATCATGGGTCATCGAAGAAAAATACCATTTTGAAAATCGGAGTCACAATGTCAAATTTTCCCTTATGGCCCTTTGCTCTTTCATCGAGCCCACGCAAGAATGCCTTTTTGCCTTGCCGTTTCCACCCCGGCGCGGCGCGTGGAGACGCTATCGATCGCGCGGAGCGTCGGCGTTGCCCGGCGTCGGCGGCACCCCTTCGGAGGGGTGGCACGGCGCACGCGCCCCCCTGCCAATCGAAGGGCCGGCGCGCGGGCGTCCGGGGGGAGGGCAGGGGACCGCCCGCCGGAAATGTGCCGCACTCTCCACGGCCCTAGTGCTTCCGCCAAAATGGAAGAGGATTTTATCGTTTGCTTCGCCCACTTTTTTTGCGTCGCATCGTCTATCGATGTGCGACGCGTTACGAGATCTCGGGGAAAGAAAAGCGAGGGACAGCCCTTTAGATATTTCTGATATGAAGTTCTAATACACGACAAAAATAATTTTCGGGGGGAAGGCGAATCAGAAGCGGTTCGCGACGCATATCTAATAAAATCGTATGAAACACAAGAAATACACTAATGGAAAAAATTAAAGGGTCAAAAAAATTTTTCCGAATTGTTAGTGATTTTTAATAATGCCGTATCTCAGTGAAAAATGGTCTTATCGAGGTCTAAAAAAAAGATCATTTTGAAGCTTCAAGTTTTGAGATATTTCGGCAAAAAATTTAGAGCTACATGTTTCGCGCAATTTTAGGAAGTAGCGTGAGAAAGCAAATTTGCGAATTTTTTTTGCTTTTTCCAGTCCACGAGCTTGAAAAAAATGTTTCTAACTTAGCCATGGTATGGACCGGATAGCTTGTTTATTCAGCTTCAATTTGCTTTCTTTTAAATCTCGATACGACCATTTGTTGCTGAGATATCGAACTTTAAATCAAAAAGGACCCTTTTTTCTTTGATCGACCATATCTCAGCAACCAACAGCAGCACTGAAAATCTAAGGGCAATTCTGAAAACTGGAATAAACAACCTACAAGGTTCTGCTGCGATTTTTGAGGAGAATTTGTTTTTTATCCTTGACATGAATTTCAAAAAACAGGAAAAAACAGGTAATTGATGGTTTTTCAGAACATCAACGGCTGAAAATCAAATCTTCATGAAATGACTAATGTTGCGTGTGCCTTTTACAGTTGAATATACCCCCAAAAACCATGCAAAGTTACACTACGATCTAACGAGCCGTTTTCTTTTCGCAAACGGTCAAATTTTTGAAAAAATTAAAAGGTCACGTTTTTTGAGCTTAATCATGGCTAAAGTGAAAAGAAAAAAAATTTTTTTTAGCTTTTTTTAGCCACAATTTTAGCCACAATTTTTTCCGCAAATACCGTTGAAATTTACAAAAAACAATTAAAAAAAATTTTTTTTTCGAAAATTGAAAAATTTTTTTAAAGGGCTTCCAAAACTTGAAAAAATTTTGATTTTCACTATCGTCGGCATTAGCATTACCCAAAGCGTACCACGTGGAGTTTGAACTATCGGATTTACGCTTTTTACACACATGTTTGTGTGTGTAAGAAGCGTAAATCGATCAGAGATTTGTCTCCTAAGCAAATATGAATCAGGGTCGAAACGTGATTTGGGTCACCAACTTTAATTTAAACTAAATTAAATATTGATAGTCAAAAACATCAGACAAACAGCCCTAAACACACGCACACACACAGACGTGTGTGTAAGAAGCGTAAATCCGATCGTGCAACCTCCTCGAAAATTTCAACGGTATTTGCAGAAAAAATTGTGGGAAAACTAGAATTTTTTTTTCACTTTAGCCATGAATAGGACATGTTTAAGCTCAAAAACGTGACACCTTAATTTTTTCAAAAATTTGACCGTTTGCAACAAGAAAACGGTTCGTTAGATCGTAGTGTAACTTTGCATGGTTTTTGGGGGTATATTCAACTGTAAAAGGCACACGCAACATTAGTGTTTCATGAAGATTTGAATTTCAGCCGTTGATGTTCTGAAAAACCATCAATTACCCGTTTTTCCTGTTTTTTTTAAAATTCATGTCAAAAATAAAAAAATTTCTCCTCAAAAAATCGCAGCATAACCTTGTAGGATGTTTATTCCAGTTTTCAGAACTGTCCTTAGATTTTCTGTGCTACTGTTGGTTGCTGAGATATCGTCGATCAATGACAAAAGGGTCCTTTTTGATTTAAAGTTCGATATCTCAGAAACAAATGGTCGTATCGAGATTTAAAAAAAAAAGCAAATTGAAGCTGAATAAACAACCTATCCGGTCCATACCACGGCTAAGTTAGAAAAATAAAGTTATTATTAAATGATAATAAATTTCATTAATACATAATAATTAATAAATAGTATATAATAAATAATAAATTAAATAATAATAAAGTTTAAGTTATTATCTATTTTTCCAAAGTTAGGAAGATAATAAAAGGTAAGTAAACTAAAATATTTAAGCTGTAATTTAAGAAAACGTTAATACGAAGAAAAGTTTTTCTTCGTCTTTTCACAGAACAAAAAACCTGTTGTATGTAATAGTTGTACCCAACAAATGTAAATTTGTTGGGTATACTTATAATATATGAGTAATCCAAAAATATGAAATATATCTCAAAATGGTATGAGATAAAAAATGAAAAATTGATAATTTAAAGATTTGAGTCGCAAATTCATGAAAATCGCAAGTTATAAAAAAATCAAAGCTCATTATATCGAGAAATATCAATAATATCGGTTCACAGGAGCTTTTTAGTAGGAAACTTAATTTGCTACAACTTTGTCACTTACATTTTTCCTATAGCTACAGCCATTTATGAAATAACAACGAAAAATCCAAAAATTCCTGAAAAAAATTGAGTTTAGTGACTTGTATTGTCTCACCGGTGTAAGTTACAGTTACGTCGCACTTCTATAGATCGTTTAATCCAGAGGAATTTGCTTTTTTAAACGTTGAAATAGCATAAAATGCCGCTGAGTTATAGAGATTTAAAAAAAAAAACAAGTTTACTTGTATTTTAAATGGGAAATCTTCACACGCTGAGGGCACTCGCCCTCATTAAGTACTCACTTAATATTAATATTAAGGGCTCATATTTTAAGGGATTTTTTTTTTTGGTATTTCCAACAAAATTTCGAGACGGGAGTGAAAAAAAAATAGTCGCCAAAAAAAAGCACCCTACATATATATTTTTAATATCACCGAGAAACTTAGGAAATTTAGAAATACTTACGCCCTTCCCCCATATGAAGTCAATGGAGAAGGGCTTTACTCATAACTTAACTTTAAATAACTTTGTAAATTTTTTCTTGCACATTTAATTAGCATTTAATGAGCTTTTAATTCTCCATATGAGATACTTGTGTTCTGCTAACTTTGTTCTGCTAACTTAAGAGACATCTCTGATCTTTGTGTCCTGCCCGTCTCTCGAGCGGTTTCGATATCTAAAAGAATTTAAACCAAGAAATATACCAAGTTATACTATTAGAGTTTTTAAGGTGAAAAGACGCTACGGGGAATCGCGATGCGCCCAGAGACGGACGCCGGCGGGAAAGTGAGCGATCAAAACCGTCGAAGGGTATCAATAAACCAGAGGATCCGGGAAGCGTTTCCCGATAAATCTTTAATTGCACGTTGCGGAGCCGCCGCCTTGATTGACTCGCGTGATTGGACGGTTTAATCGGAGGCGCCTCGGCCCCATCAAATATTAATTGCAATTACCCGGAGTGCCCTTTTAATGTTTCAGCGTTTGCATGGGCCGTGTCTCCTGGAGGACGCCTTAAGGTCAAATGTCACTCGGTTGCGGGTGATACGGGCACGTGAAGAAACGAGATTCACGTTCACCAAAATTAATTCACGTGAAAATAAGTTGTTGGAAGATCGACAGGTTATTAATAACAATCACTGATATCAAAGCGATACCATATACAGGGTGGAACAGCCAAATTCAGTAGCTCCATAATAATGCATCTTTTTAGAAAATCCTGAGACACCTCAATTTATAATTCTAAAATGACATCTTGCGACGTAAAAATGTCACTCCTAAATTCAACCCCCTTCAGGTGACAGCTACAACCCCTAAATTTTCAAATTGGAAGTGGTGGCTTGTGATACTTCATTTGAAAGGTATTTTCGTTCTCTATTCAAGACTGCTATGGTTTTAAATTTTATTGCAGAAATTAACAAGAAAAAAATAAGTTTCTCCAGCGTAGGAAATTCGTTACATTAAAATAAAAAACAAATCATAATTAATGCAGCAGATGTTCAAAATGTATGCTTCCAGCATCTTGGCAGCATCCTAGACGTAAATATAAATGTCTTCTAACGTTAGTTAACATATGCGGGGTAATCGACCTAATTGCAAGTGTTATTCTTCTTAAGTCAGCTAAATCGTCGGGTTTGGTTTTGTAGACCATACTTTTTACATATCCCCATAGGAAGAAGTCTAACGGAATGAGATCAGGTGATCGTGCAGGCCATCCTAGAGAACCATGTCTCCCTATCCAGCGATTTGGAAAGATTGTGTGGATGTATTGCCGGACATTACCTCTAATGTGCTGGTGCACCATCCTCCTGGAACCATATTGCATTACCTGGAAGTTGTGGGTTTCCTTCAGCTGGATACAAGTTTGCCATCGTCGGTACATTATTTTGGGGCAGCGCTCAATAAGTTTCTCCATTCAAATTACCGTCAATGAAGAATGGGCCAATGACGTTTTCTCCTTATTAATTATTCCTGCCCAAACATTAACTTTCTCAGGGATTTACGTGCGTATAATTCCTTCATCCAGTGAGGATTTTCTCTCGACCAGTGACGAGAATTTTGGCGATTAACATGGCCGTGAAGTGTAAATGTAGATTCATCCGAAAATAAAACATTTTCTATTTGTAAAGTATTGTCATTTATCATTTGCATAATTTGTTCACAAAAGAGAATTCGTCTATCAAAATCGTCTTCCAGGAGCTCATTAGTTGGTACCAGTTTATATGGGTGCATCTGATTTTCTGTCAATACGTGGAGAATCGAGGAATGGCTCATATTTAATGCTGAAGCAGTTTGACGACTCGACGTATGTGGATTTTCTTCAAGCATAAGCATTACATCCAATTTCTGATCATCACTGAGTTTATTGGGAGGACTTTTCTTTAGCTGCCGTACATGTCCACGCTTCTCTATTTTACTTACGGTACCTTGAGATATCGGCGGCAAATCCGGATATTTTTCTTGAAATAGGCGAACAACTTCCGCCTGCGTTCGTGTTCTGTCTCCGTAACCAATCATCTGCAGAATCGTTATCTTATGCATTTCTGTTAGGTAAACCATCTCTCTGAATTGCAACACGAAAACTAAAGCAAAAAGTTTAACACTGATAACTGTTAACTACTGTTACAATGACAAGCACGTTTCTAGGTAATTTCACTAAAGCTAATAATGGCCAACTTCTTATAAAATATAAATTTCAGGTTTGTTTTTTTTTCGTTTTTATGGTTGGGCTGCTTGCTCGTTTTTGCATAAATCGACTAAAATGAAAATAGTGTTAAATCCAAAAAAAAAAAAAATATTTTCGAAAAACGGCTTGAACAAGCCGAACAATGGTCGTAGAGCATTTTTTCCTGGGCTTAAATTACTCGTCATTAAATTCCCTACAAATCCATTATCGTGACTTGTGGGAGAGGTTCATTCAATCGGTTAAAAAACGCGTTTGAAAATCAAGAGTCGCGTTGCTTCCCCCACCACGCGTCCACTTCCCCTTCACTCGCTTACCCGAGCACTCGAGGTCAAACGCATTTTCAGCCGATTTAATGAACCTCTCACATTTCTTCATTATGGATTTTTTTACTAAGGTTCCTACATACCGATTTTATCCAAAACATACACAATACATTTTCTACTATTTTTTTACCTAATTATCGCGCCGAGAAACCTTATTCAGGACTCTTTTTTAAAAACTGAGCACTTTTCTGCTATATTGCCTGGATTAAAACCCAAACTGTATTAATTACGAGCTTGTGAAAATCTAAACATTTTCCGTAGACTTTGGGAACACACCGTACGTTAATAGACAAAAATGGCTGACATTACATGCAGAGCAGCGCAGTCCATCCAATGAAAAATGGATATCCAGCGGGAAAGCCTACAATTCTCGTGGTCCCCCTTGGCATATCTGAATAAAACATAGTATCACCACGGACAGTAAACTTTTCCCCTTTAAAAATACATACCAATATTTCACGTAATTTCTTTCGGCGGTTCCCAAATTCATTTATTATGAAAATAAAGCGTGTAAGCAACATATACGCGGCTATTATCAGTCTAACTGTTACCGTCGAAAACTTAAACTACTTTTATCCGCGTAATTATAACATAGGTAATATGGCGTGTGACGGCCATTGTGTATTTTTTTTGGCCCGTCATTACTTCTCGATATAATACGGTGTTTTTTTTCGGCGTAAATAATAAATAAAGCCGTACAAATCGTTCGTTGTTAAAATGAAAAGCAAGTTCTAATAGCCGATTATTATTTAAAATCCAGTTACGTGAATAAAATATGGAAGACGGGAGGCTAGGTGCCTGTTTATTTTGAAAAGTGCAGTGGAATGTTATCGATTTTAAACCCCGTATGATAGGGAACAGTTATTATTGTAATATACATCATAACATAGTATAAAACAAAGTCGCTTCCCGCTCTCTGTCCCTACCTATGTATGCTTAGATCTTTAAAACTACGCAACGGATTTTGATGCGTTTTTTTTAATGGATAGAGTGATTCAAGAGGAAGGTTTATATGTATAATACATGCATAATATAGTAGAGAAACACTGATAATTATAGAGGTTTCTAATGTGATGTCGTAAATAAACACATTTTTTTGCGCTTACATTGCAAACGCTGGCCGAACCCTACGAGATAGATCAAAATAATGTACTACAGTATTGTACACCTTAAAAAAGGTCTACAAAAAAGTCCGCGATGGTATATGTCTATCTCTTAGGGATAACCCACAATAACCATTTTTTATATTTCCGTGCGAAGCCGGGGCGGGTCGCTAGTTATGTATATTTTACAAATGTAGAAGATCATAGTTATTGACTCGCCAAAGTTCTGTCTAACACCTGTATCTACAAAGAATATGTAAACATTTTTTTTCGCATTTTGTACAGTAATATATCACTGTCCTCAAAATCGTATAGTAATGAGTTACTTTACAACAAAGCAACCATTAATGCGTAATAAGCTCAATGCCATTAAAATACATAGAAAACATTTATTTTACATACCTACCTACGAGGTGTATAAATTAAGTAATGAGACTGATTTTCTTTATTTTTTTTCTTCGAATATAATTACAATTCAGTATTGTCTCCTTCAAAATAACTTCCTTGGGAAGCCACCCAGCGCTGGAGACGGTTTTGCCATGCCACATAGCAGTGCTGGAACTCATATACTGGAATAGCATTCAGCTGGTCGGTTACAGCCGTTTGAATGTTTTCTATAGTCGCAAAATGACGTCCCTTGAGGTGATTTTTCAATCTCGGGAAGAGAAAAAAGTCACAAGGACTCAAGTCAAGCGAATAAGGAGGCTGACCCTTTTTCGAAGTTTTTCAAGAACCTCTTCGAAAAAGTGTTGATTTACTGTTTGGTCTGGAGGCACAAACTCTTTGTGGACAAATCAGTGTGATCTTCGACTTGCTCATTATTGCTTTTTTGGGTCTTGAAGAGCTTGAAGTGTGCCATTCCATGCTTTGGCGCTTGGTTTCCGGGTCGAACTTAAACACCTAAGGCTTATCACCAGTAAGACGCCTTTCTCTCTTGATGTTCTTTTGTCCCTGCGAAAGGTTTTTTGGAACCATTTTTCAGCAGATTTTTCTCATCCCCAATTCGTTAGTCAAAATCTGATGAACAGTGGTGTGATTCAAATTTAACTCTTCTCCGATCATTCTCGTTGTCAAGATCTCGTATTCTATCGACATTTTCATCGGTTCTTGAAGATGAATGCCTTCTGCTGCGTGGTTCATTCTCAATCAACTCTTTTCCTGCTGAGAATGCCTTAAACCACCGAAAAACCTGGCCTCTTGAAAAAACACTGTCTCCGTAAGCGTGTAAGTCTGAAGCAAAACCTGATAGTACACCGTTGTTCAAAATTAATGTCACTCATTTATAAAGAACACTAGAAAAATACTATTTACGAAAACAATATACAAAGAACAAACAAATGATTCTAACAAGTTCAAACTTGTACCGAAGGTGCATTACATGTTATCCTACCGCCCTTCCAAGTCCCATCTCCGCAGTGTTGCTAGATCGTGCGCTACGTTGCCAGACTCATTACTTAATTTACACACCTCGTATTATCGTTACCTATGTTATAAATTTCGATATTTTTGAATTCCAATTCCGTTTTTGAAGTTTCCATCTTATTACCAATGCTCTCTTCGAATATATCTCAACCACGCTGGTTGGATGTTATCCCCAATGCTCTTTGAGGGCCTGAATATCAGCCCCATTGTCATCAAGCAAGCTCGCAAAGATTGTTCTCAACCAACGGCCAGGGTAATGGGAAACAGTCGGCAGTTTTAATTTTTTTTTATTTTTTGCAAAACTGTGTATACATGTGGCTGTGCTGAGCACTTAACGTTATTACGAGACCTAACAACTATATGTTCGGACAAACGCATTTTATCAAAAAAAATTATTCACTGCCATGCAAAAATTTACAACCACGCTTTAAAAACCTAAAATATATAAAATTACATACATTTCCAAGATAATATTATGCTGAAAATTATTATTAGCTTGGATTTGTTATGAATTTATGGCCAAAAATATAAAAATACGCTAAAAATGCGGGGAAACCTCCCAAAAAAAAAATAAACGCGGGAAAATAATTTTTACAATTATAGTGTCAGTCACAGGTGATTTCTGGTAGTTATTGTGAATATTCGTTATTTTTAAATAAAAATGGGCCGTGGACGTGCGACTGATCAAATATTGTGGCAGCTCATTGTAAAAAAATACTGCAGTGGCAAACAAAAAAAACGTAAAACTCCTGGAAGGCCCAGACTTGTTACTGAAAGGAGTCAAAGCTTGTTGGTGAAAATTTGCAAGAAAAGTCGACGGAACACCTTATAAGGGATATAACAGCGCAATGGAACTCTGAAACAGGAGAAAGGCTATCCCGTGAATGTTGCAGAATGTACATTCATCAGTCTGGGCTCAGTTTTTATAAGGTATTACTATTGTATTTTTCAATTTTCGTAAATGATCGTAGGAAAAGAAAGGCCTTTATTAAACTGAGGCACAAAAAAATCGACTGAATTGGGCCAAATCGAAGGTATCGTGGATTATAGAAGATGGTCAAAAGTAATTTTCAGTGACGAGTCCAAATTTCATGTCTGCGTAGGCGATCATAGAAAAAGAGAAATAAGAATAAAAAAGGGAAGCCTTTCAGAAGGACTGCTTTAAACTAACCGTAAAATTCCCAAAGGGTGTCATGATTTGGGGATGTATGTCCGCTAAAAGTTTGGGACAGTTTATTACCGACTGTTCAGGATATGTACCCAGACAATAATTTCATATTCCAAGAAGACGGCCCAGCTTCCCATACTGCAAAAAAGACGAAAAAGTGGTTCGGGGAACAACACATTAAAGTCCTATAATGGCCATCAAACAGCCCCGATCTAAATGTCATTAAAACACTGTGGCATAAGATAAAAAAGTATATAAAAAAGTATATAAAATAAAAAATTCATTATACATAAAAACAGTATAATACGCGAAAAATGACTCGTAAATTTTACTCGTATTTTCGTAAGGAGGCATGGGACCCACACCATAATTCTGGGGGTGGTTACCAGACTTAAGTACAAGCCAACATTTTTTTCCAAAAATGATTGCCTCCGGGCAAATCTTGGAAACGGCTTGCAAAGACTTTTTATACTTGTGACTTTCTTGAGTCTTGAGATAGTTTTTAATGGATTTATACATAACTAGAAGTATACACCCCGTAGATAATTTTTAAGCCATATGCTCTAATCCGTCATTTTTTTTTAATTCCAATATTAAGTTCGCCAATTTCACCCAGAAATTGCAGTTATTAAAGAATGTAGACTTAAGCTTTCAATTACCTCGAGGCATTTTACAGGAAAGAAAACGTATTATGTCCAACTTATTTAGTTGGCACTTGCACAGAACTGCGCCGATTAACCTTCTGCCGAGTAAGAATACAAATGCCATTTTATTGAAAAAAAAAAAGAAATTTAAAAAATTGGATGGACGAAACGACAATCGACTTTGCGCCACGGGCCACAAAAAGGGACCCAAATTGGCATGCACAACAACATACATTGTATGTGTACATTTCAAACACACTCATATGATTTGTTCCTAATACGAGTAATAAGGACCAATTTCTCGGCGCGTGCCGTAGAAAAATGATAGCAATTTCGGTCACGCGAAAAGTCCTAGAAGCTAAAAAAAAATTATACTCATTTTGTAAAATTGCATTAGGAGCACATGGCAAATACAAAGTGGTGCTCAAACGCAATGTGCACGTTGAAATTGTTTGCTTGTTGAAAAAGACCAAAAAACTGGACGTTTTCCACGAAACACCGAACTACTACACTTTTCTCGACGCGCGTTTCTCCAACCAAGTTGGAAACTTCGGGAGAAGTTTAAAACTTAGTTTAGTTATAAGTAAGCCATGCATAAATATTACATGCAACTTAAAAAACAGATAGATCACATGCACTAACTTCAAATATTAATCGTAGCCTATTGTAACTTTTGTTGCCTGATGATGGTCAATTAGTAACCGAAACCGGTAGCACGACGTAAATAAAGGATTTGTGAGAAAAAGGCCCTTTTTCTTTTCTTTCTAATAGAAAAATGAACTCACATTTTGCCATACTTCAAAGAAAAAAAAGACATTTGAGCAAACTCAACGGCATTTAGAGGAGCAAGGCTTGTACTTTAAGATGCTGTTCGTAGTTTTTTGAGAAAAAAAAATCGATGGTACATAATCTCAAATATAGGCCAAAATCGTTTTTTTAACTTTTAGGTTAGGATATCTCGAAAACTAGAGCGAACTGAGAGATTTGGACCTCGGATTCGGATTCAGCGCATCAAAATATGTTCTGGTTTCTGGGTTAAAGTCTTGTCGGCCTCTATAATATTATAGAGAAATTCACAAACTTAAAAATTTCAAAATGCGATATCGCAGCGAAAAAAAGAGATATTCGAGTAAACTCACGTCATTTAAAAAAAATTGCAATACTACATAACCTCAAATATAGGACAAAATCGCTTTTTTGCACTTTTAGGTTAGGATATCTCGGAAACCAGAGCCAATTGAGAGATTTAGACCTCGGATTTGGATTCAGCGCATCAAAAACCTTTGGAAAAATATATTCTGGTTTCTGGGTTAAAATCTTGTCGGCCTGTGTATTCGAAGGTACCAATTTTGGCACTGGGTTAGAGGGTCGGCCTGTGTAATTTAGAAGCTGTCGAAAGCCAGATTGCAAAACAAGAGTTTTAGGCCTGAATGAGATCAAACTTTGTTGAACGGACGTTACATTTTTTTTATTCTTTTTTAAAATTGTTCACCTTGAAAATCGTCAACGGACAAAGCCCTTCTATAGACATAATAAAAATGTAAATGAACATTTGAACATTGCATACGCGTTACAGCCCAAAATTAGGCCCTTGCGACTTGTATTTTAACTTTCAAATATTAGTCCATGTCCCGAAGCTCAAAAAAAATATGATTTGACTGCATGTTTTCTGGTAGAAAAAAAAATTATTCCTATACAGAATTTCCCCAGGAATACGGGAAAAATAGTTTTGTTGCGATTAAAAAGTCGGGAACATTTGTTTATTTAACAAAAATAGCGTTTTTTTTGTTTTTTTGCTTATATCTTTGCTTCTAGAGCTCGTAGGCAATTTTTACGGCCACCAACTTTTTCGTCATCAAATTTCCTACAAAATAGGCTATTTTGCAAATCAATTTTTTATTGTTTATTACGACATTTTAATTGTCGTAAAAAAACACAGATTTAAAAAAAGTTACTCTACCTTTCTCGGAAGCCAAGGTAGCATGTTTTGACGTTTTTTTGAAATTACAGCCAAATTTCAAAATATTTCAACTTGAAAAAAATTACCATATGTTCTTTAAGTATTCTGTTATACAGTGACCAAAACGTTTTTGAGATATCTTATATAGTTTTGCAAAAAAAAATCAAGAAACTGAAATTTTCCAAGCTAGCGCTGGTTTTGCGCTCTCATCTCCTGCCCCACCACTGGTGGTTACTCGACGGCAGAGCAGCTGTATATGGGCTGCATATGGGCTACATGAATTTTGTTTTGCAAAACTATACAAGATATCTGAAAACCGTTTTGGTCACTGTATAACATATTACTTAAAGAACATATGGTAAATTTTTCAAGTTGAAATATTTTGAAATTAGGCTGTAATTTCAAAAAACGGCAAAACATGCTATCTTGGCTTCCGAGAAAGGAAGAGTAATTTCTTTTTTTCGAGATATTTGCAATTGTTTAAATTGCAAAATTGTTTTTTTTCTTGACAAAACGTTGAATATTAAAAAATTAATTTTTTTTGGATTAAATTATACATTATGCTAATTGCTTAATATTTTCGATCTAAAATTTTTTTGCGATTTTTGGCAATTTGTTTATAATAAACAATAAAAAATTGATTGCAAAATAGCCTATCTTGTAGGAAATTTGATGACGAAAAAGTTGGTGGCCATAAAAGTTACCTACGAGCTCTAGAAGCAAAGATATAAGCAAAAAACCAAAAAAAGAAAAAACAGTTTTCGATTTTCCCCGTATTCCTGGGGAAATTCTGTATAGGAATCAGTTATTTTTTTTCTACCAGAAAACATGCAGTTGAAATATTCTTCGGGACATGGACTATATACTCATTTGATTCCTCCTAATCGAATAATACACTAACAGTTCCTCGACGCGTGCTAACGCACAAAGAGGATGGCAATTTCGGACACACGAAAAGTCCTAGAAGCCAAAAAAAAAATTACATTAATTCCGGCAAATTGCACTAGAAGCACATGGCAAATGCAGGGCCCAGGATGCGGCCGCTGCAATTTTTGTAAATATGTCGAGTGGGCACAAGTAGTGCATTATATGGGTGTGGCCTGGTAATCCACAGATGGACGAAAAGCGGTGTGGCTTTAGAATTACCTCTTTCACGTAATTTTGTGTCGCAAATGGTGTTGTTGCCGATAGGCAAGGAGTGTCGTTTATTTTCCGTAAGATTGTTATTTTGTCTAGACTCTCGACCTCTACACTGAGAGAAATCAATTAGTCCATATACACTATTAGACGAGGAAATTTAGCATTTTACCTCCAAAATTTCGCAGTAAGATGGATTTTGACGTAATTAGGCTCGTTGGATTCCTTGTAAAATTTAGATAAAATGTTACCTATTTTTGTCATATACAACTCATTTTTGTCACCTAAAAAATTTGCATTTTTGGGATGCAATTTTTCCAGCTAATTAAATAAAAAATCATAATTCGAGAATACATTGTCGAAACGGGCTGAAATTGGTTACTCGGGAGTTTTTGGGGTCGCTGATCACGAATCTATGTCAGAAATTGACCCCGATGAACCTGTGGACCCGGAACCCTGGTCACCAGGCCCATATCCCTCCACAACAAACAAAAAAAAAAAGAGGGGGGGGGGGGGGGGGGCCCGGAAAAAGAATTAACCCGGGGGCCAAGAACCCTGACGCCCCCGAGGTTTTCCCTCGAATTCGACTTGAATCAAAAAAAAGGGGCCCCCGGGGGTTTTGGGGGCCCTTAACCAGGAATCGGATGTAAGAATGGCCCCGTGCTTTTCAATACAAATTTCAAAAATTAAAAGTTAAACGACAATGTGCTTAAATCAATTTTGCACTGGAATAACATAAATATTAACTTATTTTTAATTAAACTAAACTTAACTAAAAATATTTTGATATACTTTTACTTCAAAACTCAAATTACTTAACTTTTACCTGACTTTTTTTTACTTACGACAGGTATGTCTCAAAATATAAACAACAGGTATGTGTCAAAATGTAAACCACAACCCAGTCCAGTAGGCAGAGACTATCATGTGTTCTTGAAACATACATACACATATGTAGGACTAGTTTTAACAATTTGTGAAAAAAAAAACTATTTTTTTCACATTTTCGCTTATGTCTCCGTTCCTTGGCATATTTCATATAGCATATGCATTTAAGAAGTTGTAGCCTATTGAATTTACAAAATTTTAAGCCCAACCCAAAGTCTCCAAGTGCTATTATTGTTGACTTGCAAATGACTGCTGAAGTTGAAAAAGTGCTTTTTTTGCACTATTCTTATACTTCGAAAGTAGGGCGACTATGATCATGAAATTTCTTAGAGGGGCTGAAGTAGACTGACTTAGACTTCTTGAAGTTACAAAAAAATTTCAGCTCGATCCGTTAATCACTTTTCGAGAAATTAACGATATTATTATTTTGCAAGCCTTAATTACTAATGACGCTATTTCTTTGTTTATTGTACGATATTGACCGGGTGGGGCTAGAAAAATCATAAATCTCTTCAAGTTTGCAAGACTTTTTGAGATTTTGAAAAATATTAATTTGGGCCACTTTTATAACGTTTTCTACGCGACTACCTTTTTTGACTCGACGTATATATTGTTTTATCGTTGCCGCTTCGAAATTCTCAGAATTGTGACTATAATATCTTGAAAGTACGCTTCAAGACGCGTAACTCAAAAAAAAAGGCGTCAAGGTCATTATAGTCACAATTCCGAGAATTTCGAAGCGGCAACGCTAAAACAATATATATAAATAAATAATAAATAAATAAATAAATTTATTGATGCCAGTAACTACAGCCTCATTTACATAAGTCATGTAATATGTTTAATAAAGTAAAAATAAATAAATAAATAAATAAATATAGTTACAAAATAGAAAATACATGTAAAAAAACAATATATATAGTCCTTAGCACATAATAAGAAAAAACCACAATAACAATAAACACAGTAAAATTTACAAGTTACAATTATGTTTAAAATATTGTAAAAAAATCTTTTATATTATGAGAGGATATTACATAATTTTTATTGAATGTTTAAAATTTTCATAACTTAAATTGTAAATAGAATTTTATTCCATAAAACTTGGGCCGAAGAGATAGTTTCTTTCTTGTTTAGGGTTTTTAAAGGAGAAAATGAACAAAGGTACGTCGCGTCAAAAAAGATGTCGCGTAGAAAACGTTATAAAACTGGCAAAAATTAATATCTTTCAAAACCTCAAAAAGTCTCGCAAACTTGAAGAGATTTATGATTTTCTAGCCCAACCCGGTCTATATCGTACAATAAACAAAGAAATGGCATCATTGTTAATTAAGGCTTGCAAAAAAATTCGATCGTTAAACTCGAAAAGTTATTAACGGATCGAGCTGATTTTTTTTGTTTTTTTTCGTAGCCTCGTACTACCAATAGCAGTCCCTCCAAGAAATTTCATGATCATAGTCGCGCTATTTTCGAAGTAAAAAATAGTGAAAAAAAAAGCACATTTTCAACCTCAGCAGTCATTTTCAAGTTAACAATAACCCTTGGAGACTTCGGGTTGGGCTTAAAATTTTGGAAATTCAATAGGCTACAACTTCTTAAATGCATATGCTATATAAAAAATGCCAAGGAACGGAGATATAAGCGAAAATGTGAAAATAAGACGTTACTTTTTCACAAATTGTTAATTTAAAAAATTAGCGGACGGTTTCAGCTCTACGAACCCCGCGCGTTGTGGTTCTACGCAAAAAAAATACATGAATGAATGAATGAGAAAAGTGGGCGAGTAGGAGACTTTGAGTTAATTTGAGCGAAGGCCCAATAATATGGGTCTTCGCATGCCTCATACCCGGGGCTTCTTGCCATGACCTTTCGAACTCCTTATTTAGGAGCTCTTTCATGGTTGAAACCCCCATTGAATAGGGGACCCCTAATATAGGTTCAGGTCCTATGGGGTACCCTATTGATCCTACTCTGGCCAGTCTGTCGGCCTCCTAGAAAAAAACATAGGGAACCGTCAAAACTAGCCGTATATGTTTCAAGAACACACAAATTATTTGTGCGTTCTTGAAACATAGTTATAGTTGCGATAGCAGCCGCGACACGGACTACTTTTCTTTGTGGACCTGTGTAATTCGCCGCCACTACAAGCTGATCTAGACGGCCCTTACCTGGCCCTCACGGAAACAAACGCCGCGCGGAAACGCAATTTCGGAAACGAGGCAATCAAAGAAACCCTCCGATAATGACACACCTTCGACGGATGACCCTACCGGGATTGAGAGCGCGGAGGTGGAGGGGACGGGGGCCGCGTCGTTAGAGTAAAAAGAGCGCCGCGCTTCCAGGAACGAGCTCAATAATTAGGCAGGACCCCGACGGAGCCGGCGGACGCACGCCCGCCCCCCGGCGTCCCTCACGGATCTGAATGAACCCAAATTGGCTCAGGGGGTGCGCTACTACGTCGTTAAGATCCATTGTTGCCGGGGCGCGTAACAGCTTTTTAATGCGGGGACATTCGGCGGGGAGATGATCGAAACGAACGTGTCATTCTTGGTCCTCGACCAAGACACCAAGTAACGTATGTCCTAAAAGTTCTGGCACAAAATATTTATAGCAGTTTTTTTTAATGAACAGATCTATTGAAACATCAATTATTTATCATAATTGCTTAACTTCTTAATGCTTAACTAAACTGAAGGGTACAGGAATAAAACAGGGAATGTCACAAATACCTACTTCTGAGAAAAGTTACGTTTTCTATTTTATTCTTTTTTTGAACGACTGAAAAAATAAAAATTTTTTAGTATCTCAACATTTTAAAGGGTTCCTCTCCAGACAGCCAATCTCTCCCTTCCATCTTTTTTTTTTTGTCGCTGCCTACTGGATAATAGAAAGATAGAAATAAACCTAAGAGCACCACTTATCCCAAATCTCTCAATGCTCTCCTTTTTTCCTTACCCTTCAACTAACTACAATATAAGCGGCCCATACTCCTCTACAGACGCAACTTTTTGTCTCTCTGAGCCCTGGCGGATTCAGTCAATTTCTCTCAATTTTTCAAAAATTCGACGTCTTAGTTGCTGTTCGTTTTGGGCTTCCCGGCCTCTGTCATAAACTTTCCGCGACAAAAGCCCAAATATCCTCTATTGGGTGAGCCTGAGGCAAGTTAGGAGGATTAGCGTTTTTAGGAACAAAAGGTATGCGGTGTTGACGAAGCCAGTTTTGGGTATCTCTAGAGTAATGACACGATGCTAAGTCTGGCCAAAACATGATATCATCCTCAGCATGATGTTCTTGGACAAACTGGAGTAATTTGGAAAGACAGTTCTCAACATACCCCTGACTGTTCAAAGCTTCGCCTCTCACTCTTCCCACAAAAGGTCGGGATATGCCCCTGTTAGAAATTGCGCACCAGACAAGGATTTTATCAGCAAATTTTGCTTTAGTCTTAAACTTTACATTGTCAGGGCATTCCTCTAGGTTATTTGTATGAAACCCATCATTTCCTTTCATTTCGGAGTTAGCCAAAGTGAAATACTTTTCGTCGTCTAAAATAATGCTCTTGCCATCGGCAAAGTAGACCCGTCTCAGTTGACGGCAGCATCTTGGTATACGTAGAAGCTGCCCTTGAGTGTATTTGGGGCACTTACGTCTTTTTCGATATTTCAGACCATTCCTCTTCAATGTCAACGATACCGTACTCTTAGAAGTGTCATATTGACGAGCCAGTCTCCTTGATGACATCCCAACTTGGTTTCTTGCTCTTCTTACCAACCGCTCTTCCCTCTGTGCAGTAAATACTCGTCGTCTTCCACTTTTTGGAAGGTTCAAACAAGGTATTCCCTGCTCGCACTCCGCTATTGTTCGATAAATGGTTCTGCGAGAAATATTTTCATTCTCGAATATTCGAAATATTTCAGCTTTGGGTACCCGCCCACCTAAGTTATAGATTCTTTTTCTTATTTCTAATTTATACGACATTTGAAAGCATAAACTTCAAAATAAATAATAACCCTCGACTGACAGTCAACAAAGTAAACAATCTTTTGTTACCTAGGCGACTTGATATTATTTCATTATTGTTAAGATTTAAGTTCATGAATTTTGTGCCAAAACTTTTTAGGACATACGTTACAACGTACGGTCCCGAGGTGTTCGGAAAATGTTGAGATTCTTTGAATTTGCACCAAACGGCGTTTAACCCGTTTCGGCCCAGAATGTCCCTCGCGGTACACTGCTCTTCAGAGGCTTATAACTTACGCTACTTGCGACTCAAAAAAATTAAAAAAGACACATTATTCAAGTTTAAGGCAAGCTCTTTCCGATCGTGTACACCAAATTTGCGAAAAATGTTATTAACTATAAGAAAATGGGGATTTTTTATAAAAAAAGGCATGATTTTTTCGCACTATTTTTTTTGGAAATCGAGTTTTCAAAAGCTTTCCGGCATGCCATCGACCTAGAACCCCTCTAACCGGTGGAGTAAATATCTGAATTTCAAGGATATACAGTTCGAAGTTTGATTTTTCACCTTGGTGTGTTCAAAATGGCGCCCGAACTGCAAAATTTTCACGAAAACGCTTATGAATTTTTATCTCAGACAATATGAATGTATGGACAAAATTACCAAGAATAAAAAGTGCTTAAAATTACTCATTAAATGCATCTCAATTTTTTCAAAATTTTCCGAGGAACTTTTTTTGATTTTGCAGTTAGCATTGCAAAATCAAAAAATCGTTCAAATTACTCCGGAAATTCATACGTATTCTATGGGTAATTCTAAGAACTTTTTGTTCTCGGTAATATTCTCCGTAAGTTCAACGTTTTCAAGAAAAATTTCGAAAATATTAAAATAAATCTCGATAAAATTTTGATAAATTTCTTCTCGCATTTTATGTTTGCAAAAAAAATACGTATGTATAAACATGTTTAAAATTTAAATTGTCGAACTCTATAGATTTATTTTTTTATGTGTAATAGATTATTAATTTCCTTAGAAGGCCGAAACTTTGATCAGCAGGTAATTATGTTTACAATACTGTTTTCGGACTTATTTGCAATTTGTTTAAGTATTACCATGTTATATGTACCTATACATATTTAATGCAAATAAATGTACTCGTATTATTATTTATCATTCACCATTCATTAGGTATGATATTATGACAGTTTAGTTTTTTATACGCGGTGTGTAAATTAAGTAACGAGACTGGCAGCGTAGCGCCCGATGTAGCAAAACTGCGGAAACAGGACTTGGAAGGATGGCAGGTTAACATGTAATGCATCTTCAGTACAAGTTTGCACTTGTTAGGTTCATTTGTTTGTTTTCTTTGCAACTGTTTTTGTAAACCATTTTAAAAATGAGGGACACTAATTTTGAGCAATGGTGTGCTACCAGGTTTTGATTCAGAGTTGGACACAGCGCAACGGATAATTTTGCAAAACTTCAACGCGCCTACGGAGACAGTGTTTTTTCAAGAGCCCAGGTTTTTCGGTGGTTTAAGGCATTCTCAGAAGGAAGAGAGTCGATTGAAGATGAACCACGCAGCGGAAGGCCTTCATCTTCAAGAACTGATAAAATGTCGATATAATACGGGATCTTGTGCGTTCACATCGTCGGTTAACGACAAGAATAATCGAGGAAGAGTTAAATTTGAATCACATCACTGTTCATCAGATTTTCAGAAACTACTTGGGGATGAGAAAAATCTGCGCAAAAACGGTTACAAGAAAAACCTTTCGCAGGAAAAAAGGACATCAGGAGAGAAAGGTGTCTTGACTTTTTTGGAATCGATTGAAAATGATCCTCATCTTATGTAACATGTCAAAACTGGTGGTGAGACTTGGGTGTTTGAGTACGACCCAGAAACCAAGCGCCAAAGCATGGAATGGCACACTTCAAGCTCTCCAAAACAGCAAGAATGGGCAAGTCGAAGATCAAATGCATGCTGATGTGCTTTTTTGATAGCCAGGGAGTTGTCCACAGAGTTTGTGCCTCCAGACCAAACAGTAAATCAACACTTTTAAAAGGTGAGACCAAACATCAACAACAACTGGATGTTGCATCACAACAATGCGCCTTGTCACATAGCCATTTCAATAATGAGTTTTTAGCCAGTAAAAACATTTCTGTGGCTCCTCAGCCTCCATATTCGCCTGACTTGAGTCATTTGACTTATTTCTCTTCCCAAGATTGAAAAATCACCTCAAAGGACGTCATAGAAAACATTAAAATGTATGTAACCGACCAGCTAAGAGCCATCCCCGTATATGAGTTCCAGCACTACTATGAGGAATGGAAGAACCGTCTTCAGCGCTGTGTGGCTTCCCAAGGAAGTTATTTTGAAGGAGACAATATCCGCAATCTGTCTACTAGTTGGCGACAAGTTATAGAATCGGATAGCGCTTGAATTCTTAAATTCCTCGGATAGTTAAGAGGATATAGACATTATCTCAAACTTTTGCCGAACCCTGTATAATGCTAGTCAGGTAAGTTAGTCAGTTGCCATTTCTCGATTTGTAACCGGGCATTTTTTTTTTTTGGTTTTTAATCGTTTTTTGATAGAGGCGAATTGTAACGCGATGGGGTTAAACCAGATTTAAATTCAGCGACCTCCAAAACATATGGTGGTGTATC
The DNA here is from genome assembly GCA_029963805.1 of Aromia moschata. Classification (NCBI taxonomy): domain Eukaryota; kingdom Metazoa; phylum Arthropoda; class Insecta; order Coleoptera; family Cerambycidae; genus Aromia; species Aromia moschata. The sequence goes on along the minus strand of JAPWTK010000035.1, from coordinate 1,478,022 downwards.
AACTTGTTTTTCCGTGTACCCGTGTAATTAAAAACATTATACAAAAACAACTAAAGATTTTCTGCCAATCTCGATTTCTAGCTTTCTGGACTGCGCTGTTTATTTTGTCGGCTAATTTCCAACTTTACAATAACTCAAATTGCCGGCTCAAAACGGAGCGGCACGAGCCATTCGGAATCGCTCAATTTTCCCGATACAATTGTGATAATTGACCGCATTTTTAATCGCGGCAATTTGCCAGCTTAACCGCTGTATACAGCGAGTATTACCGGAGGCATTCGCTCGGGTGGGATTTATGACGGCTTTATTTAAATCCAAATAATATCCACTTAGTGGCGTGCTTTAAGGGGTTAGACCCCTCTGGAAAAAATTTTTTTCGAGTTTTTTTTTTTTTTTGCTTAAGGAGGTTCGTCTGGAATTGCTAAAATAATTAAAAGTTGTTGAAATTGTTGATATATATTCTTCAAGTAATAAAATTATCTTCAGAATTGCTTGGGATTTTTGGGAAAACTCAGAAACTTTGTACACGCATAGCAATAACGTCTAGGAAGAACATAGATTTACATGGACATGATTAACCAGCTGTGTTGCACGCAATTATCAATTTAACGTTGAGTGTTCCACGCAATCGGGCTGGCGCTCTGTCGACGCGGCAACGCCGCGTCTCCTAATTGTTCCTTTTTGCGTTTCTTCCCTGCCTTAACGCCACATTGCACTCTCCGTAATTGTTTTGCCGAAATAAAACGACCTTTCCTACGTAATCTATCAGATTTCTCATTTGATTTATCAAAATTACCGCTTGGCCGAACCATTACCGATAAACTTTTTGAGGTTAGAATTAATTTCTGTCAACAATTTTCGCCGAGTAGCCTAGCCAACTGTTGAAAGCAAACCTTTCAAATCGTTCAACGTTGCCGTACTTTCCGACTATAAATCGACTTTTTAAAACGATCAATAAATTATTTCATTGTCCAAACTTGGTATATAATAATACATTATTAATTTATCGTGCATTACAAACATACTGCACAGAGTTCCATCTTAAATTAAAAAAAAATATGATATCAACATTTCACTTTTGCAAGTTGGAACCCTGATTTCTTATATATGGAAGAGATAGGAGTTTCCCCCTTGCCCCGCACCTCGGTGCTAAACCTCCTTAAATGTTGTAAAAACATTCCAAGAATGATATCCAAAAGGAATTATTAATGGGAAAAATGTTTAACAACCATTTTTAACCTAATTTATGAAACAACTATGTCGCTCCGAAATGTTCGAAAATACGGCTCTGCTGCAGTATTTTTAGTATCATATATAGCCTAGCATTTTTGGAGTATCTGCGGCCCGATCGATAATTTGGAAATGATGATATATGGTCCTGGTATAGCAGACTAAAGGTAAAAAAATTAACATGCCTGTATTTTAAAAAATTAAAAAAGTAAACACGCCTTGAAATTTTAAAAGCGTTTTCTTCGAAAACATTTTGACTGTAGCTTCTTAGATAAATTATCTAAGGCGGTACACATGGTTTTTTTCGGTCGGTTAAAAATTACGGTTTTTATAAACAAATTAATATTGTTTTTTTTTTTTTTTGGAAAATTTGATTTTCTTTTTTTCAAACTGCTGGCATTTTGCGAAAAATCAATATTTTACAATGATCTTGTGAACCGCTTTAGAAAAACTCATGCAGATAATGAAAAAAATGTTTTGTTTGTTCTAGTAGCTGTTAAAATATTGCTGTGTTGCCCACCGATGGTCAACAACAAAAAGCGTATGTGTTCGATGTGTATTTATGACGTCATTTTGTATTTTTTATTGAACAAGACGTACTAATGCCTGTACTGGTAGTACTTTACCCAAATTCAATTTCTTTTTATTGTCCAATTCTTTAGATGATAAATGTTTTCATGGCCGAACTGATTTCAGATTTCAACCCTTACTCCTAGATGACTTTTTAAAGGGTTATTTAAAAAAGCAAAATCTGAACAGGTCAATTACTCTTGACCAATATAATAAACAAAGAACGTACATGTACTGAAATGCGATCAATTCAGCCTGATACGTCCATAAGATATAACATAATCTTATGGACATTCATTCTTCGAAATAAAAAAGTGATTTAATTTTTCGAGATAAGTTCTTTTAATTCTCAATCTAAAATAATTTATTACGGAGATTTTGAACAGTTTCAATCACGGTTTTAACCACACCCCGAAATACTTTTTCGTTTTTCATACACTTAGTCAAAATACGTTGGAAATGATATGTCTGGTAAAAGTAGCAAAATAAATGTCATAAATTGAGATATTTTTTGGGCAATTTTCTCCCAAAATTTGGGCATTTGGGAGGATGTTCTGACAACGCCAAGACGTTCAGCGAGTCAAAACACGTCGGAAATTATATGTCTTGTTAAAGTTGCAGTTGGCCGTGGCAGTCAAGGGGTTAAAACTGATTCAAACTGACTTAAGGGGTTATACCACCTAAGCGCAATGAAAAATGATGCTTTTTTTTGTATTTTTTTTTCGATACCTATGTAATGGATCAAAATGCAATTTTTTCTATGGATATTAATGTACACAAAAGTAATTCTTACTTTCATTAAAGTTACAAAATGGCGTCGCAGCTCCAGGTAACATGAAACAATTTTTTCTCGAGGAGGAAATCGGCGTACACTGTAGCAGTCTTGGTACACCACTTAAAAACAAACAAAAAAAAATCCTTAATCTACATTAGTTTGTCTTTGGAAGTTCCCAAGATTTTAATTTTTTTTTAATTCGCAAATTGACATCTTTGACAGATATTTTTTTCTTGAAAAATCGACCTTAAATTCTTTATTGTAAATCTAACTATTTATCAATCGCAAAAATCGTGTGTATTTCGATAGATAACACGGCTACCTAAAAAAAATCATGATCCTGAATATTGACCTTAGTATCCCTATGTATTTTTCGATGCTGAATTCGAATCCAACCTCAAAAAAGTCAATACACCCTCAAACTTGTGAGATAGTGTAATAAACGCCTCTAAAATAGGGTAAAACCAACCGTGATATATTATGATGACAAGAAGTACGTGCAGAAATTACTCCTGATGTAAAACCATTTTAGATATAACTATTGTCATGACAAGAAATTTATTCTAAGGGTGAAAATCGAGTAAAATAGGAGTTGAAAGGGGTAAGAAATGAAAATTTGACAGAATACGCAATTCTTATTCCAAGAATATATTTCTGGGGGGTTTTCGAGGTTGCTGATTTCAAATTTCAACATGCCAAAAGCAGGAAATGTACTTCAGAGGTGAAAATCGAGTATAACAGGTGGGAAGAAAGGCGCGAAAATGTTTATGTGACAAAATACAACTTTTATTCCAAAATTATAATTTCCTGGGATTCTGGAGGTTGATGATTTCATTTTATAGGCGTTTATCACTGTATCTTAAAATTTTGAGGGTGTATTGACTTTTTTGAGGTTGGATTCGAATTCAGCGTCGAAAAATATATGGGGATACTAAGGTCAATATATAGGATCATGATTTTTTTGTGTAGCTGTGTGTAATCTATATAAGAAGCTATAATTAAAATTTCAAGTCTATCGAATAAAAACTGAGCTAGCTAGCTACGTTGTACGCACCCAATTTGAAAAACACAGTTTCGAGAAAAACGCGTTTAAAGTCTGAAAACGTATTTAATCATATAAATAATACGGCTATTGTAGCGTCCTATTAGCTTCCCTAAGATTGAATAATGCTAACTATATAAATTTCGAGAAAGTATAGAGACATTCAAAAAAACGTCATCAACTCTGGCTATGAACGAGTGAGATAGAAATAGCGGTCATGTCTAAGCTTTTCGGTTATGTCAAACTTTTGACAAGTGACTGTCACAATTTGTAAAATAGACAATGGCTGTCATATGATGCGACAGTCTTGTCAAGTAAATAAGGTTATAAATTCGATTAAGAATAATTTTCCTCTTTTTTTTCTCGGACAACTTTGATGACGTTTTTTTTTTGGATGGCTCTATGTAACTCATTTGTATCGACGAAAACTACCAATAGAATTGTAATAATACAACAGAGCGGCTTTTTCGAATGTTCTGGACCGCTAAGACCGCTGGGTTCGGAAAATAAGCTGTAATTTTCTTTTTAAAAGCTTGCCCCCCCCCCCCCCCCCCAAAAAAAAAAATTAAATTTGAATATAATTCTTAGATAGTTTATACATCAGAAAAGAAATTAAAAAAATGGGAAAAAATCTGCTGGGTAGTATAACCTCTTAGTTTTAATTATCTCACGTTGAGTGCAAAAGAAATGTTTCGGCGTTAAATGGTGAAAAGTTTCAAGTGTTTATTGAAATGTGTTGAGATAAGAACTGTAAAGCCAAATAATCAAAATGTTTCGACACTACTTTTTTTATGCTTCCATGAGCAGATAGTATTTCCCTTTCCAAATCTGTTAAAAAAGTTGTATAAAAAAATGACCGACGGCGTCGTAGCTCAAAAACGAAAGACAATCTGGAAATGGCATTTAAAAAATATATGTCTTTTTGAAAATGAGAATTCGACTTTTCCGAGCAACTTTTGCAAACCTCAGGCTATGCCTACTAAGTTTAATCTTCTTCTGAGTACCAAATGAAGTATAAAGCGTTGCAGCAAGTGATCATTAAATTATATATTAAATAACTATAAATTACGTAAATTCCTATAAGGACGCATTATTATCGTCTTATAAGACGTGTGAAATAGTTTCACAAAATTATAAAAATGCTACCAATTTCCTCATTACCGACAAAATATTAACCGGGCGATATTCCCGTCCGGAACCGTTGAAAAACAATTTAATATCTCACTTTCCTCATCAGTAACATATTAATTTCAATTAACCCGCACTTACGCATAAACGTACACGTTTACCTTTAGCGTTAATAAACCCATCGAAAATTCATCGGGAAACAAACTGCGCGCCAAACGATTCTGGTCGGCGGCCATTTATCTCGAAATTACGAGATAATCTGCGCGTTCGCGAAGGGAGACGGAAACGTATTAATGAACACGCTTATAGAAGTAAACCGCTGAAAAACCGTAATACGCCGTATTAAGATAAATTTACCAGATACCAGGCAATAATTCGTAGGTATAAAATCGTTTAAATTTAACAGCGGGCAACGTTTCGCAGCAAATGAACCGGCGTACCACAATATGGAGATGCGGCCAGGGCCGGCCTCGAAATATTAAGGGGGCCGGGCCCTTTTTTTAAAACGTTCCAACGGCGAATTAAAAACTTATTTAACGTTGGTGTTAACTTTGTCGTCTCTAAAATTTGGTTTTTATTAGAAGAATTTGTAGTGTCCAACCGAAAACGGTATCGGAGTAGAAGAGTGACCCTGTTAGTCGGAGTAGAAAATTAACCTGTTTTTGTACACTTGTAACTTTACCTGGAATTGATGAAATTCAGCTTATAAATGCTCAAAATTTTCGTCTCATCATAACCTAGTGCGAAAAAGAAGATTTATTGCTCCAGACCCTGTGCATCCCCTTAAATGAAGGGTTAACTAACCCTCCATTTTTCCATTACACGCATGCGAGAAAAAGCATAATTGCTACCGCCCAATAAAAAAAAGACTGTTTTACTACATACAATGTATGGTTTCCGCAGTGGCGGCTAGTGCTAAAGGGCACGGGGCACGTGCCCAGCCCAAATTTCAATAGAAAATATTTCTTTTGTGTTAATTTACTATAAATTACTGTTACAATAATATCAATTAATTGTATACGACAAACTATTCATATTCTAATTATTATTCCTTTTATACCACAAATAATGATTTTTATCACATATATATGACAAGACTATCGATCGAGCACCGAGCCACCGTAGTTTGAATTTGAAAATGCGTTTCGCGCGCGTGGGCGAGGGCACACAGTTTCCCAGCCCTCGTTTTTAATCGGGCTTTTTCGGTGACTGATAATATTTGCAGACCATTGCAGCAGATAGACGTCGTTAAATCGTTCGAAAATCAGCTGAACGGGTCACACTTGTTGAGTGACCTTTTTTAGTGATTGTTTATTTTCTTCGCTGGCAAGTGTGTTTTTACTGTTTTTGATTGTGAAACGTTTCAAAATGAATTCGGTGGATTTTATTGACTAATAAAGATATTACATACGAGATCCGAACGGAAATTAAACGGTTAGGAAGGCCGATACCCGATTTGATTATTTCCAAAACAGACGTAGGAAAATCGCGAAATTATTCACGAAATTTTAATATGTAGTAGTGTCTACAAGAGATTTAAGTGGTTATGTGGGTGTCCTAAAAGAAACAAACTGTTTTTTATTTGTTTAGTGATGGGTGGCAACCAAAGTGCATGGACTCAAGAAGGGGTGAGTGATTTAAAACATTTAAATGAACGAGCTAGAGAAACATGCTAACTACAATGAAAAACATTTACATAACATCTTAGATTTTAGTGTGTTGGGAAAGGTAGACATAAGGCAATGGCTTAGTGCTTATCGTGAAAATATAAGACGTCACAATGAAAATGTGGATAAAAACAGACATATTTTAAACCAAATAATTAATTGTATTAAATTTTGTGAAACAAATCCGGGACTTGAAAATGCGATTAACATTTTTGTGAACAATGACAGGCGAGCTGATTTCCCTATACAAATAACGGTAAGATACCTATATCAATTTTTTTTCACATGTTGCCACCCATTATTTTAATATATTTAAGCCCTCAATATTCTCTACTAATTATTTCAAAAAGCTACCAAATCCCAAAAATTATTCTTGTGAAAGTCTATATTTTTGTATAAAAGAACTTTTCATTGAAATTCTTAAGTGTCAGTAAAACGCATGACCTTGAAAATTTTAAAAATTTTCGTCTGCGGCGCCATTGGTAGCTAATGAGTAATCCTACTGTCACACCCTGTGTCCACCCATGTAACACATCCACAAGCCGCCACTGGGTTTCCGAAGTATTTTTACCTCCTGAACACGAATTCAGTGCATTCTTTGATTTATTTTAAGAACTTTTTATTCTTGACAATATATAAAAATATAGTAAAAATGCATTGTTTTCGAGAAAAAAATTCTAAATTTCGTCAGTTAAAATCAGTCATAGAATGCACTGCAATCATAGAATTTTTTTCAGATTTTTTTAAGCACTGAAATTTGCAAAAATTGAAAATTTGCAAAATCCAAAAAGTTACTCGAAAAAAATTGAAAAAAATCCCAGTGGATTCATTGAGTGATTTTAAGAACTTTTTAATATTGACATTTTTTTGTAAAAGTGCATCATTTTTCAATAAAAAATTCTTGAATTTTTAAGCCAAAAGTTTTGCAGTTCAGACGCCATTTTGAACGCATAAGGGAAAAAATCGATCTTTAAACCACTTATACTGAAAGTTCAAACAAGTTATTCCACCGGTTAGTGAGGTTCCAGGTCCATTGCAGACCGGAAACCACCTGAAAATTTGATTTAAAAAAAATGTGCAAAAAAATCGTGTATTTTTTTTTAACTGCTTTTTTTCGTAATCAATAATTTTTTGGAGGAATTTCATGGACACCACCGGAAAGGGCGCGACTTAAACTTCAAAAATATGTCCCTGTCAAATTTTTCTGTCGCAAATAGTACTAGTTATGAGGCGCTGAAGAGCGATGTACCGCGAGTGGCGTTTCCGGCCGAAACGAGTTAAGAGGGACCGGACCTCTGTGGGCTCCAACGAAACAAACGCGCCCGGTCCTGGACGCAGTGCACGCGGCCATCAAGGAAGCTCCGCACGTATAATATTAAGAGTATATCTATACATGCATATGCACACGAGGGACGGCGACGTCAACTGCACCGATAGGAGCGCAATATCGCGTGCTCTTCGCGGGTCATACATATTTATACGCCGATCCTAACCTGTAATAATAGCCGTCTGAGCCCGTCCGCTAATCTGCGCCGGCGGACGGCGTTCTCATTGGCCGCGGCGCCGCTCAGTAGGTGGGGCGTCGACGTTTTTACGCATTAATTTTCGTTCGGTCGGGGTGTGCGGGAAATATGCGGAGATGCCCGCTATCGCGGTCTACGTTGGGCAGAAATACCGAAAAGAGTCGTATTTTTCCGTTCCACGAGAGTCTTATCAAAGCCGTGACGTCGCTTCCGCCCGCAAAACCAGAGATTTTTATGTGTTCTTGAAATATATAGGGCACAATGCGTAGAGCACAATGCGCGGGGTCCGTAGAACTGAAACTGTCCGCTAATTTTTTAAATTAACAATTTGTGAAAAAAAAATGTCTTTTTTTCACATTTCCGCTTATATCTCCGTTCCTTGGCATATTTTATATGGCATAAGAAGTTGTAGCATATTGAATTTCCAAAATTTTAAGCCCAACCCGAAGTCTCCAAGTGCTATTGTTAACTTGCAAATGAGTGCTGAAGTTAAAAAAGTGCTTTTTTTTTACTATTTTTTTATTTCAAAAGTAGGGCGATTATGATCATTAAATTGCTATTTGTCGTATGAAGTTAGAAAAAAAATGTCAGCTCAATCTGTTAATCACTTTTCGAGTAATTAACGATCGAATTTTTTTGCAAGCCTTAACAATGACGCCATTTCTTTGTTTATAGTACGATATTGACCGGGTTGGGCTAGAAAAATCATAAATCTCTTCAAGTTTGCGAGACTTTTTGAGATTTTGAAAAATATCAATTTGGGCCGGTTTTATAACGTTTTCTACGCGACTACCTTTTTTGACGCGACGATTTTTCGAAATCTCGAAAAGTCTCACAAATCTCGAAAAGTCTCGCAACCTGGTCAATATCGTACAATAAACAAAGAAATGGCGTCATTGTTAATTAAGGCTTGCAAAAAGATGCGATCATTAAAAAAAAAAAACAGCTAAAAACAACTTATTAAACAGCTGGTCGGTTACAGCCGTTCGAATGTTTTCTATGGTCCCAAAATGACGTCCCTTGAGGTGATTTTTCAATCTCGGGAAGAGAAAAAAGTCACAAGGACTCAAGTCAGGCGAATAAGGAGGCCGAGGAGCGACAGGAATGTTTTTACTGGCTAAAAACTCGTTTTCTGAAATGGCTGTGTGACAAGGCGCATTGTCGTGATGCAACGTCCAGTTGTTGACCAGTCCACACGCATGACCCTTTTTTCGAAGTTTTTCAAGAATTCCCTGGACTATCAAAAAAAGCAAATCAGCATGCATTAGATCTTCGACTTGCTCTTCCGAGCCCGTGGAGCGAGAAAAAGGAGGCTAAAAATTTGGAAACAAAAATTTTCGCGCTATTTCTTCGAATTTCGTTAAAACCGTGGCTACTCCGTATTTTCCGAAAACTAGTCTTGGAGCTTCAAAACTCTTTTTTTAAATTCGCGATACGACCATTTTTCATTTAGGGAACATACCCATACTACGTGACCCGTTCAGGGGGGGAGGGGGGTCTTCAAAATACCACGCTTGGTCACAGGGGCGAGGGGGGTTAGGGGTCGTATCACGTAGTCAATATCCTCTAAGGAAATCTCGCGCTTTTTCGAGCTATATACAAATATGGCGCGCAGCGTTTAGCGCTTTTTAAACCCACAGGTGGCGACACTGATGCACATGAGCCAAATTAATTTTTTTTAACTTTCTGTTTGCAAAAAATGATTTAAAACCATATTTATGAATTACTACGTGAAAACTAGAGGGGGAGGGGGGGGGTCTTGGCATATACTACGGGTGGTCACCGTGGGCGGGAGGGGGTATAAAATTGTCAAAAATGGGTCACGTAGTATGGGTACGTTCCCTTACAATTACATCCCGTCAAAAATCGAGGAAAAATCAAGATTTTTTTTGCTCCATTAATTTTTGTGAGTAGATTTATGTGCGGTCGTCATTTTTTTTAATAGCGTCTTATTTTTAGAAAATACGGTTTCTTTTTGAAATGAAGTTTTTTATTTCTATTTTGTATATAGGTATCCAGTAAAAGTACCCATCACCCATCACAAAAAGTTACAGCCTTGACAATTCAATGAGGTTATAAACCATAGATTAGAGAAGTTTAGGTTTTTTTTAAGTTAGGAATTTAGGTTATAACAAAAGATCAAAAGAAATACGTTTTTTTGCTAGGCCATCTTTGATGACGCCTTTTTTGGATGTATCGTTATAAATCACTGTATATCCGTTCATCTAACCTCAACATCATAAATATAGGTACCTACTTATGATCGTATAGTCATACCTACGTGTTTACGAGTACAAAGGGTATCGTGTTTACGAGTACAAAGGGTATCCCCCCCATAAGCATGGTGAAATGCCCCCCCTTTTTTTATTTTCTTCGCATGATGAAAGTGTTTTTTAGGGCTAATTATGAAAGGTAGACCGAATTTTAGGTCCAAAAAATTTTACTCTCAGCTAGGTATGGAAAAAACCCTGTTTTTTACGTTTTATTTTTTTCTCGGTGTTTAACTGTCGAAAAAATCTGAAAAAATCCATGAGTAGAGAAAATATGATTCATTTTATGTAAAAAAAATTTTCAAGCTCATTGAAGGTCATTTTGACCTCTAAAAAAATTATTCAAACTTTAAAAATCCCATATCTTTTAACCAAAAAAAAGCTTCAGGCTCAGATATTTAATATGTTATATTTTTAACTGTTTTTTACTACCTCAATTTTTTTCAGATTTTTTGAGTGGTGGGTCATGCTCAAAAGTGCGAAAAATCAATTTTTTTGTCCGTGAAACGACTAAAAATCAACATTTTATAGTGTCCTGATTTTTTTCTTGCACTAAAAGGACTCAAATGACTTCAAACAATTAAAAAATATAAAAAATACTAGTTTCGATAAGTGGATTTTTTTTTCTTACTATTTTTAGTGAACATATTTTTTAATTGTTTGAAGTCATTTGAGTCCTTTTAGTGCAAGAAAAAAATCAGGACACTATAAAATGATGATTTTTAAGCCGTTTAAGTCATTTCACGGACAAAAAATTGATTTTTCGCACTTTTGGGCATGACCCACCACTCAAAAAAAATCAGAAAAAAATTTGAGGTAATAAAAAACAGTTAAAAATATAACATATTAAAAATCTGAGCCTGAAGCTTTTTTTGGTTAAAAGATATGGGATTTTTAAAGTTTGAATAATTTTTTTAGAGGTCATAATGACCTTCAATGAGCTTGAAAAATTTTTTACATAAAATTAATCATATTTTCTCTACTCATGGATTTTTTCAGATTTTTTTCGACAGTTAAACACCGAGAAAAAAAATAAAACGTAAAAAACAGGGTTTTTTCCATACCTAGCTGAGAGGAAAATTTTTTGGACCTAAAATTCGGTCTACCTTTCATAATTAGCCCTAAGAAACACTTTCATCATGCGAAGAAAATAAAAAAAGGGGGGCATTTCACCATGCTTATGGGGGGATACCCTTTTGACGTAACTATTATTCAAATTATCCTCACATCCAGTTGCAGTAAACCTACTAGCGGAACGATGCTAATTAATAGGCAAATTTCAAAATGTATTAAAATATCGATCTTTATCAGACAAGAGCATCTCGGTGGAAGGCGAACCACCGGGAGCACGATAATAATAGGGAAAGCGTGGATTCCGCCGTAAAAAAAACTAACCTTAAAAGTATGATAATGAATGCAAATCGTCCTAGGATAGGAGACAGAACGCAATATTTTAATAAACATGAGCTGTTTAGTAGCGTTATTATAATATGTGCAGGTTTTTTGGTTCCGTTTTTTTGCGTCTTCGAAGATTTTAACCCGTATTTAGTGCCCGTAATGATACAGGGCGTTTGGCGCCTTCCAAATAGCATTCTAAACATTTATCGGTTTATAGCTGCATGAAAAAGAACGCAGTTCAGTTAATACAAAAAAAATAATGAAAAAGCCAATCAAAATAAGCTCAATTAATGTAAAAAATAATCGTACGAAAAATCGGTCAAACCAAGTATAGTGTAGGACAAATATGGGATAAATACCTCTGGAGGATTGCCCCAGCCTTTCAATTCTCAGCTCAGACCTCAGCTGCGTTGCAATGTAGTACACTACACATGCATACAGACATACGAGGTGTGTAAATTAAGTAATGAGACTGATTTTTTTTTCAATTTGTTGTTATTCGAATAGAATTGAGGGGGTCAGTGGAAAAGTGGTACAAGTGACAATTTTGGATTATTTGAGTTAACTGTAAAAAGGGATAGTTAAAGTAAAAATCTGTTTAGAGAAAAAATTGTATAAGTGGTAAATTTACATTTTAGCGACATCTATTACATAGTAGCAAAAGCTCTTCGAAAATGTGATGTTTTTCATAGAAGAAAAGTGGTACAAGTGCATTTGTACCATTTTTCTATTAAGAGAGTGAACACCATTCTATTTATTTGCGTACACGATACGTGTATGGTATAATTACCATAAGGCCTACAAGAACAGATTTTAAAGTGAAAACATTTATATTAACTCAAATAAAATGGAGGAAGGTAAATACAATTTATTTTAAAATAACTAATTCTTAACCTCACGTTTTCAGAATTCTCTGATTTTGAAGACTCAGACCTAGATAAAACATATTTTCCCGATGAAAGCACTAGTGAATCTGAAAGTGACGTTTCTAATACAGAGGATGTTGAAGTTAATATAGTTAAAGGGAAAAAGAGGATATGAAAACCTGATACATATAGAAAAGAAGTAAGAAAGATGTTGAGAAACAGTGGAAAGGCCTACTTAGGACTTAAGAATCAACCTAAAGAAGAGAAAAAGTTTATTTACTAGTTTATTTACTCCATAGTTGTCGGTATAGGCGTAGTGAAATTGAGGAAGCAGATGCATTGAGAATTTTCAAGTGTTTGGGAGTTGGGAAATTGGGACCTACTACACTATGCAGATGCAGCTTCCATTCGCTGCATCTGCATGGGGTAACTCTGTATAAAAACTATGGTAAACAGGAGGTACAAACTCTAATAGTTCTTGCGAAACAAAAAAAATCAAAAAGTGCTGTAAAAATAACACGCCTGTCGTCAGTTGTCATGGAAGTGGAAAATAATAACGAGGATGTGGATGATATCGAAGATATTCTTGAAGATGGTGGTAGATTTTTTATAGAGTCACAAAAAAAACATGCCTGTCGTCAGTTGTCATGGAAGTGGAAAATAATAACGAGGATGTGGATGATATCGAAGATATTCTTGAAGATGGTGGTAGATTTTTTAAAGAGTCCGATGATGATGACTGATGAGAATCTATAAGAAGTATAAATTATACATGGATAATGTACCTGTCGTTATTTTTAAATAAAAGTTTAAGAACCCTTGTACCAATTTAATCTAACTATTCTTTTGGGGAAAAATGGTACAAGTGCGAAAAACTTCATTTTTTTATATTACATAACATGCAAAATATTTTAATAATACATTGTCCAATATTATCAGCTTTATTTTAGTAACTAGAGTCAATTAATTTTCCTCCTACTAATGTAGTGATTTTACTACAAATAATATACTTTGACGTTAATTTATTCCAAAGAATAACTTCATCACTTGTACTACTTTTCCCCTGACCCCCTCAATTATAATTGGGTATTGTCTCCTTCAAAATAACTTCCTTGGGAAGCCACACAGAGCTGGATACGGTTCTTCCATTCCTCATAGCAGTGCTAGAACTCATATACTGGAATAGCCTTGAGCTGGTCGGTTACAGCCGTTTGAATGTTTTCTATGGTCCCAAAATGACGTTCCTTGAGGTGATTTTTCAATCTCGGGAAGAGAAAAAAGTCACAAGGACTTAAGTCAGACGAATAAGGAGGCTGAGGAACCACGGGAATGTTTTTACTGGCTAAAAAACTCTACTGAAATGGCTGTGTGACAAGGCACATTGTCGTGATAGAACATCCAGTTGTTCTTGATGTTTGGTCTCACACGCATGACACTTTTTCGGAGTTTTTCAAGAACATCTCTTTAAAAGTGTTGATTTACTGTTTGGCCTGGACGCACAAACCCTTTGTGGACAATTTCCTGGCTATCAAAAAAGCAAATCAACATGCATCTGATCTTCGATTTGCTCATTCTTGATTTTTGGGTCTTGTAGAGCTTGAAGTGTGCCGTTCCATGCTTTAGCGCTTGGTTTCCGGGTCGTACTCAAACGCCCAGGTCTCATCACCTGTAATGACACGTTCCATAAAATGGGGATCATTTTCAATCGATTCCAAAAAGTCAAGACACATTTCTCTCCTGATGTCCTTTTGTTCCTGCGAAAGGTTTTTTGGAACCATTCTTACGCAATTTTTCTCATCCCCAATTCGTTAGTCAAAATCTGACGAACAGTGGTGTAATTCAAATTTAACTCTTCCCAGATCATTCTTGTCCTCAACCGACGATCTGAACGCTGAAATGTGAAAGATAATACTCCATACTCCAAAACTTGGTCCTTGTAAAGAATATATGTGCTGAAAGAACTGGAAGCCTCCTAAAACTTAGTAGGAACCAGCAAAGAACAGTTACAGGGTACCGAACGCGATATGCCCCACCTAAACAAAATCGGGATATAAAATGGAGAGCTCAGCTACAGATTGTGTGGTAATGAGATCGAGGCCATTCTCCATGTTCTCCATATTCCATATTAGATAGCAGGAGACAAGACATGCAGTACCCCTCCTGTGGACCTGTATCTTCTTTTGAAGGACACCAGGGAACAAGAGTGGGTGGAGTAACATAGAAGTTGGGCAAAATAAGCTGTACTGCCTCCGGCATTAGGAACGGCTCCTCAAAAAGGAAGAAAAAAACAATTGTAGGCGGAAGTAATTGCGGAATTTCCTCGGGTAAATCGAGAAAAGCCACCGGCCAGGCGAAGACAGATGAGGAAATACAATTCAAATCCGAAATAATTATAGATATGGCCGTTCTTATGGACTCATTATTGCCAAGGTCTGACGTAATTTTCAATTTCTTCATATATGTATACAAAAACAAAACGCTAATAATACTGGAAATAACACCGTTGAGTTCACGCTCAGCTTGCAATGCTGCGCCGGTTATGCGTAACATTCCACGATATCCCAGGCCATACGGGTAAAAAATATATTATTAAACGGTAGATATTAATATCGTAGCTGAACTTTTTATATAATGCATCGCAAGGAGGTAATTATACGTAAGGCTGAATCAGCCAGCGATGAGAGAAAAATCGCGATAGATTACACACCAGAGCATCGTTACGCACCAAGTACACCGAACGATATACAGGGCGTCCTGCAATGCGTGCCACTTGCTGAATAACCTAACCGCACAACGTATAAAAGTTGTCCAAGATTACTATGAAAACAATCGTTCCAAATTCGATACTACTTCGGACTACTTCATACATTTGAGCGACCAATACATCCAACCAAAGTGACTGTTTGGTGCGTTTAGTTTTTAAACCAATATCACCATCTAACCACAGTTCTGGTTCAATTCAAAATTCCAATAGATCTATTGTAACCGCGTCAATTCCAGCCGTTAACATGTTTATAGACGAGGAAATTTAGCACAAAAGAGAGCCAAACCTCCAAACTTTCCTCAGTAATATAGATTTTGACGTAATTAGGCTCGTTGGATTCCTTGTAAAATTTAGAAAAAACGTTACCTATTTTTGTCATATACAAATCAGAAACTGCATTACTGCACCAAAAAAATGCATTTTTGGGGTGCAATTTTTCCAGCCAATTAAAGAAAAAATCATAATTCGAGAATACATTGTCGAAACGGGCTGAAATCAGAAATTGACCCCGATGAACCTGGGACCAGGAACCCTGGTCACCAGGCCCATCCCCGAGGTTTTCCCTCGAATTCGGCCTGAAACTAAACGAAAATGGTTACTCGGGGGGTGGTTACTCAAATGGTTTTTGGGGTCGCTGATCATGAATACGTTGTTAGTTTTGTTGTCCGTTACACCTGGAGGACAATTTTATTGTCATCATTAGAATATATAGCGTTATTTCGAGAAAAAACCTCGGGGATGGGCCTGGCAACCAGGGTTCCTGGTCCCCCCTGGTGTAACGGACAACAAAACTAACAATGTATTCATGATCAGCGACCCCAAAAACCCCCGAGTAACCATTTTCGTTTAGTTTTAGGCCGAATTCGAGGGAAAATCTCGGGGATGCGCCTGGTGACCAGGGTTCCTGGTCCCCAGGTTCATCAGAGGTATATATATATATATGTAAATTTAATGAGGTAATATTGCGAGTAATTGTCTTGCGTGACTTTCCCTCTTAATACCCCACTACATCACAACACAAATATGTTATAACCTGGAAAGTAGCAAGAAGGCAAATTGTATTTATACTGATCTAAAGGACCAATTCACTATGACGGAAATTAATAATTTCGGTAAATGTAGCTTCACTTCTTAGCTAAACTTAATAAGAAAATGGTACCGTTTATTACATCGACTGACAAGACGACCACAGAAAGAAGGGTGGAGAAAAGTTCTTTGCCACCGATCTCGATTTTACACTCTGCTCGTATTCCCCCAACTTCCCTAACACAATTTCAGTTTATAAGTGAAGAAGAAGTGAAGTCAAAATTTAATTATGAATAAAAAAATGCTTCAGATGCTAAAACTAGTTAATACCTACTATGTCGGAATATCCCAAAATTTCAGCCATGTAATCAAAATTTTGCAGCTATTATTTTTTTTTATGGAAGGCATTCCATTTTGTTTTTCAATCCCACGCATACACATTCTAGGAACTGACAGGGCGTGCATTAAAAACAGGACGCCAATGCCAACTAATAATAATAAAAAAAATAATCTCCCCCTGAAATATTGATATTAAGCGCGGTCCAAATTTCAGTAATCTGCCCGTATAATGCCGGTTTTTTCCGAAAAAATATCAAAACCAATTTGGGGACCCGCGCATCGGTCTACAAGGCAATCTAGATAAGGTTTATTAAAACGTGACATCCCTAAACATCGCCTCATTATAGCGCGTACCCGCATCGCGGTCGAGCGGTCGGGGAAACGCCGGCGAAGAGTCCAGGCGACGCCGCGTGCCGCTCTACAGGGACGAGGGACGGCAAAAATTTGAAAACGTTTATTTCGGAAATTACCATAATTTCGCAAAATCGATTACGGAGCATAGTGTTTGATATCGAGTGCGCAATTAACGCTGGCTTATGTTTAAGATGGGACCGTAAATAGGGGCTTGCGCGCAGGGGGGAATTACGCGTCGTATTATAATCCTTTCGTTAGACGGCCTATTCCGAGATAATTGCGGTGTTTCGTAACGTTTTTTCGCGATAATCTTCGACCGGCCGCACCGGAAACTCCGGCGGATTCTGTTCCGAGGGCCGGCGATCGCGATGCGGCAGATTGCGCGAAATTGAGGGCCAATAATAATGATTTTTGACATTTTTTTTCGTCGTCCCGTCTGGAGGAGGCCATTTTTTGATCGAATAATCCGTAGATAATTTGTGGGGCCGACCTACTATTTCTTCATAAGTTTCTTGTTAGGCGACCGTCATATTTTATAAATGATTTTATTGTTGCTATGATAGTTATAGAAAAAATATGAAAGTTATTATTAGTGTCCGAAAGAGTATGCTGTCACGCAAAGCCGGCACTATATAACTACGATAATTAAAGTATAGACAATATTTTTTAAGCGCATATTTATTGCCTCTGTATGCCCACGCCACTGACCGTGCGTAGAATGCCGTCCCGAACGAAATCACGTCGGTGTAAACGGGTCAACCGCTGTATTGAAAACAATTTTTTGTCGCGAGTGACTAATTCGTGAGTTCGTGTACTGTATTTACTTATTACCTGATTTTGTGTGGATTTCTGCAATAATGACACAGTCATTCATTACCATTTGTGAACAAACTGAAACAGATGATTGAAAATTACCACGATTTTACAATACACGGATCACATATTCTATGTATTCCTTGCAATCGTAGATATATATTTCGTAGACGCCGATAATGTGAAATACTATCGGATATCTAAGTGATAATGTGAAATACTATCGTGAAATATTCGGATATCTAAGATACCAAAAAAATATACCTGGCACTGTTACAAAAGACATATTTTCTTTTGATTTGTGCATAATGTTTTGCGCATGTAGCCTTTCGTGGAACGTGGTCGACAATATTTAGTTTAGATGTTTTTCTGCCAAATATGTACCCGATTTTCCCTTGTCTAGTACAACGGCAACCAAAAGCCCGAAGCGATCGCTGCAAATAAAACAAAAAAAGCCCAAAAAAAAAAAAGTCACTACAGCCAAGGGCAACCGCATTCCCCCGAGTATTTCGGTTTTTACTTGAACCTTTGGGGGGGGGGGGGGGCGATCGCTGCAGATTAAACATAAAAGCCAAAAAAAAGGTCACTACGGGCAACGGCAACCGCATTCCCCCGAGTATTTTGGTTTTTACTTGACCCTTGGGGGGGGGGCGATTGCCCCCATCGCCCCCCTAGTATCCATACATTGCGTATTACATATATTTACAGAAGACATATCAACGTGTGCAATGCATGTAAAAAAGTTTTACAAGGTGCTTCAAAGGTTGCCCACATACCCAAAAGCAATACCCCAACCACCCTACAGTCCAGACCTAGCCTGGGCAGACTTCTTTTTGTTTCCTCGGCTCAAAAGGGAGCTTAAAGGACATCATCTGGGCACCCTGGAGAACGTCCAAGCTACTCCGACGACCCTACTAAACAGCATTCCGGCCGAGGAGTTCCAGGGAGATTATGCAGCATGGAAATCACGCTGGCAAAAGTGTATTGATGCGGAAAGGTCCTACTTCGAAGAATATTAACCTTATATAAGACGCTCTCCATAGGCTATACAATCATTCTTAAATTGCTACGAAACTTACTAGTCTTTGCTTTTTGGAGGTCGTTGATCACGAAAAAAAAAAGGCATTGGGATTGACACTGATTCTGATATCAATGTAAGATTGAGTTTTGAGTAAAAATATAATTTCATTTTATATTTCATGTGTCTTTGCACTATGAACGGTGGCAGATACCCCTGAGGGAATATCTCGTGGACGTTTCTGATAGTAAACGAATAAAAAACAATTCTTGTTGCTATTTCCAGGGGTGTTACTGAGTTAGACGATATTTGAAAATATTTTTACAACGCGTAATAAATTACTCGTTGAGAATCAACTGAAAATACCTACTGAAAACTCAAAAAAAAAAACTAAAAACCCTAAAAAAATAGTAAAAAACGAGAAAAAATGAAGCCACAAAGTCTCTCTACGTCCTCGTCGTTGGCTTCGGGTAATTCTGAAGGAGAGACCATCAATCAGTCACACACTGAACGGCAAAATGATTCCAAAATCACCATAAAAACCAATCCGATTTTGAATCGACGGAGGGAAAATGTGTTTACGCTTCGGATTGGCTGACAGCCTACTATGTTTTTTTCAACCTATTCTTGTAAATTATCTATTTCAGGAATAATTTTTTTAGTTCAATTGAATTATTGACTGACCCTTGAATATCCAATAAATATTTTATAGTGAACGTCGTTTAAAATTTGATAAAATAATTTTCTTACCCAGTGAGAGAAAAAAGGAGGAATACGTACTCTCCCCTGAAAAGGATAGAGTATTATATACTTTATTGTTGTAAACAAAATTCATCTTTCCTGATTTTGGAGAATTTTCTACTCTAAAAAACTTATTACAAAGTAATATTGTAGATACTTACGGCAGAGTCCGAGAAAAAATGATAAAAGGGGTAGTTTCTAATCAGAAAGGGGTGGTTTTTTGAAGGGTAACACAAAAATTACTATCATCATCGCATTCCTCATCCTCGAAAACCCCATAGAAGCATTTACTTGGAATTTTAAAGAATTAAAAAAAATTTCGGATCGTTAGCTGCCGGAACGTCTTATAAAGACGCTATTTGAAGTTTGTACTGCATGGGGATTGAATGTACAAAGTAGGACTAAATCACTAGGATTTTTTAAGGCAAAAAAAAGTGCCAAAAACCCCGGCGCTCCAAAGGTTAAGCTGTTGTACTTGTCGGATCAATAAACTTTGTAAAAAAAAAATCAGGCTCATTACTTTCCGGACAAACTCTGTATATTTTTGGGAAAAGCCCATTCTTCACGCAAATTCGACTTACGAGGCTATTTTTTTACGACGGCAGAGGAAGGTATCGCGGTCGGCAGTCAGTTTTGGCGAATTAAAGTGACCCGAGGGGGCCTTGTCGGGAGCAACGCGCAGCGGGAGGTCCGGCGGAGGGCCCGTGCACCCCGTCGCGAACTACCGTTTAATTATGACTATATTGTCCGAGTGAAAACACAGAAGACTGCTCCCTTTGTGCGCGTCTTAATTAGACGGAGGTGTCGGACTCAATTTATTATCCCCATTCGCCGACAAAGAGAACGAACGCGATCCTAACGCGCCAGCGCGTACGAGCAAAAATTAATATACAGGGTGTCTCAGAATTATTTATACGGCTGTCCGAAAGTAATGTAAATAAAGCATATTGCCTTTTATAGAAAATATTATGGGTACACACTAAACAAGGGTGACTCAGCGACACCTCACCCCGTTGCGAAAGACTCTCGAGCCTTCCGCCTAAGGAAGCTTCCAGTTCTTTCTAGCCGGCCCATCCAGAAGAATGCCCGAATCTACGCGTACCGGCCAACAGGGTACATAGAGGCATATCCACGAGGTCTTTTTATGCCGTCGCGAGCTTCGTAAAACATTCGAATATAAATTGCACATAAATGAATTACTGTTTGTTAATTTAGTGCTTAATCCGTATTTGTATTTATTTAAATAAACTGTGTTGGTTAAAAGTGATTTGATTTTTTCACACCCTAAGTTGACAAAACGTCATAATATATAGGGTGGGCCATCAAATGGTTTCTTTTTAAAATTACTTTTAAAACTACATCGTTGAATATGTTTAAATGATTCTTGCTTTATTCAAGAAAGTATGCCTTCCCATTATTTATTTCAGTTAAATGGCCGCTGCGGCTGGCTTGGCAGTAGTTCATTATTACACGAATAACTCGATTGATATTTTCCTTCAGTGCGTCAATTGTTTGTGGATCGTTGGAGTAACAACGGTCCTTAACATGTCTCCATAAAAAATAATCCAACGGTGTTAAATCGTAGCTGCGCGATCGCCAATTAATATCTCCAAAACGGTTGAGCTCGTTCAAGTCCAACTTCGTTCGAAACCAAAGCTCGTTCAAGTCCAAATCGTTCAATCGCGGCCACAAAAAATCAGTTAACATGTACCTGTAACGCCTTCCATTTACTGTAATACTGTAATGATGTAATTATTTCGAAAGAAATACGGGCCAATGATGCCACTAGTCCAAAACCCACACCAAACAGTCACTCTTGCAGGATGCATAGGCTTCGCTATGACTACGTGTGGATTTTCGGAACCCCAGATCCTACAGTTCTGTTTATTAACATGCCCTTCAAGATGAAAATGAGCTTCGTCAGAAAAAATAATTTTTCGATTGAAATCGACGTCATTTTCAAACTCATTTAAAGCCCACGCGGAGAAGCGATAACGAAGTGGATGGTCATTTTCCTTTACCTCTTGAGTAAGTTGCAAGGAAATAATCCGAGGTCTTTATGCAATATTCTCCTCAGAGAAGTGCGACTGACATTAAGTTGTTGTGCTCTGTGGCGAGTTGAGATTCTTGGGTTTTCATGCACACTTTGAGCAACAGCAGCAATTCTTTCAGCTGTGCGCACCGGACGAGCACGTGGATGACTTCTGTTATCCATAAGCATGCCAGTTTCACGAACTTTCTTACACCAGGCGCTGACGAAGCTTCATTTCGACCAAAAATTGTTGTCAATTTTCTCACCATTTCTGCAACACAGCATTCACTTTGGAAATAATTGTTCAATATTTCTCAACGTTGTTCAAGCGTAAAACGATCCATTTCTTACAGCGGAGGTTAGACACCACATATATGTCAAATATCAAGCACGTCAGTGTCAGTAATGTAGAAATAACGCTCAGTTTAAAAAGAAACAAACAGATGGCCCACCCCTTTATAGTCAGTGACATGGAAATTGCAACACCAAGAAGAGGTAGGAAATTTTTTTTACCAAACTTAGTACAAATGTTTAACTACCTTCCAGGAAAATCGACCAATCAGGTGTCAAAAGATTTCCCATGTCGCCATGTCATCATGTTTTATTTATTTAAATAGCATTAAACATGAAACCAGGCCTCATCAAAAAAGAACCGCTTATCGATAGTCTTATCGTTGTTCCAAAATACATTCCACAAAATACGATCCAAAATACATTCGGAATCATCCTAATTTTTAATAGCGTCCGTGGATAAAAAAAAATGTTTTTATTATGTTTAGACTGTGGGAATATGATTCAAAAGAATCATACCCAAAAAAAGCATCACCTAACTCCTGATATTGCATAACCCAATTACAACAAATTTTTTATTGGCAGATTGAAAAATTAAAACCTAACAGGTACATGTATGCAAGACGTGACACGTTGTCCTGCACAAAATTCCCTTTCAAAAATTGAAAACTAATTTTGAAGCCGTAAGTATGTCATTTCTAATCACCGAGCTGTCCAACAACCATTTTCCAATCATGCCATTATCCGATGGTGGACAAGACGATAACTGCCTCGCGCTTCTAAAACTTACACGCTGCTACCTACAGTGTCCACCAAAAAGTCTACACCATATAGATATGATATTTTCTAGTTAAATTCTTTTTTTAATCTTGTGTAACATAACATGCTTTTGACAATGATGTTAGTGGCCTAAAACTAAGAATAAATGTAACAGACAATAGACAATTAGATGTTAAACGTAACAGTAGCATGAGGAAAGATGAAGTGCCGATACCTCCACTTCAGAACAGTCCACTGTTCAGGTTAATAGACACGAACAAAATTAGTTTCAAGGATCACCTGACGATGCCAACGCAGTTGGCGAAACGCATACGTTGAGTGCAAAAAGTGGTTCTGTGTTAAATGGAACAGAGATCAAATGTCAATTATCCTAATATACTTTACGTTATTAACTCAACTGAAATTCAAAAACATAGCAAAAAAACAAATTGCCAAGTGATATTTTACAGTGGTTCCGGCGGATTCGACAAGGCCAGCAATCGCTAGATGTCGTTTGTGCAACACACCACTAACGGTAGATAATCCGCACTGTTATACGTCATCAGGAATCATGGATCCGGATTTGGGCCTTACTGAGTCTCAACATAATATATCTGACGACAAACAACAATGAAGATAGCCTCGGCCTATTTTCTCACCAGGAGAAATACAGTGGTGACCCTTGTTCAGACCCGTTGGAACACGTTGAGTTCTATTTATGCACACTAGAAGGCAATACCTATATGTCACCACTGTGTTTCTCCTGGCGATAACATCGTCGAGAACAACAAAGTCGAGGTTTTCGTTCCTTGTTGTTCGTCGTCAGATATACTCGTATCATGCTGATGACCCGCAATAAGGTCGATATCCGGATCCTTGATTTCTGATGACGTATAACAGGGAACGGGAATGTATTCTCATTACAAGCAACATTTTAATAAGAAAACTACGTTGAACATAATAATGCGAATACAAAACAACAAGCAATTTTTCCGAACAACATTTTTCTTAAATTAGTTTTAAAAATTAATGACTTTTGTGGGGTTCCAAAATTTTAAATGACATTATCTGAGTTACCGATTTGATGGAACCAATGTGTTTGGGTCTTTTTTTGATTAAATTACTACTGATAATGCATACGCAATGTTTCAAAAAAGTGTATAAAAAAACCCATATGGTGCAGACTTTTTGACGGACCCCGTATCTATATGAAGAACAATTTGCCCACTTATCTCTTCATGGTGGACACTAAACACCATAATCTCGTACCATCGACTATTGATTAGGTAATACGCGAGTACAAAATGTCTCGCTATGAAGACAATAGGACGTTCGTATACGGCGTTTAATCAATTATTCACGATGAAAAAGTTTTAGAGGTATTAATCACTTGGCGATCCGCCATTTTGATTCATAAAATACGGCCGTGGGTGTATACCGATACTCCAGCTTGTGGAGTAAGCGCACATAGTCGTGATCGGAAATTTACAGGAAAAACTCAAGAATTTACGAATTTAACTCCAAAGGTTGTGAGTAAATTGTGCATTCTGAGAAGTACGAAGTGTGTAAATTAAGTAATGAGACTGGCAACGTATCGCCCGATCTAGCAACACTGCGCAGATGGGACTTGGAAGGGCGGTAGGTTAACATGTAATGCATCTTCAGTACAAGTTTGCACTTGTTAGATTCATTTGTTTGTTCTTTGCGACTGTTTTCGTAAACCGTTTTTTTTTCTAGTGCGTTTTAAAAATGAGGGACACCAATTTTGGGCAACGGTGTGCTATCAGGTTGCACTTCAGACTTGGACACAGCGCAACGGATACT
Organism: Aromia moschata; assembly: GCA_029963805.1. Lineage (NCBI taxonomy): Eukaryota > Metazoa > Arthropoda > Insecta > Coleoptera > Cerambycidae > Aromia > Aromia moschata. The sequence continues at coordinate 1,453,592 of JAPWTK010000035.1, read as the reverse complement.
TTTGCAAAACTTCATCAGGCCAACGGAGACAGGGTTTTTTTCAAGAGCCCAGGTTTTTTCGGTGGTTTAAGGTATTCTCAGAAGGAAGAGAGTCCATTGAAGATGAACCACGCAGCGGAAGGCCTTCATGTCGATAGAATACGGGATCTTGTGAGTTCAGATCGTCGGTTGACGACAAGAATGATCGGGGAAGAGTTAAATTTGAATCTCACCACTGTTCATCAGATTTTGACTAACGAATTGGGGATGAGAAAAATCTGCGCAAAAATTGATCCAAAAAACCTTTCGCAGGAACAAAAGAACATCAGGAGGGAAAGGTGTCTTCACTTTTTTGAATCGATTGAAAATGATCCCCATTTTATGGAACGTGTTATTACTGGTGGGACGGGACTTGGGTGTTTGAGTACGATCCGGAAACCAAGCGCCAAAGCATGGAATGGCACACTTCAAGCTCTCCAAGACCCAAAAAAGCAAGAATGAGCAAGTCGAAGATCAAACTGATTTGTCCACAAAGAGTTTGTGCCTCCAGGCCAAACAGTAAATCAACACTTTTACAGAGAGGTTCTTGAAAACCCTCGAAAAAGGGTCATGCGTGTGAGACCAAACATCAAGAACAACTGGATGTTGCATCACGGCAATGCGCCTTGTCACACAGCCATTTCAGTAAACGAGTTTTTAGCCAGTAAAACATTCCTGTGGCTCCTCAGCCTTCTTATTCGCCCGACTTGACTCCTTGTGACTTTTTTCTCTTCCCGAAATTGAAAAATCACCTCAAAGGACGTCATTTTGGGACCATAGAAAACATTCAAACGGCTGTAACCGACCAGCTGAATGCTATTCCAGCATACGAGTTCCAGCACTGCTATGAGGAATGGAAGAACCGTCTCCAGCGCTGTGTGGCTTCCCAAGGAAGCTATTTTGAAGGAGACAATACTGAATTGTAATTCTATTGGAATAAAAAAATAAAAAAAAACGGTTTCATTACTCAATTTTCACACCTCGCAAATGGGGTGGTCTGTTAGATTTAATGTTAGTTTTAATCATCTCCTGACGATGCCAACACGATTGGCGAAACGATGGAAAGCGAGTCTAAATTTTTTGTTTATATAAAACCGTCGAAAAACGTCGCCGCCCCTGGCAGACGCGCACCGAAGTTCGTGGGTGTGCGGAACGGATTATTACACGCCAATACGACGCCCGTACCTACGGCCGTTGGAGCGGAACGCGCTCGCCGGATCGGGCCTTATCGAAATTATAATCAGTGATTGATTGGCCCGTTGTAATTGCCCGGCACCGGCGACTTGATAAAAGTGCTCCGGCACGACTGGCTCTCCGCTCTACGCTCAATTTAGACGGGCCGTCGGATTGGCCGCCCGCGCCGATCGTCGTCTGTTTACAGCGGCGAAAATTTGTGGAGCCGATGGCGCGCGATCGATGCGATAATCGTTTTTATGAAATCGCCCGCATTTCAACAATTGAAGAGTGAAAATAACAAAGATGGCAAGTGCCAAAATTCACAAACCGAGTTATGATAAAAAAAGTGAATATTTTTTATATTTTAAATATTTCCAACTTGAAAAATTAAATTTTTTTAAGATAAGCTTACTCGGTAGATAATCTTTATTTTTTAGAGTAATACGACATCAATTAGAAGAAGATTTTTCTGAACAAAAATAAGAAAGAGGCCAAGTGCCTTATTCAAGATTCATTTTTTTGGCACAAAACCTTATGGTTGGTGTTTTTCTTTTGCAGAAAATGTAACATGTTTTCTAGGTGTTTTTTTTTCTTATTATCCCCTATCTTGTTTGTGTCTGGTAACTGGGAAATCATTGTTTTCATCAAATCTAAAACAGTTTTACCTTTTATCAGGACTATATTTTCTTTCCAGGGAACAAGATGAGAATAGCTTTCCTTTATAAATAATAATAGGTACTCCTTGGTGGTTTTTATCAACTTTAATTTTTTTTTTAAGTTTCTTAAGTTCAAAATCGAATCAGCAGAAGCTTGGATATCGAAACTTTGTCATGTCAACAATGGAAAAACGTAATACACTCGACATCCGCATATCCGAACTCCACATATCCGAACTCACCATATTTCCGAACGTTTTCTCGCCATATTTCCGAACTTGTACTTCCACACAACCGAATTTGTCGCTGTCGAATGTCAAATATCGCTGTCAAATGACCAATGAGTCAGAAAAACCCTTTGCGCATGCGCCAGCAGTTCGGTTATCCCGAGGTGACGAGAGTTCGGAAATGTGGAATTTTGCGGAACGGAAAAGTTCGGATATGTGCATGTTGAGTGTATATGTATACTACGTGTCATGTAAATATAGTAAACCAACTATTACATGTAAATGTTACAACTAGTATATATTATATTTAAATATAGTAAACCCAACATAGTAACCGCCACATCTACACGTTCTCGCTGATTACGAATCTAGATCAGAGTCACGTAATTCAAGATGGCGCATCCAATATAATCGACATCGACAGGGGGGGGGCGCCGGGGGGGGGGGGGGAAAGGGAAAAAAGGGGGGGGGGGGGGCAAAAAAAGGGGGGGGGAATTTCCGGGGGGAAGGGGGGGGGGGGGCCGGGGGCGGGCAAAAAAGGAACGCCGCCCAAAAAAAGGGGGGGTTCCCAAAAGGGGGAAAAGGGGGAAAAGGGGGAGGGGGAGGAAAAAAAAAAAAAGGGATACATAAAAAAAGAGAGGGGGGGGGGGCAAATATTAAGAACAGCTTACTGTCATTCTACTACTCATAAGTTATTATGACGGCTTAGACGGCTTAGTTAATGACACACTAACTAAGCCGTCTACAAAAAAAAAAAAAAAACATATCAAATTGTGCATCACCGTGTCAGCTGTCAAACATATTTTAAGTTAATACGTTTAAGAAGGTAGAAACTGAATGGCCTGTGCGATTTCCCGATCTCAATCCACTGGATTACTTCCTCTGGGACTTTAGAGTCCAAACTTTATTTTGAGAGACCACAATTGGCTCAGAGAATAACTGAGGAAATTCAAGAAATTACACAAGAAGTAATAATGAAGGTTACGAGATAATTTACAAATATTAAGAACAGCTTACTGTCATTCTACTACTTATATAAGTTAATGGCACATTAAGCTTAGTATTAATGGTACACTAACTAAGTGAGCAGCACTGTGTCAGCTATCAAAACACATTTTAAGTTATTATGTTTAGGAAAATTCAGTATTAGGCAGGCAGGGTCTACGAAAATATTTAGTGGTCTACGGGGCAAAACCGTTTGGGAACCTCTGATCTAAACTAACTGAAAATCGCACGTTTATTGATCATTTCTAGAAACTTACACTTAGGGTGTTAACAATGATAATAATGAAGCTAACAAAGTCGACGTTTATCAAGTGAATGATTTTTATTGAAAAAATTATGTGATATAAATTTAATTTATACGGAAATGCAAATAAACTCATCTGCACTCGTCAGTCACCTATTACGCAGCGAATTTTGCTACTGTTACCACATATTTTCACGGTGAACACCTATCACTACGCTTTGCCACCCATCAGTAATTTGGCACTTCAATGGCATAATGGGATAATACCCGGATTATCTGATGAAAACGTCTTGTAATACGCGCACATTGAAAGATTTAATGGCGTCATTACTGCGCCAAGCTCGCGTGATACCCTTCCTCGCCTAATTAATAAACAAAGCAACTAATAAATATATCCTAGCCGCACAGAGGTCCATTAGTAAATAACACCTCTGGTTTAATGCTCGGGCATTATGAGAAAATGGGCTCTCAGACGCGATAACGCCTTCAATTTTTAATTTCTTTTTGTTTCTAATTCTCCGTGCATGACACGAACTATGGTTTAAACATATTACACACATATCTATATGCGTACATAGTCCAACACTATGTGTATGGATTTTTGAAGGAAATAGTTTATAGACAGCCGATAGAACACAATATGGATTTGCTCAAGACTCGGATCATTCAAGCAGTGGCCCAAGCAGTGGCGGTGCGTGATATTTCAGTTAGCCATATCTTGAAAACGACGCATGGACCCACTTCACTTTTTAGGTGATGACTATACACCTCTTACAGAAAGGATTTATAGTGAAAAAATCGTCAGCAAGTTTGCGAAAAAAATTTCAAAAAACTGGAGCACTCCCTGGGTTCTCAGTAACGCTCTGTGGGATATTTGCAGTATATATTTTTTTCATAATCTAGAAACAAATATAAGGAGACGTTTTTCGATTTGTTGCAAAATATTTTTTTTTTCAAAAAAGTTATGGCCATTTTAATTTTAATTTTATAGGAACATTTTGTTTTCCCAAAATTAAAATGGCCATAACTTTTTTGAAAACAAAAAATATTTTGTAATAAATCGAAAAACGTCTCCTTATATTTGTTTCTAGATTATGAAAAAAAATATACTGCAAATATTCCACAGAGCGTTACTGAGAACCCAGGGAGTGCTCCAGTGTTTTTGAAAATTTTTTCGCAAACTTTGCTGACGGTTTTTTCACTATAAATCCTTTCTGTAAGAGGTGTATAGTCATCACCTAAAAAGTGAAGTGGGTCCCATGCGTCGTTTTCAAGATATGGCTAACTGAAATCAAGAAATGATCCACTCAACATACACTTCTTTTTAGAAGGAGACTGGAGAGGTGTGTTGAACTTGGAGGCCTGCATGTAGAATATTTATGGTGCGTGAATAATAATTTTGCCGTTTTTTCAAAATAATTTTTGAATTTGTTTATTAAATCATAATTTCCTCAAAATAAATGTTTAAATAATATTTTTTGGGGTTTATGATTTCTTATTACGTCTGCGCCTTTAGTAAACACACTTTTTTTAAAAGGAAAATGGCTATACTTCAAACGTAAAACAATGATAAAAATTACTGAATCTCTTCAAAATACTTAATATTGACTAGTGGTCTTTCACATATTTGTCATATTTTATTATGAAATTATATCACACTATTCAACGCATTGTATATAGCGGATGTTGTACAACAACGCCAACTGACATGAGACTACTGCAATCAAATTAAATTGAGGCAACCCCTCCTCACGTACTCCACAAGTTGCCACGTGTGTCGCGTCGCCGTAAGCAAGTGTACTAATTAAATAGAAAAAAACTGGTTTTTCTTCAGCTATCAATAAATATTATGCTTCATCGATACAAAGTTTAGTAAGAACCTGTTAAGTCTAGAGTTCAATAAAACTCTTAAAATGTTAATTAGGCACGTACAAAATTATTTATAAGCTGCTCAATCGACAGACTAATAAGAGTATGTTGCAGAATAATAAATATAATTATTTCAATTAACTGTGGCTTGAAACTTTTATGCTTACCCGATGCAGGCTTCTATATCTTCGAGATGAAACGCCCATACCGTGTCCTTTTTATCCTTTGAACGTTCCCAGAACAACTGCTATCCATTATGGCGGCGGATCTGAAAAACCACAGAAAAATATGTAATGATAGGATCAAACAACATTTTCACTAGTTCTGTACCAAATGTCAGAAAAAAGATTCAAAGTTTATGCTTGTTTTCCTAATAGTTAAATCATAATATTACTAAGTAATAAGTTCATTGGGTGGCGTCAGTTGTAGAATCATGCTTTAGAATCCACTTTTTAAACTAAAGTTCTCGCTAGTTATTAAAATACCTGCTACTTATTAACCAATCACAGCAAAGGAGATAACATGACCATTGAATATACGAGATATGTAAATTAGGTAATGAGATTGATTTTTTAAATTTTTTTATTCGAATAGAATTACAATTCAGTAGGTATTGTCTCCTTCAAAATAACTTCCTTGCGAAGGCACGCAACGCTGGAGACGGTTCTTCCATTCCTCATAGCAGTGCTGGAACTCATATACGTAGGTTTGGAATAGCCTTCAGCTGGTCGATTATAGCCGTTTGAATGTTTTCTATGGTCCCAAAATGACGTCGCTTGAGGTGATTTTTCAATTTCGGGAAGAGAAAAGTCACACGGACTCAAGTCAGGCGAATAAGGAGGCTGAGTAGCCACAGGAATGTTTTTACTGTTTAAAAACTCGTTTACTGCAATGGCTATGTGACAAGGCGCGTTGTCGTGATGCAACATCCAGATGTTCTTGATGTTTGGTCTTGGAAGTTTTTCAAGAACCTCTCTGTAAAAGTGTTGAATTACTGTTTTTCCAGGAGGCACAAACTCTGTGTGCACAATTCCCTAGCTATCAAAAAAGCAAAGCAGCAGGCATTTGATCTTCGACTTGCTCATTCTTGTTTTTTTGGATGTTGGAGAGCTTGAAGTGTGCCATTCCATGCTTTAGCGTTTGGTTTCCGGGTCGTACTCAAACATCCAAGTTTCATCACCAGTAATGACACGTTCCATAAAATGGGGATCATTTTCAATCGATTCCAAAAAGTCAAGATACCTTTCTCTCCTGATGTCCTATTGTTCCTGCGAAAGTTCTTGGAACCATTTTTGAGTTTTGTTCAAAATCTGATGAACAGTGGTGTAATTCAAATTTAACTCTTCCCCGATCATTGTTGTGGTCCACCGACGATCTAAACGCACAATATCCCGTATTCTAGCGACATTTTCATCGGTTCTTGAAGATGAAGGCCTTCCGCTGCGTGGTCCATCTTCAATCGACTCTCTTCCTTCTGAGACTGCTTTAAACCACCGAAAAACCTGGACTCTCGAAAAAACACTGTCTCCGTAGGCGTGTTGAAGTTTTGCAAAAGTATCCGTTGCGCTGTATCCAAGTCTGAAGCAAAACCTGATAGCTCACCGTTGCTCAAAATTAATGTCACTCATTTTTAAAACGCACTAACAAAAACCGGTTTACGAAAACAGTCACAAATAACAAACAAATGACTCTAACAAACTTGTACTGAAGGTGCATCACATGTTAACCTACCGCCCTTCCAAGTCCAGTCTCCGCAGTGTTTCTAGATCGGGCGCTAAGTTGCCAGTCTCATTACTTAATTTATACACCTCGTAAAACAAAGATGTGACAACCTAGACCATTAAATAAGGGTATGAACTTAAGATTAATAATAGAAATACTTTTTCTATTTCAGTCTTTTTGAAAGGCCAACTTTGATGACTTGTCTTTGAATGGCTTTGTCATTATATGTACAGGGTGTTCCAATTTATCGTCTCAATGCCGATATTTTAGTTTTTTTTTTTAAGCTAAATTATAAACTGGGACACCCTGTACATAGTTACTGTTTATGTATGTAATTCATTTTACTTTCTTTAACTTTTTTTTGTTATTATTAATTGTTAGTCATAAAAAGTATCGAAAGCACAAATGAAAAACCGAAGATACTTTGAGTTTCTTTTCGGTTGTCACGTTAAAATTTATGAAACATGTCCATTTAAGTGTGGACTATAAATATGTATGATTTACAAATAGCTATTTCAATACCTATTGTAATTTGCGGCATTACAATAGTAAGTTGTAAGATATTTATACTAGGGATGGGCACCTAACATCGATGTTTCTGAAATATCGATTTCCACTGAACATCGATGTTTTAATTTCGATGTTATATTTTCAACATCGATGTTACTTGTAAACATGTAAAAACATCGATAAGTAATACGTATCCCACAAATATCATTTAATATTTCAGTACGAACATTTTTAAGTTGCTAAAAAAAAACGAAAAAATTTCTAATTGATTCGTTTTACTCTTTGTAATATTATAATAGTATCGTAGTAGATAGTAGGTACCGATGTTGAACATCGATGTTAACATCGATGTTTTTAAAAATGTGCCCATCCCTAATTTATACATACAAGTCTTTGCCGCAAGCTCTAACGCACTGTATACATTCGCATGTCACTTGCGAGTCAAACTAAGCCTGAAATTATAAATAATTGGCAATTTTCAGTATTGAACAATCTCATTTTGTTAAAAACATCCTTCATTATGCCATCATTTCCTGTTTCGTCAACCGTACGATTGCAATTTACCATCAATTTAACTACCTAAATAGTTCAAATGCGACAAACGGAATACGAAAATCTCTTCCTCGATACATTACGAGAAATTCATATTCCCGCTTATGAGTTTATTTTTATTTTTCCAAATTAGGCAATCCAAACAATAGCTACCTACCGAAACCAAAAAGACCAACTCCTTTGAGTCGGCGTCAGCTAAAGACCAATTTTTCTGTCCGAACTCACAATGCTTAAACCTTTGTGTTTAAAATTAGTTGTCGAATTCGTATTTAGAATATCGTCATGAAGCTACAATTCAAAGAGAAATTTGATTGTCAAATAAAACTAAGTAGGTCCTAACATTTCATTTCGCCTTTTGTGTGTTGTAAAACAGATACAAAGTACCTAATATAGATTGCACTTTGAAGTATATATTTCCTAAATTACATGAAAATTGTCTGTAGCATCAAATTATCATACTTGTAGAGTATTATTGGCACATATTCCTTCCTGTGGAAAGAATATTATCAACGGCATTGTTATAGAAAAAACATGTGCCATTCGAAAAAATGAAATTAATAAGTAAGTATCTCAACCATCGTGAAATAACTGACCAAACCCTTCTTAACTGACCAAAAAAGTTAAACGATAGGGAAAAATGAGCAAGTCTGTTATTAAACCGCATAACTCTACGATAAAAGTTTTTTGTTGTGTTAACGCCATGGTAAGGAGTCCAAATCAACGTCAAACTCAAGAGCTTGTAGAACAGTTATTCATTAAGCAATATCACTTCGATTGCATGCAATGGGAGAGATACAGAAGGAAGGAAAATAAGTTCCTCATAAACCGAGGGAAGAAAACAAAAACCGAAGAGTTGTCATCTGCATGAATATGCTTTCTCGGTACAAAATAATGTTTTGCACAAAATCATTACGAGTGATGAAAATTGGTTTGGATTGGATTTTGTAAGACAAATCTAAACGCAGAAAAGCATGGGTTGATACAAGCCAGCCATCAACATCAGTTGCAAAACCGAATACGAGGTGTGGTTATTAAATAACCCAACTCCTGTCATAACATTTTTTATTCGTTGCCAATTACAGTAGCAACTTTTTCTCCTTCAATTTACTGCCCTTGGCGATCTCTGCACCGCTCCATACGACTTTTCCATTGTTGAAAGCAGTGTTGGAAGTCCGTATCCGGTTCAGAACCTCCGTCGCTTTTGCTTTAAAGGATTCCACACTTTCGAATCTTGTCCCCTTCAGTGTCACCGTATCTAACAAGCCTGGACCAGTGTCAATGTTGTTTAGAATGTCAGCGCAAACGTTCATTCTTGATTCCTTTTGCTCGAAAATGAGGAGTTTTGGCACCATTTTTGCGCAAACTTTATGCATGCTGAACGATTCATGCAAAATCTGTTTGTCGATTCCTGTTATTTCAGCAAGCCCTCGGATGCTTAGACGACGATCTTCGCAGATTAATTTACCAGTTTTTTTAATGTTTTCGTCCGTTTTCGACGTTGAGGGCCGTCCGGGGCGCGGATCATCTTCGGTCATTTCACGTCCTCTTTGAACCGTTTAAACCATTCAAAAACTTGTGTGCGGGATAAACATTCATTCCCGTACACTTCTTTTAACATTGCACAAGTTCTGTAAAAGGTTTCCCCAGTTTAACAAGAAACCTGAGATTAACCCGTTGCTCCATCTGAACACTTTACATTTCTTCGACGCGTCACTGGTGCGTAGACTAATTCAAACGACTGCTATAGCCAAACTGAGCGACCCACTGGCTTGTCCAGCGAGCTCAGAGTGGAGAAAGTATCACCAGACACAGTTCTGTTTAAACTTGTGCGACCTAGCGCGCCGGTAGCAGCATCAGTTCGGATATTTAATAGTCACACCTCGTATTCGTGCCAAAAAAGTGTTACTGTGTGTCTAATGGGATTGGAAAGTAGTCATTACCAGACCCAATTATTCAAATCAAGTGATGCTCTGGAGGAAAAAAAACATTTACGGGCCAAGGAAGATGGAAGGTAATATTGCTGCATGACAACGTTCAACGTCCACATTCACCAACCCAGGAACTCATCGTCTCCTCAAGGTGGGAAGTTCTCCAGCATGCCACGTATTCTCCAGACTTGGCTCCTTCTGATTATCACTTATTCAGATCGATGTCGTCATATTTGAAACCAGAGGTTCACGAAATTTTGGCTCGATGACTATCTTGCTTCGAAATCACCAAGACTCTATCGCGAAAGTGTTCATCATCTAACATAAAAATGGTAACAGACCATATACAGTGTGGAACAGCCAAATGGAATAAATTCAGTAGCTCCATTATTATGCATTTTATTAGAAAATCCTGAGACACGTCAATTTCTAATTCTAAAACGACATATTGCGACGTAAAAATGTCATCACTAACTTCAACCCCCTTCAGGTGACAGCTACAACCTCTAAATTTTCAAATAGTAGGGGCTTGTGATACTTCATTTGAAAGATCTTTTCATTCTCTATGCAAAACTGCTATGGTTTTAAATTTTATTGCAGAAATTAACAAGAAAAAATAAAGTTTCTCCAGCGTAGGAAATTCGTTACATTAAAAAAAAAACAAATCATAATTAATGCAGCAGATGTTCAAAATGTATGCTTCCAGCACCTTGGCAGCATCCTAGACGTAAATATAAATGTCTTCTAACGTTAGTTAACATCTGCGGGGTAATCGACCTAATTGCAAGTGTTATTCTTCTTCTTAAGTCAGCTAAATCGTCGTGTTTGGTTTTGCAGACCATACTTTTTACATATCCCCATAGGAAGAAGTCTAACGGCGTGAGATCAGGTGATCGTGCAGGCCATTCTACAGAACCACGTCTCCATGTCCAGCGATTTGGAAAGATTGTGTGGTGTGAAAGATATTGCCGGACATTGACTTCGTAATGTGCTGGTGCACCATCCTGCTGGAACCATATTGCATTACCTGGAAGTTGTGGGTTTCCTTCAGCTGGATACAAGTTTGCCATCGTCGGTACAACATTATTTTGGAGCGGCGCTAAATAAGTTTCTCCATTCAAATTGCCGTCAATGAAGAAGGGACCAATGATATTTTCTCCAATTATTCCTGCCCAAACATTAACTCTCTCAGAGTTTTGCGTGTGTAGTTTCCTCATCCAGTGAGGATTTTCGATCGACCAAGTAACGACAGTTTTGGCGATTAACATGGCCGTGAAATGTAATGTAGATTTTACACTTCACTTCACATTTACAAATGTAGATTCATCCTAAAATAAAACATTTTCTATTTGTAAAGTATTGTCAGCTATAATTTGCATCATTTGCTCACAAAAGAGAATTCGTCTATCAAAATCGTCTTCCGCGAGCTCATTAGTTGGTGCCATTATACGCGGAGAATCGAGGAATGGCTAATATTTAATTCTGAAGCTGTTTGACGACTCGACATATATTTTCTTCAAGCATAAGCATTACATCCAATTTCTGATCATCACTGAGTTTATTGGGAGGATTTTTCTTTAGCTGCCGTACATGTCCACATTCCCGAAACTGCTTCTCTATTTTACTTACGGTACCTTGAGATATCGGAGGCAACTCCGGATGTATTTCTTTGAATAGGCGAACAACTTCGGCCTGCTTTCGTGTCTGTCTCAATCATCTGCAGAATCGTTATCTTATGCATTTCTGTTAGGTAAACTATCTCTCTGAATTGCAACACGAAAACTAAAGCAAAAAATTTAACACTGATAACTGTTAACTACTGTTACAATGACAAGCACGTTTCTAGGTAATTTCACTAAAGCTGATAATGGCCAACTTCTTAAATTTCAGGTTTGTTTTTTTTTTGCTGCTTGCTCGTTTTTGTCGTTCGATTGTAAAGCAAAAAATTGTACGCGTTTATTAGTAAGTTTTTATCTTATAGCAGGGAATGTCGTCAACTACAGTCATTTATTTTTTGTTATTATTAACATTTCAAAACCTAAAATTGACAAATAGTGTTGCTTATAAAAATTTCATTTTAATGTAACGAATTTCCTACGTTGTAGAAACTTATCTTTTTTTCTTGTCAATTTCTGCAATAAAATTTAAAACCATAGCAGTTTTGAATAGAGAATGAACATACCTTTCAAATGAAGTACCACAAGCCCCTACTACCAATTTGAAAATTTAGGGGTTGTAGCTGTCACGTGAAGGGGGTTGAATTTACGGATGACATTTTTACGTCGCAAGATGTCATTTTAGAATTAGATACTGACGTGTCTCAGGATTTTCTAAAAAAATACATAATAATGGAGCTACCGTATTTATTCCATTTGGCTGTTCCACACTGTATAGTAACGGCGAATATTTCAATTATCAATCTTTGTAACAAGTATCTTTCAATAACGTTGAATTTGACCAAAGAAAGACGAGTATCTACTTGCACATTATCATTCATTTATCACCTTCGTGAACCAACATTGTGCCGTGACCCCGTTGCGGAAACGTCGGTGCCGTTGACCCGCTTCGGCGCGGACCTTGTGGGACCCTTCGAGACGCCGAGTACCGTTGCTCGCAGCGCCGTAGGAGACATCCTCCGGAACGTTACCAGAGGCTTTGCCGGTATCTTGTCAACGCATCGGGAAAGGGAGAGAGGAACCGACCGGGGGGCTATTTTATTGTCTTCGTGCCAGAGGAAGTGACGGTCACTGGTCAAAGGACAGCGTGGGACGAATTCCGGCACTCGCGTATGAGATAATCGGGAGCGATGCGGAGGGCCACTTTTGGGGACGCGGAAGAAAAATCGTTGGGATCTTAGGTTAACCCATTAACGCCCAAACGGACACAATTTTTCGTCCTTTTTTGGAGCGTAAATCTCGAAGGGAAATTAATGAATTCACTCAATAAAAACCACTTATCCTAATGTTTTCGGATCTGATCTTTCGATTTCCGTGGTCAGAATTGTAACTAAATGCTATAGAAAAAAAATATGGCTGACTTTATGGAGAAAAGTACTGAAGGAGAGTTTTTTTTTATATTTTTTTTAGTCCAAAAAGTACTCTAACCTACTCCGGATTGTGGAGGGAGGTGGAGGCAATAGTTGGAGTTGATGATATAATTTTTTTTGCCGACCTGAACTGACTAATCTTTTCAAAATGGCGGACATTGCATAAAATCTCATGAAATACGAATTTTTCTCTAGTATTAACGAGAAAATAATGTTATTGTGAGTTTTTCTTGATCCAAAGTCATTTTCCTCAATCAAAACAATACTACAGAATATATTTGACTAAATTTTTGGCGGATGGAAAATGTCCTCTCAATCTTTTTTCATAAAAATGCGTTATATCTGAGTAAAAAATTATTTGTCATTCTAACCTCAAAACGAGGTTTTCTTCCTGTGTTGAGGTTTTCATGATGAAATCATGAGAATTATATATTATGCACTTAGGGATGCTCGGGCGCAAACTACTCACCGGAAGTACACAGCCTACTTGTTTCTCGTGGTGCATATACGATTTTTTCTCACACTCCAGAAAGTACGTTCTACGTACTATTCTTTGAATATGCGTGGAAGTTCCGGAAAAAATCGTCAATGCGTCCGAATTCAAAATATATATTTTCTATTAATATACGAAGTTCCGAAAAAAAAATTCTTAAATGAGCCTACATCCCTAAGTGCATAATATATAATTCTCATGATTTCATCATGAAAACCTCAACACCGGAAAAAAAAACTCGTTTTGAGGTTAGAATGACAAATAATGTTTTACTCAGATAGAACGCATTTTTATGAAAAAAGATTGAGAGGACATTTTGCATCAGAATTCTACGTAAAATATAATAAAAATTTTGAATTTTCAAGAATTATGTCCGCCATATTGAATCCGCCATCTTGGATTTCAGACTTTTTTTCATCAGGAATAACTGAAAAAATGTTACTAAAACATTAAATGACATAGAAAAAGTATAATTACAAACTCCTATTTACTTTTTTATAATGAAAAATGCGCCATTTCTTGAGAAATCCAGCCAACATTTTAAATCCGCCGTCATTGAAAATTGAAAATTTAGTCAAATATATTCTGTAGTATTGTTTTGATTGAGGAAAATGACTGTGGATCAAAAAACTCACAATAACATTATTTTCTCGTTAATACTAGAGAAAAATTCATATTTCATGAGATTTTATGCAATGTCCGCCATTTTGAAAAGGTGGTTGAACGGAATGAGAGTCCGTTGAGGTCGGCAAAAGAAATCCCATCATCAACTTCAACTATTGCCTCCACCTCCTTCCTTCCACAATCCGGAGTAGGTTAGAGTACTTCTTGGACTAAAAAAAAAATATAAAAAAAAATCCCCAAATTTTCAGTACTTTTCTCCATAAAGTCAGCCCTATTTTATTTCTAGAGCACTTAATCACAATTCCACCTCCGGAAATCGAATCTCATCCAATGATCACACCCGAAAATATTAGGATAAGTGGTTTTATTGAGTGAATTCTTCCCTTCGAGATTGACCTCCAAAAAGAATCCTTATCATAACATGTATAAAACAAAGTTTCCTTGTCTGTCCCTACCTATGTATGCTTAGATCTTTAAAACTACGCAACGATTTTGTGCGGTTTTTTTTAATAGGTAGAGTGAATCAAGAAAAGGTTTAATTATAATATATGTATAATATATTAGAGAAACACTGCATTTTAGGGTTTCTATGTGTGTCGTAAACCGTGCAGGGGGCGGGTCGCTAGTGGGTTAATAAACCCTGAAAATTCTATTTCGATTGTTCAATTGAATCATACAAAAAAATCCCGAAAAAGTTTAGTTTTAGACAATTCAAATAGGTGTACTTAACCCCTTAATTTCATAGATACAAAAGTTGGCAACCCCAGTGCGGCCACCCCGTATTTCCCACAGCGCTCGTTACTTCGACTCGCGTCACAAAGGGCCGAGGGAACGGAACGGAAGAAGAATCGCTGGAAGTCAGGTCGCGTTCCTCGCGAGAATCGTCGCTTCCCCCGCCGCGCCCCCTCGCCACCCCGTCTCGCCTGCGACACTCGAAAGAGTGCGCTTCCGGCCCGGGGAACAATCGCGGCGGACGCACCGATGCGAGGAAGATTGCGACGGGCGCGGCACCGAGGGCCCCTGGCGACGACGGCGGCGGCGGCGGCGGCTTCCAGCTCACCTCCTCCCCCACTGCACACGCACAATGCCGCGGGGCGCGAATTGGCCGCGTTTTATAGGATTACGCGCTTATATTTTGGGGATATTTCGATTTCGACCGACGCAGCTTCGAAGATTAGCCCTAGGACCGTTTCCATCGAGCTGAAGCGAACAGTCCAGTAGGCAGAGATTTTTTATATGTTCGTGAAACATATCGGGCTAATTTTGACGGTTTCCTATGTATTTTTTTTGCGTAGAACACAATGCGGCGGGTCCATGGAGTTGAAACCGTCCATTAATTTTTTTAAATTAACAATTTGTGAAAAAAAACGTCTTTTTTTCACATTTTCGCTTATATCCCTGTTCCTTGGCATATTTTATGTAGCATATGCATTTAAGAAGTTGAAGCCTATTGAATTGAAAACGCCCATATAAAATGCAAGCTGTTCAAGAGCTACTTGAAGATGATCCAGATCGACGAGTGGAATGTTTGCGATTTATTGATGACTTGTATTGATCAAAACCAGTTATATTTAGAGTGGATAGTTTTCTCTGACAAGGCTACTTTTACATTAAATGGGCACGTAAATCGCCAAAATTGTCGTTACTGGACTGAAAAGGACCCCCATTGGATGAGGGAACTTCATACTCAGCGCCCACAGAAAACTAATGTGTGGGCCGGAATAATACAAGATAGAATCGAGGACCATTTTTCTTTGATGACACTCTTAATGGAGCAAGATACTTGCGTTTACTCCAGCACGAACTAATGCCAGTGCTATGTCATTTATTTCCAAACCCCTTAAACCCTAACTTGACCGACGAGAGGTTATGGTTTCAGCAAGATGGGGCCCCACCACACTATGCTGCCATTGTTCGTCAGTATCTGGACAGAATTTTTCCCGGTAGGTGGATTGGGAGGCGATGTAATATTGAGTGGCCAGCAAGATCTCCAGATCTTACACCACGATTTCTTTTTGTGGGGACATCTTACAAGTAGGGTTTCCATTCAGAAACCCAACAACATAGCAGATCTGCAGGAAAGGATAAGAGAGGAAATCGGAAAAATAACACCGCAAATGTTGCATAATGTAAGGGACGAAACCTACCACAGACTGGGATGCTGCCAACAAGTGAATGGTGCACATTTTGAACAATTGTTACGTTGAAAATAAATTTAATTTTTAAATGGTTTTGATTGTATGCAACCCCACAAACATACTAAAAATTAAAATTTGATCAGTGCGTTGGATTCCTCTTTCCACCAGCTTTACAATGAGGGGTCACAAGCCATAGGGTTGCATTTGAAAAAATCATGTCGAGGGTGGCTTCAGCCACCCCTGAAGGGCTATATTTTTCATATTACTTGCAAAATGTAGGTAAATACATTTAAAAGTTGACGTGTCTCGGGAATTTTTTGAAAAATCATTCACCACCCCGCTAGCGAATATATTCCAGTTAAAGTCCCCACCGTGTATAATATACCAAGGAACGGATATATAAGCGGAAATGTGGAAAAATACGTTTTTTTTTTCACAAATTGTTAATTTAGAAAATTTGCGGACCCCGCGCATTGTGTTCTACGAAAAAAAAATACATAGAGAACCGTCAAAACAGGCCCTGTATGTATCAAGAACACATAAAAAATCTCTGACTGTGATGTTTTTAGTGACACACTCGGTTCTGTTTTTCTGTCATTCCGATGACTCGCCATTTTCAGCGACTCCACAATTCCGACCGGCCACTTCAGAGCCGAAAACAAAAGACGATAGGAGCCCGCGATCGCCAGACGTACGAAGAGCATCCGCAACGGGGTGGTTGGGGCAGGGGGGAAGCGAGGCAAACGCCGCCGACCCCGTCCTGCGGCGGCAGTAGTAGCTGGAAGCAGCTACCAAGCCATGGGAAAATACGAGCCACATAGTGTTTTAACATTCTTTTGTTTATCATCTTGATGCGTCATTCGCTGTAACGATCGCGACCAGTGGCGGAATAACGATGTGTTTACGGGATTTATACACAGAGTGTCTCACTTAGGTAAGACCGTAACGCCCCTACAACGTCTCTGCGCTACGATAAAGCAGGCTATGATGGAAAATTAAATAAAATAAAAAAATTTAAAACAGTTGAAAAAAATGTTGTGCAAAAATTGCATTAGCGGATATTGAAATACGTCTAAAACGAAAAAAACAATATTAGTTTGTTTATAAAAACCGTAATTTTTAACCGATCGAAAAAAATCGTGTTTACCGCTTTATCTAAAAAGCTACACTCAAAATTTCAAGTCGATTGGATAAAAATTGCGTGAGATACACCGCCCACCAGTTTGAAAAACATGTTTTCGAAGAAAATGCGTTTAAAGTGTTCAAGACGTGTTTACTTCATGAAAGTTTCAAAATACACACATGTTAATATTTTACCTTCAGTCTGCTGTACCACGACCATATATCATAAGATCCAAATTATCGATCGGGCCGCAAATACTCCAAAATGCAGCAGAGCGGTATTTTCGAACATTTCGGACCGACATAGTTGTTTCACAAATTAGGTTAAAAATCATTGTTAAACATTTTTCCCATCGATAATTCCTTTTGGATATCATTTTTTTGGGAAGTTTTTACATTTCAGCAAAAACAAATCGAAAAAAAATCCAGAGGGGTCTAACCCTTTAAACAACTTCTACCAAGAGTTAGTAGCATCTTTGAAACTTTTATACCGTCACGTTTTAGAAATTTGAGACAGAAGTAAAAGATAAATTCGAGTATTTCCCTAGAGTCTGGTTCAGGTATGTGGACGATATCTTCGGTATTTGATACGAAAGCAATTAGTTTAGATAATTTTGTTGCTAAATTAAATAACCGTTTCCCTACCATAAAATTTACATATGAAATGGAACACAATGAACAACTACCATTTTTAGATGTAGTAGTTATTAGAAATAGTGAAAATAAGTTAGAGTTTGATGTATATAGGAAAGAAACCGCGACTCTTAGATATATTCCCAACGATTCACACCACCCTTTTCAACATAAAATGGCAAGTTTTAATTTTCTAATTCACCGTTTGTTAAATTTCCCCCTCAGTAAAGAGAGGTTTGAACATGAGAAACAATTAATTAAGAATATAGCAAAGAATAACGGTTACTCAGTCCATTTAATATATGTTAATAAGGAAGCATAAATTTAAGAGAACCCTGTACAATTCCACGACTTTTCGTAGAGATACTGACAATTCTAAATTTGCTACATTACCATATGAACCTAAATCCACCCGCGGACTAGATAAAATTTTTAAAAACATTAATTCAATTTGGTTTATACTTCTAAAAATAAACTACAGACGCTTTTGGGTAACCCCAAAGACAAAATCGACAATAAGGAAAAGTCAGGTATATACGAAATAAGCTGTAAAGATTGTGATCAAAAGTATATTGGGCAAACAAAAAGATCTATTTTGACTAGATTTAAAGAACACATGGCTCATTTGAAATATGGCAGAACAGAAAAATTTTGTGTTGCTCAACACGCTTTTGACAACAACCATAGGATAGACATAAATAATTTAAAATTAATTGGAAATGTAACAAACAGTAGACAGTTAGATGCTTTTGAAAGTTCAGAAATCATTAAGTGTAACAGTAGTATGAATAAGGACAATGGTCCGATACCCACCAGTCCACTGTTTGCTCTGATAAACAAAGACAGTTACGGTTCAATGAACCGTGGCAACGAATTTAGTATAAATAGTGCAAGTGTGTAGGCTAAAATTTAGTTTTAATCTTCTCTTAAAGATTCCAACTTGGTTGGCGAAACGCGCATCGAGAAAAGTATAGTAGTTCGGTATTTCGTGGAAAAACATCCAGTTTTTTGTTTCTACGCCGAAGGTTCCAGTACCCACTCCAGGACTAAAATTATTTGACAAAAGAAACTAGAAACAGATACACTACATACAGCTTTACTTTTATCTGCAGTCTGGATCGAAAACGTTTGGGAAAAAAATAATATGAATCCGCGCAAATTCCTCCCAGTTTTTTCAACTCAGCGCCTGGTCGCGTTTTTTACGTATTTCAGGCATTCCCACAGACATCTCCGAGGAATCCGCTAACTTTATTTCAGACAAGAAAACAAGAACGACGCGAAGTTATTCTTTTCGAACACAAGACCTCTCTTTCGATAAAAAAAAAAAGAAAGTTAAAATCGAAAACATCGGCAATTAAACGATGCCGATCGCGTCGGCCGGGCGATCGCCCCTCAGAAAAACTCCGGTGTGGCGAACCGGAGTCGAGAGGTCGACGCATTCCGGGGAAGGGGACGACGGCAGAGGTTAGGTACATACTTCGACGCCACGGATCCCGACAACCGGATCCCGATAAATAAAATACCTTATCATAAGTCGAGAAAAAGTTCCGAGTAATAGTAAAACGATCGCCGTTAGCGGGAAGAGCCGCCGATGCGACGCAGAGCCGGCCTAGCCCGGTCGCATGGGCCCATAAAATGGCGCAACATCGCGGACATATTACGAGTACTAAAATATTTAAGAATTAAGATACGCCAGTCTGGAGCTAATCGAGTGCGACTCAGAAAGATCGATTTTTTTCTATAAAGCGTGGGCCATCAGATAGATTTAGCGAATTTAGACGAATAGCTCGACTGATGTTTTCGTTCAGTGCGTCAATTGTTTGTGGATCGTTGGAGTAACAACGGTCCTTAACATGTCTCCATAAAAAATAGTCCAACGGTGTTAAATCGCAGCTGCGCGATGGCCAATTTAATGTCTCCGACACGGCTGATAACACGGTTACCGAATTTAATGTGCAAAAGATCGATTGTTTCACGGCTTGTGTGACACGTTGCACCATCTTGCTGGAACCAAAGCTCCAGTCACCAGTCTAGTGCCCACGGACTGGGCTAGAGGCAACGGCCGACCGATCGCGGGCATCCCAGCATACCTGGGCACATGCGAGCGGCTCCCATCAAAGCCAGAATGCGGTCCCGGCGATGTGCCATTGTTTTCACACACCGGACCGTCGCAAAAACGAGGGCGGCGGCGGCCGGCGCACTCTTTGATTCGCATTGCGAGCGTCATTTGTTAGCGGACAAACGAGTATCGCTCCGTATACTCTCGTTACCGATCCTCCGAGAAGTGAGTTATTATCCGGGCCCGTCCGTCCGTCCGTCCGTCGGTCGAACGTGTTGTAAGTCTTTCTTTCCTATACGCCGATGCGATCGGTGCCTACGGTCTAACAAATAACGAGAAGAGTCGTCACAAATCACGCTTTACGGACTGACGATGGTATTCGGAATCACGTGCTCGTTACGTACGAAGAGCATGTTCTTCCACAGTAGTTGAGATATTCGGTGGTGGCGTGGGAATGCGTCTCATTTATGGATAACAGAATGCGTTGTTCTGGTGATAATAAAACTTCTATTATCAGTTCAAACTAGAGTCTGAAATGAACTGTGAAATTATTTTGGTCCCTGCTTTGCCAGATGGTAGATACGTGTTGAAGAGTCAGTTACGTTACAAATAGCGTCCGCATTCTTGCCATAGGTCATAAGTGTGCGATTTCGTAGCGGGAAGACCGTGGCATCTCCTCAAGGAGTATTCTAGGGGAGTTGTCTGGTGATGGCCTTAAGTTGCATAAAGAAACTTTTGGTTCGGACCCTAATTCAAACTTAGACACGCTATCTCACAAAGGATTCACAAATCCCTAATGGACATCAATAAAATGTCAAACTTAGACAAATTTTATTACAGGTTTATTATTATTATTTCAGAATCGTTCATTCTATTAGTATTATATTTTAGAAGTACCTAATTTCTCGATAACAGTAAGGTGGATATACGAGATGCGGTTCCAATCGGCGATCAGGGTCATCGTCGTTAAGTTCTTGAACCAAATGATTTTTTTATGGGCGGTATTTTTCGTTTTTTAGAAGACGCAATATGGTGCGTTTTTAAATCATCATTATCGGCAGCAATTTGTCTTGTAGGTTTATTGTGGATTATCTTGAATATCTAGCAATATATCCAATTTCTGTTCATCGTCTAAAATGCGTTTCCTTTAGGAATATCTGTGGCATTTCCAAATTTACGAAATTTGTTTTCTATTCTACTAGCCGTAGACTGGGAAATGCGGCGGTCAGGATACTTAGTATTGAATATTTCGCATACCTGCTTCTGCGTTCTTGTTTTATCACCACATCCTTATAATATCAAAATTTCAATTCCTTGGGTATCCGAAAGACTCATTGTTAAAATAATGATCAACTTGATCATCGATAAATAACATAATAGAATAATACGTTTTCACAGATGTAGCAAATAAAAGATATTTAAATGTATATTTTTTTTCTGATATGTAAAAAGAAACCCTTTTTTACTTCTTTCTTTTTGTTGGGTATTTTGCGCAGCGTATCAGGGAAACCGATACATTTAAATTGAACGTTAACACAAAATTAACTAAAAACGTCAAATTTGACAGATATTTGGTACATAGGCACTTGATTGTATACATTTCATAATAATAATAATTTTGAAATTATCAAATTTAATTTTATTGAAAAATTCACAAAATTCAAAAAACCTTATATTGCTGAATAGATAATTAAGAACCCTTTCAAATGAGCTATCACACGCACCCTCGTTCCATTTCAAAATTTTAAAGGGGTAGCTGTCACTCCAAAGGGGTTGGAGGGGGAGGTATAAAATTATGCTTCAAAAAAATGTAATTCTAGAATTAAAAATTGACGTGTTTCAGGATTTTACTCATAAATTGTAAATTACGAGGATAATGAATTTATCCGTTACTTATGCACCTCACTGTATATTACCTAATGCCAAATTAAGAAAATCATCCTAGCTTCATTTTAGGTGCCTCTTCGTTTTCATTTCCATTTCAGTTACTATCATTTCACCAACCTCAACATTAAAAGAAGTGCTCTGGGCAAAAGAAACACAGCAAATGATTGACAGTATTCTGGATCAGTTCTTTCATTGCTCCAGAAGCCACATTATCACTCATCCAAAAAGAAAAATTATAATGGCCGTTAATTGATTGCATTTTTAACGCCCGACTAACCCATAGGGATGGGCGATACCGATCCGATATATCGAAGTATCGATACTTCGTTTGTAATACATCGAGTTTTTGGCATCGATAATTCTCTCGAGCGATATTCTAAAATATCGATATTTTCGTTGCGATACCGAATAAGTATAGGAAAATGTTTACCCGGTAAAAAAACGCATGTTCGCCCTGTGTTGTTGGTTGTCAAAACAATCGTACAAGAGTGAATTTCTGTTGTTTGTTGCGGGATTTTTTTGGAAAAACTTCGATGAACATCAAGTAAGTATTTAACCTAACCTAACTCTCTGTCTTTGCTTTAATATTGGCAAGAGTCTGTGTTTACAGCACGGGCCATCTCTTAACCTAACCCTCTATACACTTTTCTGGGCGATATTTGTGATGCACGGAAAAAAGATATGTAAACATTAATAAACAATAATAGCAAAATGACGATGGAGGGAGTTTTCATTCAATTTTTACCATTAAAACAGTAAAATTTGAATGAAAACAATCTTTTTCGAGAGTCAGTTTACCATTCTTTCTATAGTGTTTACTTTTCTTTTTTTAATGCCTACGATTAATCGAAATGTTTTTTTTTAAATTTATGTTATTGATCAAAACCAAAGAAGTGGGTATTTTTATTTTTGTTGATCTCGCTTGATGTTGAGAGAAATTTGAATTTTAATTTATTTCAGAATGTTTATTCCAGAGCAATTCTTTTATCCTTTTTAATGAATAATAAAAAAATTGAAATAAATCGTTCGTTATTTTCCTGCTCATATCGATTATTTTCCTGCTCATCAAATAATTTTCTAACTTTATATTCACATTAAATTATTCTAAATGTTCAAATTTTGGAAAAGTATTCATCTGATTACCAATATATCGATTAATTTTGATAGATGTATCGATACCCGGATATCGAAAAATTTAAAATACTTGCAATACCGAGTATCGATATTTTTGCTTTCGATTCCCATCACTACTAACCCACTTACGACCCAGTAAGAGCGTCGTGCCACCATATACATACGTCGTTATACAAAAATGTAAAAAATTATACATCCCGAACTCACGTGCGCATAACGTAAATTTTTGTTTTCTCTGGATATCCATTCATTTTCCGGTAATTCAATGAAATTATCAAATTGATAGTCGACAGCCCTACATAATCCGACGGCTGATGGTAAGCTATTTGCGAAATTACAGTTAATTCAGGCGCAATCGGGAGAGGCGGCGAAATCGATCTGCTAGCCCCACCTGACGGACAATAGCGAAACCTCAAATGGCTCCTCCCGCGCGCATTGCAGAGAACCACAGGAGGATCGGTTCGGAGATGCGCTAGGCGAAAATACGTTTCGGAGTAATTTGAACTTAATGCTGGAGGTAATTGATTGAAATTACGGCAATTTGTTTTAATTATATATCAATAGTGGTATCGGTGTGTTAAAGCGACGGGAAAATTAGGCGCGCCATTCGGCGCGACGTTGACTTTGTTTATATTATTAAGAGCTAAATAGATACGACGATTTAAACGGCGCTGGTTTAATTCCGAATAATTGCGGCGAGGAAGGCAGATTAGCGCTTGTTTGTACAAGAGCGATATTAGGGCGAGTAATGATCGTAATTAGACGCGGATTATACTAATCAGTTCGGAAAAAATTGCTGACACATATAATTGTGCGTATCGATTTATCAAACGGACGTTTCTGCCATATTTTCAAAATTACAATAAAACTTATGCATATGTGGGTACAGCGTGGAACACTGCCTGTAACTTTTCAATAACTTTGTTTATGAAACAATGTCTTTAATAAAAGTTTTTCACCTGTTTATTTCCCGTGTTTATGTCAACATGAAATTTGTCTTTTCTCGTTTGTTTGTTATGGAGGTAGCTTTATTTTTTTTTTAATTAGAACCCGTAGGTTTTCTTTCAATATGTGGAAGAATAGCCTTTTCTATTTACTGTACATAGCCCAATCAACGGGGGAGAAAACCGGTCACTAATTGTTATCGAGTTTTAATGGCGAACATAACCAAAAAAATTCGCAAAAATAAAAAAAAACGGTTTTTTGCAAATAAAAAAAAAAGCTTCAAGTTCTACACAAGAAAATAATTAGAAAGTTGTAGGTCTTAAAAATACGCGTCGAATGAGATGTGAACGAAAAAAATTGGTTCATACACATTTGAAAAAATTAAAAAAAAAACGTCAAAAATCGCGTTTTCGTATTTTTTGCTGTATAAATTCCAATTTTGTTTGAACAGACTTCTTGTTAACTAACTTCTTGTTGTAACGAACAGACTTCTTGTTGTTGTTTTTAAATCGTTATAACTCGATAAAACTTTTTAATTTTGGAAAAAAGGATCATATTCCGCTTGTCTTGGCCTGTATTTCTAGTTAACAAGAAGTATGTTCAAACAAAAATGGAATTTATACAGCAAAAATACGAAAACGCGAATTTTGACGTTTTTTTAAATTTTTCTCAAATGTTTATGAACCGATTTTTTTTCGTTCACATCTCATTCGACGCGCATTTTTAAGACCTACAACTTTCTAATTTAACTTTCTTGTGTAGGACTTGAAGTTTTTTTTTATTTGCAAAAAACCTTTTTTTTTACTTTTGCGAATTTTTTTGGTTACGTTCGCCATTAAAACTTGAATCGAAAAAAACGCTATCTTTCTTAGAATTCTTTTCTCTATACGACCATATTTTTTGTTTGCTGATAACAATTAGTGACCAATTTATACGGGGGCTTTCGCTCGTTGATTGGACTAACACTGAAAATTTTATACGGGTACATAAAAAAATTTTTCGCAAAAAAAAAACAGTATAGAGTGGGCCATCAGATGGTTTCTTTTTAAAATTTCTGTTAAAACTACATCGTTGAATATTTTTAAATGATTGTTGCTTTATTCAAGAAAGTATGCCTTCCCAGTATTTATGAAAAACAATTTCAGTTAAATGACCGCCGCGGCTGGCTTGGCAATAGTCCATTCTTTTCACCCAATTTTGCAGTACATTTTCGATTATTTGTGGCTCTATTGCACGAACAACTCGATTGATGTTTTCCTTCAGTGCGTCAATTGTTTGTGGATCGTTGGAGTAACAACGGTCCTTAACATGTCCCAACGGTGTTAAATCACAGCTGCGCGATGACCAATTTGATGTCTCCAAAACGGCTGATAACACGGTTACCGAATTTAGTGTGCAAAAGATCGATTTTTCACGGCTTGTGTGACACGTTGCTCCATCCTGCTGGAACCAAAGCTTGTCCAAATCCAAATCGTCCAATCGTGGCCACAAAAGATCAGTTAACATTTCTCTGTAACGCTTTCCATTTACTGTAACGCTGTTACCATCTTCATTTCGAAAGAAGTACGGACCAATGATGCCACCACTCCAAAACCCACACCAGTCACTCTTGCAGGATCCATTGGCTTCTCTATGACTACTTGTGGATTTTGGAACCCCAAATCCTACAGTTCTGTTTATTAACATGCTCTTCAAGATGAAAATGAGCTTCGTCCGAAAAAAATGATTTTTCGATTGAAATCGGCGTCAGTTTCAAACTCATTTAAAGCCCACACGGAGAAGCGATAACGAAGTGGATGGTCATTTTCCTTCACCTCTTGAGTAAGTTGCAACTTGTAAGCAAATAATCCGAGGTCTTTATGCAATATTCTCTTCAGAGAAGTGCGACTGACATTAAGTTGTGCTCTGTGACGAGTTGAGGTTCTTGGGTTTTCACGCACACTTTGGGCAACAGCAGCAATTCTTTCAGCTGTGCGCACCAGACGAGCAGGTAGATGGCTTCTGTTAACCATAAGCATGCCAGTTTCATGAATTTTCCTTAAGAACTTTCTTACACCAGGCGCTGACGGAGCTTCATTTATAGAAATAATGTTTCAATATTTCCCAACGTTGTTCAAGCGTAAAACGAGCCATTCCTTACAGCGGAGGTTAGACACCACATATATGTCAAATGTCAAGCGCGTCAGTGTCGGCGATGTGGAAATTACACTCAGTTTAAAAAGTAACCAATAGATGGCCCAATTCTAATTATAACTAAAATTGGATGTCCTAGCTTCAGCTGTTTTTACATAAGGGCAGCGTTCTAGAACTTCTAGCAACCCTGTATATTATTCGACATTCGCGTAACCCGTGTGAGTTCGGAACAATCAAGATTCGTTTTTAATTGTGTGATAAAACAATGATAGAAAGGTACAAAATGCGGATGGTCATTATTCAGACCCGGCGACTTCACCAAATTCTCTTCTAATATCTTATCCAATTACATATGAATTTCTGAAATAACATTTCAGACAAAAAAACGCGCTCTTGGTTAAACTAAAACAGCATAAAAACATATTAACAACTCGTTTCTTATATTTTATCCATTTTCTCAACGGGAAATTAGGTGCTTACTATAAAAAAACATCTGAATAGAAATTATTTAAAAAATGATAAGCTAGCTAAAGTCCCCGATATCAAAAACATTATACTTATTATTAAATACGTTATTTTTTCAACATTAATAGGATAAATATTCGTTGGTGCAATATACGCACTTGCATTAATATGCAAGTACAAAAAAAGAGCAGGAAACATTGGTAATTAAAGTTTTTTAATGGGCGGAAAAATTAGTAGAAATTAAAATAAATTAACGGAAGACTGAATTCTTAAAAAAAATATGTTTAAAAAATAAATATTTTCTCACAACCACGATTCGGTTACAAATACGAGTAGTGCAGTGTAGCAATACAATACAATAGAATACAATACAATACAATAGTTCTAACAGCTGTTAAGGGTAGCAATGGACCATTACTGCCTCGTTCTATTTCAAAATAGCGGTAAAGACGCTACCACCTCTTGGCAGCAGCTGTTCAACTGTTTTGACATTTCGCAAACGGAAGTCTGACAACTATAATACTTTGATTTTTCTAACACATTTTCAATGCAAGATAAGAGTTTGAAGCTCAACATTTAATTGAGCCCAAACAGACTTTTGATGGTTGGTTAAGGACAGCGGAATATCAAAAGTTCAGCGAATTTCAGGGAGGGGCACTCTAATTAAAGGCCCAGTTGTCACAGTCCAGTAGGCAGAGATTTTGATGTGTTTTTGAAATATATAAGGCTAGTTTTGACGGTGTCCTATATATATTTTTTGTGTAGAATACAATGCTCGAAGTCCGTAGCGCTGAAACCTTCCGCAAATCTTTTAAATTAACAATTTGTGAAAAAAAAAACGTCTTTTCATATTTCCGCTTATATCTCCGTTCCTTGGCATATTTTAAATAGCATATGCATTTAAGAAGTTGTAGCCTATTGAATTTCCAAAATTTTAAGCCCAGCCCGAAGTCTCCAAGTGCTATTGTTAACTTGCAAACGACTGCTGAAGTTGAAAAAGTGCTTTTTTTCCCTATTTTTTTACTTCGAAAGTAGGGCGACTATGATCATGAAATTTCTTGGAGGGACTGCTATTTGTAGTATGAAGTTACAAAAAAAAAGCTCGAGCCGTTAATAACTTTTCGAGTAATTAAGGATCCAAATTTTTTGCATGCCTTATTTAACAATGACGCCATTTCTTTGTTTATTGTACGATATTGACCGGGTTGGGCTAG
Organism: Aromia moschata; assembly: GCA_029963805.1. Classification (NCBI taxonomy): domain Eukaryota; kingdom Metazoa; phylum Arthropoda; class Insecta; order Coleoptera; family Cerambycidae; genus Aromia; species Aromia moschata. The sequence goes on along the minus strand of JAPWTK010000035.1, from coordinate 1,425,792 downwards.
AAAAATCGTAAATCTCTTCAAGTTTGCGGGACTTTTTGAGATTTTTGACAGTTTTATAACGTTGCAGCTTCGAAATTCTCGGAAATGTGACTGTAATATCTTGACGCCCATTTTATTTTTAAATACGCGTCTTGAAGCGTACTTTGAAGATCAAGATATTATCAAAATAGCGTCAAAAAAGGTAGTCGCGTAGAAAACGTTATAAAACTGTCCCAAATTAATATTCTTCAAAATCTCAAAAAGTCTCGCAAACTTGAAGAGATTTATGATTTTTCTAGCCCAAGAAATGGCGTCATTGTTCATTAAGGCTTGCAAAAAAATTCGATCGTTAATTACTCGAAAAGTTATTAACGGATTGAGCTGAATTTTTTTGGAACTTCATACTACAAATAGCAGTCCCTCCAAGAAATTTCATGATCATAGTCGCCCAACTTTCAAGGTTAAAAAATGGTGAAAAAAAAAACACTTTTTCAACTTCAGCAGTCATTTGCAAGTTAACAAGAGCACTTGGAGACTTCGGGTTGGGCTTAAAATTTTGGAAATTCAATAGGCTACAACTTCTTAAATGCATATGCTATATAAAATATGCCAAGGAACGGAAATATAAGCGGAAATGTGAAAAAAATACTTTTTTTTCACAAATTGTTAATTTAAAAAATTAGCAGACGGTTTCAACTCTAATTGCATTGTGTTCTAAGCTAAAAAAAAATACATAGATAATCGTCAAAACTAGCCCTATATGTTTAAAGAACAGTTTTTGATGATCTTAGCTCCCTGTTTACTGGACTATTGTCCTCAAAAATTTTACACGGACCACTCAGAAATATATGCGACTTTCGAATTCAACGGCCGCCACCGCTTTTTTGCCGGTCACTTGTGTCACGAACACCCCGTATAACCGCCCGGCCGCCCCTCTCTCCCCCGTTTCTGGACTCGCAGACAAGGAATATATCACCGGGCCTAGAGCACGGTGATTACACTGTCTTGGAGATGCATTACGAAAATCGAGAGCTATAATCAGGATGGCCTCTATAATCGGTGCCCCGTCCGTCCGTCAGTCCGTCTCAAACGGCGTGGAGCACGTTTGTTGCCTTTACCCACACTCGCGGAGGTGCAGGTAGAGTGAATATAAAGTTATATCATTCGTCAAGTCGGCTAGCGCGCAGAAAAAAACTATTTCTCTTATATCCTACAGTAGAATTAGTGCAAGAAGAGTGGAAATTTAAAGAAACACACTTTTTTCTCTACCAACGTTTCAGTTATGTACTTTTCCATCGATAGGCTTTTAAAAATGACATTGAAAACATGTTAAACAAACTAGAGTAATGTTACTCGTGTATATCTACGTTTGCGATGTAATTTTTAGAACCCTGATTCAAGATACAAAAGAATACAAATGAAGATGATATAAAATAGCAAAATTATTTAATAATGTGTAAATTGGACACAAGCCTACTGAGAAAAAATATAGCAATATCAGCGCCTGCAAAAAAAAATCAATAAAATACATTGATCCTTTTAAAAAACTTTAAATAAATAACTGTTTAGATTACCTAAACAAGAGTACCTTTTCTCTGTAGAATTGAGCGTTCTTTCAGATTCTCGTACGCATTGCTCAACAGGTAAAAAAAATGTTTTAATTTACCAAAATAATACGGTGAAACTAGCGCCCTCTAGGAGCAACGTCAAAATAAACTTGCAACAAACAAAACTCGCAAAATTCGCAATTCTCACACCAAAACACATAAAACTACCAATTTTCAGATTTATACTATCAAAACTTTCTCATTTATTGAGAAATTTCAGAATAAAATTTAAACTTTGAACACGCTGTATCTCTTAAGCTAGCGACATTGGTATAAGGCATGCTGAGCTTAGTCATAATATTATGTTGGTGTCTAGTATATCCAGGTCTATACTTATCTCCAACACTATACCTTCACCAACATTTCGGTAATATACAGGGTGAGTCAGAAACTCAGGGTCTACTCCTTCCGACTCACCCTGTATATTACCGAAATGTTGGTGAGGACTTAAAGTGTTTTTTGTGTTAATTCTGACTCTAATACCACTAGTTCTAGCACAAAATACGTTGCATTGAGTCACTGCTCAAGTACAAAAAAAATTATGCTCTTAAAAGTAAAGGGTGGGCCATCTATTGGTTACTTTTTAAACTGAGTGTAATTTCCACATCGCCGACACTGACGCGCTTGACATTTGACATATATGTGGTGTCTAATCTCCGCTGTAAGAAATGCATCGTTTTACGCTTGAACAACGTTGGTAAATATTGAAAACTTATTTCCATAGTGAATGCTGTGTTGCAGAAACAGAGAAAATTGAGAACATTTTTTTGGTCGAAATGAAGCACCTGGTGTAAGAAAGTTCTTGAGGAAAGTTCGTGAAACTGGCATGCTTATGGATAACAGAAGTCATCCACGTGCTCGTCCGGTGCGCACAGCTGAAAGAATTGCTGCTGTTGCCCAAAGTGTGCGTGAAAACCCAAGAACCTCAACTCGTCACAGAGCACAACTTAATGTCAGTCGCACTTCTCTCAAGAGAATATTGCATAAAGACCTCGGATTATTTGCTTACAAGCAAATCACAGCAGTCTCTACTTTAAAGGAAAAAATCGGAGAATATTGGGAGACCTTTTCACCAGAACTCTGTCGAGGCTTGGTTGAAGCAATGCCTGCAAGAATTCGGGCCATAATTAAAGCAAAAGGTGCTGTAACGTCTTATTAATACTTAACATTTTCTTCACACTTCTTTCCGAACTTTTAGTTGCCAGTTATTTTGTTACATTTTATTTGTTTTGTAAAGTTGTGACATTGTTAATTTGTTTTTTTGAAAACATTAATTAAAATATACTTTTAAATTATTTAAGTTCTTATGTAATGTCAGCTGCATTAGTCAATTTTTGCTTCAATATACATAAAAACAGTCTAATACATATAGTTGTTAGTTCGTAGTGTTTGGTTATTTACGTAAGTAGTAGATATAACATTTGTTTATAACTTATGATAACGTTTAAATACAAAATTGTACCTCAATAATAATCAAACGTCAGTAGGTATAATGTCGTTTCTACATTCGACAAAAATATTTCCAGTCGAAATTCGCCTAGGATACCCAGGAGGACGAAGATTTCCGGATATTTTTTTCGTTGCCACGGCAAATACTAAAAGTAGAAGCATCCTATTGGTTTGAAGACATAGATGTGAAATATTTTCCTTAAAATACTTCCTGTAAGTGGACTCACCTGATTCCCCAAGGTAGTCGAACCCCAGCAATTAACGGCACTACATCAGTGCTCGAATAAAATTACGATAAAGGACAAATTTATCTCGCCTAATCGACAATCTGTCTTCTCGGTAATAACGTATGCCCACGCGTAATCGCTCTAGATGGCAGATTTCTCATTTGCAATTATATAGGTTTCGGAGGTGGCTTCGCCGGGTATAACGTCTAAATCACGCGTGCGAGCAAAAACAGACCCCGAGCGACGTTTCGATGGCATTTGCGACGTTTCCAAGGCATTATGAATGGTAATGGAGATGCCCGAAGGGCTCTACGTGGAGGAAATTGCGACAAGAGTATGTGCTATTTTTTCTGCAATCGTTGTTACTCCAATAAGATCGAAAAATAATAAAAAGATGTCGAAGATGCAAAATAGAGATTGGAATCTAATAAATGCTTGCACAGAGCGTCTCGCTCAATTCAAAACAATCTAATTTAGAGCAGATTGTGGGTGTCTGCTATCCTGTTTTCTTAAAAAGTTCTGGGTCTTTAAAAAAGGAAGTTCGAATGCATTATGAATGGTAATGGAGATGCCAGAAGGGATTACGAGGAGGAAATTGCGGCAAGAGTCTGTGCTATTTTTTCTGCAATCGTTGTTACTCCAATAAGATGGAAAAATAATAAAAAGATGTCGAAGATGCAAAATTGAGATTGGAATCTAATAAATGCTTACACAGAGCGTCCCTTGATTCAAAATAATCTAATTTAGAGCATATTGTGGGTGTCTTCTATCCTGTTTTCTTAAAAAGTTATGGGTCTTTAAAAAACAACGTTCGAAGTCATTATGAATGGTAATGGAGATGCCCAAAGGGCTCTGTGGGGAGGAAATTGCGACGAGAGGCTGTGCGGCATTTTTCTGCGTTTGTTGTTACCTCACTAAGATCGAAAAACAATGAAAAGATGTCGAAGATGCAAAATAGAGATTGGAATCTAACATATGCTTGCACAGAGCGTCTCAGAGTGAAATGATGATGAAAATCTCAATATCTAGTCTTTTTTTGATAACATGCTTCCTATGAGAGTTAGGTGGATCCCCTCAAATAGGTGCCCCTAAATATGGTTTTTCTTCGATATCATCAAAACTATTGGACGAGATTTAGTAACTGTCATAAAACGTTTGATACTTAACAATAAATAATTAATTATTAATTTCATATTCATAATTCACTCGAAATAATATTACTTGGAGTGTGAAGTGTCGAGGGACGAGATTGATTTTGACTCTAACATTTTATGTGTCGTTTTTTACTGATTTTAACCACATATTGTGAAGTTGTAGAGACTTTGCGCAACAAATTATTGTACAAAACTCTTGTTAAATTTGTATAGTACACACCGTTTTCAATAAAATAGATTTGAAAATTTCCTTACGCCAGTGACTCTAAAGTATATTTTAACAATTTTTTTTTTAAATCGCACCATGAATTTTACCACAAATGGACATTTTTCATCGTCTAACACGCTTCTTAACCGCGCAACAGGACCAGTCGAAAAAATACTCCTACTGAGGGGGTTACTCGCCGCCCCAAGAAGGTGATTTATTATTCATCGTGGAGCTGGTACCCTTCAGATTATTTATTTGTTTGGCCGGTAAGGCCGCTCTATTGGTCGGAGGGGGCTCCGCCCACCACCCACGCCATCGAGGGGCCTTCTTTCTTATTTACGCGAGGGTCCAAGCTTACTGGAGCCAAGCCCAAAATCGCTAAGAGACGGCAAGAGTTTTGTAACTACGGATATGAGGAAATCTTTCAAGTTTTTGCAGCGTTATTGATTACTTTTTTATGCAGACATTTATATGTATTGCATTATCTAGCTTATTTTTGGACATTTGGAAAAAAAACACGAACAAAATTCTAATCTAGAATTCTCAAGTACACAGGTCCACAAAATAAAAAAAATCAGCTCCAGGAACTAAACCTATCAAAGTATTTTTTATGCTGAAACCGAATATTTAACTCAGAAAACTTTCTACCGCGTAGATTCTCAGTAAATCCCGGTTTTTTGTTGTCAAAATGTGTTATCATGCGAAATATTTTTTTTTTTAATATTAATCATTTCTTAGTTAGACATTTCCGAAGTATGTTTACGCGCTGAATACGATCCCTTGTCAAAATTTGTGCTAGATGTCATGAACATGACATAAAAATTATTTTGAGAGATTGAAATGGTTCTACTACAATTAATATAGTGTTAAAATTATCCTGATTAATATTATGAAGATTAAAAGGCTCGATTGCTTCTGAAAATATATTTATTATTGCTGTGAGCTTGCTTTTCCAATCTACTTGCTATTGCAGGTTTCCTGGAACCAGCTACTTCGGACCTTGCTTGGACCAGCGCTCAAAATATTTCGGAAATGACTTGTCTGGTCATACGTTCTTGATGAAAACTTCGATTTTAAACTTTCAATCCTCAAAATAAGGGTGAAAACTACCCCCATTAATTTTGAAAATAGTTTTATCGTATTCTACGCAAAAAAACACATCGCAAACCATCGCAACCTTCTTTTTAATTTTTTTCATTTTTTCATTGAGAAACATTGAAATTTTAGAGTCGAAACGAAAATTTGTATTTTCTCACCCTCACCATCCCTCTTCTTGTAGCTCAAAAAATCTAAAATCTTAGGGAAGTTAATTTTTTAGCAAGTACTATCGATTGTGATATGTTTCAAACATAATTTGTTTTTTTTGACCTCACTTAGTTGGCGTGAAATGCCCCGTATACAGTGCGCGCCTAAAGTATGGAATAAATTCAGTAAATGTGAAACAAAAACACACACTTTTGAGGGAACGTCTATTTTCAGATTTCGTCAGTCATTTGTTTTTGAGTAATGACGTCATCAACTTATTTTTCAAATGGCAACCCCCATTTGTTTAATTTAATTCGAGAGACCCTTTCATTATCGATTTAACGGTATAAAAATGTTGCCACCTTACATAACAAAATTTTTGAGTAAATGACAATTGAATGTTACAAAATCAAAAATATATTTTTCACAATAAATAAACGAAAATTTCTGAAAAAACTGAACACAAATAAAACAACAAAAAAGTACGTTGCTAAGCAAAATAAAATCCGCTAAGCAAAAAAAAATCCACATCCGATGAAAATCAAAATTTCAATTCTTTGACCCACAGTTAAATGTGCCATATTAAAATTGGAATTTTTATAAATACTAACACGTTACATTAACTTTTCGCACAATTTAATGACAAATCTTCTGATTAACTGAAAGTAGAAACCATGGATACGTCAAAAAACTTAATCTGATAATTTTTTTAGCAACGTACTTTTTTGCTGTTTTATTTGTGTTCAGTTTTTTCAGAAATTTTCGTTTATTTATTATGAAAAATATATTTTTAATTTTGTACCATTCAATTGTCATTTACTCAAAAATTTTATTATGTAAGCTGGCAAAATTTAATACCGTTAAATCGACAATGAAAGGGTCTCTCGAATTAAATTAAAAAAATGGGGGTTGCCATTTGAAAAATAAGTTGATGACGTCATTACTCAAAAACAAAATGACATCTGAAAATAGACGTTCCCTCAAAAATGTGTGTTTTTATTACACAAAATCGACATGTTCCAGACTTTTTTTCCAAAAATGTTTTGTTTCACATTTACTGAATTTATTCCGTACTTTAGGCGCGCACTGTATATATTTCGCATAAAAACGTATTTTGGCAACGAAACACCGGCATTTACTGAAAATCTACACGGTAGAAAGTCTTCTGATTTAAAAATTCGGTTTCGGCACAAAAAAAATACTTCGGATTTGATAGGTTTAGTTCCTGGAACAGATTTTTTTTGTAGACCTGTGTTAGAGACACATCTAGAATAAAGTAAATTTCATTATGACGCAGACAGATCAGTAATTATAGCATATTCCAATTTCTTCGAGAAATTCGGGAAATGAATTTCATGTTGGACTTCGCTAACTCAGCTCGTTCAAAAGTTACGAGAAGGGGCGTGGGTCAGTTTATGGACAGACTGTATGTGTAGATAAGGAATTGTTATTTTAAATATTGATGTGCCCCTTTATTATTCAAACGCGGCTTATCTGATCCACCGTATCGCCCCGCGTTCCGTTAGTTTAATATTTATTTTAATAGGTAAACAGGTCTAATGGCTCGTAAATTTCAATTTAACGTTAGGACTGTACGACGCAGGTCGTCAATTGTTAATTTCGAAGAAAAATCGCGGCACGCGACCGAATGAGTTTGACGGCGCTAAAAATTCAACGATTCAATAACAAAACTGATAACACAACACTGAGAAAACGTATAGGCTGACCCCAGATCCAGACCACTTTTTTTTTGTAAACCTGTGTAATTAAAGTCCGGAAAAGTATGCTGTCACGCAGTGCCGGCACTATACAACTGTATGATAATTATAAACTGTATTTTTTAAGCGCATATTTCTTGCCCATCTATACCCATGCCACTATCCGTGCGTAGAATATTATCCCTAACGAAGGCTTCGCGGGAACCCAGGACTCTGTAGTACACTTTCTCCGTAAGATAGCGAGCTATTCCAATAGCGACCTGCCGGCGCTGCGGTGTAAACGGGTCGACCGCCGCACAGTGGGGCAAACTGGCTTTGTAGGAGTGCAAAATTATGTCCGTTCACAACGATAGATAATTGTGTTACATGAGTTGAATATGTATTAAATAAGTATAAAGAAGGGTATAATTTTTTTTTAGAATGTTTTGTCGCGAGTTAGTCACTCGTGAATTTATGTACTGATTTACATATCACTTGATTTTGTGCGGATTTCTGCAATTAACGGACTTAAAAAGATGATTGAAAATGACAAGGATTTTAAAATAAACGGATCACACATTTTATGTATTCCTTGCAATCGTCGATTATATTTAGTGATCGCCGAGTGTAAAAGACATTTAGATTCGAATATCCCTCAAAAAAATATACCCGGTCTATTTTGGGTGCAAAATTGAACCCACTAAATCCCGGAATCATGTTCCGCATCCCCAAAAATTTAGTAAAACATATGATGATTACATTTTACACATTTTCAGGCGTTAGTAGAGCATTTACTCATGGGGCAAAGATTTGTGATTTTCCGGCAGTTTGGGACAAGTCGAAAAAAAACAAAGATCTTTGTTCTCGACGGTGCTAGGGGTTAAAGAGCTCTAGCTTCCTTAGGAAACATTAGGAAACATTTTTTGTCAGGAGAATTTTTTGGAGACCCTGTATACGAGATGTGGCTATTAAATAACCGAATTGATGCTGCTACCAGCGCGCTGCGAGCGTGTCGCCACAAGTTTGAACAGAACTGTGTCTGGTGATGCTTTCCCCACCCTGAGTTCGCTGGACAAGCCAGTGGGTCGCTCAGTTTGACTGTAGCAGTCGTTAGAATTAGTCTACGCACCAGTGACGCGTCGAAAAAATGTTAAGTGTTCAGATGGAGCAACGGGTTAATCTCAAGTTTCTTGTTAAACTGGGGAAAACTTTTTACAGAAGACTTTTACAGACCGAAGACGATCCGCGCCCCGGACGTCCCTCAAAGTCAAAAACGGACGAAAATATTGAAAAAATTGATAAATAAATCCGCGAAGATCGTCATCTAAGCATCTGAGGGCTTGCTGAAATAACAGGAATCGACAAATAATGTGTTCGCCAGATTTTGCATGAATCGTTCAACATGCGCAAAGTTTGCGTAAAAAAAATGGTGCCAAAACTCCTCACTCCCGAGCAAAAGGAATCAAGAACGAACATTTGCGCTGACATTCTTAACAACATTGACACTGATCCAGGCTTGTTAGGCACGGTGACACTTAAGGGGACAAGATTCAAAAGTGTGGAAGCGGTTAAAGCAAAAGCGATGGAGGTTCTGAACCAGCTCACAGACGCGGACTTCCAGCACTGCTTTCAACAATGAAAGAGTCGTATGGAGCGGTGTAGAGATCGCCAAGGGGAGTACATTGAAGGCGAAAACGTTGCTACTGTAACGAATAAAAAGTGTTATGCCAGCAGTTCGGTTATTTAATAGCCACACCTCGTAGTATAATATTGAAAAAAATGCTGGAAAATGTGTGATCCGTCATCTGGACAGAACGTCTCCGTTGCACCGGCAATTACGGAACCCGATGAAAAGCTAAAATTAAAATCGCGTATACGATAAAGAACGCCGGCATAATTGCGTACCTTGCAGCAGGGTATAAAGCACGGAAAAATATAAAATAATAGTTTTGTGTACATATGTACGTATACATATGTATATATCGACGACTGAGAGTTTTAAACAGCAGCTAGGCGCAGAAGGCCATGACGTATGTTTACGTCGGAATAAAAAATCGGACTTTCTCACAGAACCCCACGATTCTTAGAAACCTGACACACTGAGCCAAGAAAAATGGTCAAACTCGCATACAATACACGCGATGTACACTCCGGTGCCTCGAAATGCACGAAAATAACCGCGCCAGTCACGAGATATCTGCCCGTACAGTCCAAAGAAAAAATTAAATGTAATAAAATGTGTCGCGGTTAATGTGGAATGGAATGCGCGATTTCTAGGCAAAAAATATGAAGGACAGTTTTTGTGAAACAATGTGCTATTCAGAGCATTTTTATACAATTTATTTTTATATCATTTGAATTCCATTAATAAAAACATTCTGCGATTAAATTCCTTAATATCTTACGTGATGGCTCGTACCTACAAGTGTCGCAAAAATGTGTTGACGTGAATACATTATTACTGATTGATATTAACGCATTAACGCCCAAACGGACAAAATTTTTCGTCCTTTTTGGAGCGTCAATCTCGAAGGGAAATTAATGGATTCACTCAATAAAAACCACTTATCCTAATGTTTTCGGATGTGATCTTTAGATTTCAGAATTGTGATTAAATGCTCTAGAAAAAAAAATGGCTGACTTTATGAAGAAAAGTATGAAAAGTGAAAATTTGGGGATTTTTTTTATATATTTTTTTTTAGTCCAAAAAGTAGTCTAACCTACTCCGGATTGTGGAGGGAGGTGGAGGCAATAGTTGGAGTTGATGATAGGATTTTTTTTGCCGACCTCAACTGACTTTAATCTTTTCAAAATGGCAGACATTGCATAAAATCTCATGAAATATGAATGTTTCTCTAGTATTAACGAGAAAATAATGTTATTGTGAGTTTTTCTTGATCCAGAGTCATTTTCCTCAATCAAAACAATACTAACTTGGCTTGACTTTTTGTTAAAAAATTAAGAAAGCCCATACCTATTTATTAAAGTAATTACTATTATTCTTTGAATTCTGCAATTTCAAATATTTACTAGAGAGGTATATATATTAGTAGGCTATACATTTCTAATTCACCGGGAAATCATAACTTTTGAAATAATAAAATTATGAAAAATTTATACAAAATAAATGCAAAAATCAAAAACATTTTTACGAAGTCATAAAAAGAGGTATATATTGCAAAAAAATCCGTCTTTTGATTTCAGTAAAGTTTTTAGTAAAAACAAGTTTACGAGAAGATCATATAGGGCACTCAATAATAAATCGACCATAATTTTTTAAACATTCAAGATACGAATAAAACTGAAAAAGAACTCAATTTATAATGGTAAACAAAGTAGGTATGTTGCTGAATTTTTTTTTGAGGCGTCGCTACGCCTAGCGTTTTTAAGACATTTTTTATTCTTGCCTTAATTCTGAGTGAACGGAAGTAAAAGTGGTTTACATTTCACAAAAATTAATTTCTCTCAGTCGTCTGAGAAAAACTCACGTCCCATGATAAATGGGTCACCCTGTCCCATGATAAATCTGTCAGAAATTTGTACCATTGATAAAAAACGAGAAACGACTGGAATGTTGTAGCGAAAATTATATTTAAAATGTGGCAATTGACTTTTCCATTAGTTATTTACTTGTGTCTATTTACATAAAATACAGTAGGGCTACTTTTACAATTGGCAATTAAATAAGTTAATCAAATTAAGTAATTATTGTAACCTAGTGTATATTGAGAATCGATATTCTTAGTTAGAACTTAGACACAAAGTTACAATGATTATTAATTAAACGTTTAATTGCTCATTGTAAAACTGGACCTTCTTTGTGGAATATCTCCGAACTCTTCATAAAAAAAGGCAGTGAAAGGCCTTTTGCCCGCTCACTAAAAAAATGTTTAATGAACACTTCATTGTATTGAGAAACTATTTTCTTTTTTTTTCTTTGATCGTTTTCGAGCAAAAAAATAAGTCGTCACTATAACAGCTTTACACGATCAAAATTTACATCAATTTCTACATACAATATCTGTTTCTACGTTTACACGATAAATAGGTAGAACATATAAATTTTAAAGTAATGTACGTGCATTTTTTGTAATGTCTGGCAGTTTTGTTTTAAATTAGTGATTAAACTAATAATTAAACTAAATTTCAGATATTCGTAAAAATATCTTAAACTAATGAAATTAACTTCGTCATATGCTTCAAAAAAACTTTTACCAAAAATATAAAACTAATACAACCTATATCAACCTATATATTTTGTTGGCAGATATCTACTTGCACTTTGAATAATACATGTGCAAATCCATGTTGAAATGAATGTAAATTATAGTCGTGTACGGCGGCTGCTACATAGTATTTTGCAAAGAGTAATAATCACTGTTAGATGACGATGTATTATTCATATCCATATCCACTTTTTAATTTCTTTTTTCATGTTTTCACTATAAGCTACAATAATTGTCAATTTCGAATTTCGAATACGAATAGAAGCCAATACAAGAATTATACATTTAAGTTTATATTAATTTAATTGTCTGTAACTAAGACTTTGTTTAAGATTTGAAACGGACTAGAAAAAACGATAAACACCAAGTTTCACTCAGCAGTTTGATATTTTGACTGTTTGACCATTGGTGATTATTAGTACTACGCGATTCCTACTAGGTAGGTACTTGAAAAAAAATAAGACAGTTTTCGTGGAGCAATGTTTAGAGCATCTGCTGTACCTAAAGACGTTCACAGACAAAGTTCTTTCAGATCTTGGGCAAGGACTCAGACAAGAAGTGTCCGAGTCCTTGCTTTCTGTTCTCACAAAAAATGTGAGAAATCCATCATCGAGAGATTTCCAACACGCTGGTATACAAAACCAGTGACGTAATCTTAAAACAAGGCGACACAATTACCAACAACGTATATGGTTAATCAAAAACTTGGGCGTATGCATGTACATCCAAGAAAAACACACCAAACAGCATACCAAACAACTAAAAACTAAAGAGTAACCAACAAAAAACACTTACCAAAAGCCGAACCGTATCAGGGCACAACCTAGTCTGTGATTTTATTTAACACATAAAACGCTTTTAGAATATGAGCACGGCAAAATCTGAAAGACTGATTGAAAAAGTGACACCAACCACTGTACAATATACATAAACACACGTTATTATCACAAAATGTTTAAACGAACTTGCACCGTTATATTTCTTGTAATATGAAAAACTGACACATCGGTAACAAAGGGATTCAGTTGTTCGTGGGGCCATCTAGCGGACGATAGATACATTTAAGTGATATAATGCAATTAAATGATTGCAGCGCCTCATATTTGCAGTTTATCGATAAGGTGATGGGGATGATACAGTGTGTACCATATAAATGGAACAATCAGGCGTATGATCTATCATTTGCCGTTATTTATAACATCACTGTTATAAATAACGTCAAATGATGATACATCATAAGCCTGAATGTCTCCACAGGGTTAACTATTGACACAGTTAAAAAATGGTTTAAGGAAAAGTTGTTTTGTCACGACTCGTATAATGTGCACATATCAGACATGTTTTTACCATGTGAAAAATGAGAAATGAAACTATGTTAGGTACGTTTTTCAAATGAAATTATATGTATTCATAGATTAATTAATAAACCCGAAAAAAACCATTGGCGTTGAAATTCTTATTTAAAAATGGGCCACCAAAGCCCCGTTTATTTTCGAAAAGGACGTCCACATAAGCCTAGGAAAGTAGTTGTCCAATTTTCGACATACAATCTAATAAATATTCTTTTTTTATTATTTCTGTTTACTCAACGATGGTGAGATGTACAAGGTTCCAAGTTTACACGTGAAATCGCCTAATGAAAGCTCAATCATCGCTAAGGAAACGTTTTAATTATAGAATCAGTGGCGTGAGAACGGGGACTCGGTGCCCCCTTTTAAATCAGAATTTCTACGCCAATGGATGTTTTCCAGGTCTCACTGGTTCCGCTTGTTCTTTGGAAAAGTGTAATAAAAAAGAAACCACAGTTATCTTATGTTATCACAGTTATGTATTTGATGCAAAAAACTAAATTAAATTTTCGTGGACTAATGCCGTACATTAGTCCACGTGGACATTACGTATATCATTTGTTACATCAAGAGAAGTTTAATTCGAGACGACAATAACATTAGGTATTATAGCAAATTCTGACACAATTCCTTAAAATCTCGCGCAAGGGCTCAGAAAAGAAGGATCGCAAAAAATGAGATGAATACCTCACAGAGTTTGACGAACACACCGTATATGCTTAATAAAAAACGAACGGATAATATACGATGTATGTATGTACCTACATACAAGGAAAACAGACGCTATACCAACAACAAATATTATTAACTAAAAAACAACCAAAAAAATGCACTTACCTGGAACCGGACAGCAACATACTACGAGGTACAACCTAGACTGTGACTTTATGTAATACCCAAAGGACTTATGATCAAGGCAAAATTTGAAAGAACCACTGCACTATTTTGAATGTATGTACTTGAACATCTTATCACAAAATTTTTAAACAAATTTGCACCGGCACCGGCTCGGCTTCTCTTGCAATACGAAAAATGACCCGTCGATAATATAGGGATTCAGTTGTTCGCGTGGCCATCTAGCGGACGATAGAAACATTTATGTGATATAATGCAATAGAATTATTGCAACAGGTCATATTTGCAGTTTATCGATAAGGTAATGGGTATAATGATTGCTATGTATTCTGCTATGTGTCCTATATGAATGCAATAATGTCCATATTATCTTAATTAAGTAATACTGTAAATAAATGGTTCAAATAAAAGTTGTTTGGTTACGACTCGTATATTGTGCATATATAAGACAGTTTATTGTCCTATCAGCCGGATTCCAGATCTCTACCATACATTCCAGGTACGAACTAACTAGTAATCCTATGAATTGTTAACAAAATGTTAACATTTTTAAAATACCATGACATCTGTATTAGTTAGGTATAGTGCAAAAGTTGTATGCGACCTCTTAATATGTACAGTTACTTGCAAAATTATTCGTACCCTGAATTGATGTGTAAAGAAATTAACAGCATTTTTATATCTGTAAGGAAAATTTCATGTAATTAATATATTTACAAACACACTATATCAGCAATGCATAAATTAAGTTTTAGCTTCAGATTGCATTAAATACCTACATAAAAAAAAATATTTAATTTTAAGAATGGCAATATCTGCGCAGCAAAAGTATTCGTACTGCGCATAATCTCAGTGTCCCAGGTATACCGGGGAGACCCCAGTTGTTAAGACTTCAGTCACAGTTTTCAGTTATACATTCAGACGAGTGTAAACAACTGTATGTTGTGTGAATCTGTTAAAATATTTCTAATTATAATGGGACGTAAATCAGAAACAACAGCACAGGACAAATGGCTTTTGGAAGGAAAATCATATAAAGAAATTGGTGATTTGTTAAAAAGAAACAAAAGTACTATACACTAATATTATAAAAAAGATATAACGAAAATCAAAGTTTCCAATATGCCTTGAAAGGACCGTCCAAGTCTATTAACTTCTCGAGAAGAGAAGGCAATAGTGCGTTAAATAAAAAAATGCCCTTTTACAAGTGCCCCAAAATTGGCGGCATTAGTAAATAATCGTTTTAAAAAGCAAGTAAGTGCAGATAACTGTCGCTGGGTTTTAAAAAGGCACGGTCTGCATGGTAGAGTATCTAGGAAAAGGCCCTTTATTAGTAAAGTAAATCGTCTAAAACGATTAAAATTTGCCAAAAAAGTATTATTGCAAGGATAACACCTTTTAGGAACGAGTTTTTTATTTACTGATGAGAGTAAGTTCAACATTTTTCAGTCGGACGGCAGACGTTTAGTGTGGCATATGGTAAACGCTGAGTTTGAACCGAAAAATGTGTGTCCAACTTTTAAGCATGGTGGCAATTCAATGATGGTGTGGGGAAGTATGAGTGCGAGTGGCACGGGGAATTTAGTTTTTATTGATGGCATTATGACTAAATTTACGTACTTAAACCTATTAAAAAAATTACCATTAAGTGTGGCAAAATTGAATCTACGAAATAATTATTGGTTCCAACAAGTCAACGATCCAAAACACACTGCTTACATAGTGAGGCAATGGATTGTATACAACACTCCCCATCACTTAATTACACCACCTCAAAGCCCTAATTTAAATGCAATTGAGCATTTATGGTCGGAAATGAAATGACCGTTACGAAATTATTAAATAAAAGATAAAAACACTCTTAAACAGGCAATTACAAATGTATGGCAAAATATGGACCCTGATATCATACAAAAATTGGTAGCAAGCGTGCCTAAACGTTTGGAGGCTGTGATCGCAGCTAAAGGTGGACCAACCAAATACTAACTTGGCCAATTTCACCAAAAAATCCTGAAGTACGAATACTTTTGCGACCCCTGATTTTGCAATCGAGAATAATTTAGTTTTTATTTTCTAAACAGTAAATGATATGAAGTTCAAGTTTAATTTATGTAATACTTACACATGTATGTTTATAATAAAAATATTATGATTAATTATACTCACACCCATTAAAAGAAAATTTTGGTTATTTACAATTCCCTGTAAAGTACGAATCCTTTTGCGAGTAACTGTAAGTGTATTTGGGTATCTAAGGTAAGATATTGCTAATTACATATTATATATCCACTGATCATTGGAATAGTGATAGTTTATTTCAGTATTCTGAAGGAGTAGGGTGAAAGATCAACTTATATTATTTTCCAATCGTTGTAAATTTTCAATTTACAATCAATATCAGTTTCCAGTCACCCGCACCGACCGCAGGTATTGATAACGAACCGCGAGACGAGGCACAACGAAATTTTTAATAACCGGCGTGCCTTTTTAATTTATTGCCCTCCGCCCAATTAAAAATCCACATGAAAATATTCCGATTCTGCCGTGGCCCATAATTTGCGGTCCGGCACATCGAACTCCTCTCAATCTAATCCGGCATAAATCCATCAGCGGGCATCACCTCGACTAACGAATAAATAAGGTTTAGAATTCGGAACGCCCGAGGAGCGAGAAGACAGGGGCAGCGTCGGTAACAGGGGCACGTTCTCCCGTGGAAGCTGGGAAAGGCAGCTTCCCCTGCCACTAAATAAAGAAGAAAATACTTTAAATAAAGAAGAAAAAACTAGCCACTCAAAAAAAATTAATGTCATTAAGACTGCTTTACATACACCCTAGGAAATTGCACCTTTACATATTGGCGATACATGTGTAGAAGAGAATAAGTTAAAAGACACCAGTAAGGACAGAAAAAGACAGTTAGATACAACAGTGTTTCACGCTTGTGTACGTATTAGAAACGTATGAGACCTGCGCGTAACAGAAACTGGAAGGTGGAGTGGAGAGTCACCGCCCGTCACCTACCGAATTTGACTGAGTGGGACTCAGTACTTTTTTGCAGCTATGAGGGTGTACATCGACTTAGCTGTATGAAACGAAATTCTTACGTAATTCTGACTTACAATTATCCCATACACTTAAAAGATGTGTACGAACATAATTGTAGTTATTTTCAAATTTTTTAGTTGTTTAGTTTTAGTTTTTTTAGTTGTTTTTAGTTTATTAAAAGTTCTATAAAAACTAAAAAATAAAAATATAAATCAACCCGGTTATAAGACGAAAGAAAGAAAAAATGCCTATTGAATAACTGGTTCAAAAATGTCGCCCCTGTGTGCTTCGCAAAAACCTAGTCTATCGTAAAACTCAGTTCTTACGCGTTTTAACACTTCAGGGGAAATATTATTTAGGACTTGAACAATTCTGGACCGTAAATCATTTAAATTTCGTGGTCTTTCATGTTCATGTCCGTAAACAGTTTGTTTTATTTGTTAAATATTTGTTGGCATTTAAGGAACCGTTTATAAAACATGGCCCAACGATGGAATCACCTAAAATACCAACCCAAACATTTAACTTCTCGGGATACTGCGTACGCACAGGAATACTCAATTGCTTATTTTCCGTAGACCAATAACGATATAATAATTCAATTCACACGTGCGAATTGTAATTTATGGGCGGGGCGTCCCGCCTACATATTTTATTGCTACCCCATCACGAAAGACAGAGAATAATGCTCATAAAACTTTTAAAATTACATATCAGTCTGGCAACTATGGATATAATATTTCTCTGTCAGTTCCCTTTATTTGAAGAGTTTATTCTTTTCTATCTTTTAATGCTCGGCTTCCAACCCTGTATACCAATTTATTGTACAATAAATTGTACAAGTTGACCAATTTATGTGAATGCGTGTAAAACAAAAATCGTGCCCAATTTATTGTCCACAGTAAATTGTAGAATTAGAACTTGCTCTACTTTCTTGGCCAATTTTGGGGATATTGAATAACTTTTTATATCTATTTCATTGTACCCACTTCGTAATTTTATAACAGGTACTCCCTTGTAATTTTTTTACCATTTTTTTATTGGCTTAAATGCTTCCTTAACTATCCAAAAATGATATCCAAAAGGTTTACGGGGGGGAAATTTTTTAAAGTGGTCGAAAAATTCGGTTTTCCGAGTGATGTCACGGTGCTGTTTAACTAGTAATTTGTGCGCGGTCGATATCGGTGCAGTAGGGGCAACTATTCCTCCGTAAACACAGCATACCTTGCATTGAGAAGGACATGAAAGCAGGAAACAGCAGGACAGCGTGAAAACCTTGAATTAGAAGGACAGTTGTATGCCCCAGGCATCGCCGATTAGTGATAAATAAAAAATTACATCGAAATATAGGTATGTACCTACCTGAAACGTTAAACGTGTTTTTCTCGAAACCATGTTTTTCAAGCTTTCCGTGAAGCTAGCGCCAACAATTTTTAACCACTCGACTTGAAATTTTAACTGCTAGCTAAAAAAATTAAATTTTCTAGTGAACGCCCGTAGAACTTTTTGATTTATGAAAATTTACCGATTTTATAGCCGATTTTCGGCCGATTTTTTCCGAAAAAATGTGTTTTTTTTTTTCTTTAAACTGTCGTTCACTAGATTTTTCGATGCAATTTCAAAATCTTTTTGGGTTTTTCTTCTAGATGCACAACTTCGACCTGCGGTTTACGGCCAGGGAGGTCACAAAAAAAAAATTTTTCATTCCGAGATATGTTGTGCCGCCATTTTGTTTTTAAATGACTTTAAAAAAATATTTTTATGTACTTTAGGAGATGTGTAATGATGTTTAAAAAAACGAATTTCAATAAATTGTTTTGCCTTTCTACAATAAATTCGAGAAAATGATTACTGACTACCCCACAAGGTAGTGTTACCCCTTAAGTTACATCTTGCCTTTTGATAAAATTTTTGTCCGCAAAGATCTTATGCCTGCAAGAGTGGCTTAAATTAATAACAATAACCCTTTATATTATGTGCCTATATTATATTATTAAAATGATAAACATGATACATTCTCTACAATAAAAAAAAGGTTTGCATTTTGCAAGTTAAAAGCCGTGGTATTTTCGTATGTTAATTACGATCCGAAACAAGATATGTACATATATGAGACAAGCAATTTTTCTTAGGGACAAAGTTACGATAACTTTTAGATTTTAGCCACTGAGAGTTGGCAATGTTGATCAATAAATAAAAAAGGGATAAACAATTTTAAAGAAATCCTAAAACTTGATAATTATTGAAAAATAAATAGTTCGCTTTAACGTGTAATAAATTTGTATCTTTAAAACAGTCTTTAAAGTTGGCCGGGCAAATAGAGACGTATATCTAGTCTTAATCTTACGTTTACAACCTTATGGAATGGTCAAGGTTGTCACATTATGTGATTGGTATTTTTATATAAAAACAGGAATTAAAAAAAAAACTATTAAATCATCATCAGTCAGTATTTCCACTCCACTCATTTTTACAGTTTCCGAACTCCTCATATGCAACTCTCATCGAATATATCCTACTCACTTTCCAGTAATTTTACAGTTGTGACAGAATTGACAACGATAAAGTTTCACGTCTAAAATAATAAATTGTTATTTATGATTTCGTTGTATCACTCTGTGTATTTGACGCTGCTTATTTTTTGTTTTTGTTCCAGTTTTTTCTGATTTAATTATCGTCAATATGTATTAATAAAAAGACCTTCATTTGGTCAAATCCCTTTGCAGTAGATTGTTGAGGAAAGAACCTTTGGTAGCATTAGAACAGATCATGCTTTAGACAATTGCTGAGAGTAAGTCATTAATTATACCAGGCTGACCCATGTTGACTTGGGTACAGCAAATATTACTAGCTAAAAAATGTATGTGGAAGGGAAGGCGGCGTGGAATGGGTCACGCAGATGGATCACTCCGCTATCGACTGCTTGAACACGGTTTGGGCATGTCCGGACGTACAGTTTGGCACAGGTGGGGCTTTACGGGAGGAGCATATGCGCAGAAACGCATTGTCGTATAAAGGTGTACACTGTCTTATCCTGTGTAATCCTCAAGATCGAAAGAATTGCGAAATATTAAAGAGGCTTCCCCGTCTATAAAACTCACGACACGCCCCTGATCGATGGAGCGGCCAAACGGCCATCAAGCGTCGCCCGCGGGCTATAATTATAGTAATAACACATTCGGTCGCTATAGAGGCCGATATTACAGTTTCCATACTTTTTTGTGTGGACGCGGGCTGAGGGAATCGCGTTTTGATTTGTTTCTCTCGATCCGCCAGCAGTACCCCAACATCTGCCTCACTCACTGTCTCGACTTGTGGGGATCTCTCGTGTAATTACGCCAGCATATCATACCGAGTGTTGCACCGTTTATTTGACATATAAAGGACGCGTACAGATATAACTGTTTAGGGGAAGGTTCCATCTTTCGAACCGGTTCCAAAATTGGAACAGTATTGACTTATGCTACCCTAGGCGCATAGAGCTGCCTAGATGTCACTCATAAAAAAAAACAGTGCATATATAGCCGTTTTTTGATATTTACAAAAATGTTGGGGAAACGTTCCATCTCTTGAAACGGTTCCAAAATTGATGTAATATCGAATTACTCTGGCAGATACAGAACTGTTTGTGTATAATAAATGTCATAGTTAGTCAATGTTTGCACCAATAATCACAGGCGTGCTCTCTATATAACAGTAATTGTTCTGTGAGTCCTTTTGGTACAGTCTTTCCGAATTACTCGCAGAAATATCTAACATAGGCAGTAACAAGGGAAATTTTTTTCACCTCATAGAAATAAGTAAAGATTAGTCACCACTGCAACCTCCTAGAGGTCTTTTGTATCAATTTTCCCTCCCTAAAAATGAAACCACAGTCTTGTTAGTCCTTCACAATCACATAATACGTGAAATGCGGTTTGCTCTTCTTCAAGGCAGAATCTCTCTCTTGTCTTCTCTGCCAGACCAATTAGACTCAATACGCCAGCATATGATCGTACCGAGTGTTGCAACCGTTTATTTGACATATAAAGAACGCGTACAGATATAACTGTTTAGAGGAAGATTTCATCTTTCGAACCGGTTCCAAAATTGGAACAGTATTGACTTATGCTACCCTAGGCGCATAGAGCTGCCTAGATGTCACTCATAAAAAGAAACAGTGCATATATAGCCATTTTTTGATATTTACAAAAATGTTGGGGAAACGTTCCATCTCTTGAAGCGGTTCCAAAATTGATGTAATATCGAATTACTCTGGCAGATATAGAACTGTTTGTGTATAATAAATGTCATAGTTAGTCAATGTTTGCACCAATAGTCACAGGCGTGCTCTCTGTATAACATTAACTGTTCTGTGAGTCCTTTTGGTACAGTCTTTCCGAATTACTCGCAGAAATATCTAACATAGGCAGTAACAAGGGAGATTTTTTTCACCTCATAGAAATAATAAAGATTAGTCACCACTGCAACCTCCTAGAGGTCTTTTGTATCAATTTTCCCTCCCTAAAAATGAAACCACAGTCTTGTTAGTCCTTCACAATCACATAATACGTGAAATGCGGTTTACTCTTCTTCAAGGCAGAATCTCCCTCTTGTCTTCTCTGCCAGACCAATTAGACTCAATACGCCAGCATATGATCGTACCGAGTGTTGCAACCGTTTATTTGACATATAAAGAACGCGTACAGATATAACTGTTTAGAGGAAGATTCCATCTTTCGAACCGGTTCCAAAATTGGAACAGTATTGACTTATGCTACCCTAGGCGCATAGAGCTGCTGCCTATATGTCACTCATAAAAAGAAACAGTGCATATATAGCCGTTTTTGATATTTACAAAAATGTTGGGGAAACGTTCCATCTCTTGAAACGGTTCCAAAATTGATGTAATATCGAATTACTCTAGCAGATATAGAACTGTTTGTGTATAATAAATATCATAGGTGTTGAAGGGGGTTTCTTCCTCCTCTCCACATCTCACGCAATCATCTTTTACTCCACTTACGAAGAGATGTCACATGAGTTGACAGTGACCTGTGTATAAACCCACTCAAACGCTTTGTTTGTAAGAGGTAAAGATTCTTTAAAATATGTATACTCCAAAATTACATAACGATGGCAAATATTTTTTTAAATCGATAGCTACGTCGTTTTTTACCAGTTATAAGAAAAATGTTTAGCAGATATACAGGTCTTTTTCTTTCCAAAGTAAAAGTTTTTCAGAACTGTCATTTTTCATTCTTCATCTGGTCCAGATTAGGAATCCACTGGTCCAAATTAGGTTTCGTACAGTGAGCCTTTCGTAAGGGCTACGATTTTTTTTCGCAGAAAAACCTTTCAAAAACACTTTTTATTAGGTGATACATACAAGCATTATAAGATTGCTTACACAAAACTTGTAACCATTTACACGGTATAGCAAAACATGGTACAATATACCCTCGCTACCCTTTTTTCCTACACAACTTTTTACTACACCTCGTACAAAATGACACCCTATATGAGGCACACTTTGAGTTATTGTCAACATGATTCAAATGCATACATATTTACGTATGAACAAGAAATACAACTAAGAATACAAACTAGACCAATGTGCAAAGTATTTTTTTGGCCCAGGATCTCATAGATCCTCTTGGAACTCCCCTCCGCTTACGTGATATTTCGATGGGGCGTATATATCGACAGATCTTCGACCCATGGACCTTACCATCCCGGGTGAACCCATACAATTACATCGGGTGTACCTTATGCACCACGATAAATCATTGGTTGGCCACGTCATGGCTAACCCGTACTTACATGTGATGTAGTGTTATATTCAGCCATCGTTATTACTTTTTTTTAGATAGGGAGGGTGGCGGGTAAGAGGGATCTTCTATCAGCGGCGTATCCTCGAGAAGGGGGAAAGACTAAAACGAATGGTTCAAAATTATGAAGTTTTGCACTGCATGCTTGCAGTATTGCTGTAAAATTCTCAGATTCCAGGATGAACACGCTTGGCCTCAGATATTTGTATTAATTTCCACTCTAGTTATCGAAAAATATAAAAACAAATCTATATTTTGCAGGCAGGAATCTGGAACCTGGAGCTAATGAAGTGTAACTCAAAGAGTCATATCACTTATGTCCCATTGAGCACCTTGTGCTTCCTCATTGGGTACTTTTTTCCATTAATGTCCCGTTGGACATACCAGAGCTGCTTAAGCTATAACTCCAACCGTTCGAAAAAAGGTGGTGATTTGGCTACTTGAATGAGCCCAAGTAGCTTCCTCACTTTGGCCATGGCCATTCAACTACCTACTCTTCTTGTTCACACCCTCTACAGATAGGTGTTTCACTTGGTTTCATATTGTATAAGTGCTGGCAGTTTCTTGTCAAAATTTCTGTTACGAGTTATAAATGTTTCCTTGTCATAGCTAAATATGTTGAATATAGACAAACCTGCGAGATCCTCGCTGGCGCTGAGGTATGTATAAATTCCCTAGCAAACCGACACCTGCTTGTTTCATCCCACACCTTCCTGAAATGCTTGCGGATGTTTCCTTTGATCATTATTGGTATCATTGCTGCAAACGTCAGAGTACTTCGGAGTTGGTCCAAGGATCCATCCACTAGTACTTCAATATATTCCCCTCCTGACCCCAACTTACTGCGTTTTAGGGTCAGCACCAGTTGCAAATAGGTTAAATTTCGCTCATTCGTATTACATATTTCCATTTTCAAGCAGAACCCCACTTCTGAAAACAGCCTGTAGGTATATTAATATGGATTTCCGAGAACTGTTAGATTTTTTGGCTGTGAATTTTCACACCACCCCCTTGCACCCTCTCTCTGGCACGCCGCTGGCCTCCCTCTACCCTCGGCTAGACCTTCGGGCCTCCGCCTGTCAAAATATCGGTAATCGCACGTTGGCCGGCGCGTAATTTATGTGCGCTAGGTGTAAATTCTCATACAAACATAATTACGAGAACCGGGTTGTGATAAATGAGGCGAATTGTAAGGTGAATGTTATGGGTTCTTGATGCAAGCCGATCGCTAGCCAGTAACTCATGTGAGTTATGAGTTCACCGCGTGTCGTCTTGTTTTTATTCTGTCATTCTTTTTCCGGGCAACAAATTCGTGTTAAGGGATTTCACCCCTTCCACCCTCGTCATTGTTAATGCGTTTTTATTTTATTGATTACATACAAATATAAAAGATTCTGATATTTTTTTACCAAATATTCTAGGCAAGATTTTCAAAACAAGAATGACAGTGGCGACTCATGCTAAAAATGGTGGGAGCTGCATATAAATACTTATATGGTGCGACAAAAATTTTGAATTTTTTAAAGTCTATTCTGAAGTCCTGGAGTGCTAAATTAAATAACCGTTTCCCTACTATAAATTTTACATATGACATGGAACATAATGAACAGCTGCCATTTTTAGATGTATTAGTTATTAGAAATAGTGAAAATATGTTAGAATTTGATATACGGTGTGGAACAGCCAAATGGAGTAATTTCAGTAGCTCAATGCCATCCCTAATTCACCCTCCTTCAGGTTGAATTTAGGTTTGGCAACCCCTAAATTTTCAAATTGGAAGTAGGGGCTTGTGATACCTCATTTGAAATGCCTTTTCATTCTCTGTTCAAAACTGCCATGGTTTTAAATTTTATTGCAGAAATTAACAAGAAAAAAAGATAAGTTTCTCCAGCGTAAAAAATTCATTACATTAAAATAAAAAACAAATCATTATTAATGCAACAGGTGTTCAAAATGCATGCCTCCAGCATCTTGGCGGCATCCTAGACGTAAATATAAATGTCTTCTAACGTTAGTTAACATCTGCGGAGTAATCGACCTAATTGCAAGTTCTTCTTAAGTCATCTAAATCGTCGGGTTTCATACTTTTTACATTTCCCCATAGGAAGAAGTCTAACGGCATGAGATCAGGTGATCGTGCAGGCCATTCTACAGAACCACGTCTCCTTATCCAGCGATTTGGTAAGATTGTGTGGAGATGTTACCGGACATTGACTTCGCAATGTGCTGGTGCACCATCCTGCTGGAACCATATTGCATCACCTCGAAGTTGTGGGTTTCCTTCAGCTGGATACAAGTTTGCCATCGTCGGTACAACATTATTTTGGAGCAGCGCTAAATAAGTTTCTCCATTCCAATCCAAGAAGGGACCAATGATATTTTCTCCAATTATTCCTGCCCAAGCATTAACTTTCTCAGGGTTTTGAGTGTGTAGTTCCCTCATCCAGTGAGGATTTTCTCTCGACCAGTAACGACAGTTTTGGCGATTAACATGGCCGTGAAGTGTAAATGTAGATTCATCCGAAAATAAAACATTTCCTCTTTGTAAAGTATTGTCATCTATCATTTGCATCATTTGTTCACAAAAGAGAATTCGTCTATCAAAATCGTCTTCCGCGAGCTCATTAGTTGGTACCAGTTTATATGGGTGCATCTGATTTTCTGTCAATATGCGGAGAATTGAGGAATGGTTAATATTTAATGCTGAAGCTGTTTGACGACTTGACGTATGTGGATTCTCTTCAAGCATAAGCATTACATCCTGATCATACAATTTCTGATCATCACTGAGTTTATTGGGAGGATTTTTTCTTTAGCTGCCGTACATGTCAACGTTCCCGAAACTGCTTCTCTATTTTAGTTACGGTACCTTGAGATATCGACGGCAACTCCGGATATTTTTCTTGAAATAGGCGAACAACTTCGGCCTCGTTCGTGTTCTGTCTCCGTAACCAATCATCCATCTCTCTGAATTGCAACATGAAAACAATAGCAAAAAGTTTAACACTGATAATTGTTAATTACTGTTACAATGACAATCACGTTACTAGGTAATTTCACTAAAGCTGATAACGGCCAACTTCTTAAATTTCAGGTTTGTTTTTTTGCTGCTTGCTCGTTTTTGTCGTTCGATTGTCAAGTAAAAAATTGTACGTATTTATTAGTGTTTTTATCTTATAGTATGGAATGTCTGCAATTACAAACATTTATTTTTTTGTTATTATTAACATTTCAGAACCTAAAATTGACAAATAGTGTTACTTATAAAAGTTTTATTTTAATGTAAGGAATTTCCTACGCTGGAGAAACTTATCTTTTTCCTTGTTAATTTCTGCAGAAAAAATTAAAACCATAGCAGTTTTGAATGGAGAATGAAAAGGACTTTCAAATGAAGTGTCACAAGCCACAAAGCACACTTACTTCCCACTTGAAAATTTAGGGGTTGTAGCTGTCACCTGAAGGGGGTTGAATTTAGCGATGACATTTTTACGTCGCAAGATATCATTTTAGAATTAGAAATTGACGTGTCTCAGGGTTTTCTAAGAAAATACATAATAATGAAGCTACTGAATTTATTCCATTTGGCTGTTCCACACTGTATAGTTATGAATTTATTCCATTTTTTTTAAATCTCCTAAAATGTTCGGTCTAGATAAACATGTTTAAGACGCCATTTTTTCCAAGTACCGTACCCACACCTCCTTTGATACTCATCTCAAACCCACTGCGTCTGGTGGACACCCCCAAATTTGTGAACGCCGAAAACGCCTGGATACACGCAGGCACCTAACCCGACGCTAATTAGCCTGCCGCTGATGTATTTATAATGAGTATTTTCGTTTCGTGCATGGGTGGACCCGTGGCGAACCTTCCTCTGCCGTCCGCATCCATTGGCTGGTCGCGACGGTGTGCCCCAAGCGTCCAATAACGCCCGGCCAGACATTTACATAAGATAGTGGCCGGTTTGTTGATCCTCCGCATTTGCATCTCAAAATATTCAGGAGATGCCAAGAGTACGAGGGATAGTGAAAGAGGGAGGGTGACGTGGGACGAGGTATAGTGGAACCATTTGTCTCTACAGGATGAAAGTAGAGCAACGAAGGGTGGAAAAGGAGTTACCCATCAGATCAAAGTGTTTTGGTTCTCATACTTAGTCACTTTTGTAAAAGTGGTGAAAAATTGCCTCCCCAAGACAATATTTTAGTACCACGACTTCAAATGAAGGCTAATTGTTGATTTCTCTTTGTTATATTACATTGTTGTATTACATTGTTATATTACAAAGTTATATTGAGCTTTATAATATTAAAAACATGACATTTACTGACATGAATATCTTGTAACTGGTGACCCCTATGTTGAGTCAATTTTGTTAAAAGCGTATAGAACTATTCAAAACTCAAAAATAAAAAGTTGCCTTATTCAGAAATACTAATAATTCGGTCCTGCCTTATGTAAATTTAAACATGTAAATACAGGGAAATTCTAAATACAGAACGTTAAAGATAATAAAATACTAGGAACAAATAATTCACAAAGAAGAGCCGTAAACGTTAGATATGTTTTTTTACTGTGTCTCGAATTTATCTCTCCTTTAAAATGAAGGCAGGGCCGGTATAATGCTAATTTTAATATTAATAAGATGGCTTTTTTTATTTTTAAGTTTATAGAAAAATGGTGTTTGGAAAACATGTTTGTATTGAAGAGTTCTACACTCTATTATTACATATAGGAGGTGTGTAAATTAAGTAATGAGACTGGCAATGTATTGCCCGATCTAGCAACACTGCGAAGACGGGACTTGGAAGGGCGCTAGGTTAACATGTAATATGCCTTCAGTACAAGTTTGAACTTGTTAGAGACATTTGTTTGTTCTTTTGTGATTGATTTCGTAAACGTGTTTTTTTCTAATGCTTCTAGTGCGTGCTAACGGTGTGCTATCAGGTGTTGCTTCAGACTTAGACACAGCGCAACGGATACTTTTGCAAAACTTCAACACGCCTGTGTTTTTTTAAGAGCCCAGTTTTTCGGTGGTTTAAGGCATTCTCAGAAGGAAAAGATGAACTACGTAGCGGAAGGCCTTCATCTTCAAGAGCAGATGAAAATATCGATATAATACGGGATCTTGTGAGTTCAGATCGTCGGTTGACAACAAGAATGATCGGGGATGAGTTAAATTTGAATCACACTACCGTTCATCAGATTTTGAACGAATTGGGGATGAGAAAAATCTGCGCAAAAATGGTTCCAAAAAACCTTTCGCAAGGAACAAAAGGACAACAGGAGAGAAAGGTATCTTGACTTTTGGAATCGATTGAAAATGATCCCCATTTTATGGAACGTGTCATTACTGGTGATGAGACTTGGGTGTTTGAGTATGACCTGAAATCCAAGCGCCAAAGCATGTAATGGCACACTTCAAGCTCTCCAAGTCCCCAAAAAAGCAAGAACAAGCAAGTCGAAGATCGAATGCATGCTGCTTTGCTTTTCTGATAGCCAGGGAATTGTCCACAGAGTTTGTGCCTCCAGGCCAAACAGTAAACTTTTACAGACAGGTTTCTGAAAAACTTCATGCGAAAAAATGTGAAAAAGGGTCATGCGTGTGAGACCAAACATCAAGAACAACTGGACGTTGCATCATGACAATGTGCCTTGTCACACAGCCATTTCAGTAAACGAGTTTTTAGCCAGTAAAAACATTCCTGTGGCTCCTCAGTCGCGTTATTCGCCTGAATAGAGTCCTTGTGACTTTTTTCTCTTCCCTAGATTGAAAAGTCACGTCAAGCGACGTCATTTTGGGATCATAGAAACTATTCAAACGACTATAACCGACCAGCTAAAGGCTATTCCATTATATGAGTTCCAGCACTGCTATGAGGAATGGAAGAACCGTCTCCAAGCTTCCCAAGGAAGTTATTTTGAAGGAAACAATACTGAATTGTAATTCTATTCCAATAAAAAAAAAATAAAAAAATCATCATTATTCATATGTTACTTAATTCACACACCTCGTATACTATACACGCAACTTACCTTTTCTCAATTCATTTTAAACAGTTTTTTGACATCGACAACGACGACGGCGCAAAATCGACGTTTCGTCCTAGGCTAATCCTGAAGAAATGCGCGACCCTGGATCCACGCCCTGGCGGCAGGGGCAGGAAAACCACCGTGGAGCCTGGTTTCCGGCCTGGGGAGCCCCCGTAAAGATTAAATAAGGTATATCACGACATTCTGCTATCACGAGAGATGCCCTTCTATTCCCCACCTGCACGATAAGGACTCCAATAATATCCTTCCAGACGGGGTTGGTATTTCCTTTGGCTTATACTTACCCTCGTTTCTCCTTTCAGGAATATTAATATTTGCCGATCAGTGCTGTCCGAACATTTTTTTCATTTATAATTAAGGGGGACATAACAATTAGAATTTCGACAAAAACGATGTTTTTTTGTTTTCATAAAATTGTTGTATACCATTCCAAGAATATTCCTGTAAAATTTTAGAATGAAATTCGAACTCGTTCCAGAGTTATGCTACCTTTTATCAATCAAGCCAACATTTACGCCGAAGAAACGAACAAGCGACGTATTAAGCGCCAAAATCGTCGTTCTTTTCAAAACAGATCTTTTTTATGGACCAGGAATCGCAGATTAACTGGAAAGTTGCTTACAAGTTGCTCTGTTCTACAAACTTTAAACGCGTTTTCCCACAACTTGTGTTTTTTCAATTTGCGTAGATAACTACGCAAAAACTATCCATTCGATCTTGCTGAAATTTTGCACACACATTCCTTATGTAATTCGGAAGTGTATGAACCTAATTGATTAAAAAAATAATGTTAAAAAAGTATTTATTTGTAACAAAAAAAAAACAGTTGAAAAAACAGGTCATTTTTTTATTTTTCATTATTTATTTATTAAACAGGCATACTTTTAATATAATCTAGGTTCATATTCTAGAAAATAATGTTTACTTTAAGAATAAACTTTATTTTTATGTTTCAGATCAAAATTGAGGCCGTCGTTTCCTACGTTTAAAAAAAATTATGAAAACTTTAATACTTGTCTACCAATATAATAAAGTTTCAAAAAAATCTTTCCATTATTACTACCTTAAAAAAATTCCTGCCTTTCTAATTGGTATGCCCCTCTTAATAGTGCAATGTCTTCTGGTCATTTGGACTTATAGAGGGTGTGAAATTAAACGCGCATTTTACAAACAGGCTCTATTTAATATATTCTTTACAAAATAGTTCACTAATAACCAATTAGCAACTATCACCAACTCTTAGGGATGATAAGAATTAGATAACAATAAAGTTTGTAAACCAGTTTGTAAGCCAATTATTGACAAACACGACATTGACGCTAATACGAATGATTAAATAACACATTTATTCTGATTTGGCTGATGGTATAATTTGTTGTTCCACGGTAGGGGTGGGGGGCAAGGGGTTGTATTTTAATATGAATTAAGAAAGATGCGACGTGTCGTTTTAGAGGTTTTTGACATGGAGGAATTCACAGATCACATTAATAAGCCTCTACTCTCATTTTTACTGCAATGCTCATTTCCAGTACATTAATTATGACCTATGACCTATATGACATGGTTTATAAAGGTCATAAAGGTCATAGAAGTCATAAAGTTCATATTGGTCATCATCATTAAGATCACATCAGTCACAAAGGCCATATAGGTCACAGGGGTCTATCAGGTCATAAAGGGCATAGTTCATAGACCAAGAAGGTCACAAAGGTCATAAAAGTTATATCCAAATTTAGCACACAAACGGTTTTGGTGATTTAGTTTCATGAAGTATGGAAAAAAATTGATGTAGAAGTAATGATTGAAGAACAAGTGGTTTATCTACTCGCTCAGCGATTTAATTTCTACCACACTAAATACAGTCCGCGATTCATTCTATAATACTTCGCCCTCGATAGATCGCCTGAAAAATATTGAGTTATCGGAGTTTAATAGCGGTTTCTCACGCTATTAGCCGCACCATTGCAATTAAACACTTAGGAGGACTAATTGCGGTCTGCCAGCGGAATAGCCGGAGATTTAAAGGCATTTATAACGATTTGTAATTAATACTTTTGACGGGTTTTCCTCTGGCACACTCTGCGATCGTACTGGGACGTCCTGCGAACGATCACGGACCTTGTGTTGACCTCCGACCTCGTTATATTCCGCGAAATGTTCGACGCGTTCGATAGGATACCTACTTGAACACTGAAGGAATGTTGTCCGAATTATATTTTGTCAAAAAACTCAAAAATACGACGTTCAATTGTTTTTTCAATTATCGCGTCTTGATCGGCGTTAAAAATCGATTACTTTGCTAATTTAATCGATATCGTATCTCTAATAATAACGAAGTTACCAATGGTGCGGACTTAATTTGGAATTGTCTGGAGACACATACAGACCGGTAGGTAGATACTTTTATGTGTTCTTGAAACATATAGGGCTAGGTTTAACGGTGTTCTATATATTTTTTTGCGTAGAACACAATGCGCGGGGTCCGTAGAGCTGAAACCGTCCGCTTATTCTTTAAATTAATAATTTGTGAAAAAAAAAACGTCTTTTTTTTCACATTTTCGCTTATATCTCCGTTCCTTGGCATCTTTTATATAGCATATGCATTTAAGAAGTTGTAGCCTATTGGATTTCCAAAATTTTAAGCCCAACCCGAAGTCTCCAAGTGCTATTGTTAACTTTCAAATTACTGCTGTTGAAAAAAGTTGAAAAAGTACTTTTTTTTCACTATTTTTTTATTTCGAAAGTAGGGCTAGTATGATCATGAAATTTGGATTTGGAGGGACTGCTACTTGTAGTATTAAGTTCCAAAAAAAATTTCAGCTATAATTAAGCCTTAATTAACAATGACGCCATTTCTTTGTTTATTGTACGATATTGACCTAGGGCTTGAAAAGCTTGGGCTAGAAAAATCATAAATCTCTTCAAGTTTGCGAGACTTTTTGAGATTTTGAAAAATATTAATTTGGGCCAGTTTTATAACGTCTCATCTTTTTTTGACGCGACGTACGACGACGTTTATATATTGTTTTAGCGTTGCCGCTTCAAAATTCTCGGAATTGTGACTATAATATCTTGACGCCCATTTTTTTAGTTACGCGTCTTGAAGCGTACTTTCAAGATATTATAGTCACATTTCCAAGAATTGTAATCGTGTAGAAAACGTTATACAACTTTTTCAATTTCAGCAGTCATTTGCAAGTTAACAATAGCCCTTGGAGACCTCAGGTTAGGCTTAAAATTTTGGAAATTCAATAAGCTACAACTTCTTAAATGCATATGCCATATAAAATATGCCAAGGAACGGAGATGTGAAAAAAAAGACGTTTTTTTTACAAATTGTTAATTTAAAAAATTATCGGACGGTTTCAGCTCTACAGACCCCGCGGATTGTGTTCTACGCAAAAAAATACATACCTATATAACCGTCAAAACGTTACCGTTCAAGAACACATTTTGATGATTTTAGCTCCCTGCCTACTGGACTAATAGGCAACTCGTGTAGTGTATGATGGGGGGTTGCCTTAATTTGATTTGATTACAGTGGTCCAGTGTCAGTTGGTGCTGTTAAAGAATAGAAAAAAAAGTATAATCCACATTTTTTCTTTCCCCGATGTCAGAATTTCAAAATTTAGGATGGTAGATATGACACGGCGACCATTTCGAAGCAAATTTCGAAATCCTGAATTTTGAAATTCTGACTTAGTGGTCGTGATTAGCGACCCCGAAAACCCCTGGTTTGAGGTAAAGTAATCGAAAAATTTGAAATTTGATTCGCGATTGTGGCCATATTGGATCCGCCATCTTGAATTTTGAAATTCTGACATCAAGGTCGTGATTAGCGACCCCAAAAACCCCTAAAAAAACGAGAAATATCACCCTTTGAATTTTTCCATATCTAGTTATTCTAATATCAAAAATGAGAAAATTAAATTGTTCTCATTGCGTTTCCTTCAAGTACACGTCTCGAGTGCACGTTTGTATTTGTTTTTTGAGTAGTCTAAAGGACGATAAATAGCTGAAATTGCGATTTAAAAAAAAAGAATCTTCAAAAAATCGCGTTTTTTTAATAGTTTTTGTTAAAAATTGAAGGGTACATCAATTTTTTTTCCAAATTTTAACGATTCCATTCGAAAGAGCTACCTCGAAAACATGGGAATACATGATTTTAGTTATTTTTTCTTTATTTTTTCTATCAGTAATATGAGCCTCTAAGTTCATGTCTGTTGACAGTGCACTTGGGCGTTAAAGGGTTAAGTATAAATCTGGCAAGTATGTAGGTCAGAATTTAGTTTTAATTTTCTCCTGAGGATGCAAACTTAGTTGGCGAAACGCGAATGGAGAAAAATATAGTAGTTCGGTGTTTCATGTAAAACGATGTCAATTTTTTGTTTCTACGCCGAAGGTTCAAGTACCCACCCCGAGTAATTACAGTTTAAAATATTTCTCCCGAATTTCTCACCCCCAAAAAAAAGCAAATAACACGGTCTTGCCCCACCGTGCGCCGTGTAAATTCGGACATTTTTCAGTGGCACTAATATCTTATAAACTAAGTACAAATTGCTATACTTATACCTGATAACAGGATAAACCATGTTATTTTCCACATATTTGCGATCTTTTTTATTACGTGGAGGCTCTTTTTGTTTCCCGCGCGCAGGCATTCGGTAAGTTTGGACAGATAATAAATTTCGTTAATATATCTCCGACACGCCCACATTTTATTACAGTCGGCCGCGCGCGCCTCGCCGACTTTCTCTGCGCCGATGCCGACTATTCCGCCGGCCGACCGCACAGATTTCGTATCACATTTATGAATAAGGTATGAGAAGTTACCGGACAAGATTTATTGGTTATGTGTCAAACCGTATCTAATTTATACGAAAAAACGAACAGCTCTGCGGCTAAATACATTTTTATGATAATAATTATATGTAATTTTAATTTTCGTAAATATGCCGGAATGGTACGCTCCGCGTATCTTTTTCGGTGGAGACCATTAGCCCCCCGCTCGATGCGATGTAATTACCGGTGTGGCGGCTTGGCACGGATTCTTAAAAAAAAATGGGAAAAAGAAAAAGCCAACGTGCTGCTAGCAGTTAACTCGTATCTGGCATTCTGATCTAGAAAGGTAACCGATGATCTGTTTATAATTCCATTTTTTTTAATTACTTTTTCGTTGGTCAAAATGCATTGCTAAAAATACGACCTTCTAGACGGAACGCGACGAGTTTCTGATTGTGAATTTTTAATTAGAAAATAAAGCCAAGTATAAAAAAAGTAACGGATAAAAATAAGTAGCAGTTTCTTATTACATTCTTAATAAAGCTGTTTTTGCATTTTGGAGTATACCGGGTGTCCCTAATTTTATTACACAGACCATACCTAAGTTGTTTGAAGATGTCAAAGTTTGGATTTAAGAAAGAAGTTGTAGTATCGGAAGTAATCTCTAAAACGCTAATTATCTCATTAACACAAGTTGATCCAAGTTTGCTAGAATTAAGAAAAACGTTTTTAATGGTACACCCTGTATATTGCAGCATTTTATTTCTCACCATACTATTATCTACACAGCCATATGATATTTTGGTAGTGGAATATGGAATAGTACACATATACGAGGTGTGTAAATTAAGTAATGAGACTGGTAACGTAGCGCCCAATCTAGCAACACTGCGGAGACGGGACTTGGAAGGGCGGTAGGTTAACATGTAGTGCACCTTCGGTATAAGTTTTAACTTGTTAGTCATTTGTTTCTTTCTTTGTGACTGTTTTCGTAAACCGGATTTTTCTTGTGCGTTTTAAAAATGAGCGACATTATTCTTGGGCAACGGTGTGCTATCAGGTTTTGTTTCAGGCTGACGGATACTTTTGCAAAACTTCAACACGCCTACGGAGACAGTGTTTTTACGAGCCGAGGTTTGTCGATGGTTTAAGGCATTCTTAGAAGGAATATAGTCGATGAACCACGCAGCGGAAATCCTTCATCTTCAAGAACCGATAAGGTTCAGATCGTCGGTTGACGACAAGAATGATCGGGGAGGAGTTAAATTTGAATCACACCACTGTTCATCAGATTTTGACTAACGAATTGGGGATGAGAAAAATCTGCGCAAAAATGGTTCCAAAAAACCTTGCACAGGCACAAGAGGATATCAGGAGAAAAACGTGTCTTGACTTTTTTGAATCGATTTTATCGAATGATCCCCATTTTATGAAACATGTGATTACTAGTGATGAGACTTGGGTGTTTGAGTATGATCCGGAAACCAAGCGCCAAAGCATGGAATGGCATACTTCAGGCACTCCAAGGCCCAAAAAAGCAAGAATGAGCAAGGCGAAGATCAAATGCATGCTGATTTACTTTTTGATAGCCAGGGAATTGTCCACAAAGAGTGTGTGCCTCCAGTCCAAATAGTAAATGAACAGTTTTACAGAAAGGTTCTTGAAAAACTTCGAAAATGGGTCATGCGTGTGAGACCAAACATCAAGAACAACTGGATGTTGCATCACGACAATGCGCCTTGTCACACAGCCATTTCAGTAAACGAGTTTTTAGCCAGTAAAAACATTCCTGTGGCTCCTCAGCCTCCTTATTCGCCTGACTTGAGTCCTTGTGACTTTTTTCTCTTCCCGAGATTGAAAAATCAGCTCAAGGGACGTAATTTTGAGATTATAGCAAACATTCGAACGGCTGTAACCGACCATCTGAAGGTTATTCCATTATATGAGTTCCAGCACTGCTATGAGGAATGGAAGAACAGTCTCCAGCGCTGTGTGGCTTCCCAAGGAAGTTATTTTGAAGGACACAATACTAAATTGTAGTTCTGTTCGATTAAATAAAATTAACAAAATCAGTCACGTTACTTAATTTATACACCTCGTATCTACATGTCTACAAAGGCACCACTGGCATTAATATGGCATACATAAACTAAATGTCGAGTTGTGTGTTTTCATTTATAAATTGCAAATCCAAAACATAATAGCTGTTTGTAACTGTAGAACGTTTTGAAAATATTAATGACATAATAAGCATCTTATAGAGATTAGTTTCTATCTTACAACGTTTTTCTTGACCCCAAACTTCCATCTCTTCAAACAACTGAGTTGTTGGTTATGTAATAAAAAGTG
Organism: Aromia moschata; assembly: GCA_029963805.1. Lineage (NCBI taxonomy): Eukaryota > Metazoa > Arthropoda > Insecta > Coleoptera > Cerambycidae > Aromia > Aromia moschata. The sequence goes on along the minus strand of JAPWTK010000035.1, from coordinate 1,389,759 downwards.
GACACCCGGTACAATATTTAGAACAATTCAGATTATATGGGTACATTTCGGTATTAGTTTTACGAGTTTCTTTTTCCTATACCTATAGCATAGGTAGTAATTAGATTATAAGTTGAAATGGTGTTTAGCATTGGCACCTCCACCAATTATTAGACTATTTGTTTTATTTATTGCTCGGGTTTCAACTAAAACAATATATTTTCAATATGCAGATGACATTAACTCCTCAACTGAAGAATTATTAATGCTTATTAATGTTAATATTTCTAAAATGTTTACAGCTCATATTCATAAGTAAATGTTGCCAGTGCGTATTCAAAGAAAAGTAAATGTTGTTACATTGTATGTATATACAGTTATGGGCAAAGCCACTTAAATATCTGTCAGTTAATAGAGACATTATATAAAATTTTAAATGTGAAAGTTAAATATCATGAAATTAGCTTGGAATATACAGTGTTCCAAACAAGGTAACGCATTGACGTATATAAATATCGTATTTTATTAATTTAATTGTTCAATTCATTACCAGTGTAAAAGTATGAAGATATTTATTTTTGTTGTTTCACGGGCAATCAGGATATTAATCAACAAAAAATTAACTTAATAAATAAAATTTAAATAAACTAGATATTAAAACGACAAAAAACGAACGTATGTCGGATTGACTTCGGCTGAGCTAGCTTCTCTAGATTAAGAAAAGTGCATTGAGCAAACAAGAAGGTTAAACAAGAAGGTTTTAAACAGACTTAAAGAACACAAAGCAAAGTTATAACGATTGAAAGCAAAAGTACATTGGGCAAATAAAAAGACCAATTTCAACCATACTTAAAGAACACAGTGGTTGTTAATAATCTTTAGCGGACGGTTTTAAGGAAATTAACAATAATTTCTAACTAAACAGAGTACAGATACACTTTTATGTTATCTACATGAAAGAGGTTTTAACTCTCCGATATGGCTCCCGTATATACTCAGTATAGGTGATGAAGATATTATGCAACACATCGTAACCTTTTTTAAGGCAATCAAAATAGATATTTAATAATGTACCTAATCTTCCTCAAATTTATCACAACCTTTGTATTTACCCTTCTGTTTGTTTTAAACCTATCTTACCCGTGGTCAAGTGTTGTATGTCTAGAAACTACAATGCCCTGACAGACCCCTGGGCGAGAAGCGGGTGGCCTTGTCTATTCCCTCATTATTTTATATCCTTCCTTAAACCAATAATATAATTCGTGGCTAATACACTTAACGTGTGAGGTCAATAATCAGAGAAAAAAAAAACAATAATTTCCTAAAACGTCGGGGCGACTAGGGTACAAACCCTAGTCGCCCCTACGTATCCTTTGTAGCTAGCACCCTCGCAGAACGAGTATATTTGGAGTAAAGTTACCCACTCGGTGAATGCGCATTTTGAATATCTACCTAATAAAAAAAAGTTCATCAAAACCGGTCGAAAAATAAAGATTTTACAAGGGTGGTAAGTCCTTAACGTGGACACACTGTAGATTACGAGTAAAGTGCGTTGGGCAAACAAAGAGGTTAATTTTAAGCAGGCTTAAAGAACACAAAGCAAAGTTCTAAAGATTGCAAGCAAAAGTACATTGGGCAAACAACAAGAACAATTTTAACCAGACATAAAGAACACAGAAGTTGTTAATAGTCTTTAGCGGGCGGTTTTAAGGAAATTACTGTACCCTAGTCGCCCCTACGTATCCTTTGTAGCTAGCACCCTCGCAGAACGAGTATATTTGGAGTAAAGTTACCCACTCGGTGAATGCGCATTTTGAATATCTACCTAATAAAAAAAAGTTCATCAAAACCGGTCGAAAAATAAAGATTTTACAAGGGTGGTAAGTCCTTAACGTGGACACACTGTAGATTACGAGTAAAGTGCGTTGGGCAAACAAAGAGGTTAATTTTAAGCAGGCTTAAAGAACACAAAGCAAAGTTCTAAATATTGCAAGCAAAAGTACATTGGGCAAACAAGAAGAACAATTTTAACCAGACATAAAGAACACAGAAGTTGTTAACAGTCTTTAGCGGGCGGTTTTAAGGAAATTACTGTACCCTAGTCGCCCCTACGTATCCTTTGTAGCTAGCACCCTCGCAGAACGGGTATATTTCTAACGATCCGGCCGAAATTACGGCAAATTACCCACCTATCGGCCGAGTACCAACAATTTTTTGCGGGACCAAAACGAAAAACAAAAAAATAGGAACACGTATCTCGGAGCGGCGTCGTCGTCGGCGCCAGAGCGGTGGCTCGACGAATTCGGAGGGCACAAATGATAGAGCACGCGAAAGAGCGACCGGCGTGGCCCCCGGCCTCGGAGGGGCCAGACCCGCTCCGACAGACACGGATAATTACTACTCCGGCCTCGCCGACGTCTGCAGCCCGGCCCGCGTGTGTTATTATATAGTTTTTTTGTGCCGGAAACGACGGGCGCTCGGCTCTTCTACGCGTAGGGCCGGATTCCGTTGTTTTAAGGCATTTTCGTGGGGGAAGCGACACGCGCGTCAAGTAGGCGACGCGCCGACCGACGGCAGATGTTTCGCGTTCGGCTGTTGCGCCGCGCCTACTTCGAGGATTCGTAAAATATCGGGTTTTTTAACATTATGAAGGCAGTCCAGTAGGCAGAGATTTTTATGTGTTCTTTAAAGGTGTAGGGTTAGTTTTGACGGATTCCTATGTATTTTTTTTTGCGTAGAACACAATGCGCGGGGTCCGTAGAGCTGAAACAGTCCGCAAATTTTTTAAATTAGCAATTTGTGAAAAAAGACGTCTTTTTTCGCATTTCCGCTTATATCTCCGTTCCTTGGCATATTTTTATATAGCATATGCATTTAAGAAGTTGTAGCCTATTGAATTTCCTAAATTCTAAGCCCAACCCGAAGTCTCCAACTGCTACTGAATTTATTCCATTTGGCTGTTCCACACTGTATATACGTCGCGTCAAAAAAGGTAGTCGCGTAGAAAACGTTATAAAACCGGCCCAAATTAATATTTTTCAAAATCAAAGGTCTCGTAAACTTGAGGAGATTTATGATATTTCTAGCCCAACCCGGTCAATATCGTACAATAAACAAAGATATAGCGTCATTGTTAATTAAGGCTTGTAAAAAAATCAATCGTTAATTACTCGAAAAGTTATTAACAGATCGAGCTGAATTTTGTTTTTTGTAACTTCATACTACAAATATCAGTTCCTCCAAGAAATTTCATGATCATAGTCGACCTACTTTCGAAGTAAAAAAATAGTGAAAGAAAGCACTTTTTCAACTTCAGCAGTCATTTGAAAGTTAACAATAGCACTTGGAGACTTCGGATTGGGCTTAGAATTTAGGAAATTCAATAGGCCACAACTTCTTAAATGCATATGCTATATAAAATATGCCAAGCAACGGAGATATAAGCGGATATGTGAAAAAAAAACGTTTTTTTTTTCACATATCCGCTTTTTACAGTTAAATTGGACAATGCGTTTTGTAGAACGTTTTGTCTACTTTAATTTCGGAACGTATCAAATTTTCTGTAGAATGCGGCGTTTAGGAGATATAAGCAAAAAACTAAAAAAAGTGCGAAAATTTCTTGTTTTTTTCGCCGGCCAAAAGTTCTCCCCCCCCCCCCGTCTTTTGAGGTCGAAAACTTAGTTTTACATTTCCCACCGTATACCAAACAGTCCTACAAAAAAATAATTTGCCCTAATTATTGCAAGGTGGAGTGTTTGTATCAATTGGACTATAATGTAGACATGAAACAACTTTCAACCGTCAAATGAGAGCCAAAGACTAAACGAGCACACATTGAATAACAAGATATGCGTTATATTAACAAATTACGCCTACAAAATGTATTTACCCCAAAACTGCATATACCCGTAGTGTGTTTTGAATTTTAAAAATATCTCTTTTTGTTTTTCGAGATACACTACTTGTTTAATAAATATTCAGAGTATGTGGTACCTTGGATGCAATGAAATCTTATTAGACCTGCCATAAACTAATCCTTTTAATGATTTTTCTGTCATTATTACTGCCGTTGCCTTTAGCATTGTTTTTATCGTTCCAAGCTGTATTAATCATACGTTCTTGTTTTTTTGGTTGTTTCTTTCTTGGTTTATTTTTAGATAATTACGTCAAAGTAAAGTCCAAACATCACACGAAAGGTTGCATAATCACAAAATACAGACATAACTACCTAACTCACTACGGTAGGAAAAATGTAGTTATACTATATAAAAAATGTACAAAAAAAACTAACTTCTTTATTTATTAATCGAGTTGGCATACGTTGCCGCAACACATAGGCAACTCGTGTAGCATATGATGGGGGATGCTTCAATTTAATTTGATTACAGTAGTCCCGTGACAGCGCTGTTGTACAACCTCCGATATACGTAGTGTATTGCTTTTTAAAATATATTATTTTTAAATACTTATACAGGATGTAATGCAGGGTGGTCCTAAAAGGTAGGTCATAAATGTAATAGCGTGTTCCTGGATCAAAATCATGTCGATTTAACACAATATATATATCTATAATAATATGCATACGTGCGGAGTCACCCTGTACCTGTTTAAGTCAACTAGTGTTTTTTAAAAACAAACTGCTGATATCTAATTTTTTACTCTCTCTGTCAAATTGACATATACCGTCAATGAGTTAATAACAGATAAGCAATTGTTTTCCATTTCTACTTCTTATCGAAAAATTAAATCAGACAAACGAAATAGCAGCCGTCACATAAGTAATGTGAAACATAAAAATAAAAAAAGAGGGTATGGTCTTGAGAACTCAGTTTATGTTCGACTTACTTTTAATGCTGTGTGTACACCTGAATGTACTCGATAAACAACCATTTCGTGAGTTCCGGAACAAATACAAAACGTATTTGTTCCAATCATTAATCAAGAAAATAAAGGAAAGGTGATTAAAAGTTATACTGATTACAAATACATTTTGAAAGTTTTTAATACAGTGGACGCCGCTTATAAGACTCACGGATATAAGGTTCAGTCGACTATAAGACTCAAAATCGCCAGAAACAGACCGGACATATCCGAATACATTGAAAAAAACTCGGTTAGTTCTTTAGGGGTTTTTGGGGTCGCTGATAACGATCTTGATGTCAGAATTTCAAAATTCAAGATGGCGGATCCAATATGGTCACCATCCCGAATCAAATTTAAAATGTTTCGATTATTTTGCCTCAAACTTTGTAAACAGGGGTTTTCGGGGTGGCTAATCACGATCCCGATGTCAGAATTTCAAAATTCAGGATGGTAGATATGACATGGCGACCATTTTGAAGCAAATTTCAAAATCCTGAATGTTGAAATTCTGACATCAGGATCGTGATTAGCGACCCCGAAAACCCCAAGTTTACAAAGTTTGAGGCAAAAATAATCGAAAAATTTGAAATTTGATTCGGGATGGTGGCCATATTGGATCCGCCATCTTGAATTTTGAAATTCTAACAAAGGGTTAATATAACGAACCATCCAAAAAAAAAAAAACGTCATCAACGTTGGCCGAGAAAAAAATACGTATTTCTATTCTTAATCGAATTTGTAACCTTATTTATTTGTCAAGAGTGTCACATCATATGACATCCATTGTTTATTTTACAAATTATGACAGTCACTTGTCAAAAGTTTGACATAACCGAGAAGCTTAGACAGGACCGCTATTTATATCTCTCTCGTCCATAGCCAGAGTTGATGACGTTTTTCATTTTGGATGTCTCTTTATAACTTATAGGTTATGAAGGTATTTTGCCCAGCCGTGATTGAAAAATCGTGGTTTGTAAACCCACGATTTCTTGGCCGCAAGATACGCGGCCGACAGGGCTACCAACCGAATTTTAATAATAAACAACGCCCGAATATTAATTCGCCCAGCGCTAGGGGCGTCGACAACGACCAATTACAACCGGCGGTAAGCTACCAATTAAGAATTACCCTAAACTCTAATTTAAGACCCAACCGAGATTCATCGCGACCAGCGCGGTAGCCTACTAGATAACCGGCAATTAAAACACTGCTCGCCGGCTAATCGTCAGTTCACTGTACACACCACCGGGGGGCGCGGGGCGCGCAGGCCTCACCCGCGTTCATTTGTTCCGTTTTTGGCGCCATCTCGCCGCCGGCCGTCGAAACCCTCAATTATCCGTCTCCTGCATAGAAATATTGCCGCTTCTCGGTAAGACTTCTTCTGAACTCCGAAGGGCTCTCGCTGACGCCTCTCCGACTGTCATTAAAATCGAATTAGACCGGATGGGTTTCGGTTCGGGGGGACTTTTCGCGTTTTTCCCGGGGCGAGCGGGCTCGGTCGCGTCGGGGGTGGTTTTCCGGGGGTGGGATTTCGAGATTCTTGGTAGCGCGAGGCGGCGGCGGCCGCCAGGTTGTCGTCGACGCTGCTGCCGCGTTCGAACTAAGGTAGGAACGGAGTACGGACCGGGGGAATAATTTGTGACGAAACAAGGGGAAAATTATGAAATTACGTTGCCCAGCTCTGGAGTACGCTGGTCACGGCCACTGGGCCGTGTGCCAACAAAGCCGCGGTCAGAGCCTAGCCCGGTGAAATTAGACTGGCCCGGTGAAATCTGGGCCCCTCGCCTCTTAGTAAAGGAAAAATAAAGCTCTTCGTTCCCAATTACTTCTAAAATATAATATAGGGTGGGCCATCAGATGGTTTCTTTTTAACCCTTTAACGCCCAAGTGCACTGTCAAGAGACATGAACTTAGAGGCTCATATTACTGATAAAAAAAATAAAGGGAAAATTAAAAAAAAAAAATAATCTTGAAAAAATCTAGTTTTTGTTAAAAATTGAAGGTTACATCATTTTTTTTTGCAAATTTTAACGATTCCATTCGAAAGAGCGACCTCGAAAACATGGGAATACATGGTTTTAGTTGTTTTTTCCTTTATTTTTTCAGTCAGTAATATGAGCCTCTAAAATCATGTCTCTTGACAGTGCACTTGGGTGTTCAAGGGTTAAAATTGCCATTAAAACTACATCGTTGAATATTTTTAAATGATTGTTGTTTTATTCAAGAAAGTATGCCTTCCCATTATTTATGAAAACAATTCCAGTTAAATGCTGTCTTGGCAGTAGTTCATTCTTTTCACCCAATTTTGCAGTACATTTTCGCTTATTATCTCAATTACACGAATAACTCGATTAATGTTTTTTTTTCAGTGTGTCAATTGTTTGTGGATCGTTGGAGTAACAACGGTCCTTAACATGTCCCCAGAAAAAATAGTCCAACGGTGTTAAATCGCAGCTGCGCAATGGCCAATTAATGTCTCCAAAACGGCTGATAACACGGTTACCGAATTTAGTGAGCAAAAGATCGATTGTTTCACGGCTTGTGCGAGACGTTGCTCCATCCTGCTGGAACCAAAGCTCGTCCAAATCCAAATCGTCCAATCGCGGCCACAAAAAAATCAGTTAACATTGTCTTCAGTCGTCAAACAATCAGTTAAAATCAGTCTTTGTAACGCATTCCATTTACTATAACGCTATTACCATCTTCATTTTGAAAGAAGTACGGTCCAATGCTGCCACCACTCAAAAATCCACACCAAACAGTCACTCTTGCAGGATGCATTGGCTTCTCTATGACTACGTGTGGATTTTCGAAACCCCAAATCCTACAATTCTGTTTACTAACATGTTCTCCAAGATGAAAATGAGCTTCGTCCGAAAAAAATGATTTTTTCGATTGAAATCGGAGTCATTTTCAAACTCATTTAACGCCCACACAGAGAAGCGATAACGAAGTGGATGGTCATTTTCCTTTCCCTCTTGAGTAAGTTGCAACTTGTAAGCAAATAATCCGATTTCTTTATGCAATATTCTCCTCAGAGAAGTGCGACTGACATTAAGTTGCTGTGCTCTGTGCCGAGTTGAGGTTCTTGGGTTTTCACGCACACTTTGGGAAACAACAGCAATTCTTTCAGCTGTGCGCACCGGACGAGCACGTGGATGACTGTTATTAAGCATGCCAGTTTCGCGAAATTTCCTTAAGAACTTTTTTACAGGCGCTGACGGAGCTTCATTCGACCAAAAATTATTCGACCATATATAGAAACATATATATTTTAAGTACCTATTGTAAGCTGGGGTGGCCAAGCGTTCGAGGCCGGTCCTGCACACTTGGAATTTTCCCTGATAAATCCTGAAGAATGAGTTGCTGACAGAACTTTTGCGGGAGAACGGACGCGTAGTTATCAAGGCACGTGATCTTGTGCAGAACGATTTAATAAAATGCATTGTACTCGGTCATAAATATGAAATATATGTAATATACATATTATGCACGTACTTATAGCAAATTTAATTTACCACAGTTCACACGCCGTTGGGTTGTAAAGCTTTGTAATATAATTAATCAACTAAAAATACTTTTAAAATATTCATATTTTAGACATATATAATATCCGCTATTTAGGTCGCTTCTGATCTAAACCTCAAAAAAACAGTGGTTCCGATTAACGTGATTACACTGTTCTGCATTTTGAAACTTTTTGTCGCTCCCTGATATTTTTTTTGGCGTCGACTGTAATATGCTGAATTCAGACATGAGCTCGGTTTTTATTTATCACCCATAAGTTTTTGGAGAAGGTGTAGGGTCTAATGTTATTTAATAGGTAGGGTCTAATTTTAGTTGAATTATGTACGTGGTAGGTACGAATCTACCTATTTATGTAAATTTCTGTAAAACCCTAATTCTCACGTTTCGGCATTTACCGTTTGTATATTTATGTAAATACGTGGTACAGCCTATTTGATCTCTGTTAAAAACACCCGCATAATAGTTTGGTTTTCCCAAATTGACCTGCGGTTGGGATTTCCCTAATTCAGTTTACAACTGTTTAATGGAGACTGGTTTCGGGGAACCTAACTGGTCTGTGGCTGAGTGTTGGTTTAGGGATTTTACGTTCAGTTTTTGGACAGAGTCCCGACATTTCATCTTTACCGTTCACCGGCTCCACACCGGAGTCTATCCGCGCGATTTACCGGACTTCTCCGGTCTTGCATATCTTGTAAATATGTAAATAAATCACTGTACATATAGCCGACTAAAGTGCTTTACTTACCACACCACCCATCGCCATAAAGGGAAGAAGAATATAAAATATGAGGAACCCGAACCATAAGCAATCTAGTGATTTTCGAAGATTTTCGAACGAAAAACATTTTGTATCAAAAAGAGTATGATGGCTCAACGTGTGAGGGCCCAACAGTAGTCCGCAACATGTTAGGGGTCCATTTTCTACTATACTGCTTTTCCAAGACGGCCAAGAATCTTTCCTTAAAATAAGTACATAGGATTAAGTAACACCTTGTATGTATGTCCCAGTGGGTGCACTCCTGCAATCAAATCAAATTGAGGCAACCCATGCTACACGAGTTGGCTATGCCAACTTTATTTATTTATAATAAACTACTCACAAAAATTAAGGGAGCAAAAAAAAATCTAAATTTTTCCCCGATTTTTGACGGGCATCTAAGTGAAAAATGGTCGTATCGCGAATTTAAAAAAACATTTTGAAGCTCCAAGACTCTAGTTTTCGGATCTGTAGCGCGAAAAAAATGTTTTCCAATTCCATGTTTTAGCCTTCTTTTTCTCGCTCCACGGGCTCTGAAAATTTGTTTTCGGTTAAACGACCATATGGACTAGATAGCCTATTTATTCAGCTTCAGTTTCCTTTTTTTTTAATTGTTTGGCTGCGTCTATTTGTCGCGGAGATATCCGAAATTGAACGAAAAGGATCCTTTTGTTTTTAACCATCGATATCTCAGAAACCAATGATCGTACAGGAAATTGGAGGACAGGAATAAAACCCCTATAAAATCCTGTCGACATTTAAATTTTTTTTTCCACTCAATATCGACTTGAAAAAAGTGGCTTATTCCCTTGTTTTGGTAAATCGACTGCATCTTAACAAATATTGATGGGGAGGCTAGGACTTTTAGGAATCCTTACACTTCAATGTACCCCCAATAGCCCTGTAAATCTGCAGATGGAAAAATCAGTTTTTTCCACTTTTCTCTCAATTCGGCATCGGTCACTTGGTAAATTTGAAAAAAAAATCGTAAATTTTCAAAAGAAAATGTTTTTTGCTCCCTTAATTTTTGTGGGTAGTGTATATATTTTTTGATATAATAGTTGAAGAATATAGGATGGATTTTCAGCAAATTTAAATACTTCGTGTCTACTGTTTGATCAAAAGCTGGGTTAAAAGCCACAAGGAACTTTTGTCTTTGTAATATCCCCGGTTCAAACTCCATTTGCGGAAAACACATAATTCACGGAACATTCAATAATTCACCAAAGCCAAAGTATTTCACCGCTTTTCATTTATTGATGGGGTCGAATACACGCGATATCAACTGACAGACCTGTTTGTATCTCGTGTCTCTCTTGTGCTCTAATTAACTTTTTCCTAATTACAAGACGCCTCACTATCGCTAAGGGCACTAAACGAGATTAGAGCCGACATTTGAGGTTTGTGGCTGTTTTTTTACATAGGTCTCTAATGTTTTACTTGAAGCCAGGTTCATATAGTTAATAATTTAAATTCAGACAACAAGAATATTCAATATTGCAAGTCCCACATGTTTGAGTTGAATATAATTTTAATACAATACAATATACTCTCTCGAGTACCTCAAGTTTGTTCATGTATTTTAGCTTCACAAAATTACATCTTTTTTGGCCTCTTCGACTCTGGAATCTGGAATCTGGAATCTGTGTTATTCAGAGAATGACAGTAAACAACTTGTCACAACTTGCGTAAAGAAATCCTGATAGACGAAGTATCGCCAAACTCTTCACAAAGGTCATTCAATCTACTTAGAAACTGAAACACCAAAGTGCAGATAATTTGTGCCCCTTTAGTTGCGTTGTTAGCACACGGCCAAACTTTTTCATGCATAATTTCAGACAATTACGCTGTTAAAATAATATTTCGTGTATACGGGGTTGCTAAAAAGTCTGGACATGGTGCTGTCATATTGAAACTTCATAATATCCAAATTTGATAAATAATTAGGCCTGTTTTTTGGATAATACTACTGCACCTGGTACACAAATTGATTCTTTCCCTTCTTTTACAGGGTGTCCGATTATTAAGGAGCCCCAGCGAAATTAATAAATATTTGGATAAAAATATTACAATTTAGTCCAAAAGTTATTGTCAAAGTTATAATTTTATTTTCGGTTTCCGTAAACAACTTTGCATCACTTTGATGTAAATTGTAGAGGGCATATAGCATTCTGAATACATAAAAATGGTGTTTTTTATTAGTATTTTGTGTCCTAGAATATTTATGTTTTTATTGAAAATTTATTATACACTTTTTGTTATTTATTCACAGAAAAGGCATACCCTTTAAATGTAGCCCTTATTGACCGTTTCAGAGATATTTGGGACACCCTGTACACATGACCCACTTCCTATTATTTTTTACACACACCATCACAATGGTGTCTATAATCACTTGTCAATTACATATCACAGAAAAGTAGGAAATTCAGATCTGAAAGAAAATCTGCCAAGATCTTGGCATTTTTAAACGGTTGGGAAAAACTTTTGCAACCCGCTACGACGTTTTTTCCTCTCGTATGTTTATGTACATACATAAATATGTCTTAGAAACGGACACATTGTTTTGCTTAAGTGGAGAATTATAAATTATAACGGAATATGATTGGTATCTTTCTTTTCCCTTCGTGGTGCTAAATTGTGGAACCTTTCCAAACAATAAACGGTATCATGTGAGATGATAAACTGCCTAATTACATAATTTAAATACAGAGGATATACAACGTTATATACACGGCCAACGGACTTTTAAAACAAAAAGGAAAACCAGCAGGAGGAATTTTCTCTTAACACGAATCTAAAATACGAGGTGTATAAATTAAGTAATGAGACTGATTTTTTTTTTTTTTATCCGTATAGAATTAAAATTCAGTATTGTCTAATTCAAAATAACTTCCTTGGGAAGCCACACAGTGCTGGAGGCGGTTCTTCCATTCCTCATAGTGGTGCTGGAACTCTAACTGGAATAGCCTTCATCTTGTCGGTTACAGACGTTTGAATGTTTTCTATGGCCCCAAAATGACGTCCCTTGAGGTGATTTTTTCAATCTCGGGAAGAGAAAAGTCACAAGGACTCAAGTCAGGCGAATAAGGCGACTGAGGAGCCATGTGAATGTTTTACCGGCTAAAAATTCGTTTACTGAAACGGCTGTGTGGCATTGTCGTGATGCAACATCCAGTTGTTCTTGATGTTTGGTATCACAAGCATGACCCTTTTTCGAACTTTTTCAAGAACCTCTCTGTAAAGGTGTTGATTTAGTGTTTAGCCTGGAGGCACAAACTCTTTGTAGACAATTCCCTGGCTGTGAAAAGAGCAAATCAGCATGCATTCGATCTTCGACTTGCGCATTCTTGCTTTTTTGGGTCTTGGTGAGCTTGAAGTGTGCCATTCCATGCTTTGGCGCTTGGTTTCTGTGAGCCTGTGCATTATAACCCATTTTTTAAATGTCCCCAGAAAAAAATCTAGAGGGGAAAGATCAGGAGAACGCGCTGAAAATTTTAGTTTGTAACGTAATTATGTCATCACGTCATGTTCCTCTAATGAAATTAGTCACAATAAGAGAATATATGGAAGCATCATAGCACCATCTTGCTAACGCCACATGGAAGTCGTCTAGCAAATCTGGAAGAATTGCTTTGTACAAGCCTCTGGATTTTTTCTATTTATTTTTCTATATAGTTTATTATTACTTGCATGGAAAAAAAGTTATTTAAAATGTTTCCACTATTTATGGATCAATTAAAACAAGTTGAAGGTGGCAGTGTTGGGGAAGACTTGTATTAACCATTCTGGGGCACCCTGGATAGATATTTTTCCTCATTTTCAATAATTTTCATATATTATTTACTATTTCCTGTACGCACCCAAATAGAAGAGGGTAGTATATTAAAGATACTATTTTTTCGAGTTGTGTACCTGGGTTTTCCTTATAATTTGCCACCCCTTTAAAAAGTTTATTTCTTGAGATAGAAACAAAAAGTAATAAAACAAAGTTTTTCAGGATTTTGAATGAAAATATTTAATATGCTAAAAAAACAAAGGACTACCGCAAAATTAAAAAGAAAGTCATGTTATGTTGTAAATGAATTGAATACTCCATATATGGTCACAATTTGAAAATCAACACCATTGGACCAACTATTTTTGAGTTATTTCATTTTAAATAATTCCGTCTAGTTAGTCATGCATGATGATTCAACATAAAAAAGTGACATTTTATCTCACAGACCATGGCTCACTACGGAAAACAAAACAAATAAATTGTACTACGGCATTACCTACCTATATTATTAATAGAAAAAAAAGTTACTGGAAGTTTATTGTTAAAACATTGAACAAAAAGTATTTGTAATTGTTTCCATAGTGATCCATAGCCAGTACGATAAAACGTCACATCGCCAGGCACGGCTTTTGGAATGTCGAAATCAAGTTGATTTCAAAAATATAGGGTGTTCCGTTTGAAAAATAATATACTTAAGTAGACTTTTTTTTAATTTTGCGGTCGTTTTTTGTTTTGTTGGTTAATATATTATTTTTTTTCTTTTTATTTTACTTTTCCTTTTATCCTAAATAGATAGATAGGTACCTAGATCCTAAAATAGAGCCTTCCGATTTTTTCGACAAAGTTTCGAGTCCCACTTGGCGATTGAGTGGGAAACCAGATAATAGAACCTCAACCCCTGAGAAACAAAGAACGTCGAATTATAAAATAAACCACCGAGGGAGGCGATTACTCGAATTATTAATGCCAGAATGTCTGTCCGTCGGATTGCTGCGCTGCTCCGACACATGCCGTCTCTTCGACACCGCCATCGGTAGGGCATCGAGGAGTGCGGAACCACCCATCCATACCCCAGGCAGTGGGCAGCAGATCGGCCATGTTAAGCCGTGTGTGGAGCGCCTCGGGCCCCGCGACCGGTCTCCAAGACGGCACCACGACCGAGAAGCGTCTTCGGCTTAGTATCCGACGGATCGAGCCAGAAACCACTTGCAAATATTACAATTCGTTATTTTTAGTTTTAGAAACGCCCTTCTTGCTGTTTGTTTCGGTTTCGTTTTCTAACCGACAAACCTGAGACGTTTGTTGGGTTAGGGATGGATACAAGTCCCAAACACTTCTTTTACATGTGGTGTCCCTCAAGGTTTCAACCCGAGGCCCGTCCTATTTTTACACGACGCTAACGGCTTCATTGCGAAATATTTTACCAGCGCAGAGTAAAATAAAGCTGGTACATTGTATATTCGGTTGCTCTGCGCCGGATCAACTAGATAACTACTTTTATTCAACATTTTGTTTTCTGGGACGCCTTTTGGCTATTTCTTTTGATGTGACCTGCGTAGGATCGACGTAGGTAACGATTTATACTTTGTATTTTTTTATTTCTGGTGTTCCTCAAGGTTTTACCTTAAGCCCTGTCCTGTTTTTCTTCCACATCCACATAATGAGTAGAAGTATAGTATCCATGTAAAATTTTTAAAAAACTGTTATCACCTGAACGGGCCTAAAATATTCTGTACGTCTGTCGGTCTGTCTGTCCGTTAACCTCTTTTTGTGTCCACAACAACTCGAGAACGCTTTGAGATATCAACTTGAAATTTGAAACACTTATGGGTCAGGATGAGATCTGAAGTTGATTTTGAACTTAAATCGGTTACCCAACTAAATTTGTAAACTTCAAATTTGCTACACATATACAATATAACAGAATCTGAAAATAGAACAGTTTTTAGCTTCATAGAGGAGAGGAGGGGATAGAGTCATTTGGCCTTTGTGACTGATTTCGTAAACCGTTTTTTTTTCTAGTGCGTTTTAAAAATGAGTGACATTAATTTTGAGCAACGGTGTTCCATCAGGTTTTGCTTTAGACTTGGACACAGCGCAACGGATACTTTTGGAAAACTTCAACACGCCTACAGAGACAGTTTCAAGAGCCCAGGTTTTCGGTGGTTTAAGGCATTCCCAGAAGGAAGAGAGTCGATTGAAGATGATCCATGCAGCGGAAGGCTTTTATCTTTAAGAAACGATGAAAATGTCGATAGAATACGGATCTTGTGGATGATCTTGTGAGTTCAGATCGTCGGTTGACCACAAGAATGATCGGGGAAGGGCTAAATTTGAATCACACCATTGTTCATCAGATTTTGACTAACTGGGGATGAGAAAAATCTGCGCGAAAATGGTTCTAAAGAAACGTTCGCAGGAACAAAAATACATCAGGAAAGAAAGATATCTTGAATTTTTTTGGAATCGATTGAAAATGATCCTCATTTTATGGAACGTGTTATTACTGATGATGAGTCTTGGGTGTTTGAGTACGACCAGGAAACCAGGCACAAAACATGGAATGGCACACTTCAAGCTCTCCAAGACCCAAAAAAAGCAAGAATGAGCAAGTCGAAGATCAAATGCATGCTTATTTGTTCTTTTGATAGCCAGGGAATTACCCACAAAGAGTTTGTGCCTCCATGCCAAATAGTAAATCAACACTTTTACAGAGAAGTTCTTGAAAAACTTCGAAAAAGGGTCACGAGTGTGAGACCAAACATCAAGAACAATTGGATGTTGCATCACGACAATGCGCGTTGTCACACAGCCATTTTAGTAAACGAGTTATAAGCCAGTAAAAACATTCCTGTGTCTCCTCAGCCTCCTTATTCGCCTCACTTGAGTCCTTGTGACTTTTTTCTCTTCCCGAGATTGAAAAATACTTCAAGGGACGTCATTTTGTGGCAATAGGAAACACTCAAACTACAATAACCAGCTGAAGGCTATTCCAGTGTATGAGTTGCAGCACTGCTATGAGGAATGGAGAACCGTTTAAATATTCGAATAAAAAAATTAAATAAACCAGTCTCATTACTTAATTTACACACTTCGTATAACGAATTGGTTTCCGTATTCGTTCCACCCAGTAGCATGTAGATTCAAGTGCCATGGGACAGCATTACCGTTCGTCATCTTACGTAATTACACGACTTTATCGTCTATGTAAATAACGTGCAATTTAAACGCTATTTACTTCTAAATATACAATAATAATTGTTGGCCTAATTGCGTCTAAACGCCGTATATACCGAGCGAGATCCAATCAGCGTCCGAATAGGTGTTGTATCGTTACCTACATCGTTCATCGCTACCACATAGAAGTATAAATATTTATTGTTAGTAGTTCAATTAAAGTGCACGGTCCTTAAAGCTATAATAAAATAAGAGTGCATCAAACGTGTCGGGCGTTGAAAAATTATTTAATTCGGAAACGGTTTCTGTACAGAAAATAAATTTAATTTAGTTGGACTGTTTCATAACTTTTGAAGTATTTGGCTCAACTTCCAATAATTCCTCCTTTGTTATTAGTAGTACATATTTTTGGTGAATACCGAATAGATATATAGATAATAGATATTTTACTGTACTAGTTTATATTTCATTTTCATATATTTTCATTTGTTGCAAATAATGTTGTCTTTGTATAACAATTCATCGGGATTTCATAATAGCCATCTATTTATTAATATTTTTTTATACTGAAAACCACGCTATATTAAAAGTTTTCTTAGTGTATCCAAAGAAGTACGTTTATAAAGAGGATAAACATGTAATTGTTCTTTGATAAGGGGTAGGATGGGTACTTTATTTTTAAATTATTGCTGTATTCGTTTTCTTTTAACACAGTGGATCTGTAATAACCCCCGCTCTAAACACACTATACGAGGTGTGGCTCTTAAATAACCGAAATGCTGTCATAATACTTTTATTGGTTAACAATTACAGTAGCAATTTTTTCGCCTTCAATGTACTCCCCTCCACACGACTTTTCCATTGTTGAAAGCAGTGCTGGAAGTCCGTTTCTGTCAGCTGGTTCAGAACCTCCGTCGCTTTTGCTTTAACCGCTTCCACACTTTCGATTCTTGTCCCCTTCAGTGTCACCGTGTCTAACAAGCCTGGATCAGTGTCAATATTGTTTAGAATGTTAGAGCAAATGTTCATACTTTATACCTTTTGCTCGGGAGTGAGGAGTTTTGGCACCATTTTTGCGCAAACTTTGCGCATGTTGAACGATTCATGCAAAATCTGGCGAACACATTCTTTGTCGATTCCTGTTATTCAGCAAGCTCTCGGATGCTTAGACGACGATCTTCGCGGATTAATAACCAATTTTTTTCAATCTTCCAGACCGTTTTTGACGTTGAGGGCCGTCCGGGGCGCGGATCGTCTTCGGTCGTTTCACGTCCCTCTTTAAACCATTTAAACCATTCAAAAATGTGTGTGCGGGATCAACATTAATTCCCATACACTTCTATTAACATTCCATAAGCTTCTGTAAAAGTTTTCCCCAATTTTACAAGAAACTTGAGATTAACCCGTTGCTCTATCTGAACACTTTTTCACATTTTTTCGACACGTCACTGGTGTGTAGACTAATTGAAATGACTACTACAGTCAAACTAAGCGACCCACTGGCTTATCCAGCGAGCTCAGGGTGGGGAAAGTATCACCAGACACAGTTCTGTTCAAACTTGTCGCGACACGCTCGCAGCGTACTGGTAGCAGCATCAATTCTGTTATTTAATAGCCACAGCTCGTATACTGTTGTACAAGCAAGTTTTGTTAATGTACAAACTCTTATAACACCGCTATTTTCAGACTATTCAAAATTTTCACTTGTTAACTCTGTAAATTCAGCTTCTAATTCAACATTATTGTTTGTCTCACTATCACTAACATCAAAAGCTTTCCACAATGTCATTATAAGAACGTACAATTTGCACTATATGCTATAACATTCTAAATACTAACAAACACGACTATAATACAACTAATCACGAAACAAATTGCTAACTTTGCTCGGAAAGATAGAGTATTGCCACGCCAGAATTTGCTATAACATTCTAAATGTTAACAATAACTTTTAATCAGGAAACAAACTGCTAACGCTTCCCGTCTCGGAAATGTCCGTCAAGTCCACTTGGACTCCGTAACAGTAGGATTACTGAAATATCGCACATTTTTATGCATAAACTTAAATAGAAATCGCTAGAATATTGAGGACTTCTTGTAGAAGCCCTCTTTACGTAGCTGTTCAAATGACTCTGGATACACTTTACCAATCAAGGACTTTACCCTTCCATTCCCCTTCGGCTCGGGTATTTTCTTTCCTTCTTCCTCGACGAAACAGGGGACGAATGAATATTCATCCACGCACTTATCGAACCTGTCCATATGCGATTACATATTGACACAGAACATTAATAAATCTATTAGAATTTATTAGCGGCAGCCCGACCGATACGATCTACCGAGAAGGGGGGGGAGGGAGGCACTCAATAATTCATCTGTCAATGAATACATGAATAATACAATAGGGTCCGCGGCGTAGCGTTCTTGCGCCCTATCTTAATCATTGTAATTCCAAATGTATAATTACTAGCCCGCCGAGTATTTCTTATATTATACATGCTACTGTGCGGAGATATCCCTGGCCAGTGGCACGGCGCAGATACTGGCGAAAGACGCGGTCCGGAGCTGCAGACATCGCGAACGCGGTCCGGCTGGCCGACTGGATTTGGCCCGCAGTAATGATTTCTGTTTCATACGCTGAAATACAATGAATGGAGTTTTATACATAAAATATGTTCCTCGCCTCCGGGCAGCATTTCCATATTTTGCTCGCGAGGCCTTTCTAGGTATTTTTTTATTGAGACGCCAACCGCTAATTATTATTACCGACGGTCGTAGAGCGTTCGTATGCGAGAGGGAAAAATCGTCCCGCAACCGCATACGTTTAGCATAATTTAAGAGATGGAAGTCGAAACTTTACATACCTAGGTAGCTCGATTGTGACTTTGTTTAATAGGTTTTACAAGTCTATCGATGCCACGTAAACGTCACAAAGACTCTGATGATGTTTCAATTGGTAGTTGCACTGAGTATGCGTGAATGGTTGAAATCTAACGTTCGGACTATAAAACGCGCCAGAAGCATTTCGACGAGTAATGGATGAATATTATTCCCTCAAAATTCCAATTGAAAATTGTTAGAAAGATCGTGTTATGTATCATCTATCTACATTCTCAAGACATGCTTAATTCAAGTCCTATCTGAAACGTATTATAAATAAAGATAATTTAAGAACTAGTTAAAAAAGTCGGACTTGGTTTAATCGGACTTAGTTTAAGAATTAGTTAGAAAAGTCATCTTGCTTGTCATTCAGACAAACGCGCCAAAAGTACTTCGACGTATAATGGATATATAGTACAGTCGAAACTTTACATACGAGGTGTGTAAATTAAATACGACCCGGAAACCAAGCGCCAAAGCATAGAATGGACAGTTCAAACTCTCCAAGACCCAAAAAAAGCAAGAATGAGCGAGTCGAAGAGCAAATGCATGCTGATTTGCTTTTTTGATAGCCAGGGAATTGTTCACAGAGAGTTTGTGCCTCCAGGCCAAATAGTAAATCAACACTTTTACAGAGAGATTCATGAAAAACTTCGAAAAAGGGTCATGCGTGTGAGACCAAACGTCAAGAACAGTTGGATGTTGCATCACGACAATGCGCTTTGTCACACATCCATTTCATTAAACAAGTTTTTAGCAGGTAAAAACATTCCTGTGGCTACTCAGCCTCCTTATTCGCCTGACTTGAGTCCTTGTGACTTTTTTCTCTTCCCGAGATAGAAAAATCACCTCAAGGGACGTCATTTTGGAACCATAAAAAACATTCAAACTACTGTAACCAGTTGAAGGCTATTCCAGTATATGAGTTCAAACACTGCTATGAGGAATGGAAGAGCCGTCTCCAGCGCTGTGTGGCTTCCCAAGGAAGTTATTTTGAAGGAGGCAATACTGAATTGTAATTCTATTCGAATAAAAAAAAATAAAAAAGAAATAGTCTCACTACTTCATTTACACACCTCGTATATACAAATGGTATATATTTTTTTATGTTGAATAATAAGTTTCTTAATAATAAACAAATACAAAGAATCCATCCATATGCTAGTCAACATTATTTCTAAATACTGAACAATTTTATAACAATCTGGCGTCAGTTTTTATTTTATTTGAAGTATGTATATGTTCATAATATCAAAACGGAATATTATTTTTATGTATCCTGATTAGATATGTATTTACGATTTTATTAAGGACTCAAATCTATTATTTCTTCACCTCTTTCCACTTTCCTCAACGTCCAGCAGTAGCGTGTGTGTACGCGAAACGAAAAAATATACTATTAGCATCGTAATAAATCCCTGTGCGCATATAAATTAGCAATTAAACTTTGCATTTTCGCCCAGCGATGGCCGATGGGTGGTCTTCTAATGGTTCTTCAACGCCGTTTTTATGTTCGAAGTAATGACAGCCTACAAGAACTTTAATATTCATCGTCTACATATTTATTACGTAAGTTATTGCCAAGTTGAAAATTCGTATGATGGTACTTACGTTTACCGCAACGGAATTACTAGAAAAAATGAAAATCTCATAGGAAATAACTGGCCACAAATAATTATTTTCTATTTTTAACAAACTTATGAAGCTTTGATAAAGTCACAAGGAGTAAAAAAGGTATTATTGGAATTGGTTATAATAATACGAAAGTCGAATGCTGTAGATACTTTCTTATTATTTTATTATATAAAGTTAAGGTACTTTAATACAGTAATAATTTGATTTGCAAGTTTTTGGTTACAGGCGCCATCTGTTTCTTAATAGCGTACTTAAGAATTTGGGTAGCCCGGCTACTTAAGTATTATTTAACTGATAACAGGAATCTGTAAGGTACTAGAACACATTTATGTACTTGAACTACCATCTAAAAGATGGCCAAGGTGCAAAAAAAATTAATTTCCCTAATTTATATTTTTAATGTTAGATGTCGCAAACATTTTTTGACACCATGAAATAACCTAAAAAAGATTTCCGGCTGTTTATAATTTAAGTAATAAAATATTTTAGTACGTATATAAAATGTTTCCTACAAGTACGCAATGCAAGTATTGGATGTTTGGCAGCGAAGAAGAGTTAAATAAATTGAGAGAGCGGGCGAATCAGAAACACATCCAAATCCATGGAAGGCAAATGAATGTACGTCTTCACTACGAATATTACCAAGTTCTAACGTATTTTTTTTAAGGACTCCGTGAAGTATGAATTTTTCTTGACCCCCGAAGAAGAAAAAATCATGGTGAAAAGGTACGAGTTACATTTGAGGGATTTCTGTAAACGGTTTCAACCGCCCATGCCGAGATGTGTTGTTGGGACATCGTTTCATTATTTTAAACGGTTCTACATCCACAATTCGGTCATGAATTATCACCCCAAGGAAATAATGTAAGTAGCATCAATTTTCACAAACAGTGAAGTATTACACAAGCTTCCTGTTTCTGTGATCCGATTGTGTGCATTATCTTATTCTTGTCACGTTTTTAGGGTTACGTGTATCTATTTGGCGTGTAAAGTGGAAGAATTCAATGTGTCCATCCAGCAGTTTGTTGCCAATATTAAAGGGGACAGAGAGAAAGCGACTGATATTATTTTGAACAACGAACTGTTACTTATGGAACAGATGAATTTTCACTTGTCGATACACAACCCGTTTAGGCCGGTAGAAGGTTTGTTAATAGACATCAAGGTATGTTCTAGTCTTAATATTGAATAGAGAGTCTCAATATCTTCTGGAAAAATCAATAAACCGTTGATATTTCCAGACCAGGGGCTCGTTGCATGATCCCGAAAGGCTCAGGCCGGGAATTGAGCATTTTCTGGAACGTGCCCTGTTGACAGACGCGATACTGTTATATTCTCCCAGCCAAGTGGCTCTGGCCGCTGTTCTGCATGCTGCGTCTAAGCTTCAGGAGAATTTAGACTCGTACGTGACTGACACGCTCTTCGGGGAAGACGGTAGGGGAAAATTGGAAGATCTTATCGACGCAGTAAGAGGTAATTTATACACACAACATATGTGTCGTTATTTTGTATTATATTCGAAATATTTCAAGTATTGCTGTCATGATTTTACGACTTGAAAATTTGAAATTTTTAACGTAGAAATAATTTTTTTTATTGCCGACGTGAAGGTTTCAAAAAAGGGCATTGGTAAGAAATGTTTGTTTAGGTATCCGATCTATGGTTAAAATGGCAGACTCTACTCCAGACCGAAATCAACAGAAAATGTTGGATAAAAAATTAGAGAAGTGTAGAAATCCAGAAAACAATCCGGATAGTGAGATGTGAGTACTAGTATATTGGTTTTGTGTTTGTTTTAAAAATACACTAGTAACAAATATTATGGATATTAAAAAAAATCCAAATTATTGGGTGATTTTCAACAAGGGATAATTCGGAGAAAAATGGTCGTACAGAAAATAAAAAAAAAAGGAAACTGTAGCCTCAAGTGTCTAGTTTTCAGATCTGGACTTTAAAATTTTTTAGCGGGAGTGGTTCTCACATAATCATCTGAAAGCCAACAAAAAAAAAATTTCCAAATTTTTGCACGTCTTGAAAATAGTCTGTGGACTTCAAAAAATGTTTTTACATCATGCGACCATAAAGCTCTTTTAGACAATTTTATCAGCTTTAATTTGACCTCATAACGAACGTACGATGATTTGCCCGGAGTTATCGTCGATCAAAGCAAAAAAGTTCATTGCAACTTTGACAATCAATTACTCGGAAACTAATGATTGTACAGAAAATAGAGGTAGGGTTTTGGAAACTGCAAAACATTCTCTATAAGACACCATTTGGGGAGCGATTGATAAAAAAAATTTTTGAAGCGATAATGTTGACAGAAACAAAGTTAAAAATTTGCGAATTTAACGATATTTGGAAAATTTGGTATAACTTTGGATATAGTGGATGAACGAAGGATATCGTCGGAAATTTTTTAACCTCAAAGTGTGTCCAAAAAACCCTCAAGGTTGCAAAGCGCTGCGATTTTTTTTCTTAGTGCCCCCAAGATTTAAATTTATCGTTTCGCCAAAAAATCACCTTACAAGTACTTTTTCAATTATTATGCATTTTTTCAACTTCAATATGATTTTTTGGCGACAATCCATATTTTTTTGCTCAAAAACATTATTTGTTGGAAAAAATCGATTTTTTTTTCAAAAATGTGATGGAAACCGCGGCAAATCATCGTACGGACTCGTTAAAGAGGTCAAATTAAAGCTGATTAAATTGTCTAAAAGAACTTTATGGTCGCATGATGAAAAACAATTTTTTTTAAGTCCACAGACCATTTTAAACAAGGAAAAATTTGGAAAAAAATTTTTTTGTTGGTTTTCGGATCATTACATGAGAACCGCTCCCGCTAAAAAAAATTTAAAGCCCAGATCTGAAAACTAGACACTTGAGGCTACAATTTCCTTTTTTTTTATTTTCTGTACGACCATTTTTCTCCGAGTTATCTCTTGTTGAAAATCACCCAAAAATTTGGATTTTTTTTAATATCCTTTAATTTTTGTTACTAATATATTTTATTGATAAAATATGAAATGTGGTGTATTTATATTTATATCAATATCAAGAAAAGGAAGAGAAACATGTTTGTGCACATTTTGTAATTTTTTTTTATAGTTATAAGAAGAGAATGCAGGCCATTTTAGACGAAGACGATGACCTCTACAACACGATCTCGGCTCAAAATCATTCCATGGATAGTTCGGCATTAAATATGTCGATTCCAGCCTCTCCAGAAGTCGCGTAAAGGAATAGTCCAAATTTTCAATAAGATTTTACTCTAATTGTATTGAAGTAAAGTAGCTATAAGAATAAGTGATTGTTTAATATCACATTTTTTAAGTCTAACCCTTTTGTTGAGAAATCTATTATTTATTTTGTCATTTTTTAAATAGAAAAAATGTTTTTGTTATTAATAACATGAGTTTTTCATTTAGACATCATGCTGCCAAGTTTGTTAACCCGTTTCGCCAAAAACGCCAATCCCGGTACATCGTTCTTCAGCGCCTCATAACTAATACTATTTGCTACAGAAAAAATGTGACAGGGACATATTTTTTTAAGTTTAAGACGTGCCCTTTCCGATGGTGTCCATGAAATTCCTCCAAAAAAATATTAATTATGAAAAAAGCAGTTTAAAAAAAAAACAATTTTTTTTATCAAATTTTCAAGGGGTTTCCGGTCTGCAATAGACCTGGAAGCTCACTAACCGGTGGAAAAAATGTTTGAACTTTAAGTATATGTGGTTTAAAGATCGATTTTTTCCCTTATGCGTTGAAAATGACGCCTGGACTGCAAAATTTTTGCGTAAAAATTCAAGAATTATTAATTGGAAAATGATGCTCTTCTACAAAAAATTGTCAAGAATAAAAAGTTAATAAAATAAAATTACTCAAAAAGTGCACTGGACGTTGCTCAAAAAATTTATGAGCAACTTTTTGGATTTTGCAAATAGTCAATTTTTGCAATTTAAAAAAATTGTTTAAAAAACTGAAAAATTCCAGTGCATTCTTTGAATAATTTTAAGAACTTTTTATTCTTGACAATTTTTAGTAAAACTGTATTGTTTTCGAGAAAAACATTTCTAAAGATCAAATTAGTATCGAAATTTAGAAATTTTTTTCTCGAAAACAATACAATACAAAAAATATTATATCTTTTTCAGATATAAGCAATTGAAAAAATAGCCGTGTTTAGCTGTTTTTTGCAGTACAAAATTTATTTATTTATTTATTAAAGTCGGATTAGGCTTAAATTGTTTGTTTTAATAAGTTCTACAGTTTTTATTTGAAACTTTTTTTTGTACGACGCTTGTTTGTTTTTAAACGAAAAAAAGGGTTTTTTGGCCAAATTTAGACGCCATTTTGAATATGACGTGGCGAAATTCAGCTCGGGAAAAGAAGTTTACTCAATTCTACGGGGTTTTTCCGATTTTTTATGTATACCTATTTTCGTACTGTCCCTAATTTTGGCACGTAAAAATGTAATGAGCTTGGCCTATTTATAGATCCATGGGTTTTGGTTGAGCCTTTAAGCTTCATTTTATGGAAGGGGTTATGTAAAAAAAAGTCAGATTTATATCAAACAAAATATATTTAATTGCGAATATATTACCAAAACATAAAATAGCTTATAATACGGTAACTTCACCCCTAAAATCGTTTATAATTAAATAGACTTTAAAATATAAAAACCCAATATTGTTTTTGTATGTTTTTGTCACATTGGATGTAAAAACGGAGGTTTTTATATTTTTATAGTTTATACAGGTTTTTTTCTTGCTTTGTTCTTAAAAATTGTCGTACGCGGTTTGAACTTATTGACAAACTTAAACTTATACGTATAAAAATGCACAGTTACGCATGCATGTATGTAACTACGAATTTTCGAAATGCCTCCCGAAGTTTTGCAAGTGCATTATGGGGGGTGTTTCTGACGCGCCCTCCGTCTGGGCCGGGTACTCCACGTAGTTTCGAACGCAGGGACTCCGGTGATTGCTGAGGGGCGCCTGGGGCATTATCGGCGCGCTGCCTGGCACCGGGACGAGATTTGGGAGCACGGGAGACCCGCCAGAAACTCCAGGTTGTCCTGGATAGTTGAAAAACCTGCAAAAATAAAATTCTATATAATCCTTTGGCAGCTTGGAAAGACATCTAATTTTATGAGGCGTCTGCTGTCCTTAGCCAATGTGTTCTAACTAAAAATTTGGAGATAATTTATGTTTTCTAAATTCCTTTCTGTGATTGTGATTTTTTTTGTACAATGTCAAAATGTCATCTAAATTTTGGTGTTTAGTTCTTCAAAGACTTTCAAAAAATCATTTGTTATCGAAAGGCATACCCTTGGTTTGTGCAGAAACCTCTAATTAATTAGTACATGTAGGTTGGACAGGACCGTAGTTAAGATATTTTAGTCCAGTAAGATACTGAACATTTGAATGGACAAACGATTACCATTATTATAATTACTTGAATATTTTATGGATCCCCTGTGTTATTTTTTCTATTTATCTATTTTGACAAACGATAGAATGTTTTTTATTTAGAAATTGAGCATAAAAATGTGTGTATAAAAGTTAAAAATAATTCGTACCAAAGCCTGTCTCCTATGAATATAGGCCTTGGGGTAAGAATGCCCATAGAGTTATAGTACTGCTGTGCCAACATTTCGATGTCATTCGTGTATTTTCTTTTCCATTTCGTTCTTCTATTTTGAAACCAAATTTTTATCTGAAAAAAAAAACAATTTAATAGAATGCTTTCCAAGGATTCTAGCACAGAAAAGACAGACAGGGCGATTGTTTGAAAACGATTTGGAAAAGTTACATTTCTTGGGTGTTACATAGCTTTGGAGTTCCTGTATACAGGGTGAGTGTATGAAGTGTTAGCCACCCATTTGAAACAAGAAATGAAAAAAATTGAAATTTTCAAGGAAATAAATAGACACTACAAGGTAACTTAACAAAAATTAATATATTCATGTTCATGTAATGTCATGAGTTGTCTACTCTCATTTTTTAAATAGAAATCGATTTTTTTTTTTCAGAAAACAAGACCGTATTCTAGAAGTGATTTGAGAACTCTTGTTACTCTTAAAACAATCTATTTATATTTGAAAATTAAAGTTGGCTGTTTGTGACGTCACATAAAAAAGTAAAAAATTAATGTTTGTTGTGTAATCTTGCAGTGTTTTAAATCCTAAGGTAAAAGAGTGAGCCCAAAATTAGCCTTTTTTTCAAACACTTGTAACTTTACGTGGAATTGATGAAATTCAACTCATAAATGCTCAAAATTTTCGTCTCGTCATAACCTAGTGCGAAAAAAAGATTTATTGCTCCAGACCCTGTGCATCTTCAGAAAAATGAAGATTTTCAACGAAAATCTTCAGAAAAATGAAGATTTGTGCGTAATGGAAAAAATGGAGGGTTAGTTAACCCTTTATTTAAGAGGATGCACAGGGTCTGGAGCAATAAATCTTCTTTTTCACACTAGCTTATGATGAGACGAAAATTTTGAGCATTTATAAGTTGAATTTCATCAATTCCAGGTACAATTACAGGTGTTTGAAAAACAGGCTAAAAAAGCTCGTTTTTTTGGGGTCACTCTTTCATCCCTGAAATTTTCATTTTTTTCTCGTTCGCCGGTTCTGAGATAGTGGGGGTGGGGGGAGGTGACATTTCATATACTCGCCCTGTATATACGTTTAACACCGAATGTGTTCATTTAATTCTGCGTATATAACATGTTATTAGTTTTTTATAAGCATTCATTGTAGTCAGTTTATTTATAAATAATTACAGTTTTGGATTAGGTAATATTCTGAGTGCGTTTTTCTTTTATAAACAATCATAAAATTAAAATAATCCTCACCTGCGTCTCGGTCAACTTTAACGTCTTCGACAGCTGGCACCTCTTGGCAACTGACAGGTATTTGTTTCTCTCGAACTCTGCCTCCAGAGACTTTATCTGAGATGCCGTGAAGGCCGTCCTGGGTCGTTTTTTCTCTCATCGTCCGATTTGCAGTCGGAATACGGAAAATCTGAATAAAAAAATATAAATGTTCCGGTAAAGTGAGCATCTTTTTCACAGTTAAGTACATAAGTATATAAAATGTAGGTATTTATATCCGCTTATTGGATTATAACCTTTGTTATTTGTACGACCCTGTTACAACACAGGGTCGACTTAGGTTCGGTTACGTCAGTCAATAAAATAAAATAGTGTAATTTCGTTAGTGTGGTTGACAGCCAGCGATGGCGTGCCTATGCATTTTTCACACTTATCAGTTGTTTTATTTCATTCTAATAGTGAAAATATAATTTTATAACTGAAAAAGTCAAATTCCAGAAATAAAATTATTATTTTTACTTTTAAATCTTGAATGTTTTGTGAAGTTAAGGAAAGAGCTCCTCCCTAATTTGCAAGTTAAATTTACAAAGTAGCAAGTTTTAAAAGTAAAAATGTAAAGAAATAAGTATATTAAAAAAAGCCCGCGGTGTGCCACCTCGAACTGTCAAATGTGTTGCCAACACCATTTCTAGGCGTGGACAACGACATTTTAAAAAGTAAAAAATCACAATGAAGGCCAGCAAATTACCGAATTTCGTCGACACGTACGAGGTGTGTAAATTAAGTAATAAGACTGATTTTCAATTCAGTATTGTGTCCTTCAAAATAACTTCCTTGGGAAGCCACACAGCACTGGAGACGGTTCTTCCATTCCTCATAGCAGTGCTGGAGCTCATATACTGGAAGTGAACAGTACTTCAGCTGGTCCATTACAGCCTTTTGAATGTTTTCTATGGTCCCAAAATGATGTCTCTTGAGGTGATTTTTCAATCTCGGGAAGAGAAAAAAGTCACAAGAACTCAAGTCGGGCGAATAAGCAGGCTGAGGAGCCACAGGAATGTTTTTACTGGTTAAAAACGTTTACTGAAATGGCTGTGTGACAAGGCGCATTATCGTGATGCAACTTTCGGTTGTTCATGACGTTTGGTCTCACACGCATGACCCTTTTTCGAAGTTTTTCAAGAACCTCTCTGTAAAAGTGTTGATTTACTGTTTGGCCTGGTGGCACAAAATCTTTGTGGACAATTCCCTGGCTATCAAAAAAAGCAAATCAGCATGGATTTGACCTTCGACTTTCGACATTCCATGCTTTGGCGCTTGGTTTCCGGGTCGTACTCAAACAAGTCTCATCACCAGTAATGACACGTTCCATAAAATGGGGATCATTTTCAATCGATTCCAAAAATTCAAGACACTTTTTTCTCCTGATGTCCTTTTGTTTCTGAGAAAGGTTTTTTGGAACCATTTTTGCGCAGCTTTTTCTTATCCCCAATTCGTTAGTGAAAATCTTATGAACAGTGGTGTGATTCAAATTTAACTCTTCCCCGATCATTCTTGTCGTCAGCCGACGATCTGAACGCACAAGGTCCCGTATTCTATCGATATTTTCATCGGTTCTTGAAGATGAAGGCCTTCCGCTGCGTGGTTCAGCTTCAATCGAGTCTCTTCCTTCTAAGAATGCCTTAAAACACCGAAAAACCTGGGCTCTTGAAAGCACACTGTTTCCGTAGGCGTGTTGAAGTTTTGCAAAATTATCCGTTGCGCTGTGTCCAAGCCTGAAGCAAAACCTGATAGCACACCGTTGCTCAAAATTAATGTCACTCATTTTTAAAACGCACTAGAAAAAAACCGGTTTACGAAAACAGTCACAAAGAACAAACAAATGACTCTAACAAGTTCAAACTTGTACTGAAGGTGCATTACATGTTAACCTGCTGCCCTTCCGAGTCCCGTCTCCGCCGTGTTGCTAGATCGGGCGCTACGTTGCCAGTCTCATTACTTAATGTACACACCTCGTATGCCACCCATGGCGTATGGAAATATCGGCAATGAGACGCTAAATTGAGACACCCTGTACGTATTTATTTTTGGATAGTGATGTTAAAATAAAAACGACACTAGTTTTTTTTTCCGCGGAGATTTGGAAAATTTAGCGGCACACCCTTTGACAAACCTCGGTGTAAACTGTGGCACTCGCGCGAAATTTGTCCCCGCCAAGTTTTAAGCCAGAAAGCAACAATTCCAACTCGCGCTAATTAAAACGCCGTAAATACCGCGACGGCCGCCGTAAATCCAGCGGGCCAGCGCTCAGAAGTCGAGGCGCATTTAATTTGGTCCATAAGAATTCCCATACGTCGCTTCTAACGGAAATTAATGCCGGTTATGTACGCCTCTGACGATGTCACTGGAAAGCGCCCCTAAATAACGAGCCGAATCGTAAGGTTGGCCGTGCGTCGTGCAGTGGCGACTCGTGCGATCTCGAATCAGGTGTTCGATTTGGCGTTGAAGTGCAAAAAAAAAGTCCGTTTCCTGCCTCTGTACGAGGCTTGCGTTTTATATTTCGGGATGATGCTAAACTAGTGCTGCCATCTGGCAACTGACGTTTCTATCGTAAAGTTTGACATTTTTGACAGTATACGAGCCTTCGGACAAACGCATTTTTCGCGTATTAGACTGTTTTTATGTATAATGAAGCAAAAATTGTTTAATGCAGCTGACAGTACATACGAACTTAAAGAATTTAAAAGTATATTTTAATTAATGTTTTAAAAAACCAAATTAACAATGTCACAACTTAACAAAACGAATGTAACAAAATAACTGGCAACTAAATGTTCGGAAAAAAATATTTTAAATATTAATAAGGCGTTACGTCACCTTTTGTCTTAATTACGGCCCGAATTCTTGCAGGCATTGTAAACCAAGCCTCGACAAGGTTCTGGTGGAAAGGTGTCCCAAATCTCGCCGATCTTTTCCTTTAAAGTAGAGATCGTTCTTTGAGGATCATCTCTCAAAGCTCTATTTATCTTATGCTACAGTATTTCAATGACATTTAGGTCGGGGCTGTTTGATGGCCATGATAGGCCTTTAATATGCTGTTCCCCGAACCACTTTTTCCTCTTTTTTGCAGTATGGGAAGCTGCGCCGTCTTGTTGGAATATGAAATTATTGTCTGGGTACATAATATCCTGGACAGTCGATAATAAGTTATTCGTAAGTATTTGTATATATTTGTCAGCGTTGACGGTATCCTCTATGACCTCATACTGTCCCAATCCTTTAGCGGACATACATTCCCAAATCATAACCCCTTCGAGAATTTTACGGTTCGTTTAAGGCTGTCTTTATGAAAGGCTTCACATTTTGTTCTTATGACTCTTTTTCTATGATCTCCTACGCAGACATCAAATTTGGACTCGTCTCTGAAAATTACTTTTGACCAGTCCATTTTTTTGTACCACAGTTAATTAAGGCTTTTCTTTAGTCTACGATTATTTACGAAAATTGAAAAATTAAAAATTTGAAAAATAAAATAGTAATAACTTAATGAAAACTGAGCCCAGACTGATAAATGTACTTTCTGCAACATTCGCGGGATAGCCTTTCTCCTGTTTCAGAGTTCCATTGCGCTGTTATATCCCTTAAGGTGTTCCGTCGACTTTTTTTGCAAAATTTCACCAACAACCTTTGGCTCCTTTCAGTAAGTTTGGGTCTTCCAGGGCTTTTACCTTTTACATCCAAATTTCCAGTCTCGCGGTAATGCCTTAATATGTCCCCAACAGTAGACTTTGCAAAGTACAATTCTTCCGCAATTTCGCGGATTTTTTTTGCCACTGCAGTATTTTTTTACAATGAGCTGCCGCAATTTTTGATCAGTCGCACGTCCACGCCCCATTTTTATTTAAAAATAACGAATATTCGCAAAAACTACCAGAAAAATCACCTGTGACTGACATCTAATTGTGAAATTAATGGTTACCGCGTCAACAACACATTTTTATTTATTTTTTAGGGCAGGTTTCTCGATTTTCCAAACATTTAGTTGTCAGCATTTTTAGCAGATTTTTATACTTTTGGTCATACATTCATAACAAATCCAAGCTAATAATAATTTTCAGCGTAATGTTATCTTACAAATGTATGTAATTTTATATATTTTAGGTTTTTAAAGCATGGTTGTAAATTTTTACATGACAGTGGAATAATTTTTTTGAAAAAATGCGTTTGTCCGAACGTACCAGTATAGTTGTTAAGGCTCGTATGTAGGCTTAGAACGTTTTGACGTACGAGCACTATTTGTGTTGTTTACAGGACCTTAAAAAAAAGTCACCTCGGCTAAAAATGGAATTAAATCGTGAACATTTTCGGGCGATTTATTTTTTGGACGTGAATTAACGCAACAACAGTGCTTGGATAAACTTATACGACTTTTGGCGATGAAGCACCATCAAGGACTACTGCTTATCGATGGTTTGTCGAATGCATCGTGGCCGTAGTTCCCTTAAGCACTGCACAGGATACTTTGCAGTTTTCAAAACCCTATTTGAATTGTCTATACGTTCATTATTTGCCGAGTAATTTATTATCAAAGTTAACAATGACATTTTTGCTTTCAACTTACAGGACTTTTTGCTTTCAAATACAGGACTCGAAAACAGGTCAAATGAAAGAAAATTATATTATGTAAAAAACTCTTATGATGAAATTATTGTAAATATTTATTGAGGTCCGTGGACCTTTTAAAATAAACGCAATTTTTTTATGTCCCTTAATTTGTGCGCCTAGTGTATTATGTTAGCCTTATTTAATGCAATTTGGTCGTTTGCTCGCTGCTTGATACACTTTTCGAGATAATGGTTCAACATTCAAAAATTGTAAAAAAATCGCAGCGCTTTGAAAATTTTAGAGTTTCTTTAGGGTAATTAAGGTTGAAAAGTTGCAATCAATATCCTTAGTCTATCCGTTATTTGCAAAGTTATGCCAAGTCATGCAAATATCCCTAATTACGCAATTTTTTACCTCTTTTGCAATCAACAATTTCGTTTCGGATTTTTTTTTAGAAAAAAACAATCGCCACTGCTTGTAAACCATACTTTGCAGTTTTCATAACCCTACTTGAATTTTCTGTACGTTCATTATTTCCCGAGTAATTGATTATCAAAGTCAACAGTGTCTTTTTTTCTTTCAACGGCGATAACTCAGCGAAAAATCATCGTACAGGGCTCAAAAATAGGTCAAATTAAAGCGAATTATATTATATAAAATACCCCTATGATGAAATTATTGAAAAAAAAATTATAGAGCTTCTTGGACCGTTTAAAAGGCCAGAAATACTTTTATGTCCCTTAATTTGTGCACCTAGTGTATAATGTTAGCCTTATCTAAACCTTTAACGCCCAAGTGACATGAACTTAGAGGCTCATATTACTGATAGAAAAAATAAAGAAAAAATAACTAAAACCATGTATTCCCATGTTTTCGAGGTCGCTCTTTCGAATGGAATCGTTAAAATTTGCAAAAAAAAATTATAAAACCTCAATTTTTAACAAAAACTATTAAAAAATGCGATTTTTTTCAAGATTTTTTTTTTTAAATCGCAATTTCAGCTATGTTATCGTCCTTTATACTACTCAAAAAACAAATACAAACGTGCACTCGAGACGTGTACTTGAAGGAAACGCAATGAGAACAATTTAATTTTCTCATTTTTGAGATTAGAATAACTAGATATGGCAAAATTCAAAGGGTGATATTTCTCGTTTTTTACCAGTTGCGGGATCGTTGACGCAAAAGAAGAATTTTGAAAAAATTATTAGTACTCTAGGGGTTTTTGGGGTCGCTGATCACGATCCTGATGTCAGAATTTCAAAATTCAAGATGACGGATCCAATATGGCCACCATCCCGAATCAAATTTCAAATTTTTCGATTATTTTGCCTCAAACTTTGGAAACCAGGGGTTTTCGGGGTCGCTAATCACGATTCTGATATCAGAATTTCAAAATTCAGGATTTCGAAATTTATTCAAAATTGTCACCATGTCATATCTACCATCCTGAATTTTGAAATTCTGACATCGTGATCGTGATTAGCGACCCCGAAAACCCCTGGTTTCCGTTGAGGCAAAATAATCGAAAAATTTGAAATTTGATTCGGGATGGTGGCCATATTGGATCCGCCATCTTGACTTTTGAAATTCTGACATCAGGATCGTGATCAGGGACCCCAAAAACCCCTAAAGAACTAATAATTTTTCAAAATTATTATTTTGCGTCAATGATCTCGCAACTGGTAAAAAACGAGAAATATCACCCTTTGAATTTTGCCATATCTACTTATTCTAATATGAAAAATGAGAAAATTAAATTGTTCTCATTGCGTTTCCTTCAAGTACATATCTCGAGTGCACGTTTGTATTTGTTTTTGAGTAGTATAAAGGACGATAATATAGCTGAAATTGCGATTTAAAAAAAAATTATCTTGAAAAAAATCGCGTTTTTTAATAGTTTTTGTTAAAAATTGCAGGTTACATCAATTTTTTTTGCAAATTTTAACGATTCCATTCGAAAGAGCGACCTCGAAAACAGAGGAATACATGGTTTTAGTTAGTTTTCTTTATTTCTATCAGTAATATGAGCCTCTAAGTTCATGTCTCGTGACAGTGCACTTAAGGGCGTTAAAGGGTTAATGCAGTTTGGCTGTCTGCTCGCTGCACATTTTGACCAGTCGACGAGCCGCCACTGGCGCCTTGTTTAGCCGGTGATATATCGCAGCGAGATAGCGGCGGCAGCGCCTTCTTTTTTTCCTCTCCGTCATTTTTCAACGCTCTCCAGATCGTTAGCCGTTTAAAATCTAATTCTGTCCCTGGCGCAAATTAGCGTCCTCTCATAACGTGTCTGCACTTCCCACCCGACGCCCTGGACGCATAAATTTCGCCACGGCAAATTAAAAACAACTGTTCGGTGTAAAATTTTGAGGCCTCGCCGTTAGGCCATACGTCTCAATTTATTTGATAGCGTATCCGGCCCCTGGATAATTGGGCGATGGGGCCGCGACCGTGTCGTCTTCGAAATGTGATTTTAAATAATTTTTCGTCTGTGTGGTCACCGAAGACGAACAGTTTTGTCGATTTTCGAAGGCGTCACAGCAGGGGGCAGATCTGCTAACCGGCGTAGGGAATTCAATTTAAGCGTTACGCCACCTGGTGGTCGCTCAACAAACTAATTACTGCGCCACTGTTTATTGAAGCCAGTTGTTTCTATTTGTGTAGGAATCAGTATTTTTGTGTACCTCGGTGTTCGTTATATATTAAAAAGGATTTAACATTTCATATTTTTCCTGAAGAAAGAAAACATAGAGTTGCGGATATGCATAAATTTGGTGAAAAGGAAAGCTTAAATAGACCAAAGACTTGGATATTAAAAATTAAAACTGAAGATAGAAAATCCACTTAGTAAATACATATACGAGGTGTGTAAACTAAGTTATGAGTCTGGCAACGTCCTGAACGCGCCCGATCTAGCAAAACTACGGAGACGGGACTTGGAAAGGCGATAGGTTAACATGTAATGCACCTTCAGTACAAGTTTGATCTTGTTAGAGTTATTTGTTTGTTCTTTGTGACCGTTTTCGTAAATAGTTTTTTTTCTAGTGCGTTTTAAAAATGAGTGACATTAATTTTGAGTATCAGGCGTGTGTGCTATAGGATGTGCTTCAGACTTGGACACAGTTTTTCAAGAGCCCAGGTTTTTCGGTGGTTTAATGCATTCTCAGAAGGAAGAGAGTCGATTGAAGATGAACCACGCAGCGTAAGGCCTTCAGCTTCAAAAATCGATGAAAATGTCGATGGAATGAGGGATATTGTGCGTTCAGATCGTCGGTTGACGACAAAAATGATCGGGAAAGAGTGAAATTTGAATCACACTACTGTTCATCAAATTTTGACTAACGAATTGGGGATGAGAAAAATCTGCGCAGAAATGGTTCCAAAAAAAAAACCTTTCGCAGGAACAAAAGGATATCAGGAGAGAAAGGTGTCTTGACTTTTTGGAATCGATTGAAAATGATCCCCATTTTATGGAACATGTCATTACTGGTGATGAGACCAGGGTGTTTGAGTACGACCCGGAAACCAAGCGCCAAAGCATGGAATGGCACACTTCAAGCTCTCCAGTTGTCTACAAAGAGTTCGTGCCTCCAGGCCAAACAGTAAATCAACACTTTTACAGAGAGGTTCTTGAAAAACTTTGAAATAGGATCATGCGTGTGAGACCAAACTTCAAGAACAACTGGTGTTGCATCACGACAATGCGCCTTGTCACACAACCATTTCAGTAAACGAGTTTTTTATAGTAAAAACATTCCTGTAGCTCCTCAGCGTCCTTATTCGCATGATTTGAGTCTTTGTGACTTTTTTTCTTTCCAAGTTTGAAAAAATTACCTCAAGGGACGTCATTTTGAGACCATAGAAAACATTCAAACGGCTGTAACCGACCAGATGAAGGCTATTCCAGTACCTATATGAGTTCTAGCACTGCTATGAGGAATGGAAGAACCGTCTCCAGCGCTGAATTTTAATTCTGTTCGAAACCAGAAATTTAAAAAAATCAGTCTCGTTACTTAATTTACGCACCTCGTAAATCTTGTGAAAAGTCGAAAGAATTGTCCCGAAAATGTCCTGAAAATTCACTCATTACTTAATTTACACACCTCGTCTGAGAGTGTGTTCTCTGTTTTCTTCATTTTGCTGAGGGTGACCATTTTTATCGATGGTGTCGTAAGGTAAAAATAGATGCTACACAAAAATCATAAAATAAAGCAACAAATTGAACATAAGCTCATTTCAATTCAGTTTCAAGTCAGTTACATACAACACGACGTAACAACAAAGTACCATAGTTTTTCTATAGATGTAATTGCATAGTAATTAGTTCCAAAATTCTATGCAGTGGCGCTGGATTATTCTATTGTGAAGCCTATAGCTGGGGCAAGTTTAAAAAAATCCAAATTAGGGTAGGCTGGAGTGAAGTTAGCAACGTCCACTGATGTAAAGAGGCTTAAAGAAAATGGTCTTTCTTCCATAAGAGAAAAAGTTAAACAGTCCAATTTATTATTATTATTTAGATACATATAATTGAGTAATATAATATTATTGTCCAATTTCTGTTGTTTTTTTTAATTAATTTTAGTTTTAATCCTACTATTTCAAAAAATAATTGAATCGCTGAGTTGAAGAAGGTATCCGGTTGATTCATTGGTGTTGAGCCATTCATTCGAAGTACCTGGAATTTTCTAGACAAAACTTCAAGTGATATTCGATATGCTTTATTATATGAATTTCGTTTAGGCCCTAATACCATCGAACTACATCGCAATCTAGTGGCCGCATTGTAAAAATGCTTTGTTTTCGAGGAAAAAATTTCTAAATTTCGATACTAATTGGATCTAGAATTTTTTTTTCTCGAAAAAAAATGTATTTTTACTATAAATTGTTAATAAAAAGTTCCTAAAATAATCCAGGAATTGAATTTTGGAATTGGAAACTGGAATTTTTTTAGATATTTTTAAGCAAATTTGAAAATTCTAGTGCATTCATTGAGTGATTTTAAGAACTTTTTATTCTTGACAATTTTTTGCAAAAGTGCATCATTTTCCAATAAAAAATTTTTGAATTTTTACGTAAAAAAATTTTGCAGTTCAGGCGCCATTTTGAACGCATAAGGCAAAAAAACGATCTTTAAACCACGTATACTTAAAGTTCAAACATGTATTCCAAGGGTTAGTGAGGTTCCAGGTCCATTGCAGACCGGAAACCCCTTGAAAATTTTATTTTAAAACAAATGTGCAAAAAAATCTTGTTTTTTTTTAAACTGCTTTTTTTCATAATTAATAATTTTTTGGAGGAATTTCATGGACACCGTCGGAAAGGGCACGTCTTAAACTTCAAAATTATGTCCCTGTCAAATTTTTCTGTCGCAAATAGTATACCGGGTGTAACAGGATCATGGTACACTCCCCTTTTCTCCTTTAGTTTTCAAGATAATTAATTGAAATTTAGGATATCCTAAATACATAATAAGCGGCACTGTCTGACATATAAGTGATTTTTTTCCCACTTCCGGTTTCGCCGGAAGTGACACTAACTGTCGATTTTTAAATGGCATACCCTGTATATTATTGCATTCTTGAATTCTACATAATTTTCTGAATCCAACGATACCAAATAAGTGACATTTCAAACGTCAATATTTTTTACAATTATAATTTTTAGTTTTCCATTTAAGTGGGCCATGACAGTTCCGATTTATTATTGTAAATGACCCATTTAATGCTACAAAAATCAAAATCCCGTCGAAAATACTAAATTATGTGATTTATGAGCAACTAAAGTTCATCAAAATTGTTTTTGGAGCAGAACTCAATTTTTTCAAATGGAACCATATTGGTACCATAGTACCATTTATTATTACTATTAATAAGTAATTTATCCTTATGTCGTATTAATATGTGCGATGAATACAAACAAAATTATAGCTAAGAGAACTGATGAACTTTATGTGCTCATAAATCACATAATTTAGCATTTTTGACGGGATTTTGATTTTTGTAGCATTACATGGGCAAGGGCGTAGCCAGAGGGGGGGGGGCAATCGACCCCCCCCCCAAGGGTCAAGTAAAAACCAAAATACTCGGGGAAATGCGATTGCCGTTGCCTCTAGTGACTTTTTTTTGTTAATCGCCAGTATTTATCATTGGGCCCCCCCCCCCCCTCCCCAAAGATAAATACTGGCTACGCCCTCGTACATGGGTCATAAATCGGAACCGTCATGGCCCACTTAAATGGAAAACTAAAAATTATAATTGTAAAAAATATTGACGTTTCAAATGTCACTTATTTGGTATAGTTGGATTCAGAAAATTATGCAGAAATAAAAAATGCAATAATATACAGGGTGTTCCATTTAAAAATCGAAAGTTAGTGTCACTTCCGTGGAAAAAAAATCACTTGTATGTCAGACAGTGCCGCTTTTTATGTATATAGGATATCCCAAATTTAAATTAATCATCTTGAAAACTAAAGGAGAAAAGGGGGGTGTACCATGATCCTGTTACACCCAGTAAGTTATGAGGCGCTGAAGAGCGATGTACCGGGAGTGGAGTTTTCGACCGAAACGGGTTAATAAGAGACCAGTTACGTAACAATAAATACAATAATGTGAAGAGGGTACTCGATTTTACATTGAGTTTGTAAGGCGGTGTAATTGTCGGTTTCCCTTGTCTGCACTTGGAACGCCAATCGGTTTTATTTATTTATCAACACACCCCACGACTGAAGCATTTAAAGCACCCCTCCGGATCACTTCGCGGCCGGTGTTTAACAATCATTTCGAAGGAGTAGTCAATTATGGTTGATTTAGGCGCATTTCTGCGTTCTGTGTCGCTGTTCAGGCCTCAGGCGTCGGACTCCGCTCCCTCGCGTTCTATTTCCGTGTCCCGAGAACCCGTTATCGCCTGCAATACATCCCGTCGACTAATTGCCGTTACATGACACTCCTGTCTAAACAGAGATTAATATATTATCTCCCTAATTAATTACGGCTCTGGGAGTTGCTCCTTCATTTTTCTCCGCTGCGATACATCTGAGACGGTTAAAATAAAAATTCGGGACGAGAGGGCA
This sequence comes from Aromia moschata, assembly GCA_029963805.1. NCBI lineage: Eukaryota > Metazoa > Arthropoda > Insecta > Coleoptera > Cerambycidae > Aromia > Aromia moschata. The sequence continues at coordinate 1,350,641 of JAPWTK010000035.1, read as the reverse complement.
TGTAAGTGTAGTGTTTCGTTTTTATTTATTTTTTTGCGCTGAACGACTGGAAGTAGCGGTATAGGATTACCGATAGAGCCCGTTTGAGCGCTTTTTATATACGAGGCGGGCTCAAGTATAAACTGGAATTGTGTTATTGCGACCAGTTGCGGCTCGTGACTTTTTTTTTGGGGAGGCAAACGTCTTTTGTAAAAATTTTTGTTTCCTAAATTTTTGTGATGGTAAACGTCTAATAATAAAAATTAATATCCCGCATAGTTAGAAGGACCTGACGGGCTGAATTGATCACATTCATAATATTTTGTTTGCCTAAAAGATGTAATTTACAAACACAACTAATATGTTCCTGACCTTTTGAATGTGTCAACTGAACGAGATAAAGTTTTAAGATTTTATCAAATACAGACTTTGTCCAAGCATCTTCTCCACGATTTGAAAATAATACACACGGCCAACACAATAATTTATTTAAAGTTAAAGAACCACTTAGCCATTTCGTTTATGATAGCACGTATTAACAAAACTACGAGCCGGTTTACCCTGATTAAATAAAGTATTACTTAGATCTGGCAGAGGTACTCTTAAATCTTTAACAAATAAATTATCCTCATAAGCCAGGCGACTAAATTCGTACTTTATATGATACTCAACAGTATCATTGCAGGTTGGAATATTTATTTGAGTGTCGTGACAACTCGTATTGTTATTTTTATGAAACAAACTGCTACACTCGCCAGTTACCTCCATTATAATTTTGTATAGTTAATTAAATAAAACGTTTAAAAAATAACTTACGTAAGTAATATGGAACACTTTCAATAATTATTACCCTCTTATACCACTCAAAACGCTCAAAGAAACGCGGCAAGAATAATGGCACTTCCCAACAGAAATTTCCAAAACACAGAACAATGCAAGATATTAAATTTTGTAGGTTAGGTTGTTAGGTTGCTGAAATCAAATAACTCGCTTTCTGCGCTGTCACATGAGGGATGGTGGGAGGTGGGCGTGTTTGCCTCCGCTATGCAGTTTTTTAATTACTCTTAATGCCACTGGAGTCAGCAACGCATAAATTTGTTAGCAACGTATGTTAGCAACGCAGGATGGCGAAGCGCGAAGCCTCCAATTCCGTATAAATACATATGAGAAAACATTGGCATCGGAGGCTTGCCACCACGGCGATAAACTAGGCGCTAGGTCGTTTATGAGGGCTTATATGTTGCAAATAATAGTGCAGGAACTCCTTTGACATATGTTCATTAATGTTTTTATTTTTATAAATTAATTTTTTAATCGATATATGAATTTAAATATGAAAGGTAATTAAAATATTATAGGTAGTATATTATATTTTAATTTTATTAAATAAAATTTTAAAGTATAGTAGGTTCATAAAAAAAATTATTTGTAATTTTCGCTGCCTCCTCTGCCTCCCCAGACGAGCCGCCACTGATTGAAACCATTCTGCTACTTCATTTAAACAGACTTAAATGAAAAAAGAAATCGTCAACTGGCAACGAAAACATTTCAAACAATATGTTAGACTTTTACAATATGTTAGACACATTTTGCTACTTTCAACTCCAAAGCTTACTGCCGAAAGTAAAGAAAAATACATGACATTTAAAAATATCGTTGCTACAGCTGTAGATACATAAATGAAAAAGTGATCATGCACTACGTGAATTTTTTTCTTTTGCAACACCTGATCTAGTTCACACTGCAAACCTATTTTAAATCGGTGCCAATATTACTACACGAAATTATTGCAAACAAACGAACGGCGAGCATGCTACGCCACCGCAGCACACCTCGTTTTTACTATTCCATCGTCGCGGTGCCAGTCCACGGTTGTCGTCCCTGATGTTTTCTTAACAAATTAAGTGTTGAAAACAGTCGAATGCTTATTAATGGCTCATAAGCGGGAACAACGCCGGTATTTATCGTCGTCTCTTAATAATTCCTATGAATGAAATCACCGCTAAAAGAGATATTTTATTTTCACTACACGTGTTAAAACTTATGGAACTGTGTCCTGTGTTTGTAAATCTGTCGATTAATTTTTGTCAAAACGTCACTAAGTGTGACTTAGTAACTTAAAGCGCTAGAATTTTGAGATCATCGGTTTCTGATATTCTGTAGATTGGATCTTAACGGATCTATAGATACATCATCACAAATTTATCTTCATTTGGTAAAACCTGTGCCTTTCCTTAATATACCTTGGAACTTATGTTTTACTGGCTCATTTATTGTGTATTGTGTACAAACGTTTATCGTTACTATGTTTTTAAAGCTCTTTCAACGGACACATCTTGAAATTTTGTGACATTTTATTATTAATGTAAATAATACCGACGCCGACGACATAAACATCTCGTCCACATACAGCATTCTTGTTCTAAAAAAATAATTAGTACTAGTTTATTACATTTTTCAAGTTTGCTATATATATATCCATTGTTACTTTGATGACAACTTTTAATGAAAATATTTTAAAACCCAGGAAAATCAAAATACATCTCCAAAATTTGTTATTTTAACCCCTATGTTGTGTATTCAAGCATAAAGAGAACTGAAAATTAGGCAACATAGTGTTCTATTTGAACTAAACAAATTATCTCGATTTGAAGTTGGCAAATTATACAGCAATAAATTAAACACTCAGTACAGCATTTTCTAATTTATTTCCTAATAGTATTTTAGTTGAAAAGAGTAGATCGCCTCATACTCTTACGTGGAAAGTGGAGTACAATCACAAAAAGTTATGACAGTTCTTCCAGACCGTAATACCAGACCATTTTTTTTAAACATCAAAAAATCTCCTAAACAGCCAGGTTTAAATTGTGTATTAAATAAAAATTAAAAAAGTGTATTAAATATGATACACGTTTTCAACTGACAAGTATATACAGCCTCACAAACTACATTTTAATATTTCATACAAAACAACAATTCAATAGACCAAATACAGACTAAAATCTCAACATGTAGAATAACAGCTTATTTAGAAACTAATTTTCAAATATGGCGAAGGTGCCAGTTTACCATATGTACTTTATAATAAATAATATCCTGTGTATATCTGAGTATAATGAAATAAAAGTATAATTTTCAAATTGTGAATTATCTACCTCCAATCTCAAAAATACTAGGTATGTATACAGGGTCGCTAAAAACTCTGGAAACGGTGTCATGACATAAAACCAACAATTTCAAGCATATTTAGTTTTGGTGTGTTATAATTAGACGTATTTTTGTATATTTTACTGTAACTGGTGGACAAATTGATCAACTGGTTTTTGTATTGGGCACCTTCCTCGGTTATTTTCAATGAAAACATATTTTATTATTTATTACTTACCATGTATGAATGTGGTTATATACAGGGTTTCTACACCTAGTATTCTTTAAATATTAAACATGCGAAAAAGTATAAGAATGGAAGTTTTTGTTACATAATCTTTGCTGCAAATTTCCCCTTCAAAAGAATAATCAACAACTATACACGGTGTCCCACCACGGTGAAACTATATATTGATTTCTAAAACCACAGGTATATTAAAATCCTCACAATTTGACTGTAAAGTCTATAGGTTCTATTTAACACAAATATTTTGACATATATATTTGGGTCTTTTGCTTATATCGAAAGTAGATTTAAATTTATTATTTTAAATGGAACACACCTTGTTTGAATTTTTAGAATCTATGGGCAAGATATTTCATGTACGAGGTGTGTTAGGTAATGAGATGCTAATAATATTAATTAAGTAATGAGACTGATTTTTTTATTTTTTTTTATTCGAATAGAATTACAATTCAGTATTGTCTCCTTCAAAAAAACTTCCTTGAGAAGCCACACAGCGCTGGAGACGGTTCTTCCATTCTTCATAGCACTGCTGGAACTCATATACTGGAATAGCCTTCAGCTGGTCGATTACAGTCGTTTGAATGTTTTCTGTGGTTCCAAAATGACGTCCCTTGAGGTGATTTTTCAATCTCGGCGAGAGAAAAAAAGTCACAAGGACTCAAGTCAGGCGAATAAGGAGGCTGAGAAGAAATGTTTTTACTGGCCAAAAACTTTACTGAAATGGCTGTGTGACAAGGCGCATTGTCGTGATGCAACATCCAGTTATTCTTGATGTTCGGTCTCACACGCATGACCATTTTTCGAAGTTTTTCAAGAACCTCTCTGTAAAAGTGTTGATTTACTATTTGGCCTGGAGGCACAAACTCTTTGTGGACAATTTCGTGGCTATCAAAAAAAGCAAATCAACAGCATTTGATCTTCGACTTGCTCATTCTTACTTTTTTGGGTCTTGTAGAGATTGAAGTGTGCCATTCCTTACTTTGGCGCTTGGTTTCCTGGTCGTACTCAAACACCCAAGTCTCATCACCAGTAATGACATGTTCCATAAAATGAGGATCATTTTCAATCGATTCTAAAAAGTCAAGACACATTTCTCTGCTGATGTCCTTTCGTTTCTGCAAAAGGTTTTTTGGAGCCATTTTTGCGCAGATTTTTCTCATCCCCAATTCGTTAGTCAAAATCTGATGAACAGTGGTGTGAATCAAATTTAACACTTCCTCGATCAGTTTTGTCGTCAACCGACGATCTGAACGCATAAGATCCCGTATTCTATCGACATTTTCATCGGTTCTTGAAGATGAAGGCCTTCCGCTACGTGGTTCATCTTCAATCGACTCTCTTCCTGGGCTCTTGAAAAAACACTGTATCCATAGGAGTGTTGAAGTTTTGCAAAAGTATCCGTTGCATTGTATCCAAGCCTGAAGCAAAACCTGATAGCACACCGTTGCTCAAAATTAATGTCAATCATTTTTAAAATGCATTAGATAAAACCGGTTTACGAAAAACAGTCACAAAGAACAAACAAATGACTGACACGTTCATACTTGTACTGACGGTGCGTTACATATTAACCTATCGCCTTTCCCGTCCCGTCTCCGCAGTGTTGCTAGATCGGGCGCTACGTTGCCAGTCTCATTACTTAATTTACACACCTCGTATAAAGTTCAGTAATTTTCGAAATAATTTGACATCTACTTCTGGTATCACCGGAGGTCATTGTCAAAATAGTTTAGTTAAATAGCATGTAGGTATGAACTTTACCGTAAAATTTTCAGAATTTTAATATCCACAGTTTTTGAGATATCAATATAGGGTGGAATGGGACACCTGGTACTAGGTAACTTCTTAAGTACCTACATTGTTTTTTCTATTATTGTTCTTTCTAATTTGTATTTCTAATACCGTACAACTAAAAATATATCCAATGGTATTTGCAAATTAGCGTGTTTTCTGCTCACAAATGAGATCTTAATAGCGCCAGACGATAATACGCCGAAAAAAATATATGTTTTGCGGACAAATTACAGGAATGCAGTGGTGTTTTTCGCAAATAATAAATGGCAGCTGTTAGAACGTCGTTTAGTCGACGTATCACCCATATAGTTGATTAATGGCGGTGACACCTTTTGGCGAGATTTTCCGAAAAATGCGACGGAACCGAAAAAATTTAGACAACCGATTTAATTTTGTCGAAGATAAGATTCTAGTCTCGTAGCATTACGGTACGATTTTTGGCAAGACTTTCGCTTTGCCCAACACTCCGATCTTGATAAGATATATATCATTAAAAAGGGTTTTAAAATGCCGTCGAATGGTACTAGTCCCAAAGTGCGGAAACGCAAGGTCAAAAGTTACAGCCGTTCAAAGTTGAAAAATGCAATTAATTAACTGAGCCCAACCCGACGTCTCCAAGTGCTATTGTTAACTTGCACATGACTGCTGATGTTGAAAACGTGCTTTTCTTCACTTTTTTTTTATTTAGAAAGTAGGGCGACTATCATCATGGAATTTCTTGGAGGGACTGATATTTGTAATATGAAGTTACAAAAAAAAATCCAGCTCGATCCGTTAATAACTTTTCGAGTAATTAATGATCGAATTTTTTGCAAGCCTTAATTAACAATGACGCCATTTCTTTGTTTATTGTACGATATTGACCGGGTTAGGCTAGAAAAATCATAAATCTCTTCAAGTTTGCGAGACTTTTTGAGATTTTGTAAAATATTAATTTGGGTCAGTTTTATAACGTTTTCTACGTGACTACCTTTTTTTTGACGTGACGTATGTATTGTTTTAGCGTTGCCGCTTCGAAATTCTCGGAATTGTGACTATAATATCTTGACGCCCATTTTTTTAAAAATGCGCGTCTTGAAGCGTACTTCTATTTTTATCAATTTCAACAATATAATACGCCGCGTCAAAAAGGGTAGTCGCGTTATAAAACCGGCCCAAATTAATATTTTTTAAACTCTCAAAAAGTCTCGCAAACTTGAAGAGATTTATGATTTTTCTAGCTCAACCCTGTCAATATCGTACAATAAACAAAGATATAACGTCACTGTTAATTAAGGTTTGCAAAAAATTCGATCGTTAATTACTCGAAAAGTTATTAACGGATCGAGCTGAATTTTTTCAACTTCCCTCAAAGAAGTTTCATGATCATAGTCGCCCGACTTTCGAAGTAAAGAAATAGTAAAAAAAAGGACTTTTTCAACTTCAGCAGTCATTTGCAAGTTAACAATACCACTTGGAGACTTCGGGTTGGGCTTAAAATTATGCTATATAAAATATCCCAAAGAACGGAGATATAGGCGAAAATGTGAAAAAAAAAAGACAAAGACATTTCACAAATTGTTAATTTAAAAAATTAGCGGACGGTTTCAGCTATACGGACCTCGCGCATTGTGTTCTACACAAAGAACACTTTCTAAGACCACTTTTTGGTGATTTTAGCTTCCTGCCTACTGGACTATGTGCACCTTAGCACAAAAGCCAACAATCGCGAATCAGATTTAAATAGCCAACGTGTGGAACGGCGAGGATCGGAGGGGTGGAGGGGACAGTCGCGCGGTGCCGGGTAATTAGAGAGTGTTTAGTGTCACTTTGTCTCCCGAAACACTTCCTGTCAATTAGCCGTTGATGTATGGCCGCGGAGAGGATACGGGGGCTCTGTGCTGGAAGGCGATGGCATGCTCGGGGGCCGCGGGCCAGCTCTCAAGGCATCCTCGAATTTGTCTGCACGGGTATTTTTAATTCGAGTCGAATATTTAGCGTCGCCTCAGAAATATTTCGGACGCGCGTTTTTTCACGATTTAGTTGGGTATACAGCGTGGCAAAAAAGTTGCGCCTTTATAATAATAATAACCTTACATGTGAAAACATGTCGTGAATAAAAGTTCTTCATCGGTTTATTTGCCATGTTTATGTCGACATGAAATAATTTTGTCATTTCGCGTTTGGTGGTTATGAAGACCAACTTTATTTTATAAATAATAATAATAATAATAATAATACTCACCCTATAATTACTCCGAAGAGTAACCCCTTAGGTCCTCTCAGGGACCTGTGCGGGAAGGAGTGGCTATTATTATTATTTGCCATGGCGCAAAATGACATCCCGTAGGTTTTCCCTCAATATCTGAAACAGCAGTTTTATCTATTTCCTGCACATGAAAATTTTGATATGGTTACATAAAGAAATTTTCACAAAATACACGTTTAAAATAAAAAAAAAAATCAAGGTACCTGTGAAGTTAATACGTTCTCGTGTCGTTTAAGTCATAACACACGAGATGTGTAAATTAAGTAATGATACTGTTTTTTTTTAAATTATTTTTTTCGAACAGAATTACAATTCAGTATTATCTCCGTCAAAATAACTTCCTTGGGAAGCCACAGAGCGCTGGAGACGGTTCTTCCATTTCTCATAGCAGTGCTGGAACTCATATACTGGAATAGCCGTCAGCTGGTCGGTTACAGCCGTTTGAATGTTTTCTACTACGGTTCCAAAATGGCGTTCCTTGAGGTGATTTTTCAATCTCGGGAAGAGAAAAAGTCGCAAGGACTCAAGTCAGGCGAATTAGGAGGCTGAGGAGCCACAGGAATGTTTTTACTGCCTAAAAACTCGTTTACTAAGATGGCTGTATAACAAGGCGCATTGTCGTGATGCAACATCCAGTTGTTCTTGATGTTTGGTCTCACACACATGACCTTTTTTCAAAGTGTTTCGAGAACCTCTCTGTAAAAGTGTTGATTTACTATTTGGCCTGAAGGCACACACTCTTTGTGGACAATTTCCTGGCTATCAAAAAAAACAATTCAGCATGCATTTGATCTTCGACTTGTTCATTCTTGCTTTTTTGGGTCTTGGAGAGCTTCATCTAGGTCTCATCACCGGTGGTGATACGTTCCATAAAATGGGGATCATTTTCAATCGATCCAATGCGTGGTTCATCTTCAATCGATTCATCTCTCTTCCTTCTGAGAATGCCTTAAACCACCGAAAAACCTGGGCTCTTGAAAAAACACTGTCTCCGTAGGCGTGTTGAAGTTTTGCAAAAGTATCCGTTGCGCTGTGTTAATGTCATTTATTTTTGCAAAAATTGACTATTTGCAAAATCCAAAAAATTGCACAAAAAAATTTGAAAAAAATTCTAGTGCATTCATTGAGTGATTTTATGGCGATGGTGGTGTGGTAAGTAAAGCACTTTAGTCGGCTATATGTACAGTAATTTATTTACACTATGTACAAGATATGAAAGACATAGACTCCGGTGTGGAGCCGGTGAACGGTACCGATGAACTACCTAGACTCACTGTCCAAAACCAAAAGTGAATTCCCTAAACCAATAATTATTTATGTAGGTAGATTCCCTGAAACCAGTCTCCAATAAACAGTTATAAACTAAATTAGGGAAATTCCATCCGCAGGTCAGTTTGGGAAAACCAACCTTTAATGCGGGTGTTTTTAACAGAATCAAATAGGCTGTACCACGTATTTACATAAATCTACAAACGGTACATGCCGAAACGTGATAATTAGGGTTTTACAGCAATATACATAAATAAGTAGATTCGTACCTACCACGTCCATAATTCAACTAAAACTAGACCCTACCTATTAAATAACAATAAACCCTACAATTTTAAGAACTTTTTAGGATTGACAATTTATAGTAAAAATGCATTGTTTTCGAGAAAAATTCTTGAATTTTTACGCAAAAATTTTGGAGGTCAGGTACAATTTTGAACGCATAAGGGAAAAAATCTTTAAACCGCGTATATTTAAAGTTTAAACATTTATTCCACCGATTAGTGAGATTCCAGATCCATTGCAGACCGGAAACACCTTGAAAATTTGATTAAAAAAAAAATGTGCAAAAAAAAAAGTGTTTTTTAAAAAAAACTGCTTCTTTTCATAATTAATAATTTTTTGGAGGAATTTCATGGACACCATCGGAAAGGGTAAGTACGTCTTAAACTTCAAAAATATGTCCCTGTCAAATGTTTCTGTCGCAAATACTATTAGTTATGAGGCGCTGAAGAGTGATGTACCGGGAGTGGCGTTTTCGGCCGAAACGGGTTAACACCATTCGGTTACAAATAATGCAGTGTAGATGTTTGTACATAAATATCAATATGTTTATATTGATATTTATATACTAAGTGATAATCAACATTTGTTTTAGCAGCTGGATCACTTCTTCACTGAGACTGCCACTGAAATTACTTGTGGTTTTTCTCAGAGAAGAAATTACTGGGTCTGACGTCCTCGTTCGTTGCTTTCCTCAAAAAATTTTTTGATTTGTTTCTCCTGTAGCGACGGAAGTCCTTCCAGGCCTCTTGGGCCTTCTCTTAGCATACAAATAGGAAGGTGGCTGGCTTCATCACCTCAGAAAAGGCGTTATCATGGGCATTACGTGTGCTTTCGCGAATAGTTTCAAAGCGCTATCGGTTTCCACTAAAATTGACAGAACCCCGAAATTCGCAAATATTCGCAGGTGAAAATTTTAGGGCACTTAGTCAGAACCTTAGACTATCGTTTCAATAAATAGAAACGGTGGGTGAGAGGTTTTTTATATCGGCAATTGTTTAAAAACATTTCTACAAATTTCGCATGCTTTTCCATATACGAGGTAAATTAAGTAATGAGACTGGCAACGAGGCACGAGACGATCTAGCAACACTGCGGAGACGGGACTTGGAAGGGCGGTAGATTAACATGTAATGCAGCTTCAATACAAATTTGAACTTGTTAGTCATTTGTTTGTTCTTTGTGACTGTTTTCGTAAACCGGTTTTTTCTAGTGCGTTTTAAAAATGAGTGACATTAATTTTGAGCAACGGTGTGCCATCAGGTTTTGCTTCAGACTTGGACACAGCGCAATGGATACTTCTGCAAAACTTCAACACGCAAACGGAGACAGTGTTTTTTCAAGAGCCCAGATTTTTCAGTGGTTTAAGGCATTCTCAGAAGGAAAAGAGTCGATTGAAGATGAACCACGTAGCGGAAGGCCTTCATCTTCGAGAACCGATGAAAATGTCGATAGAATACGTAATTTTGTGCGTTCAGATTGTTAGTTGACGACAAGAATGATCGGGGAAGTGTTAAATTTGGATCACACCACTGTTCACCAGATTTTGACTAACGAATTGGGATAAGAAAAATCTCCGCAAACTGGTTCCAAAAACCTTTGGAATCTATTGAAAATTATCTCCATTTTATAGAACGTCTTATTACCGGTAATGTGACTTGGATGTTTGAGTACTACCCGGAAACCAAGCGCCAAAGCATGGACCGGCACACTTCAAGCTTTCCAAGACACAAAAAAGCAAGAATGAGCAAGTCGAAGATCAAATTCATGCTTATTTGCTTTTTCGATAGCCAGGGAATTGTCCACAAAGAGTTTCTGCCTCCAGGCCAAACAGTAAATCAAAACTGTTAGAGAGAGGTTCTTGAAAAACTTCGAAAAAGAGTCATGCGTGTGAGACCAAACATCAAGAACAACTGGATGTTGCATCACGACAATCCGCCTTGTCACACAGCCATTTCAGTAAACGAGTTTTTAGCCAGTAAAACATTCCTGTGGCTTCTCAGCCTCCTTATTCGTCTGACTTGAGTCCTTGTGATTTTTTTCTCTTCCCGAGATTAAAAAATCACCTCAAGGGACGTCATTTCGGGACCATTCAAACGACTGTAACTGACCAGCTGAAGGCTATTTCAGTATATGAGTTCCAGCACTGCTCTGAGGCATGGAGGAACTGTCTCCAGTCCTGTGTGGTTTAGCCCAAGGGAGTCATTTTGAAGAAGACAATACTGAATTGTAATTCTATTCGAATACAAAAATTAAAAAAATCACTCCCATATACACACCTTCACGCGCATTGCTTAGACTCTGAATATGGGCTAAAGTGCTTGTGAAGACTCTGGTTAACAGGGTTAAGTATTTGTACCCAGGCATAAGTGCCCACGTCTTCGGTAAAAATCATTTTTCGGTTTCCCGTCATTAATTCTTAAGGTATAAAGACGTGTAAAAGTCCTAATATACAGTATGTCGAGTTTAAAAGAGGAAAAAAAATTGTGTTTTTGATTTCTCAGAAAAAGTCACTCTAGATGATTTGCCCTGCTTGATTTCAAACCCCCAAAACGCAAATTACTTTTTATATAACTCAAACGGTTCTCGAGATAATACCATTTTTCTTCATAATTTGGACTTAAAAAAATTCTAGTAGGCGGTTTTCATTGCAAGATATCACTGACAACTGCTGACAACTAATAAGTCAGTATAACTTCAAATCGAATCCTCGTCATTTTGCTACTATTTATATGATATAATGCTAACTCTAGGACAAAGAATTTATTTGATTCAATGTTACGGAACTGGGGAAGAGAGCTATCGTGTTGTTATTAATAAATTTAACGAAATACCCGGAAGTTAGCATTTCTAATGTCGGAGCGAAGAAGTTGGTGACCAAGTTCTTAGAAACAGGCTCTATTTTAGACATTAAAAATCAAAAAAATGGTTGAATGAAGATGATGCTGCTTCAGTTCTTGCCCTCCATTCCGTGAAAGAAGCTCCAAGATTATCACTTAGAAGAAGGGCATTGAAACTGAAATAAGTAAATCGCATTTATAGAGAATTTTCAAGCAGAACCGGATTTTACCATATAAACCAAAATTCAGGCACACCTTAGAGGAGGGTGATGAAGCCAAACGTTTGGATTTTTGTTTGGAGATGAGCAACAGAGTTTTAAATCACGTAGGATTTCATAAGCGAATTTTGTTCTCCGATGAATCTACCTTTTTCAACAAACGGCGTCGTTTCCTCTCAGCATTGCCGGTATTGGAGTGAAACAAATCCCCACTTTACTATTTCTTGTTGAAGACAGTATTTCAAAAAAGTTAATGTGTGGTGTGCGGTTTCATATACAAATGGCATTATGGTCCATATTTTTTCAAAGAAAATTTAAATCGTAATTCATATTTGGAGATGCTACAAAATTTTTTTTAGTTATCGAACGAGAATGTTTTTCCAACAAGATGGGTGCCCTGCTCATCATGGCGTTACTGTCCGTAATTATTTCAATTCCGAATTTAATGAACGCTGGATAGGAAGGGATGGTCCCATTTTATGGCCGCCGAGAAGCCCGGATCTGACAATATTGGACTTCTATCTATGGGGACGTTTAAAGCAAATTGTTTATCGTGAACCACTAGAGAATGATGAAGAGCAATTAAAAACAGGGATTCAAAATGCAGTCAAGTCCTTGTCAATTGAGGAAATTAGCAATAGTTTTAACGAATTTAGAGTTCGAATTGAAATTTGTGCAGAAAAAGGAGGAGCATTATTTGAATAAAAAAATTCTGGTTTAGTTTTGATTTCATTTTATAATCAGTTGTTTAATTCAATGATTAAAACATGAGACTAAGTAATTCAATCATTTTTTCTATCAAATCATTTTTTCTAGCTAACTAATTAATTGAGTAATATCATATAGTATCCTAGACAACGAAATTATTGGGCCAAATCCGCCAACTAGAATTACTTATAAAATTTTCCAAATTATTGATTGATTTAATTACTTATAAAAGTCCAAATTATGAAGAAAAATGGTATTATCTCGAGAACCGTTCGAGTTATATAAAAAGTAATTTGCGTTTTGAGGGTTTGAAATCAAGCAGGGCAAATAATCAAGAGTGCAGACTTTTTCTGAGAAATCAAAAACGCAAAATGTTTTCCTCTTTTAAACTCGATCCGGGGACATACTGTATAGACGAATTTAAATGCCTTGGACATTCAGCATTCAAAACGTAACATTGATATTGCAATTTTTTGAGTTTTGGCCAAGAAAATCGATCGTTGCAGCCACCGTGGGACTCTTGGATTATAAGTTGAAGGAAAACCACCACCGGAAGGCTACAATTCCTTCTACCATTACAGTTCGCAAAACTACCTACCTTCCGCACAGCTCCTATGGAAAAAATCGCCAGTGGTCGACACCACTTCATTTTCCCTCTTCCCCCCGTCCCTATCCCCTTCGCACTGGTCACCACTGCACCCCGGATTACTCCTCGCGAACCCGCAACACAGACCGTCACCTTCCCCCGCGAACTTCCCCTTCTCCGCTCGCAAAATCCTCGACCTCCTTCCTCCCTTTCTCGCCCCCGGAGGACAGCAGGGAGTCTATGGAGAACATCGCCGACCGCTGGGTGCGCTTTTTGGCGTCGCCGTCGCTCTCGGCCATGCTGGCGGCCGGACGGGCGATTGGTCGCTGAAAATTCGCGTAGACGCGTCGCCGAAAGTTTTTCAGCACTGCGTCGCGGTGCGTCCGCCGAAGAGGCGCCCGAGGCAGCTCGGCGGCCGGCCAATGGCAGCCGAGTGGGCGGAGCCTTGGATGATTTGTCGGGCGGCCGGCTATAATTAAGATAAATGGGGCTATAAGCGCGCTTTAAATATAAACATATTTTAAATTGGCGTGTTTCCGAGCTGGCGGCCGATCGGAGATCATAACGCTATTAAGGGGCCTCTAAAACGTTTACGGCTGGCAGGTTTGTGGGTGTTTTTCGTGTCTCCGATTTTTATATTCGAGAGAAGCAGTTACTTATGTTTATATTTGAAAAAAGATACGACCGGACTGATTTACTTACTCGTAAGCGTCTAAATCAAACTCCTACACCGAGAAACCAGAAAAAAATCGTGGAATATAGGGGAAAGGAGGTAAATATCGACCACTTAACCCGTTTCGGCCCAGAATGCCACTCGAAGCATATCGCTCTTCGGTACCTCAGAACTGTTCCTATTCGCGACAGAAAAATTTTTAGGGGACATATTTTGAAAGATAAAGACTTGACCTTTCCGATGGTGTCAATTAAATTTGTCTAAAAAATTGTTAAATAGGCAAAAAAACAGTATTTTTACAAAAAAACACGATTTTTTCGACAATTTTTTTTTTTAAATCAATTTTTCAAGGGATTTTGGGTCTGCCATGGACCTGGAACCTCAGTAACCTGTGGAATAAATGTCTAAACTTAAAGGATGCATTGTTTAAATATCGATTTTTCTCCCCTGTGCATCCAAAATGGCACCTCAACTGCAAAATTTTTTTCAAAAAACTTCAAAGCCTGTTTATACGAAAATGACGCACTTTTTTAAAAAATTGCCAAGAATAAAAAGTTCTTAAAATCACACAAAGAATACGCTGGGTTTTTTTTGGATTTTGGATTTTGCAAAATTGGATTTTTTTAATTTTGCACTTGTCAATTTTTGCAAAATTCAAATAAACCTTTAAGAAATTCTAAAAAAAAATTCCAGCATATTCTTTGAGTGATTTTAAGAACTTTTTTATTCTTGATAATTTTTCGTAAAAGTGCAATGTTTTCGAGAAAAATAGCGTTAAAGATCAAATTAATATCGTATTATGAAAAAGTTCGATATATTCGCACATCTATCATTTGCCAACCATGAACTTTATATTTATTGTAATAAAATCTTAGAAATACTGGGCCGTAGTTTTTAAAGAAAATTGATGTTTAAGTTTCGTTTTCATACACACATGTTTTTATGAGAGGGGCAATACATTTCACAGTAAATCTATTGTTTATCTTCAAATGATATAAAACGAAAGAAAAACACGCTAATGAAGGTAAAGTATTGGTTCTATTTTCATGTATTAAAAAACTAGTAGTTGTAACTTTTAAATATTTGCACGACTAGAATAAACTGATTACGATTTTTTTTGAATTTTGCAAAAATTGACAAGTGCAAAATTAAAAAAATCGCTCAAAAAATTCTGAAAAAATTCCAGCGTATTCTTTAAGTGATTTTATGGTGATTTTAAGAACTTTTTATTCTTGGCAATTTTTTAAAAAAAGTGCGTCATTTTCGTATAAACAGGCTTTGAAGTTTTTTGCAAAAAATTTGCAGTTGAGGTGCCATTTTGGATGCACAGGGGAGAAAAATCGATATTTAAACAATGCATCCTTTAAGTTTAGACATTTATTCCACAGGATACTGAGGTTCCATGTCCATGGCAGACCCAAAATCCCTTGAAAAATTGATTTAAAAAAATTGTCGAAAAAATCGTGTTTTTTTGTAAAAATACTGTTTTTTTGCCTATTTAACAATTTTTTAGACAAATTTAATTGACACCATCGGAAAGGGCAAGTCTTTATCTTTCAAAAAAATGTCCCCTAAAAAATTTTTCTGTCGCGAATAGGAACAGTTCTGAGGCACCGAAGAGCGATATGCTTCGAGTGGCATTCTGGGCCGAAACGGGTTAAGCAAAAACATTTCCAGTGACTTTCCATTTACAGTTATGAAGTGACCCTTTTTTCAGGATTATGGAAAAAAGACTTACTTACATAAATTAGTTAACGAATATGTAATTTCTTTTGTTAAAAATAAAAAAATGGCGGATGGAATGGAAGAACCGTCTCCAGCGCCGTGTGGCTTCCCAAGGAAGTTATTTTGAAGGACCCAATATTGTAATTCTATTCAAATTAAAAAAAAATTAAGTCGTAATGTATGTCCTAAAAGTTCTGGCACAAAATATTTATAGCATTTTTTTTTAATGAACAGATTTATTGAAACATCAATTATTTATCATAAACTACATCTTAATGCTGAACTAAACTATACTATCAAATTATGTGAAGCGGCCCATACTCCTCTACGCAACTTTCTTCGGATGTCTCTCATGAGGCCCTGGACGGAATTCGTCAATTTCTCTCAATTTTTCAAAAATTCGACGTCTTAGTTGCTGTTCGTTTTGGGCTTCCCAGCCTCTGTCATAAACTTTCCGCGACAATAAAGCCCAAAAATCCTCTATTGGGCGAGCCTGAGGCAAGTTAGGAGGATTAGCGTTTTTAGGACCAAAAGGTATGCGGTGTTGACGAAGCCAGTTTTGGGTATCTCTAGAGTAATGACACGATGCTAAGTCTGGCCAAAACATGATATCATCCTCAGCATGATGTTCTTGGACAAACTGGAGCAATTTGGAAAGACAGTTCTCAATATACCCCTGACTGTTCAAAGCTTCGCCTCTCACTCTTCCCACAAAAGGTCGGGATATGCCCTTGTTAGAAATTGCGCACCAGACAAGGATTTTATCGGCAAATTTTGCTTTAGTCTTAAAATTTACATTGTCAGGGCATTCCTCTAGGTTATTTGTATAAAACCCATCATTTCCTTTCATTTCGGAGTTAGCCAAAGTGAAATACTTTTCGTCGTCTAAAATAATGCTCTTGTTATCGGCAAAGTAGACCCGTCTCAGTTGACGGCAGCATCTTGGTATACGTAGAAGCTGCCCTTGAGTGTATTTGGGGCACTTACGTCTTTTTCGATATTCCAGACCATTCCTCTTCAATGTCAACGATACCGTACTCTTAGAAGTGTCATATTGACGAGCCAGTCTCCTTGATGACATCCCAACTTGGTTTCTTGCTCTTCTTACCAACCGCTCTTCCCTCTGTGCAGTAAATACTCGTCGTCTTCCACTTTTTGGAAGGTCCAAACAAGATATTCCCTGCTCGCACTCCGCTATTGTTCGATAAATGGTTCTGCGAGAAATATTTTCATTCTCGAATATTCGAAATATTTCAGCTTTGGGTACCCGCCCAACTAAGTTATAGATACTTTTTCTTATTTCTAATTTATACGACATTTGAAAGCATAAACTTCAAAATAAATAACTCTCGACTGACAGTCAACAAAGCAAACAATCTTTTGTTATCAAAAGCGACTTGATATTATTTCATTATTGTTAAGATTTAAGTTCATGAATTTTGTGACAAAACTTTTTAGGACATACGTTATTACAGAAACAGACGGAAAGTTGAAGAACAATGGACGTATTCTCTCAAAGACTTACTTGGAGTTTCAAGAACTGTTTCATGTAGTTGTGAATATCGACTACAACTCTTCTTGACCACATTATTCAACTGTTTAGGGAACAGGAAGTGTGGAACGAAAAAAGTATTTAAAACGTTACGAATAGAGGAGCTTGAAAGAAATGAAATTATCACTAATCATCATCATCAAAAACCTTAACCATTACGCCAAATTGCGTACAGCTTAAGGTGTCAAAAATGTGTTTATGCGTCAGCCATTGTGGAAAAACATTGGCTAAACATATGGTTTTTACCAGTCACCTTGAGGTTAAATTTATTGAACACGGCCAGCAATTTCAAAAACTCGATTATTTGTTTTCTTTTCTTTATTATCACAAAAAATAATCTAAATTTAAACTACAGACGCCTTTGGATGCCCAAGAATAAAATCGACAATAACGAAAAGTCAGGAGTATACGAAATAAGTTGTAAAGATTGTAATCAAAAGTATATTGGGCAAACAAAAAGATCTATTTTGACTAGATTTAAAGAACACATGGCTCGTTTAAAATATGGCAGAACGGAAAAATATTGTGTTGTCCAACATGTTTTTGACAACAACCATAGGATAGACGTAAATAATTTAAAATTAATTAGAAAAGTAACAGTTAGATGCTTTTGAAAGTAGAAATCATTAAATGTAAGAGTAGTACGAAATTAGAGCAATGGTCCAATGCCCAACAGTCCACTGTTCGCCCTGTTAAACAAAGACAGATGTTACGGTTCAGTAAACCGTGGCAACAAATTAAGTATAAATAGTGCAAGTGTGTAGGTCAGAATTTAGTTTTAATCTTCTCCTGAAGATACCAACCTTTCACCTCGTTTACTTTTTACGCAAATTCGTAAAATTCATTATTTTGCTGATAGATAATAATCATTGCTGGGTAAAATAATACATATTTTTTTTATAATGAGTATGCTGTAACAGTATTGATAAAAATGATAAATTACACTTGTTTCTGATATTTTTATACACGCATAAGATACATACTTGCATCTGTGACCTTTTTTGACGTTTCCATTACACCCACGCAGATCTGGAGACACGAAATTTATCGTCCTCTTTCGCCAACTTTAACTGCTCACCTCATTAGCACCCGACACCGATAAAAATCTCGCTTTCGTCCTCGACACATTTTTTTTTTTCGATTCGGTCATTAAATCGAACGCCTCTCGACGTCTGTTCCAGCGCCTCTTCAAAGGTTGCGACCCTTAACAAGAGGACACGCATGATTAGCGTCTGCGCTGGTATAGCCTCGCATGTGAATGCACCCCACGTGCAGCCCTGGGAATTTCGGAGAGGCCGTTGGAATTCACGGTGGCGCCAGCTAGATTAGGAAAGATAGGTAATTTTTCAAAATATTCCTCGCGTTAAAAAAAAATTGGTAATTAGGTAAAAAAATAGTGCAATTTAAGTGCACTAGTTTTGGATCAAATCGGTTTGTAGGAACATAACCAAAAAAATTCATAAACGTATGAAAAACCGTTTTTGTCACTTTTTAAGTACCAAAAAAAAATTATTTCAGAAAAACAAAAAATAGCACGTTATAGCGCTTAAAAATACGAAGAAAATCAGTTTTTAAAAATTAAAATCGGTTCACAACTTTTTACAAAAAAATAAATTAATAAAAACCTTCGAAATTTGCCTTACTATTTAATTACTCAGCCTACGAGAGTTGTAGAGACTTCTGTCTGTAGTGACGAAATTGTATCTATTTTCGGCAGCTACTTACAGTAAAAATTTTATCAAAAAATGAACCAAGTTTGTAAAATTTGAGGAAGTATCTCAAAAACGATATTGACAACCTGGCTGTTTTGCATTTAGGGCACTTGGGCGCTCGAGCGAAGGGGAAAGGCCGCATGGTGGGGGGAACTCTCTCAATTCGAGCGCACGAAAGCAGTCAACACGAAAGCAGTCAACACGAAAGCAGTCAATTATTGGAAAAGTTGTGATCACTTGAAAAAAAAGAGCATGATACCTTGATAGGGTAGAAACAGATAAAAGACTTTCAACCAAATCGAAAGGGGTCGAGTTTTAAAGTGGACGATTTGACATGGAATGACCCATATACATATTAACTTATACATATTCACTTCAAGTTACTTATGGCATAAATATAAAACAAAATCGTAATTATTAAAGTAAAATAACACCAACAAAAAGTGTTTCTAAAGAATTTGACTTTTTTCAGTTTTGGCGGTTAATATCCACCAATTTTAATTTTATAAATTTAATTTCTTACGGGGATATGTAAATCGATACGCTCTTTCAGATTATGCAAAAATATACAGGATATTCCGTAAGAGATAATACACTTGGCGTTGATACATCCTGTATAATTAGGCCAAAACTAATTTTTTATAGAAAAATTGAAAATTTTGGAAAAAAAGTACGTCGCATAGTACTTTGAAATTTTTGAAAATGTAAGAAATAACTATAATAAAGGGGGTGGACTTTTACGTGCCCCACCCTGTACATATAGAGGAAAGCCCGCTGACTACAAATTTCACCGGCTAATATATATTAGAGCGGAACGGCTAAACTTACCTGCGGGCACAACAAGCAAAAACCCAAAACCCTTGCCCGCGATCCGACCCAAGGCCGACGCTCCTGCAGGTGAAATGAGAATCTGAAACTCTTGTCATCAAAAATAGAACGCTACAGACCCTGGAAAGTATCGGAAATCACGAGTTCATAACGTACGGACTGCACAGCGTTCCGCAATAGTTGAGATATTCAGTGGTGACGTCTGTTTTGTTTAAAGTTTTTTTTTTGTTTGCGACAAAAAAACTTGCTGTTTAAGTTCAGATTTAATGACGGTTCACTAATACCTACCTAATAATAAATATGACTCACCTTATTAGTTTCCGTACTTGTCACTGTCGACTTATGCTATCAATTTTACTTATATGCCACGTTTGTATAAAACATGTTTTTCTTAAATTCACAATAACAGATTTATGAAAGAAGCAGCATTAGTTGGAACACCCGGTATAAAATTGGGGATTCGCTGGTGTAGAATCTGATTTTTTCAGGGTTAACGTAGCTGGAAAGATGGAAGGAAGCATTAGTAAAAAAAAGTTTTTTTCCGATAGAGTGTCAGAGACCAAATAAATCAATAATAATTCATCCGGCTACTGGATACAGAAGGCGGTAGTGCCTAGGAATTCGGAAAATCCAGCAGAAATCGGAGGAATTTCAAATCGTCCGACAACGAGATGAGAAGGCAGCTAGATGGCGCCTAACTTCGTTATCCTTAATGTTTCCGACCACAATTTGGAGAGAATTTTCACACCAATCAACGTGCGATTATTATTAATGATGCGATGTACAGGGTGTATCATTGTTTGTGATTTACACACAATGCTATAACAAAATACCAGCACACGTATGTACACCATATAAATTATTGTTTTTTTTTTCGAAATTTTGAGACGCAAATGTTACTATTACTCAGTGGCGGTGCGTGATATTTCAGTTAGCCATATCTTGAAAACGACGCATGGGACCCACTTCACTTTTTAGGTGATGACTATACACCTCTTACGGAAAGGATTTATAGTGAAAAAACTGTCAGCAAAGTTTGCGAAAAAATTTTGGGAAACAAAATGTTCCTATAAAATTAAAATTAAAATGGCCATAACTTTTTGAAAAAAAAAATATTTTGTAACAAATCGAAACACCTCTCCTTATATTTGTTTCTAGATTATGAAAAAAAATATACTGCAAATATCCCACAGAGCATTACTGAAAACCCAGGGAGTGCTCCAGTGTTTTTAGAAAAATTTTTCGCAAACTTTGCTGACGATTTTTTCACTATAAATCCTTTCTGTAAGAGGTGTATAGTCACCACCTAAAAAGTGAAGTGGGTCCCATGCGTCGTTTTCAAGATATGGCTAACTGAAATATCACGCACCGCCACTGCTATTACTAAATATTAACTTTTTGTGTCAATGATACTGTAAACAGACAACACTGTATGCATTGGACTACAATAGTCCTCATTGCAAGAGGTTCACTTGCAATATCCAAAAAAAGCTAAATGTTTGGGTAAAAATAATCAAGAGAAAGATATCAGTCCCTTTCTTTTTTCAAGAAACCGTTACAGAACAAAGATACGAGGTGTGTAAATTAAGTAATGAGACTATTTTTTTTAATTTTTTTTATTCGAATAGAATTACAATTCTAGTAAGAATTGTCTTCTTCAAAATGACTTCCTTGGGAAGCCACACAGCGCTGGAGACTGTTCTTCCATTCTTCATAGCAGTGCTGGAACTCATAAACTGGAATAGCCTTCAGCTGGTCGGTTACAGCCGTTTGAATGTTTTCTATGGTTCTAAAGTGACGTCCCTTGAGGTGATTTTTGAATCTCGGGAAGGGAAAAAAGTCACAAGGACTCAAGTCAGGCGAATAAGGAGGCTGAGGAGCCACAGGAATGTTTTTACTGCCTAAAAACTCGTTTATTGAAATGCATGGTGATTCAACATCCAGTTGTTCTTGATGTTTGATGTCTCACGCATGACCCTTTTTCGAAGTTTTTCAAGAACCTCTCTGTAAAAGTGTTGATTTACTGTTTGGCCCGGAGGCACACACTCTTTGTGGACAATTCCCTAGTATTAAAAAAGCAAATCAGCACGCATTTGATCTTCGATTTGCTCATTCTTGCTTTTTGGGTCTTGGAGAGCTTGAAGTGTGCCATTCCATGCTTTGGTGCTAGGTTTCCGGGTCGTACTCAAACACCCAAGTCTCATCACCAGTAATGACACGTTCCATAAAATGAGGATAATTTTTTCAATTCGATTCCAAAAAGTCAAGACACCTTTCTCTCCCGATGTCCTTTTTTTCCCGCGAAAGGTTTTTTGGAACCATTTTTGCGCAGATTTTTCTCATCCCCAATTCGTTAGTCAAAATCTGATGAACAGTCGTGTGATTCAAATTTAACTCTTCCTCGATCATTATTGTCTTCGACCGACGATCTGAACGCACAATATCCCGTATTCTTTCGACATTTTCATCGGTTCTTGAAGATGAAGGCCTTCCGCTGCGTGGTTCATCTTCAATCGACTCTCTTCCTTCTGAAAATGCCTTAAATCACCGAAAAACCTGGGCTCTTGAAAAAACTGTCTCCGTAGGCGTGTTGGCGTTTTGCAAAAGTATCCGTTGCATTGTGTCCAAGTCTGAAGCAAAACCTGATAGCACACCGTTGCTCAAAATTAACGGCAATCATTTTAAAAAACGCACTACAAAAACCGATTTACGAAAACAGCCACGAAGAACAAACAAATGACTCTGACAAAGTCAAATTTGTACTGAAGGTGCAAGTTAACCTGTTGACATGTTAACCTACCACCCTTCCGAGTCCCGTCTCCGCAGTGTTGTTAGATCGGGTTCTACGTTGCCAGTCTCATTATTTAATTTACACACCTCGTATTTAGAGTTTCTTCAATATGAGTTAATTGCTGCACTCGTAGCACTGCGTATACGCGGATCCTGGCGCCTTGGCAGGGTCGGTCAGTGGCGTACGTATGCAGGGACAAGAAATACACGCGTATATAATTTACAAGGCGCTTAAAAACACGGTTTATTATCATTTTTTCCATCTCATCCATTATTTTTTATCATCCAGGTCCGTATTTAAAAAATAAAGTTGATGATGAATCCGAAAACTCGAATCGTCAGACTCAAGAACTGATAATTCAATTTTGTAGAAAAGAAAAGGTGGCAATAGAGAAGGGTAATTTCAAGTTTCAAAAAATCTCTTTTTTTTCCGGATGTCTCCGGAAGTATCAGTTTCCTCAATTTTTAGACACTTGACTGAGCACCAAATTGACCAACTTTGCCACACTTCAAACTTTTTCTCATCTCTTATAGTTTTATCTTATCTTATCTTATATCCTCGGGTTTGGAACACGCTATACATTCTAAAATTGAAGAAATCCAAACTGGTGGAATTGGTTGCCAAACGAAATATAATCCTAAAAAAAACGCCGCCATCCAAAAACGTTATTTATTCATTTATCAAAATGTGAACACATTAACTAATTGATATAGCAAACCATTTGAGTCGGATATAAAAATATAATACTTCTAATACTATTTACATAAATAAAGGGTAAAAATAGGGCAACGCTTCAGCAACACTTCCACCCCACCGAGCGACCGTGCGCGATACTCTTGATGCTGATGTTGACAGTCTCTTCGTTAGCGGTATCGGTCGCTTCTAGCTCGCTAGACGGCGCCATGATCTCGTTGTCGTACACCTTGAGGGTGTGCGCGACGTTTTGACCCGACAAACTCAGTAGGCCTATCGCTATTTTGTCGAATATCACTCCGACTCCCTGAAACAGCAACAGGACTATTTCAGCGCATATTTTATCTGCAAGTGTGCACTAAAAACATTTTAATATGTACCTACTGAAACTTTTAAGGGTTACCACCGAGATTTAGAATAGAATGCGTATTTTGTCACACCTAATGTCAAGCGGCCATATTGGTGTAACCGTGAGCGCGAAACAAAGTGTTCTTTTGATTTTATTTGGTTTCGTATGTTAAAATTACAGCTTGATTGTAATGTTATCTGTCTTTTTGAAGGCTAAACACTATTATATAATAATACAGTGCAGGGCTGGCTCAACAGCCGAAGAAACAATGAAATATCCCGGGAGTGTTCCAGGATATAGCCAGGAGGAATCCTGGCGTATTCAATTTTTAATACACAGATTTAATTTTTTAGATGGACAAAGTAATTAGGTAAATGAGGATACTGTTTCATAAAATACCGAGTTTCGTGTTTTCTAAATATGTAATTGAAAAAAATACACTTTTGATATTAACTATACCATTATTACTGTTGATGTTATCATTTAGAATCGTTATCGTTTATCATTTCAATACTCTATTTAATTTAGTAAATTAACATTTCAATACCTGATATTATTTTTTTCATCAAATATTTTACTTTTCTTCATATTATCTTTACACAGAATATTATCTTCAAATATGCACCTTATATAAAAGTTGCTCCGCCAATGTTTTTTTTTTTACAGATTAGACTATATGTAATTATGACGTCAGTTCAAAGAAAGATTAATTTGATTACATATATCCATTTCCAGTACAACTATGAAATTATGACCTACATATTACGAGGTGAGTAAATTAAGTAATGAGATTTTTTTATTCGAATAGAATTACAATTCAGTATTGCCTCCTTCAAAAGAACTTCCTTGGGAAGCCACACAGGACTGGAGACGGTTCTTCCATTCCTCATAGCAGTACTGGAACTGATATATTGGAGTAGCCTTCAGCTGGTCGGTTACAGCCGTTTGAATATTTTCTATGGTCCCAAAATGACGGTCCAGGAGGTGATTTTTCAATCTCGGAAAAATAAAATAGTCACAAGGACTCAAGTCAGGCGAATAAGGAGGCTGAGGAGCCACAAGAATGTATTTACTGGCTAAAAACTCGTTTACTGAAATGGCTGTGTGACAAGGCACGTTGTCGTGATGCAACATCCAGTTGTTCTTTAATGTTTAGTCTCACACGCATGACCCTTTTTCAAGAACATCTCTATAAAAGTGTTGATTTACTGTTTGGCCTGGAGATACAAACTCTTTGTGGACAATTCCCTGCCTATCAAAAAGCAAATCAGCATGCATTTGATCTTGAAGTGTGCCATTCCATGCTTTGGCGCTTGGTTTCCGGGTCGTACTCAAACACCCAAGTCTCATCACCAGTAATGACACGTTCCATAAAATGGAGATTATTTTCAATCGATTCCAAAAAAGTCAAGAAACCTTTCTGTCCTGACGTCCTTTTGTTCCTGCGAAAGGTTTTTTGAAACCATTTTTGCGCAGATTTTTCTCATCCCCAATTCGTTAGTCAAAATCTGGTGAACAGTGGCGTGATTCAAATTTAAATTTTCTCCGATTATTCTTGTCGTCAACCGACGACCTGAACGCACAAGATCCCGTATTCTATCGACATTTTCATCGGTTCTCGAAGATGAAGGCCTTCCGCTGCGTGGTTCATTTTCAATCGACTCTCTTCCTTCTGAGAATGCTTTAAACCACCGAAAAACTTGGTCTCTTGAAAAAACGCTGTCTCCGTAGTGTTGAAGTTTTGCAAAAGTATCCGTTGCGCTGTGTCCAAGTCTGAAGCAATACCTGATGGCACACCGTTGCTTAAAATTAATGTCACTCATTTTTAAAACGCACTAGAAAAAAACCGGTTTACGAAAACAGTCACAGAGAACAAACAAATGACTCTAACAAGTTCAAACTTGTACTGCAGATGCACTACATGTTAACCTACCGCCCTTCCAAGTCCCGTCTCCGCAGTGTTGCTAGATCGGGCGCTACGTTGCCAGTCTCATTACTTATTTTACACACCTCGTACTTCGGTTATAAAGGCCGCATGGATCATAGAATTGTTTGCTATATTTTACTATGAAATTTTATCACACTTCTCAACGTATTGTGCATAGCGGAGGTTATACAACAGCACCAGCTGACACCGGAGTACTGCAATCAAATTAAATGTCATGCCTATGTGTCGCGTCGCCGTAAGCCAATCCTAGTCATGAAGGTCATATTGGCCATATAGGTCACGAAGGTCATTAGGTCATAAAAATCATATAGGCTATAAAGGTCATACTGGTCATAAAAGTCACATTAGTTATAAAGGCCATAAAGACAACAAAGGTCATAAATGTCATAGTCTATATACAAATCTCATACTTTTAAAAACATAAACCAATGTTTTGAGCGATTAAGTAATCTAATTAATAATGGAAAAATTAGATGTGGTTTTTTTTAATTCGCCTGTTTATTATAAGATTACATTCTCATATTTTCTTAACTCGGAAATTCTAACTTCATAAAAAAAAAACGCAAAAGAGGCGTTTGGAGACTAATTTCTGCATGCAGCAGTTCATCTCTGTTAAAACAATGCGACTCGCATATCGCAGGAAGTCGACATTGAAATCAAACGCTTAAACAGGACACTCAGTCAACTCACCTGATCTGTCATCGCAGAGCACTCTAGATAAGAAGCGCCGATGCTCTTGGAATACTGCAAAGCCTCGTCTCTTGAAACCTACGCGGATTTTGTTGATCAATGACGTAGAAAAACGAAATATTTTTTACAATCGAGCGAAAATTTGTGAAGTGCTCTCCTATTTTTCGTGATGTTTAATTATAGAATCCCATATTGAAGTTTATTCGTCCATTATAACTAATTTTTTATCCATAAATAATTCAGGAATTACTGCTCTTTTTTTCCAATAATTAACTGAATTTGTTTATTACAAATAAAATGACAAATATACATTAAATATCAAAAAATAATTTGGGAACGTTTCTGATATAGGCATACTTTTATAATAAGTTTGGATTAAGTTTTGGGTTTGGGATAAGGTTTTTTATAATAAGTTCGGGATTCTGAAACATTACGAAAAATAAGGGGCCACTTCACAAATTTTGACTTTAATGAATTTTCAATTAAACAGGGCGATTCCTAAGTTATGTCATATTTTTTAACAGCGTATATAACTGTTCAAAACAAACATTTTTTCTAAATAACACTTCAAAATCACAAATACAAAAGTTGCCCTATTATTAATTTTGAAAATAACGTTTATCCGGTCCTGCTTTAAGTTTAAAGAAAAAGATTTTACATCGAAATTATCAATACAAAAAATGTTTAAAATAAAAAAATACTAGGAATAAATGAATACTAGGAAAAAAGCGATAAACATTAGGTATGTTTTTCTACTGTGTTTCGAATTTACTTTTTTTTTGTTCTATTGTGTCGACTGTGTCTGCCGACTCAGACCAGATATTCACGAGCCGCCACTGGTACTTCGAAAACATGTTTGTTTTAAATAGTTCTATGTCAAGAGAACTTAGGAATCACCCTGTATATACATATGTACTCAAAAAACGCCAATAAATTTCATTTTTAAATTTCAATAGTAATAAAAGTAGTTGATTTGTGAGTCACACCTTAACTTAAAAATTCAATGTCACAATTAACTCAAAAAAAAATAATAATAACGGATTAATATCCTGCTGATATTTACAATAACGGATTTTTACGAAAACTTTAGTACAACAACAAACAAACAACTATATGTTCGGACAAACGCATTTTTCGCGTATTAGACTGTTTTTATGTAAAATATAATAAATGTAATAATTGTAAAATATAATAATGTAATAAAATAACTGGCAACTAAATGTTCGGAAAAAATATTTTAAGTATTAATAAGGCGTTACGTCACCTTTTGCCATAATTACGGCCCGAATTGAGGGCATTGTTTCAACCAAGCCTCGACAGAGTTCTGGTGAGAAGGTGTCCCAAATTTCGCCGATTTTTTCCCTTTAAAGTAGAGACCGTTCTTTGAGGATCATCTCTCAAAAACTCTTTTTTATCTTATGCCACAGTGTTTCAATGACATTTAGGTCGGGGCTGTTTGATGGCCATGATAGGACTTTAATATGCTGTTCCCCGAACCACTTATTCGTCTTTTTTGCAGTATGGGAAGCTACGCCGTCTTGTTGGAATATGAAATTATTGTCTGGGTACATATCTTGAACAGTCGGTAAAGTTATTCGTAAGTATTCGTATATATTTGTCAGCGTTGCCGGTACCCTCTATGTTCGTTTAAGACAGTCCTTATAGAAGGCTTCACTTTTTCTTCTTATTACTGTTTTTCTATGAACGCCCACGCAGACATCAAATTTGGACTCGTCACTGAAAATTACTTTTGACCAGTCTTCTATAGTCCACGATACCTTCGATTTGGCCCAATTCAGTCGATTTTTTTGTGCTTCAGTTAATAAAGGCTTTTCTTTAGCCTACGATCATTTACGAAAATTGAAAAATTTTAAATTTGAAAAATAAAATAGTAATACCTTAATGAAAACTGAGCCCGGACTGATGAATGTATTTCCTGCAACATTCGCGGGATAGCCCTTCTCCTGTTTCAGAGTTCCATTGCGCTGTTATATCCCTTAAGGTGTTCCGTCGACTTTTTTTTAAATTGTCACCAACAATTTTTACAATGAGCAGCCGCAATTTTTGATCAGTCGCACGTTCACGGCCCATTTTTATTTAAAAATAACGAATATCCGCAAAAACTACCAGAAATCACCTGTGACTGACATATAATTGTGAAATTAATGGTTACCGCGGCAACAACAAATTCTTATAATTTTTTTAGGGCAGGTATCTCGATTTTCCGAACATTTGGTTGTCAGCATTTTTAGCAGATTTTTATATTTTTGGCCATAAATTCACAACAAATCCAAGCTAATAATAATTTTTAGCTTAATATTATCTTGCAAATGTATGTAGTTTTATATATTTTAGGTTTTTAAAGCGTGGTTGTAAATTTTTGTATGGCAGTGAATAAATTTTTTTGAAAAAATGCGTTTGTGCAAACATATAGTTGTTAGGGCTCGTAGAAGAACTTTGAAAAGGGTTTATATTTTCTGAGTTTTCACGATTTCAACTTGAGCTTATTAGACGCAGAATTTCACAAGGTGTAATCCTTCCAGAAGAAAGAATTATCAAAATTTAAGCAACCTTCAAAACGTGGGTGTACGAGACTCATGACTTTCGTCGCTGACTGTATAAATAATGGCTGTCACTATTAGGCCAATCAAATTGTCGAAAATACCTCTTTTTTTGCCAAAATTTAGTTCAGTAAACAAAGATATGTAAAAAATAGGAAAAACTCCGTAGAACTGATTGAACTACTTTACCCAACCTGAATTTTTGAGCTTCATTTTCAAAATGGCGTCCAAAGTTCGCAAAAAAACAGTTTTCGTCATTTATAAAAAAAAACTAAACGTTTTTGAAAAAAATGTTTCAAACGAAAGTTGTAGAAATTTTTAATATGGATCGAATAAGCCCAAACCGATTTTGATCGATAAATAAATTAATTAGTTATTGCAAAAAAAAACCTCTAAATATCGCGATTTTTTCAAATAGCTGTATCTCTTTCAAAAATAAATATTTTTTTATGAAACTTGGTGAAAGGATAGCTTTTGGTGAGCAAAATAAAATGATTTTTTCAGAATTGAAAATTTTTTATAGATTTTGCAAAATTTTGCATCGTTTTTCGGAAAAAAAAAGCGTTTTTGTAAAAAACCCCAAAATTCATAGGCCGCTTTAGGAACAGGGTTGGTCTTACAATTTTCTTTAATAATTACACTATTGTGTGTAAATATTGCGCGAGCCTCAAATCGATTTCAAATATCGCAAAAAACGCAGCCCTTAATATTAATAAATAAGGTCGTGGCAATTTTTCCATAAAAAAAATTTTTCTCGGCCCCTGTTGGTTGTAAGACAGACTTTTTTTAAATTCGTGAAACAATGCCAGCTTTCGAATGGCAGTATCGACATTTTGATACAAATTGAAATGAAAAAGTTAATCAGTTTTATGGCCCCGAAAAAAAAAAAACGCTTTTTTTTCCGAAAAACTCGATTTTTGCAAAATCTATAATATTTTTCAAATCTGAAAAAAACCATTTTATTTTGCCCAAAAACTATCCTTTCACCAAGTTTCATAAAAAAATATTTATTTTTGAGAGACACAGCTATTTGAAAACATTGCGGTTTAAAATGTTTAGTTTTTTTATAAATGACAAAAACTCTTTTTTTGCGAACTTTGGACGCCATTCTGTAAATGAAGCCCAAAAATTCAGGAGGGGTAAAGTAGTTCATTCAATTCTACGGACATTTTCCAATGTTTTACATATCTTTTTTTGTTTTTGTGTTTCATGTTTTTACATATCGTTTGCTGAACTAAATTTTGGCACATAGACGGATCCAGAAGGCTTCTCAGGAGCGGGGGGGGGGGGGGCATTTTAGTGATAAAGCAACATATGACGCGGGCGAAAATTTGAAAATTTTCAAGGTCACGCGTTTTGCTGACACCTCAGAAATTCAATGAGAGGACCACCTTTTGAAGAACTAATGATTACTACTTTATTTATAAAAATAAAAAAAGTTGCTATACAGTACAACAAAACAATAAACTTTAATTTTAAACTTTATTCCTGGTAAATAGAAAATAATTAAAATATTGTTCTTAGATGATTAAAAAAATTTAAAACCAAAATGACGGTCCATCCGTGAATGCCGTGAATGAAAGGACACTGGTCCATCTCTCCTACCTAATAATAGGAGAGACGGACCACATGAGGTAGGAGAGCCGGACTTATTCCTTTTTCGATTTCTTCCTTATCATCTTAAGTCCACACTATACAAAAAATACCGACTATCACAAGAATACTTCTTGGAATTTCTAAGGGTGCCAAGGGGGGAGCATGGCCCCCCGTGCCCCCCCCTGGATCCGCCAGTGTTTTGGCACGTAAATATCTAATTTGATTGTACTATATTCACTTCTCTCTTAGCGGCCAGGTCTATCTTGTTGCCCACCACGACCAGCACCATGGGCTCCTCTACGTTGCCCTTCAACTCCTGCACCCAACCCTTCATGCTCTCGAACGACGTCTTCGAGGTTATGTCGAATATCAGGAGGGCTGCGTTGGCGTTGCGGTAGAACATCGGCGCCATTGCCTTGAACCGCTCCTGGCCGGCGGTGTCCCATATCTGAAAAGGGGAGGTTCGTACAACAGTCCAGTAGGCAGAGCTTTTTATGTGTTCTTTAAAGGTGTAGGGCTATTTTTGACGGTGTCCTATGTATTTTTTTGCGTAGAGCTGAAACCGTCCGCTAATTTTTTTAAATTAACAATTTGTGGAAAAATAAACGTCTTTTTTTTCACATTTCCGCTTATATCTCCGTTCCTTGGCATATTTTATATAGCATATGCATTTAAGAAGTTGTAGCCTATTGAATTTCCTAAATTATAAGTCCAGTCCGAAGTCTCCAAGTGCTATTGTTAACTTGCAAATGACTGCTGAAGTTGAAAAATTGCTTTTTTTACCATTTAATTGACAATGACGCCATTTCTTTGTTTATTGTACGATATTGACCGGGTTGGGCTAGAAAAATCATAAATCTCTTCAACTTTGCGAGACTTTTGGCGATTTTGAAAAATATTAATTTGGGCCAGTTTCATAACGTTTTCTACGCGACTACCTTTTTTGTGTGGACTGTCAACTGATTATTTCTACAGTAAATCGCATCGCTTGCAACTCATACTGTTAAACTTTAAACTTCACCACACTGCAACTGTCTCTGTTTACCTACAGTCACACGGATGACTCATTTCAATAATTCTTGGTTGAAGTAGGTATAGTAGTTGTTAACAATTATTCGGCTGTATCGTAAGGTACGACACCATTTACCATCGATATTTTCAATTTTCTGAAAATACTGATGCAGAAAAATTTGGAGGGGTCAATATACAGAGTGATTCGCTTAAAATGTACACCCTTTTGTCTCCTTTATCTTTTGGAGTCTTCAAAGAACAATACAATTTTTTGAATGGGGATATGGCTCGATTTTTGTATCGAATAACAATAATGATTTAAAAAGTTTATTATTTCAATAAATTATTACCAACAGAACAGAAATAAATCCCACTTACCTGTAAGGTAACAACTGTGTCCTCAACACGTATCTTACGGGTAAAAAAAGACGCTCCTACGGTGGGAGCTATCTGTTTGGTGAACGTGTTTTCTACATATCGTATCACTGTCGACGTTTTACCAACGCCTGTAAAAAGATACAGATATAAATACACTCGAACCCCTCTTAATTCACCAAATCATAACGTCAACTTTTTCCTGTTTTAGCTGCAAAAAGAAATATTTAGAGATATGCCACAGCACTTGTTATAACGAAAAAATGAGCCACCTGAACGAAAAAATCAACGTAAGTATACCCAGTCGTGCATGACAAAGTCCCATTTGATTGTTTTTTTTGTTGATTCAATCTTTTTTCCTTGAGTCCGTTGCGTAGTGAGATAATTCAATTTTCAGGAAAGAAGGTTTATTAAAAGATTGTCATTTGCAGAGAAATTACAGGTCATCGAATATTTTAAAAATGGGATGAAAAACAAGGATCTGTCAGAAAAGTACAAAGTGCACCACTCGGCCATCTCAAAAATCATTCACAACAAAGACAAAATACTACAACACAAGGAAACTATGGCAAAATACGACGCAAATAAAAATGTACTCAGATATTCATCAGTTCACGATAGTCTTTTTGAGAAATGTACATTTTTGTTGTTCTGTTAGAAGAGAGCACTCGGGGAACCTGTGACTGGGCCTGTTCTACAAGCAAAAGCCAAGCAATTTCATGCAAGTCTTAACGTGGACTCCAATTTTTCGGCGAGTAATGGCTGGCTTGCCAGATTTAAGAAACGTCACAGGATAAGATGTTTAAATATCAAAGGAGAAAAACTTTCAGCAAATGAAGACGACGCCAGTGCGTGTCGAGAGGGGTTAAAGGCTTTCCTTGAAAACCATGGATATAAGCTCGATAATATATACAACGGCGACGAGACCTCGTTATTTCGGAAACATTTTCCAAAACTTTTGTGTGTCGAAACGAAACTGAAGCACCAGGTCGAAAAGCTTCCAAAGATCGTGTTACCATACAAGTTTGTTCGAATGCATCGGGCACACATAAAATTCCATTGACCGTCATTGGGAAGTCAGAACACCCTCGATGTTTGAAAATGTGTCCACGTCAATTGTCTACAGGGCACAAAAAAAAGTTGGATGGATCGCAACGTGTTCATTGATTGGTACAAGAATGTGTTCATACCCAGCGTAAAGAAACGAAATCCTGACCCCGAAGCAAAGTAAGTACACAACTTTATTTTCATCATATGTGCATGGAAAATACGGGAAAACGCCTTCCCATGTACATATAATAAAAAATATTGTACGTTACAAGGGAGAAAAAATAATTTTCTACTAGTGCGTTATCAGCCCGAGCCGAAGGCAAGGGATGATACCACACGAGTGAAATATGTCAGTGTATATATAATATGTCAATATAATGTACTATTAAATACGTCAGAAACAAAGAAAGTTGAAAAATTTTGACATGTTTGCTCTTTTTTTTAGATTCATCTTAATCTTAGACAATGCACCAGCACATCCTTCGTCTACAGAGTTGAACGAAATCGATCCCCAATTTTTCGTCGTATACTTGGCACCTAATCTGACGTCACTTATTCCGCCGATGGATCAGGGCGTAATTTCGGCTTTAAAACATCGCTACAAGACCATGTTTTTAAATGAACTCTTAGGCAAGGAATTTGAAGAGAAAGGAAGTGTAGACGAATTCATCAAAAAATGGAATCTCCGAGACTGTTTCCATTTGTTACAAAATGCCTGGGACAGTGTTACAATAGATACTCTCAAGAATTCGTGGAACAATACACTACAGCTTCATCTTGCTGGTCCTGTGCAAACGCAAACCGTCGCAGGATTACTTGAAGTGATACGACGTATTCCCGGCTGCGGTGAAATGTCTCTCAAGCAGTCGAGAATTGGATAGATAAAGACCAATATGAACCGCCGTATAAAGTTTTTAATGATTCGCAATTGATTGAAATTGCCAAAGGGGGGATAGAAGAAAGTGACTCCGAAGAAGAATTACTGAATTCCAATAACAATAAGGACTCAGATGAAGAGTCACCGAACTTTCCTCCTCCATCGCTAGATGAAGTATTGCCATAGATTTTGCAGATTCGCCGTTGGAGTCGTGGAAACAAAATAGTCACAGTCGAAGAAAATCGTAGTCTTGACAGTTTGATGGAGAAGATGGTGCAATTGAAAATAAATATTTTGTAAATTAATAATAATAGTTTTATTGCTTTTGAGAGTGGATATACCCCTATAATATATGCAAATAGTAAAACAAGAAACCAAAAAAATTGTTTTCATTCCGCTTCAGTGAATATTTTGACGGTTAAATATTTTAAAAGACACCTTATCTATTTTAAAGGTTAGATGTCTATATTTAACTAAATATAGTAATAAAGGTTAAATAAATATTCAATACATGAATCAATAGAGTCGAATAATAATACATTCGAATAAAAATTCGAATAAAACCTAATACATTCGAATCAACAGATTTATTACACCCTGTATTTACAGTCCTCATATTTGACAAGATGACGAATCACTCTGATAAGTGATCAGGGAAATTTTACATTTGCGATGACTTTTTTTGTAGAAATTTGAAACAAAAACACATACCCCGATGCTTAATTCAGTTAATGGTAAAGATATTTTTTGCTTGGAAACAAATTTATATTTTATCTGACATATGTACATATGTACTTAGTAGGTACTAAATGTTTATCATCAACAGGATTTTCCTGTAGTCGTCGCCTACGTTGTTATCAATTTTATGTATGTGAAATGTAATTACCTTTTAAATACATATTTATACCTTTATTTTCAGAAAAAAAAAACACGTATTTTATTGCTGCCAAATATTTTGTGAACATCTCAGTCAAACATTATAACAAAATACATTTTTTCACGAGTTTCTGCTTTTGTTTCTAACACTCTATAAAAAAAATTATACAGGGCGTCCGGTAAATATGCGGCAATATTCTAGAAGCATACAGGGCAAGTAAAAATAATATTATTTCTTCATATAATTTTTTTTTTGTAAGGTGCCCTCCTACTGAGATATGACCCTCTTTGGGGCCTGGAAAAATAAGGGAAGAAAAAATTATACGGAGGACTACTGTGTTTTCCCTCCCCTATATTAATGCTCCTCGAATATTACCGCATATTTACCCCTGTATAAATAAGTTAAGTGTTTTAAATACTAAATATTTTGTCTACATTGTCTAAATCGCGACTTCCTCGGTGACATCTAAACACTTATTTATTTTTAAGAAAAAAAGTCTAATTGCAGACCATCCTATACCTAATTAACAGTTATTGATAATTAGATACATATATTTTGACCTCCATTCCAATTATATCTACCAGATCCTTCGCCTTTAGAAAAAGTCATAAATCATTAAATCAGTTTTTAAAATCTGACGTTAAAAAAAATTAACCTTCACTTTGTAACGTCAATATTTTTGTCAAACTTCAGGGTCAGACCGCCCCTTTTTGCTTAAAGACTCACTGAAACAAATATGATAAATTACAAAGGACTGTTTGCTTCACCTTTTGTCCGACTTTATTTTTATCTTAATCGGTGTCTATCAAAACACAATGTATTTTTTTAATAGGTGCTAGTAATTATGTGATAAAGTGATAATTGAAATCGGAGTCGGAAATTTGGAACAAATTTAGGGAACTAGGTATTTGTTAAAAAGGCGTGAAGCGTAGTTCTATTACATGGTCGTGTAAAATTACAATGTTACACGTTACACATTTACTTGCCAAAAAAATGAAACAAAACAGACAGGAAAGTTGTAATCAAACAAACTGAAACAAAAAAAATCCTACCTTGGTAACCTAACACAACGACTTTCCCAACGACGGTTTTCATTCTGGATTAACATCAGTTTGAATTAATAATTATCGTTCACTCACACTAGATCACTAAGCACTTATTTACTATTTTGGTAAAACCCCTCGCCAGGTTTTCCGAATGTTTATCAACGATCATATGGGGTTATTTTCGATATTTGACAGCTAGAGGTCACGATTACGGTAGCGTATTTGGGGCAAGATGCGGAAATATTTCTCTCCTGTAATACAATCCTCTTACTATAATACTTGCTAACTAGCTAGTTATTAACCTGTGCATAACACTAAAAACCGTAAATTAAATAATAATTATTATTTAGATATATTACGTTTTTTTTCATTAGATATATTACGTGCGCCATCTACTGGACAGTAGTCAAAACTATAGATTTTACTTAATAGATAACAGTGACTTCGGTCTACTAAAGCTGCTAGGTTATAACTTTTAGCAATAGATGGCAGAAGAATGTAAAACATTAAAATAAAACGGGATAGAAATGGATTAAACATTTTCTACTGAATTTATTACTTCTGATTTAGAAGCATTTTTTGGTTTTAGAAAATTGTAGTGGCCACGGAACGAAACCAATTTTTTATGATAAATTGCGGTACTTTTAATAACCATAGTTAACCAGTGGGATGAGGTCAAATGCTTCCAAAAAAACTATTTTTCAGTTAGTCAACGTTTCGCAAAATTTATTTACATCCTCAGGACTAATTGTAGAACTATTCTAATAAATAATAAACTGATTGTAAAACTTATTTTTTAATAGCTTGTAGAACTATTCAAATCAAACATTTTTTCCAAACCTTTTGTGAAACAAAATTTTTTTTTTTCACATTTCCGCTTATATCTCCGTTTCTTGGCATATTTTATATAGCATATGCATTTAAGAAGTTGTAGCCTATTGAATTTCCAAAATTCTTAGCCCAACCCGAAGTCTCCAAGTGCTATTGTTAACTTGCAAATGACTGCTGAAGTTGAAAAAGTGTTTTTTTTTTCACTATTTTTTTGCAGGCTAAGAGTTTTGTATGCAGGCTAATTTTAATCTCCTATATTGATTTGAATGAAAAAAAATATTTCACAATTTTCGAATCTATAAAAAGATATATGCACGCCCATGGAATCATAAAGTTGCACCGCTTTTTTTGTTCCCCAGGCGTACTTATCATTTTCAATTCAGAATAGATGGACTTACTATATATGGAATAGACGGAATATATGGAATATATGGAATAGATGGATTTACTTCGGTTGTATTATGGCCTAAACGAAATTCATATAATAAAGCATACCGAATCTTCGCTCATTTTCACATTACACACAAAAGTGCCAGCTTTATGTAACCTGTACCCCACCACTCTCCAGACTCATCTAGAAAATTCCAAGTACTTCGAAGAGAAGTCGAGAATGGCTCAATACTAATGAATCAACCGGATACTTACACTTAGGTTCGATAAAGAGTTCTGGGATTTTTTTATCCCCAGATTACGCATAAAATTTTACTGCGAAATTCCTTTTAAAATATCCTATAATTATTAATTTTCTTCAATTATGAGATTATAGCCGATATAGGTACACAATTTTAACGGTCGTAGTTATCTTTTAGGTGGATTTGCCAGAATCGAGATGATCTCAAATCAAATAATCTTGATTGATTGGATTTTTGCGTAATTTAAATCTAATCTGCGATAGGGCCCTAAGCCGGCGCGTAATCCTGAGTTTTGTAAATAGCGGACGTTGCATCACGCCGAGGGAAATCAAATTTCTGTTTGGTTGTAAACAACGATTCGAGGACACGATTTTTGACGGAGATTGTCTCCAAGTGCTTACGTTCCTTATCAGAAAATTACACCTAACCGTTTAAGAAAAAATACTGCTCATATCGAGTTTCTTCAATTTCGGGTTTGTAATCCCTGTAGACAGGATTATTCGTATGGAGCAAAACTCTTGTTGATCTGATTGGTCTTAGAAAGGTAAAGTGTCCTAGTTCCAAAACATCATACAATCCTGTGAAGCTGTTAAAACATTTGAATATCTTACACTGTACTTTCTTATACATCATATGATGATTTTTAATGAAATCCGATGATGTTTGAAATTTTTTCCGCCATCTTGGATACGCCATTTTCAATTTCTAAATTCTGACATCAGATTCGTAATCAGCCACTCCAAAAACCATTGTATAATAGTTTTTTTATGAAGTCCAGTGATATTTGGAATTTTTTGTCCGCCATCTTGGATCCGCCATTTTGAATTTTCATAATCTGAGGTCAGATTCGTTCAGATTCAGCGACCCCAAAAACCGTTGTTTAAAATTTTTTTATGAAATCCGGTGATATTTGAAATTTTTGTTCGTCATCTTGGAGCCGCCATTTTGAATTTCTAAATTCTGACGGCAGATTTGTAATCAGCGACCCCGAAAACCTCTGTATAATTTTTTTCCGCACGATGATGCTAAAAAATTTCTCCAATAATGAATTTTTGTTTTGTATTACATGTATTATATTACGTACGCCTATGTTCCACGGCACATTCGGCCAACTATGAAACGTATCACGAAGGTGCAGTGAATTTGATGACAATATCCTATGAAGAATGTAACTGTATAAAATGTGTTCCGCTTACTTTCTTTCTTTCATACTTAAAACGTAGTAGAACATACAGCGTGGAACAGACAAATGGAATAAATTCAGTAGCTCCATTATTATGCATTTTTTAGAAAATTCTGAGACACGTCAGTTTATAAAAATGTCATCCCTGAATTCAACCCCCTTCAGGTGACAGTTACAACCCTTAAATTTTCAAATTGGAAGTAGAGGCTTGTAATACTTCATTTGAAAGGTCTTTTCATTCTCTATTCAAAACTGCTATGGTTTTAAATTTTATTGCACAAATTAACAAGAAAAAAGTTTCTCCAGCGTAGAAAATTCGTTACATTAAAACAGTGGCGGTTGGTGATATTTCAGTTAGCCATATCTTGAAAACGACGCACGGGACCCACTTCACTTTTTACTGATAACTATACACCTCTTACAGAAAGGATTTATAGTGAAAAAACCGTCGGCAAAGTTTGCGAAAAAATTTTCAAAAAAACTGCAAAACAGCCTGGGATCTCAGTAACGCTCTGTGGAATATTTGCAGAATATATTTTTTTTTCATAATCTAGAAACAAATATAAGAGCTTTTTCGATTTGTTACAAATTTTTTTTTTCAAAAAAGTTATGGCCATTTTAATTTTTGGGAAACAAAATGTTCCTACAAAATCAAAATTATCATTTTGTTTCCCAAAATTAAAATCGCCATAACTTTTTTGAAAAACAAAAATTGTAACAAATCGAAAAACCTCTACTTATATTTGTTTCTAGATTATGTGAAAAAATTATACTGCAAATATTCCACAAAGCGTTACTGATATCCCAGGGTGTTCTGCAGTTTTTTTGAAAAAAATTTTCGCAAACTTTTGCTGACGGTTTTTTCACTATAAATCCTTTCTGTAAGAGGTGTATAGTTATCACCTAAAAAGTGAATGGGTCCCATGCGTCGTTTTCAAGATATGTTAACTGAAATATCACCAACTGCCACTGCATTAAAATAAGAAACAAATCATTATTAATGCAGCAGATATTCAAAATGCATGCCTCCAGCATCTTGGCAGCATCCTAGACGTAAATAGAAATGGCTTCCAACGTTAGTTAACATCTGCGGGTTAATCGGCCTAATTGCAAGTGTTATTCTTCTTCGTCAGCTAAATCGTCGGGTTTGGTTTTGTAGACCATACTTTTTACATATCCCCATAGGAAGAAGTCTAACGGCGTTCTGATCAGGTGATCAGAATATCGCATTACCTGGAAGTTGTAGGTTTTCTTCAGCTGGATACAAGTTTGCCATCGTCGGTACACATTATTTTGGAGCAGCGCTAAATAAGTTTCTCCATTCAAATTGCCGTCAATGAAGAAGGGACCAATGATATTTTCTCCAATTATTCCTGCCCAAACATTAACTTTCTCAGGGTTTTGCGTGTGTAGTTCCCTCATCCAGTGAGAATTTTCTCTCGACCAGTAACGACAGTTTTGGCGATTAACATGGCCGTGAGGTGTATATGTAGATTGATCCGAAAATAACACATCGGATAGTCGATACCGATTTTGAACCGTCACCAGCTAAGCGACATTCCCCTCCGGCGTATCTTTTACACACGCAACCACCGCGAAACCGCCACCGTTTCCTTAGGGTTATCGATCCCCCCCGTCCCGTGATCTTCCCGGCACCCCGCGGCATTAAAACGGCATTGTTGGCGTTTCCAATGCCATCAAGTTACCATCGCCGCCGACGCTTCGTTGTTATTCCGGCGAGGCGGCGTTTTCCGCGCCGCCGCTCCCGCCCGCGATTGGCCGCCGGCCGCGGCCCCGACGACGCGGCCCAATCAGCAAGCGCCGCGGGCTCATCGCCGAGCGAACTCATCGAATTAGGCAGATGTGCTCGCCGATCCCGGTGATGCTATTATCGCCAGACGCCGGGTGAATGGCAAGTCGGAAGCTCGGCCGCCGTCGCCGGGGCTGCTACAGGGCGTCGCGGCGGCCGACGCCGAGCGACGAGCGCCCTCGGCCCGCCGGAGTCCTGACCTGTGCTGCGAACAACAAGGTTCGACCGCGAAGTGCGCTTTGCTAAGGCCGGCTCCACACGTGGGCGCCAACGTTGGGTCTATAACATTGGTCTACACACATTTTGGTGCCTAATTTTTTTGCCTAAATGCCTAAATTTTTTTATATCAGCTCTAGTTTATAAAATAGAAAAAAATACATTTTTACAAAAAATATTGTAACGTTTTATTTATTTCGGGTTCTTGAGGTGTGAAAAATTAAACTCGCACTTTAGACCAACACTATTTATTTAATAAATACAACTACGGACTAAACACTACATAACTGCACTAATTTATTTTTATACAATTTATATTAGAGCGTTGTACGAAAACCGCGACGATATTCAAATAGAGACTGTTGTCCCGCCGCCTAGTCCGGCTATTTTATAGTGTCGCCGAAAACTCTAGATGACGCCTCGATCATGCCAGGCTCGTCCCGTACGACGTTCGCGATAGGTCCCGAAAAGAATAGAACGCGGTGACGTGTCGGCGAGCTTCATTGCTGCCCGGCTGGTCGGCGATGCATCCTAGTGGCGTTTTCGCCACAATATCAATTTATTTTGGGATTATACATCAAGAAATTGTCTTTTGAGCAATAATCGGTCATCATATGAATGTCCCATCTGCCTTGGTACCTTTTCTCCATCTTGATGGAAGCGTTCTCCTTGTTCTTCCCTAAGATCTCCTAAATTATGTTGAAAGTAATATATGTATATGATTATGGAGTTAGTGCACTTTTATGCTCATATTACAGCCTAATTTTTTGAAATGAAGCATTTCCTCGACTAATCCTTAATAATTATCAGCCTTGTAGTCTCCAAAGGAGTTTGTGAAGTCGTTCTATTTTAGTCATAGAAGCTTCAAAGATTTGTAGAGTGTTTAATTAATTGACGTATTGAGGCTCATCAAAAATTTCTGCTTTTAATTTCTCAGTACTCAATCCAAGGAAATTTCTGAGAAATGAACTTAAACCATTGACCATTTCTGTCCAGAGCTTTAACAAATTGCTTCATGAGCCTAAATTTATGTGCAAAGATGGAAGAATGATTTTTCTCGGGGAACCAAAGGCTGATTTATGACATTTATTTCACCAACAACAAGAACATCTCTCACAGGCCATTTTTTTTGTGTCCAATGACTTGATTTAGCTCGACTATCCCAGAAACAAATAAAACAAGGGTATTTCGTATAACCACTCTGTTGACCCAACGAAATATTAACCATAAGTCGACAAAAATCACCCAATTATGTTCAAAATATTTTATTTTCTGTAAAATAACTGAAATTACTTCATATTCTTCTTTCATATAGGTAGAGTGGGCAAGTGGAATAGAAGCATGCTTATTTCCATTATGTAAAAGGAGTGCTTTGAAACTTCTTTTACTACTGTCAATAAAAAGATGCCAATCACTTGCATGATAAGTCCTCAAGCACATGAAAGTCAGCAAGCCGTTCACATCATTACAATATACTAAATTTTCATCAGAGGAAAAAATTGCAAGTTTCGTTCTCTCATGCGATATGAAGTAATTCGTACACCAGAGGAGAGACAATTTTTTCTTTTTAATCATGATGATAGCAACTCAGCACGCTCTTTTGAAAGATCATGATGAAATCATTAAGCTCACTTTTTGAAAATGTTTTAGGACTTGATGTTTCTCCACACAGTATTCAAAATCATCATCTTCTTCAGAAATCTCCATTTAATCCTCCTCAGATTCCTGTACTCCTGATGAAAAACTTATAGTGGAACAGTGTCTGAATGACGAATAGGTCTTATAGCTGAAGAAATATTGGGATACTTCCACTTGTAGCGATTGTTTTTGTTGATGCCCACTACATTTTACAAACACTATGAGGCACCCACACTTTATCTTGGTTTCAATACCGAAATAAGCAAAATAATACTTACAATTAGAATTACAGTGTCAGTAATCGATTTTCGCCGATCTTTCGAAAGTAAGTAAAGTAAAAAAAGTAAGAAAAAAGTAAGAAAAAATAAAATGAACGCACTGTACACCGGAAATATTATTTCTTGAAAGCTTTTCATTATTTTTTTTAATAAAAAATGCAAAAGAAAACGTGCTATGACCACCAATGTACAGTAGAATATAATGCATTTTGATGTATACGATGCTATTATAACCTCAAAAATGGATCAGTATGATTAAGATCCGAATTAACCGATAGATGTAATTAATTTACTTTTTCTGCGTGGGACTGTAACGTCTGTAGGTTTTATATCCATTTTATACGCTTCCTAAATTACTTTCACGGACACTTCTGAAATTTTTTTAAAACACTATTAATATTTTATTGCCCCGTTTAAGACATGAGCTTAAAAAAACACAGTCTCTGTTAATAACCTGACATTTATTGCTTAGGAAAAAGCAATTAACAACTTAATTGGTGCAATAATAAATCCATTTATTTTCTCCTATTATCCGTATCAGCGTAATACACAACAATAGTTTTTACTATCTTCCTGGAGTTATAGAGATATCGTCATATCAGACGGGCTATTTGTTACGTTGCGGAATTCTATCGGAGATAAAGAAAATTGATATTACAAGATTTAATCCAAATATGATTAATATCGAATATTTTATGGAATTAAAATTTTTATAATAGAGTTTAACTGTTTCGTTGGCTTTAGTTTCGTTAAATTTTTAGTCAAGAATAGGTGCCTAAATTTATTTCACCCTGACTAGGAACCTATGTCCCATTTATGTTCCTAAAACTACAAAAAAGTACTTTTTAAAAGTATAATTTAAAATTCAATTATATAGAGACATCCAAAAAAAACGTCATCAAAGTTGGCCGAGAAAAAAAAGACGTATTTCTATTCTTAATCGAATTTATAACCTTATTTACTTGTCAAGACTGTCACATCATATGACAGCCATTGTTTATTTTACAAATTGTGACAGTCAGTTGTCAAAAGTTTGACATAACCGAAAATCTTAGACATGACCGCTATTTCCATCTCTCTCGTTCATAGCCAGAGTTGATGACGTTTTATTTTGGATATCTCCATATTATAGTTTTTACTCGTATGCCAATATAATCGAGTGGTGGTATCACTGCATACATTTAATAGCGTCATTTGTGACGTGTATCGGTTTTTATTTTGTACAAAATATAAATAAACGTTTCACAACTTGACCACTATAATGTAATCTATTTGACAACGATTAGTGGTAACTTTACTAACCATTAACAGCAAAAAGATAGAAATCACAGCTTTTCCTGATTAAGAATTTATTTCAAAGCAGGATATTTGCAGAAAAACAAAATAATCGATTTATTTCTCCACACTAGAATTATCCCTCAACCCATTTAAATATTCGCCGGTATTTCCGGACACCCTGTATATAGGAATTTTCGGTACCAGACCCGAACGAATTCAGAGACTCAATCACAGAAAAAGCGCCATTGCCAAAATTATAAAAATCATA
The DNA here is from genome assembly GCA_029963805.1 of Aromia moschata. Classification (NCBI taxonomy): domain Eukaryota; kingdom Metazoa; phylum Arthropoda; class Insecta; order Coleoptera; family Cerambycidae; genus Aromia; species Aromia moschata. Next base: position 1,306,835 of record JAPWTK010000035.1, on the reverse strand, counting down.
TCTAACCCTCTTTCCGTATCTCTCTCTCTCTCTCACCGCATGTGGCTGTCTCCCTCGCGCCGCCTTACTTTCCGAAAGCGTCGGCCCGAGATACATTTATTCGGAATAGCGAACACGTATTTGTACATTTCTTTCTGAATGGATCGCATGTATTACAAGTCCATATCGTTCTTGATGTAATTTGCTAAAAGGTTTTGTCTAAAGTGGGGTTCTCGCTTAACTTAACAACTGATTCGATGTCATGTATATATGTATGAGGTATAGTCGGGGTAGGAAAGAAGGCCGGGGAAGTTTGCGCGGCGTCTAACCCCCAGGGGTTGCTCATCAGCGGTTTGTTTTCGGTGCGAGCCCGTCGAAATCGAATTCGCTCAGCTAAAGAACTGGGATCGCTTTTGATATATCGAGCAGGCGATGGAAACGCAGAAGAAAATTCGTACGGGGGTGGTGGAAAACTCTTCGTTTGTTTTGAATAGTCCGTTTTGACTCATAGGATGTTGAAACAATTGAACGATTCGATGAGTTATACGTATGAGCGTTGTTACTAGATTAGACGTTTCTTTGAATTTCATTTCTTGAAATTTGAAATTAAAAATTGTCACAAAAGCCACTGTTAAAATTTTTCAAATTTTTGTACCTCTGTATATTTAAATACTCGTATCTTAACGTTTTATTACAGAAATGGTTGAAGTGATAACACATTTAACACATTTTTCCGAATAGAACAAAAAACATTTTCTAGGAGATTAGAAGTAATATTAATCTCATTTATTGTTTCCTAATTTATTTTCTTGAACTGGGGTAGGGTTGTTAATAGAACCCTGGAAAATTTTGATGTTTAAGTACGACCACATGTGAAATCCTTCTTCGGAATTCAAGCTCACGCATCATAAACGTTTTCTGCTTTCGTTGGTAAGCACCATTTTAAGTTTTTCGTAGAATCGACACAAAGTGTTTTGATCTAGATCCTTAATATTTTGAGAGCTGTCAAATATCAAATCATAAAACAAAAAATTTAGGCCTCGGCCTGTACCTATCAAAGAACCAATCGTGTATTCGTATACATTGACAAGTCTACTTTGTGGTCAAATTTTGTTAATTGTTCTTTATTTTTATTTAGTAAAATATCATTTAAAATGAGCTAAACTACTTTCAGTAAGGTCTTTTTATCTAATTTGAACGGTTAATGTCATGTTAAAAGTTTACTTACATAAGTACATATTTGACGTAAATTAATTTTTATTCTTTCAGGTACTTTGTGAAAGAAAACATTCATGAAACTAAACGGCTTTAAATAAAACAAGTATGTATAACATATGTATAGGATTATTGCCAGAAATACGGTACATTTAAAGTCAAATAAAATGGTACAAAATACAAAAATAATGAACACAGTATATATTAACTGGGTTCCTTATGCCTGGCGACTCCACCATTTTATATAATTCTTTTTATATAGATGCTTTTATTTATCTAGAACCTTTATATTTTTTAAATCTAATATTTTTTTGCTAGAGCAATTTTTTATTCACCAGTGAATGAAAAAAACTTTGTAAAAAGCGTTAAAGGCAAAAGTCTGGAATAACATCAACTCATTTATGACTGGTTTTGTTAAAAAATTCCGAGTCAAGTAGATTTTTTTCTGTATAATATAAAGTATATGGATCGTTTTTATATACCTTCAAAATTCCCTCTCGCACTACTTTTTGACTTATCACATCCAATGTTTTTAAAATTGTAACTTCTAATTTTCGAACAAACAATAAAAGTAGGTGCATTTTTTTTCTGTGTATAATCATACGCCATTTGCTGAACGTAACATGAGCTATTATGAAAATAATGACCAGAAATAACCAAAAACTGTACATGTGCAAATTTCTTTCGTAAAAGTCACGTCACAAAATTCATTTTAATTTAATATTAATATCAACTATATTAATTTCAATGGAGATTAATTTTGTTGACGAAAATTGTATGGGATAGATTCCTCGTTCATCGTCATCCACTGTCAAAAGCCACAGATACGGATTTAGGTCTTACCAAACCTCATCAGTGCGACATATCTAATAATGAATGACGAAGAACGAAGGTGTCGGCTGTATCCTGACAGGAGGGCATATGGTAGAATTACCTTCGCCTTCTAGTGTGTTTTATTGAGACTAGACTTGCATTTGAAGTCCGACAAGGTCGATAACTACCAACTGTCCTTCCTAAAGCACTCTAACGGTAAAACTGTCAAACTTATATTACTAAAATTGTATGGTATAACTCGAAGAGGAACTTCCATTACATTTTTAAAACTGCAACAATAAATGAATTCTAAAAAAACTACATTTGAGACATATAACGATAAAAACTAACTAAACGCTACCATCCAGGCCTAACTGCATTGAACTATATCGAATTGATCGCGTCTCCTATACGAAAAGTTCCTCGGCTTTCTCCTCGGACTGTACACCCTGAAACAAACTCGGCGAGGCAATAAATTATGAGTTTCCCGACCAAAATTACGAAGATTGGAACCAATCTAAAAGTTTTCAACCAATCAGTAGAGAACATTACCCCTCCCAAGGCTAACGCGATCAGATCACCCTCTCGCCTCAATTGTTTTACGTATGTTTTATTTGTCCGCCTCCGGCGCGCGGCGCCACTATCGCAGTAGCGGGGAGTATAGGCCACTCGACTCGACGATATTGTGTTTTTCGCCGGGACGCATACAGGGCGTTCGCTGTTTTATGCTGAAGAACAAAAAAAATACAACGCTATGTAAAAAAATGTTTTCTGGGATTTAATTTATAACTTTCCTGTACATCTCAAAGGATTTTCACGTCGATTTCGTACGGCGAGGAGCCTTAAAGTACCCTAAAGAATCCCTGATAGTTTCAAAGTGCTGCGGTTTTTTTTTTATAGTGCTCGGAATAATTGTAATTGTCGTTTGTGCTAAAATTAAATCTGCATTCTAACTTTTTTTAACATGACTACAGAATTATTTTTGATTCGCATAATTAGCAAAAAATAACGTTTTTGTCTTGAAGACAAACTATACAAGAAATATATCTTCAGCTTCATGGAAGTATACAGGATGTTTCAGTTTTTTGTAGCAGGACTTTAACACCTGATTGAACTTTTAAAATTAATACAAAGTTTATGTAAATGTAGGCCTTCAAACGCTAAACTTTCGACATACAGGGGAGTCAAATTGAATTTTAAAAATATATTTATTTTTTTAAATATGCCAACGTTAGCGGCATGACAGGCGTACTTTTTTGTTCAGAAAAGTGTAAGAAACAAATTTTATTACTAAAAAATCATAAATTACGTTAATATAAAAATTTATGATAATTTTTATCCGTAAAAATTACAACACAGAGCGCCTCCTAGCGGCTACAGTAGAAATGTGTTCATATTATTAATAGTAAGTTTCCTTATCGTACCAAGAAACACCCGCATATCAATGTTTGATGCAATACTTTGAAAATTATTACGATATTAAAAAATCTGTTTTTAAAATTCAATGTGAACATATACAGGAAGAAATACAGGGTGTATCTCGAAAAGAGTTCACTTTTAGTATAAGTTTAAAAACTCTATCAGATGTTAAAGTTCTGCTACAAAAAACTGAAATACCCTGTCTATTCTATGAGAAGATAAACTTACTGTGACAAAAAACACTCTTTTTGTGAAAATTTTTGATAAAAAAATCCTAAACAACTGCAATTCCTTATTTCGTATTCTGGCAATCACTTTAAAATTACATATATTCTTTGTTTATCTCCATTTTATTGTTATTCAATGATAAGGTTAAATTAGTAGGAAACGAATTGGTACAGATTACTATCTGCTTAGTTTTATTGAGATTAAATATCAGATTCATTCCTTATTTAAACACTGCTTTTCTTCCACCTCCCAAAAGCAAAAACGCGAATTTGTTCTTCTTATAATATATTCTCCATGTTTTCCGTAAAGTAGAAGAATCTCTCACCTTAGTGGAGATCCTGCATCACACCCACTTAAAGAACGAAATTGTTGTCACTCTTTATTTGACAGTTTATTTAATGTTCAACAAGATTCAATTGGATAAAACGCTGATATACAGTATCAAGCGGACATTTTTCCACAAAAGTGCCTGTTTCACTTCTACCAATTCAGAACTGAATTGAATCATATTTTACTGAATTATTTTGTTATAGAACAGTTTAACGAAAAAATAATCTTATTACACTTACTTGTTTTTTTTTTGAGTTCCAGCGTATACATACTATACGAGGTGTAGCTATTAAATAACCGAACTGCTGTCGTAACACTTTTTATTCGTTACCAATTACAGTAGCAAGTTTTTCGCCTTCAATGTACTCCTCTTGGCGATATCTCCACCGCTCCATACGACTTTTCCATTGTTGAAAGCTGTGCTGGAAGTCCGCTTCTGTCAGCTGGTTCAGAACCTCCGTCCGCTTCAATGTCGCCGTGTCTAACAAGCCTGGATCCAGTGTCAATGTTGTTTAGAATGTCAGCGCAAATGTTCATTCTTGATTCCTTTTGCTCGGGAGTGAGGAGTTTTTGGCACCATTTTTTCCGCAAACTTTGCGCATGTTGAACGATAGACGACGATCTTTGCGGATTAATTTACCAATTTTTTCAATATTTTCGTTCGTTTTTGACGTTGACGGCCGTCCGGGGCGCGAATCATCTTCGGTCGTTTCACGTCCCTCTTTACGCCGTTTAAACACTTTTTAACATTGCATACGTTTCTGTAAAGATTTCCCCAGTTTAACAAGAAACGTGAGATTAACTCGTTGCTCCACCTGAACATTTAACATTTTTTCGACGCGTCACTGGTAGACTAATTCAAACGACTGCTACAGTCAAACTGAGCAACCCACTGGATTGTCCAGCGAGTTCAGAGTGGGGAAAGTATCACCAGACACAGTTCTGTTCAAACTTGTCGCGACACGCTCGCAGCGCGCTGGTATCACTTCGGTTATTTAATAGCAACACCTTGTACATACACTTTTGAGCTCCAGTGTACGAGTATACATACATATGTAGAAACTGTTTAATAAACTATATAGTGAAAAATTCGATGCTAGTGTTCATTTTTCAAAATCCACAATCAAATGCTGCTGAATATACCTACAAGGCGCTTCACGATAAATAGCCTGTTAGATTTAATATTAACAAACCTTTCTTTATAGACTCCATTCACGTAGCCCCATAAAAAATCAAGTAGCGTGAGATCAGGACTTCTAGAGGGCCATCTTATAGGGCCATTGATACTTGCACGATATCTTATTGTTTTCATTGCCTTCTTAACTATTTTGTACTCAGTTTGCAAACTGAATATTTTTTTAAATCAGAAAAATATGAGGATTCCAATTTTCCGGTAAGATACAAGGTCATTTAGAAAAGTTTAATGTAAAAAAAGTTAAATATAACCTTGTAATTTATTTGTTTTGAAGATCACATATTTTTTTTATGACACAAAAGATCTTGCTAGAAAGTGGTTATCATGGTAACACGATAAAAGCGAATTTAGACCTTGAATTAACTTCTTGTCTAAACCTAAATAAAACACAAGTGGATAATTTTTCATAAAATTTATTCATAGTACTCTGAATTTTATATTACCTAGGAACTTCGATATTTACAGCTTGAAATTACGTAAAAAATAATGAGGTAGTACCCATTAACTTAAGAGATCCGAAACGGTTATTACTAAACAATAAATTATTTATATTTACAATATATTACAGCCAGTCAAACTATAACGATAGTCCGCCTACTACTGAACTTACCAGCAAAAAAAAAACTGAACCAACAGTGACCCTTTATTTGACTCAAGACTTTTCTGACATTAGAAAAATAAATTCGTTGAAATTGACGACATCAAAACGCCCTGTATAACAAAACGAACAATTTTAAAACGCTAGGGTTTGGTATTGCAAGGGCAAAACTAATATTTATTGTGGTAAAATAATGATGATCCAATAATCACGATTTTATATTAATGATTTACAGTGTGCCAAACAAATATTATTAGATGCAAACAGTGGTGACTCCTACAATTTACTGTTCGATATTTAAAAAATATTTAGTAAAAGGAAATATTTAATTTAGTACAAGAAGATATTAACAATGTCAATTAGAATTATTTATTATAATTGATACATTGACAGTGGTACGAAATTATGATACGTATTGCAAAACTGAAAATTTAATACTCCTGAACTAAATGATGTGATTTTTTCACGCTGTAACGCTGTAGTTATGCAAAATTTTCCAAGGAATCTGAATTTTGAATCTGCTGATTCAGAAAGACGAAAGGAATAAGAAAATGCAAAATGTATAGAGTAACAACACCCTGAACAATAATTCAGCGGCAAAATTCAGGTTCCATGGAAAATTCTGCGTAACTGAAGCGTTTGAATTTTCCTTTCAGCTCAAAAATAACGCAAAATATCGTCAGTGAGACGTTAAACTGAACTCCCTGTATATAAGCGACTCGTCTGGCACATATTAGTTAGCTTCGGACATACATATACCGAGTGGCGGATACTTCAGCAGTTTACAAATATGCTGCCGGGGCAGTGCACGCGACTGTGCCAAAGTTTGCGTAGTTCTAAATACAGCGTTGTCTGTGTCACGTGTTCGAGTACCTCTCTTTCTGACACACCATTTCGCCGATACCACTCGCGTTCAGTTTCGATATAATCATTTCTAAAAAAAAAATTGTTTTAACATATCCATTTATATTTTTGTGTTACATTTAAAGCAATCGACGAACTTCTACTGGATTGTCACAATCGATATCACAATCGATAGTACTTGCTAAGAAACTAACTTCCCTAAAATTTTAGATTTTTTGAGCCACAAGGAGAGGGATGGTGAGGGTGAGAAAATACAAATTTTCGTTTCGACTAAAATTTCAATCTTTCTCAATAAAAAAATGAAAGAAGTTAAAAAGAAGGTTGCAATGGTTTTCGATGTGTTATTTTGCGTAGAATACGATAAAAATATTTTCAAAATTATTGGGAGTAGTTTTCACATTTATTTTGAGGATTGAAAGTTTAAAATCGAAATTTCGAAAAGTACGACACGGTTTTTTAAATTTTTTTTTAATATCTCTTTTTTTGTACTTTCGATTAATTCACCTTTGGGCCGTTTTTTTGGGCTAGTTCCTGGTCGACGCCCATTATGAATTAAAAATCAATCGAAAGTATAAAAAAAAGAAAGGAATTAAAAAAAAAATGAAAAAAATCGTGTCATACTTTTCGAAATTTCGATTTTAAACTTCCTCAAAATAAATGTGAAAACTACCCCAATGATTTTGAAAATATTTTTATCGCATTCTACGCAAAAAACACATCGAAAACCATTGGAATCTTCTTTTTACTTTTTTCATTTTCTTACCGAGAAAGATTTAAATTTTAGGAGTCGAAACGAAAATTTGTATTTTCTCACCCTTACCATCCCTCTCCATGTGGCTAAAAAATCTTAAATTTTAGGAAAGTTAGTTTTTTAGCAAGTACTATCGATTGTGATATGTTTCAAACAGAATTTTTTTTTGACCTCACTTAGTTGGCGTGAAATGCCCCAAATACAAAAATCGTTTCAACAATGACCACATAAATGAATTGACAGATCGACATTTTTGCTGGTAAGTGTATCATTAATTAATTATTTCTGTTTCCTAATTGTACACTTTTACACAACGTAAGGTCTGTATAGAGATTCGCTGTCGTGTATTTTCCTCGCTTCGTTCTGATTGTTCTCCACGATCGGTACGGGAGTTTCCACGCTTTCCTGACTCGATATGGAAGGAGGCACGATTTGAACGCGTTCTCGGGGGGGATTGGGGGTGGACTGGGGCTTCGCCGTCTCCTCCTTCGAAGACTTGGCCTCCTGGTGGGCCTTTTACTCCTCTTCCACTTCATCCGTCTGTTCTGGAACCATATCTTGACCTGCAACAAAAACAGATCTTGATAACTCCTCACCGTACTACGATAAAACAGGAATGAAACAATGCTTTGTTTTTTTTTTACATAATAAAACTAGTATACAGTGTGAGAACTACTTATAGAATGCTGAATGCCATTTTGTTTTTCAATTTATATTCAATTCAATAGTTTTGTTGAAATATCTGCCGTTTTTGAATTACTGCATTTATACATTTTGTGGATTTCCTGAAAAGGCCTTTATTAAAAAATACACAGTTCCATTAAAAACACTGCATATTATGTCGTAACTCACAAATTTGTGATGTCACATCCTGTAAGATAAATCAAATCAGACGCCATTAAAAGCATGAGTTCACCTATTTCAACATTTTTGTTAAACATTTATATTTTTAGAATAATCACCTTAATTACAATTCACATTATATACGAGGTGTATAAATTAAGTAATGCGTCTGGTTTGTTTATTTTTTTTTATTCGAATATAATTACAATTCAGTACTTTCTTCTTCACAGTAACTTCTTTGGGAAACCACACAGCACTGGAGACATTTCTCATAGTATTCCTGGAACTCATATACTGGAATAGCCTTCAGCCGGTTACAGCCATTTGAATGTTTTCTATGGTCCCAAAATTGAGGTGATTTTTCAATCTCGGGAAGAGAAAGAAGTCACAAGGACTCAAGTCAGGCGAATAAGGAGGCTGAGGAGCCACATGAATGTTTTTACTGGCTAAAACCTCGTTTACTGAAATGGCTGTGGCAAGGGGCATTGTCGTGATGCATCATCCAGTTATTTTTGATGTTTGGTCTCACACGCATGACCCTTTTTTCGAAGTTTGTCAATAATCTCTCTGTAAAAGTGTTGATTTACTGTTTGGCCTGGAGGCACAAACACTTTGTGGACAATTTCCTCTGCTATCAAAAACGCAAATCAGTATGCATTTGATCTTCGACTTGCTTATTCTTGCATTATGGGTCTTGGGGAGCTTGAAGTGTGCCTCCATGCTTTGGCGCTTGGTTTCCGGGCCATACTCAAACACCCAACTGTCATCACCAGTAATAACACGTTCCATAAAATGGGCATCATTTTCAATTGCTTCCAAAAAGTCAAAACATCTTTCTCTCCTGATGTCCTTTTGTTCCAGCTACCGGTTTTTTGGAACCATTTTTGCGGAGATTTTTCTCATCCCCAATTCGTTAGTCAAAATCTGATGAACAGTGGTGTCATTTTAACTCTTCCCCGATCATTCTTGTCGTCAACCGACGATCTGAACGCTCAAGATACCGTATTCTAGCGACATTTTCATCGGTTCTTGAAGATGAAGGCCTTCCGCTATGTGGTTCATCTTCAATCGACTCTCTTCTGAGAATGTCTTAAACCACCAAAAAACCAGGGCTCTTGAAAAAACGCTGTCTCCGTAGGTGTGTTGAAGTTTTCCGTTGCGCTGTCTGAACCAAAACCTGATAGCAAACTCTTCGACTCTTTACTAAAGTCGAACTAAAACATCTACAATAAACACGACTCAAAAGAGAAAATAGAAAATATATTCTCTGATGATGGCTGAATAAAGCCGAAACGTTAAAAAAACAAAAACTTTTGTTGTTTTTATAAACTGACCGATAATCCCACAAGTTTATCAAGTTGCTAGAAATTAGTACTAAATCTATTTTTCGTTAACTTTTGACTCCCCCCCCTCATAACTGATCTAGTCGCACTCTGATCGATGGGGAACTCTCCTACATATATCATTTAGAACCCCATGCTAATAGTTTACCAAAAATTGTTCTTCAACAATTCAACAATTTTTATTTCCCGGATTAAATAATAACTTTTCCCATATGATGGCAACTTTTGGGGCACACACTGTATATTACTGGGTCGCTTCCCCCACATTCGGTCAACAAATAATAAGTATATGACCCTATCAGATTTCCCGTTTGCTTTTCCCGAATGATATTATGTGATATTCTAGGGAAACCCAAACACACCTATTCGGGAAAGTTTTTATATCCTTTTGCCGGTTCCGCGTCGGATACGGGCAGCCCCGCCGCTAAGTAGATCGAATCAAAACTGTTTTCTTGTTCGTAAGAGTTATGGGCGAGTTAAGGACAAGTCCAAACAAACAGACAGAAGTCATATTTTTAGGATTGCGATGACTAACTGCAGATGTGACGTCTATTTATCACGGCCGCAGCGGATTTCAGTCCGATTCGGATCTTGATTTTAATTTAATGTGATGCGATATTAATATTTGCCTTCGTCGAATTACGGTAGTAGTAGGCAGAGAGCGAAAATCATCAAAAACCGTTCTTGAAACATATAGGGCTATTTTTGACGGTCTCCAATGTATTTTTTTGCGTAGAACACAATGCGCGGGGTCCGTAGAGAGGAAACCGTCCGCTAATTTTTTTCAATTAACAATTTGTGAAAAAGAAAACGTGATTTTTTCACATTTTCGCTTATATCTCCGTTTCTTGACATATTTTATTTAGCATATATAAATTTGAAGCCCAACCCGAAGACTGCTGAAGTTGAAAAAGTGCTTTTTTTTCACTATTTTTTACTTCGAAAGTAGGGCGACTATGAACATGAAATTTCTTGGAGGGACTGATGTTTGTAGTATAAAGTTACGAAAAAAATTTCTGCTCGATCCGTTATTAACTTTTCGAGTAATTAACGATCGCATTTTTTTGCAAGCCTTAATTAACATCGGGCGCATTCAGGGACGCTCGCCAGTGACTATGTGTTAGTATAGGGTGATTCAAATTGAGTTTCCACATTACAATCTAAAACATTTTTGATACGCCACTGTATTTGTCAACGGTAACGTCAGATTTGTAAACTAGAAACATAAACAAAATTAGTCATGGAGCAATATACGACCGAACAACGTGTTAAAATTATCCAAACCTATTACGAAAATTACCGATCGAGGAAACGTGCATTTCGTGCTTTACGTGAATTTTTTGAAACGCAAAATCGACCTTCTGAGAAGACAATTTGGAATGTGGCCAAAAAATTCGTGCAAATTGGATCCGTAGCTAACATCAAAACCCCTCGGCATGCTCGTAGAGTTCGTTCGAAACAAAATATTGCTCGCGACAAACAGTGTTCGCCAAAGTGTGGCCGATCGATTCATCATCGATCGCAGCAAGTGGGCCTTACGTATTTTTTTATATTTAATTTTAACAAAAGATTTGCAGTTACTCCCATACAAACTCCAAATAACACATGAATTGAAGCCTCGAGACCATCAACAGCGCCGAGAACAAGGTGTAAATTTTGTAATGAAAATCGTCTTTAGCGATGAGGCAGTAGATTGTAGATAACTATTGAATTCGTTATTTTCGAGTATACAGGGTGTGTCAGTTTGGCTTTTCAAATGTGAAAAAAATAGTTTTTTTTTCCACAAATTGTTAATTTAAAAAATTAGCTGACGGTTTCAACTCTACGGACCCCGCGCATTGTGTTCTACCCAAAAAAATACATAGGAAACCGTCAAAACTAGCCCTATATGTTTCAAGAACAAACATGCCTACTGGACTATATATACAGTGAAAGCACTCAGTCAGAAACTATCAATTCAGTCAAACTACTGTTTTATGGTTGGTAATATATCCTCGTATATTCAGTACACATATCTGTTTCTTAGTGTATTTGGATTAGGGAGTTTACGGTCCATATATTTTTTTCGAAAAACTGTGGACTTCCTCAGTTTACAAAAGGAATATCACGTGCCACAAAGCTACTTGTCATAACTCTTATATTGGACAATCGGAAGATAATTTATAGGAAACCAATAATAAAACGTAAGAGGAGCGCTTTCTACACTCTGTGACTCACCTGGGTTTCCGTGAGCATAAGACTCGTCGCAACCTCGAACCTCTTGGGCCTGGAGAGGTATTTATTTTGCCGGAACTGCTTTTCCAATTCCAGGAGTTGTTGGGAGGTGAAGGCTGTCCTCGGTCGCCTGGTTTTGCCCAGCAGGGCGTGACCTGGACCACAGCCTGTAACCAAAATTAGCCATCAGAAAAGGATTACTTGGGTATACAGACAGCAGTGGCGGTTCCTTATTTTTTTTGGGGGGGGCAAACATATTTTGTAAAAAATTTTGTTTCCTAAATTTTTGTGATGGTAAATATTGTTAGTAATATTCAGCATACTCAGGAGAAGGACCTCTACTTGATCATTAAAATATATTAAGTACATTTGTCTAACATAATGTACCTAATATATCTAATTGGTTCAGCAAAACCATCGGGAAGGTGTAGAGTTTCGGTCAAATTATTTTACAATTAAAAGATGCCAGGACTGCGTCAATTTAGATTTGACGGGCTGAATTGATGACATTCATAATATTTTGTTTGCCTAAAAGATGGAAGTTACAAACACAATTAATATGTTCCTGACTTTTTGAATTTGATTTTATCAAATCCAGACGTTGCATAATCATATTCTCCACGATTTGAAAATAACACACACGGCCAACACAATAATTTATTATTGTGTTGGCCATGTGTTGTGGAATTTATTTATTGTGTTGGTTATATTTAATACCCACTTAGCCATTTGCAATTATCATACCACGTATTAACAAAACTACAGGCCGGCTTACCCTGATTAATTAAAGTTTTACTTAGACCTGGCAGTGATACTCTTAAATCTTTAACAAATAACACAGGTCTACAAAAAAAAAGTTCTGTCTTTGCGATCAGACCCATCATTTCCTGTGTATTTTGATGCACTGAAACCAAATTTGGCAAAAAAATTTCTACCACATCAATTTTTCTCCACCCTCATATAACCCCCATAAACTCTTAGAGAGGAAATAAAAAAAAAATTCTTTCGGTTTTTTGGGTCGTTGATCAAGAATCTGAAGTCAACAATAAATTTCAACTTAATGACAGCTGTCAACAAGCTGTCAAATTCCACTAAAAAAGTAAAAAGTTTATATTAAATGCATATTATTAAGGTTTTTGGGTTGCTGATTACGATTCTGAAGTCAAAAATGAATTATGTCAAAAATAGTTTTTGACATAATAAATTTAAAAATGAAAGGTAATTAAAGTATTAGGTAGGTAGGTAGGTTTATAAAAAAACACTGCCTCCTCTGCACTCCCTGACGAGCCGCCACTGAGAGACAGGCAGACTCGGACTACTCAGAGGTTGTTGTCTACGGGATGATATAAAAATAAGAGAATATTTTCAGTACGAAGATAGGAGCACCATGTTTTTTTATTTTAACTGGATGTAAACTACTTAACTGACTTTCATTTTTGCCACATAGAATTGTGTGCTCTTTTCATTTTACAACATACAACTAAAAATGTTCATCCGTTATAACGAGACATCAAAAAAAAAAACGGCATCAAAGTTGGCCGAGCCAATTATCCTTATAATATAACGAGAGCACGCTACTTTTACATGGCAAAAATAAAATACATGTAGGTACCTTACAACCACTGAAAATAAAAATACGGTGTTTCTACTGTATTTTTTTTAAAAACTGATTTGTTTCTCGACGTTTTTCTTGAAAAGAAATACCATGTGAGCATTTAAATCAATTAAATTTGGACATTCATAATTCGACACTCTTTTTAGTACGTTGTTGTTTTCCCAATTGTTTTAAAAGCTTTCGAAATTCGCGCCTGGGGCATTAGCAAAATAAACAGTCAGCGTGACAATACGAGTGGAATATCGTACAGGCAGTGACGGCCTTTCATACGACTCAACCGTGAAATCTGTTGGTGTTCCTTGCTCAGTGGCGGATCTAGCACGAGAGCTGTGAGGTTTAAACCCCCCTTATATAAATTTTACAAAGCGCACTTGATAAAAACAGGATAAATAAAAAGTTTTCAATATTTTTTACTTCATTAAGAACTTAAATTACTTTTTATTTACAAAAAAGATATATTAACCAACCATGGTGCATTACTTTTTTATTATTTATGCATTATCTTTGGACAACTATGGCTCTTCTAGTTTGAAAACGTGATTTTTTTTCAAGGTTTTTTTATTCAAAATAGGCTAGTTTTAAAATAATTTTATTTAACTTGGTCAATAAGGAGCCAGAAGGTGAAAATATTATTTATATATTGTAATCAAAAATGAGCAAAACGATCAACAAAGATCATTGACATACACCATAGCGACAAAAAAATAAACAAAACACTTTAGGAATGCACCAAAACAAGTGATCAACATCTCAGGTACATCTAATGAATACGAGGGGTGTAAATTAAGTAATGAGACTGACAACGTGGCGCCCGATCTAGTAACACTGCGGAGACGGGACTTGGAAGTGCGGTAGGTTAACACATAATGCACCTTCAGTAGCAACGTTTAAACTTGTTAGAGTCATTTGTTCGTTCTTTGTGACCGTTTTCGTAAACCGGTTTTTTCCAATGCGCTTTAAAAATGAGTGACATTAATTTTGAGCAACGCTGTGCTATCAGGTTTTGCTTCAGACTTGGACACAGCGCAACGGATACTTTTGCAAAACTTCAACACGCCTACGGAGACAGTGCTTTTTCAAGAGCGCAGGGTTTTCGGTGGTTTAAGGCATTCTCAGAAGGAAAGAGAGTCGACTGAAGATGAACCACGCAGCGGAAGGCCTTCATCTTCAAGAACCCATGAAAATGTCGATAGAATACGGGGTCTTGTGCGTTAATTCAGATCGTCAGACAACAAGAATGATCGAGGAAGAGTTAAATTTGAATCCAAACATCAAGAACAACTGAATGTTGCATCACGACAATGTCATCCCGGCTCTGTCACAAAGCCATTTCAGTAAAAGAAGTTTTTAGCCAGTGAAAACATTTATGTGGCTCCTTCTCCTTATTCGCCTGACTTGAGTCCTTGTGACTTTTCTCTCTTCCCAGGATTGAAAAATCACTTTAAAGGACGTCATTTTGGGACCATAGAAAACATTCAAACGGCTGTAACCGACCAGTTGAATGCTATTCTAGTAGGTATATGAGTTCCAGCACTGCTATGAGGAATGGAGGAACCATCTCCAGCGCTGGGTGGCTTCCCAAGAAAGTTATTTTGATGGAAACAATACTGAATTTAAAAAATCAGTCTCATTACTTAATTTACACAACTCGTATTTAGTTCAATATCTTAAAATGGCATTTTCGTAAGTTAATTATGACGAATTACGAAGAAATCATGGAAGCAACCAAATTTTATCAACAGTTCCATTTTTGTAGTAGATAAGTTTTCTAATCAAAATGGTACACTCAACCCTTTTACCAGGGGCATAGAAATTTGTAATGTTTAAGTATGAAAAAATCCTAATTCTACGCCTATGAAATGACACCGATCGAAAGTTTTGTATCATAAAACTATGATAACATACCATATTTTACCAGCGGTGCATAAGCTGTTTTAAATTTAACAGTACAACTGTTTAAAAAGTGAAATTATAGGGCCCTCCAGTGCCCAAACTAAGCAACTTTGGACTAAGGTAAATTTAGTTAAATTGGCTTATTTTGACACGAAGAGCACGATGGTAGAGTGTTGTAAAGACCTTTTAGGGTGCAATAAACAAATTAACTGAAAAAAAAATCTTCAGACCCCTCCGAAAAATCGGAACCGTAGCGCCGCTGCCCCATCCCCCTAATACTTTCGCTTTACTGTCCGCGAGGCCGAAATTAGGGTGTCGTTAAATGTATTACGATATTAAATTATCATGACAATGGCGCGCAATCAGGAGGGGGGTCTCGCGGCGATAAATATACTGCAAACATACGGGCCCTTTTGGCCACAGGTCTTATACACGCAATATGCTGACGAATTAGAGGAGGCCAATGAATAATTACGTAAACAGACGGGGGGGCGACGACGGCGGCGGCGAAACAAGTGACTGCGCCCGGCGCGCCGCGCGCCACCTAGACCTACTGGTCCTCTAGAGCCGGATAATTGGATTTGATCATGTTTTGGAGGCGCGTACGCTCACAATCAGAGAAAGACGTAGCGAGATCAGATTTAAAAAAAAACTCTTGTGCCCATTTGTATTAATTATATACGATTATGATGGTTAAATCCCGGTAAAATTTGAGATTTTCGTTGGTGTGAAATGCAGCCCTTGGCCATTAGACATGCAGTCCAGTAGGCAGGGAACTAACTCATCAAAAACTCTTCTTGGTATTTATAGGGCTAGTTTTGACGGTTCCCTATATATTTTTTTGCGTAGAATACAATGCGAGGAGTCCGTGGAGCTGAAACCATCCGCTATTTTTTTTAATTAACGATTTGTAAAAAAAAACGCCTTTTTTTCATATTTTCGCTTATATCTCCGTTCCTTGACATATTTTATGTAGCATATGTATATAAGAAGTTGTAGCCTATTGAATTTCCAAAATTTTAAGCCCAACCCGAAGTCTCAAAGTGCTATTGTTAACTTGCAAATCACTGCTGAATAAAATAAATAATAAAATCATAATTATCAATTTGGAAAGAAATGACAAGAAGGGCTTTTTTCTCACAAATCCTTTATTTCTGACTTGCTACCGGTTTCGGTCACTAAATGACCATCTTCAGGCAACAAAAGTTACAATAGGATTATTACTTTGATTTTGATTTTTTGATGTTGTATCAAGAAGATGGTCATTTAGTGACCGAAACCGGTAGCAAGTCAGAAATAAAGGATTTGTGAGAAAAAGGCCCCTCTTGTCATTTCTTTCCAAATTGAAAAAAATGAACTCACATTTTGCCATACTACAAAGAATAAAATCATAAATCTCTTCAAGTTTGCGAGACTTCCTGAGATTTTGAAAAATATTAATTTGGGCCAGTTTTATTACGTTTTCTACGCGACTACCTTTTTTGACGCGATGTATATACAGTGTGGAACAGCCAAATGGAATAAATTCAGTAGCTCCATTATTATGCATTTTTTTAGAAAATTCTGAGACACGTCAATTTCTAATTCCAAAATGACATCTTGTGACGTAAAAATGTCATCCCTAAATTCAACCCCCTTCAGGTGACAGCTACAACCCCTAAATTTTCAAATTGGAAGTAGGGGCTTGTGATTCTTCATTTGAAAGGTATTTTCATTCTCTATTCAAAACTGCTATGATTTTAAATTTCATTGCAGAAATTAACAAGAAAAAAAATGTATCCAGCGTAGGAAATTCGTTACATTAAAATAATAAAAAACAAATCATTATCAATGCAGCAGATATTCAAAATGCATGCCTCCAGCATGGGTTCAAGACGCGTACTTAAAAAAAAATGGGAGTCAATATATTATAGTCACAATTCCGAGAATTTTGAAACAGCAACGCTAAAACAATATACTATACGTCGCGTCAAAAAAGGTAGTCGCGTAGAAAACGCTATAAAACTAGCTATAAAATTTCTAGCCCAACCCGGTCAATATCGTACAATAAATAAAGAAATTGCGCCATTGTTAATTAAGGCTTGCAAAAAAATTCGATCGTTAATTACTTGAAAAGTTATTAACGGATCGAGCTGAATTTTTTTGTAACTTCATACTACAAATAGCAGGCCCTCCAATTTCATGATCATAGTCGCCCTACTTTCGAAGTAAAAAAATAGTGAAAAAAAAGCACTGAAGTTGTTCAGCAGTCCATTTGCAAGTTAACAATAGCACTTGGAGACTTCAAGTTGGGCATAAAATTTTGCAAATTCTCTAGGCTATAACTTCTTAAATGCGTATGCTATGCCAAGGAACGGAGATATAAGCGAAAATGTGAAAAAAAGACACAAATTGTTTTTTTTCACAAATTCGCGGGCTCAGAACGATAAGGTTCTAACTGCACTTTTTTTCAGAAAATGAGAAAATTACATGACAAGGTTCTATTTGCATTCCTCTTTCGTGTCAGTATTCAAATATGGCGCTATTTCTCTCCAAAATCAGTATTTAACAGGTTCAAGGTTCTAACTGCAGTTAAAAATTGTCTCCTTTTATCAAAGTTCTAAATGCTTTTCTTGCACTTGCACTTTCTTTCTCAGAAAGTATCACTATGAAATACTCCGTTCAAGGGCACTCAGGAGTACAAGAAGTTGACAATACATACAGTCAGATTGAAAAGTGTTTCCAGAAAAATAATTTCTTTTCACCGATTGGCCTTATTAGGGTTCTCAAATTGGTAAATAAAAAAAATCCATTTATTATTCTACAATTGAAAAAGACTGAATGAACTTTTGCTGAATGTACAAAAAATCATAATTACAAGGTAATACCTTACTCTAAAGCTGTTGTTATTAAGTACACTCAAAATTTGTTCATCGTCGAATATAAAACAAAATATGATATGCCTTTTGTAGCAGTAAGTATTACACAAAATATTGAAAAAAGAGCATCATCTAGAGCTGTAGGTAAACAAAGAGATAGTTCCAGAGCAGGTGTAATGGAGGATTATATTCTTAAAGAAATAAATAAGACTGAGCAATTGCCTAAATTTAAAAAAAGATGCTTTGTTAGGTATGTTTAATGTAATGTCAGAACAGTTTAGATTATTTTATAATACTATTTTCAAGATGTAATATATTTATCTTAAAAATATTTGTTATATATTTAACTAATAAAGAAGTATTTTGATTATTTACCTTTTTTTTGTAAGCAGCCAATGTTCCTTTTTCAAGATACAACCTTGTGCCATAAACTAAATTGCTAATTTTATGGGACAAGGGTGTAACTGCATTATTTTACAGATTTTTTTCTCAAACGATACATTATAAACTAGTATACACTTCTCGCAAAAATTAAAGGAACAAAAAAATTCTCGAAATTTTTTGTCAATTTTCAACAGGCTGTATTTCAGTGAAAAATGGCCGTAAAGGAAATAAAAAAACCTAGCTTTTAAAGCTTGAAGACTCTAGTTTTCGAATTTTTTGGTTACAAATTTTTTGGAGCACCGGTAGCCATGCAATTCTTGGATAAAGCACGAAGAAAAAATTTTCCAAATTTTTTACATTTTTTTTTTCGCTCTACGGGCATGGAAAAATTTTTTCGAGCTAGACCAATGCATAGGTCGCATAGCCTGTTTATTCAGCTTCAATTTTTTGGAAATTTTGGAAATTTTTGAAAAAAAATTTTTGGATTTTTTTTTGTTAATCAATTTTCAGAAAACTCAAAATTGAGTAGTCAAAAAAAAATGAAATTATTGATTTTTTGAAAAGATTAGGTCAAGTTTAAGGAACAAAAATCTTGTTCCCTTAATTTTTTCAAAATTTCAATCAATCGGTCCAGGGAAACCGCTGAACCGATCGATCTACCGATTTAGGGGGGCCTTTGGGGTACATTAGACAGTAAAATTTTCTTCTAACCTAAGCATTTCCCCCAATATTATCGAAGATACAGTCGATTAACCAAAAAAAGGGAAAATGACATTTTTTTTGCTCTTTTTTTCACCTTAACGTTACAGGTGGAAAAAAATTTTTTTCCAATCAACCATGACAGATTTTTGTAGGAAATTTTCTGCAGAAAACGAAACCCCCTGTACGCTCGCTGGGCGACCAGTAGTTTCAGAGATATCGGCAGTTGAGTGAAAAAGGATCCTTTTGCATTCAAAATTCAATATCTCGAAGACAAGTGGTCGTATCTGACTCCCTAAAACAGCAAATTGAAGCTGAATAAACAGGCTATGCGACCTATGCATTAGTCTAGCTCGAAAAAAATTTTCCATGCCCGTAGAGCGAAAAAAAAAATGTAAAAAATTTGGAAAATTTTTTCTTCGTGCTTTATCCAAGAATTGCATGGCTACCGGTGCTCCAAAAAATTTTTAACCAAAAAATTAGAAAACTAGAGTCTTCAAGCTTTAAAAGCTATGTTTTTTTTATTTCCTGTACGGCCATTTTTTCACTGAAATACAGCCTGTTGAAAATTGCCAAAAAAATTTCGAAAATTTTTTTGTTCCTTTAATTTTTGCGAGAAGTGTAGTATATAGAAAACGAAAGCTTACTTTTTTAATAACAGAAAAAACATTTGGGAGATTAAGTACAATTAAAAAGTATGTTGGAATGGAACTGTCAAAGTTTTATTGCCATTTTCTAAAAAAATAGCTCATGTGCAGTTAGAACCTTATCGTTCTGAGCCTGCGAATTGTTAATTTAAAAAATTAGCGGCCGGTTTCAGCTGTACGGACCCCGCGCATTGTGTTCTACGCAAAAAAAAACATAGGGAACCGTCAAAACTAGCCCTATATGTTTCAAGACCACTTTTTGATGATTTTAGCTCCCTGTCTACTGGACCAGTAGTTCATGCGACGCCTAATCGGCTCCTCGTGCGTCGGAACGATCGCATCGGGTCCAAATTTAAACTCCAAATAGCGGCGTTGTTTAGAATTCCTTCCGTTGCCAATCGGGGTCCCCGATAATCCGGTTAGGCCGTGCCGGAACACGGCCGCCGCGATGCGCGACCCCCATAAACTCTATTAACTACATTTCTATAATTGCGTCAAGGCCCGCTCCCCCTGCGTCGCGCAGCGCCGGACAAATTCAATTGTTCGGAAAAATATTTGCTAATTGTCTGACGTTTTTACGGTTATTGGTCGCAGCGGGCCAAATCGGCCGAAAACTGATACGGCAGGGCCGTTATATTTATTTCCGTGTAGCCGAAACGAAGGGACAGTATCCATTTAGTTAATAACGTCATGTCCGAGAATACGCTAATTGATTCCATATACGCGTAGTGAAGTGGAAGGATCAATTTTTTTATGACGAGTCATTCCATATAAAATCGTCTGAAAATAAGAAGAATCGTTGCCGACCCATTTTAGATTTTGCTGTAACTTTGAGGAACTCTTCTTTAGGGTCCCAAAGAACAAAATTTACCCAAATTTAATTTTTACAAACGCTCGTTTCCGCCTATTCGAATTAAAAGTTTTAAAAACCGTCATTTTTATGCTTTATCAAATTTAGCTCTAAAATTTTTCCTTTTTTATGATATATACCCGCTTGAGGCGGAATTTTGAAGGGGAAAGATGACAGTTTTAGTGTACGTATCAAAAATTCGATCAGTCATTACCTCCGAATAATGGCAGCGTGTTAAAATTACGTGATTTTTACTTATTTTTTTGTGAATTATAATCGACTCTAGCGTCTTGACTGTTTAGAGTGAGCAGCTTATGTTACTCAGGAATTAAGTGTACACATCATAGACGAAATACAGCCACGAGGCGACCCGAGCAGCTCACTCCTTATAAAAAAAAACTTTGCTTGAATTTTCGAAATATCGAAAAATCGCATTATTGAGGTTATGAAAAGAAACGTGTTGACTGCGTGATAAAAATATGAAACTTACAGAATCTATAGTTCTTACCTTTAACTTCAGGTAACTGCACGCTAGTTTTGTTATTTTCATGTTTAGTGAATGTACAAGTGATTTTGTAATCTTATAATTTCAATTGTAAATCATTACTTTTTGTAAATAGATATTATATCTTACCTTTTTTATTCAACTTCGGGTCCTTTTATCTCTACAGTTTCTTATTCGATATGGTTTAACAAATGGATTAAAATAAATTACGAACAAAAATAATTATGAATGTGAAAGAATTTTTTAAAGTTTCAATGAAGTTGTGGGCATATTAAGTGTAAAATTATCTCTGTAAGTAATATTTGATGGAAACAAGGTAACCGTTAACATTTTGAACTGGAACATTATTTTTTATTCAACAATGTACGTTTGGGTTTTACAATATTATATATATTAACAATATCAAAATTATCGGAAGCTGAATATTTCTACGCTTTTAATTGACTTTGAGAAAGCCTATCAAAACTATGATACGATCTCGTATTTTTGATTGTATTTATATCAATAAATCTTTCAAATAAAAATGTTTCAGCAGCTTCAACCTCCAGACTCGATAAAAAAAACCATTGAATACCATTGCTTGCATGAATGAACATTGCTTCTGGTGTTAATATAATTAACACCAGAAGCAATGTTCGACTTTTGTTCTAATCAAATTCCCGATAGTCTGGAGGAGATTTATAAATACACTAGCGACCCGCCCCGGCTTCGCACGGAAATATAAAAAATGGTTAATGTGGGTTATCCCTAAGAGATAGACATATACCGTCGCGGACTTTTTTTGTAGACCTTTTTTAAGGTGTACAATACTGTAGTACATTATTTTGATCTATCTCGTAGGGTTCAGCCAGCGTTTGCAATGTAAGCGCAAAAAAATGTATTTATTTACGACATCACATTAGAAACCTCTAAAATTATCAGTGTTTCTCTACTATATTATGCATGTATTATACATATAAACCTTCCTCTTGAAACACTCAATCTTTTAAAAAAAAAACCGCATCAAAATCCGTTGCGTAGTTTTAAAGATCTAAGCATACATAAGGACAGACAGCGGGAAGCGACTTTGTTTTATACTATGTTATTATTATTATTATTATGAAATACAATCAAAAATACGAGATCGTATCATAGTTTTGTTCCGCTTTCTCAAAGTCAATTAAAAGCGCGGAAATATTCAGCTTCCGATAATTTTGATATTGTAAATATATATAATATTGTAAAACCCAAACGTAAATTGTTGAATAAAAAATAATGTTCCAGTTCAAATTGTTAACGGTTACCTTGTTTCCATCAAATATTACGTACAGAGATAATTTTACACTTAATATGCCCATAACTTCATTGAAGCTTTAGAAATTCTTTCACATTCATAATTATTTTTGTTCGTAATTTATTTCAATCCATTTGTTAAACCATATTGAATAAGAAACTTTAGAGATAAAAGGAAACTACCAATAGAACTGTAATAATACAGCAGAGTGGCTCTTTCGGACATTCTGGACCGTTGAAACGTGTTCGAAAAATAAGCTGTATTTTTTTTAAACGCTTGCCCCCAAAATTATCATTTCGAATATCATTCTTAGATAGTTTATACATCAGAAAAAATGGGAAAAAATTGTGTTACTTGAAAGTGCGAGTTTAAATTTTTCACACCTTTCGAACCCGTAGTGAACAAAACGTTACAATATCATTTACTTTACGATGAACTTGCACTATCCCATTACTGTACAAAATGCGGGAAAACCAACAAATCTGACTGGTCGCGCTTTCTCCGAAGGTGCGCTGAAGAACTCTGAAGTTTCAGCTGGCGCTGGAACGACCCGGGCGGGACTCTTTTCCAGATTACCTCCGGAAATCGTCTCTCAAGTCCGATTGAGCGCTGCTAATGCCGGCAATTTATAAGCATCGTCCGCCCGCACGCCGCCATATATCAGAAAGCAATCGGCCGATTCGCGGGGCCGGGGGGGGGGGGGGGCGCAGCCTCCCTGAAACATTCCCGATCATCGCATCGTTCCTGATTTACGGCCCGAAACTCCGGGTTCCGGGGGCCGTTACCGCGGCCATTATGCGCTCAGACGGGGCCCATACGCGCCTCGCGAACAAAACACCGATTTAAGGAGCTCCGCAGGTTTACGACCCGCCGGAGTGCCATACAAAAGTTTCTTAATTTGTACAGTGCGACTAGCAAGTAATAATGGAATGAGTCGTCGCGAATCACGCGCTTCAGATACGCCGTTGTATTCGGAATCACGTGATTATGACGCACGGATAGCGGGCCCTTACACAATAGTTGTGATATTCAGTAGGGCCTTGAGAAATTGTTTTATTTATAGATTGTACAATTTCTTGTTTTAGGAATAATGACACTTCTCGCGTTAGTTCAAATTTAGTCACATTAAGTCACAAACCGTACTATTTTCATACTTTCATTTTATCTACTACTGAGTACTGAGGTGGAAAAATAGTTATGTTTCAGAGTATCGTTTTCAGGTTCAATGCTTCACTTTTTGTTCATATTACTATTTTTCCGTGATCGCCTACGCAGACATCAAATTTGGACTTGTCAGTGAAAATTGCTTTTGACCAGTCTTGTATAGTCCTTCGATTTGGCCCAATTCAGTCGATTTTTTTTTGTGCCTCGGTTATTAAAGGCTTTTCTTTAGTATACGATCATTTACGAAAATTGAAAAATTAAAAATTTGAAAAATAAAATAGTAATACCTTATGAAAACTGAGCCCAGACTGATGAATGCATTTTCTGCAACATTCGCGGGGTAGCCTTTCTCCTGATTCAGAGTTCCATTGCGCTGTTATATCCCTTAAGGCGTTCCGTCGACTTTTTTGCAAATGTTCACCAACAACCTTTGGCTTCTTTCAGTAACAAGTCTGGGTCTTCCAGGATCTTTCTTTTACCTTTTACATCCAAACTTCCAGTCTCGCGGTAATGCTTTAATATGACCCAATAGTATATGCAAAGAAAATAGACTTTGCAAAGCACAATTCTCCCGCAATTTCGCGGATTTGTTTGCCACTGCAGTATTTTTTTTACAATGAACTGCCCCAATTTTTGATCAGTCGCACGTCCACAGCCCATTTTTATTTAAAAATATCGAATATTCGCAAAAACCACCAGAAATCACCTGTGACTGACACCTCTAATTGTGAAATTAATTATTACCGCGGCAACAACAAGTTTTTATTTATTTTTTTGTGCAGGATTCTTGATTTTCCTCTCTCGATTTGGTTGTCAGCATTTTTAGCAGATTTTTATATTTTTGACTATAAATTCATAACAAATCCAAGCTAATAATAATTTTCAGCATAATATTATCTTGCATATGTATGTATATTTTATATATTTTAGATTTTTAAAGCGTCGTAGTAAATTTTTGCATGGAAGTGAATAATTTTTTTGAAAAAATGCGTTTGTCCGAACATATAGTTGTTACGGCTCGTATATACCCTCTGCACAGGGTGGGTAAGACGCTTTTGGACCGTGGGTCCATGGGGACTTTTATTCAGGATATTATGAACACATAATTGCGACATTTTTTAACCATTTATTCAATGGGCATTTTTTTTCTTTCTTTCGTCTTATAACCGGGTTGATTTATGTTTTTATTTTTTTATTTTTTATAGAACTTCAATTTTATATTCTTGCAGACCGGTTAGTTAAGGAATACAAAAACTTTAAAATAAATACAATTATGTTCGTACACTTCTTTTAAGTGTATGGGATAATTGTAAAAGTCAGAATTACGTAAGAATTTTGTTTCATACAGCTAAGTCGATGTACACATCCATAGCTGCGAAAAAGTACTGAGTTCCACTCAAATTCGGCGATAGGCCGTGTCAACTACCCCTCTCCACTTTATAACTACGCGCAGGTCTCATACGTTTCTAATACGTGCACAAGCGTGAAACACTGGTGCATCTAACTGTCTTTGTCTGTCCTTACTGGTGTCTTTTAACTTATTCTCTTCTACACATGTATCGCCAATATGTAAAGGTGCAATTTCCCAGGGTGTATGTTTACTTCGCACTTACTAAATCATTTTCCTTTCCACAGGAGACAAAAGTTTCTAACTATAAAAAATGAGTGTATAGATGCTAGCTAGTGTGACGGTTTTCTAGCGTGACGTGACTGATGTATCGTGACGTATACCGTGACGGTTTTTAGTTCTTTGGCAAGCCAGGCACGCTTATATTTTTCACTTCAAAAATGCTCGCCTCAAAAACCGGTTTGCAGCGCCTACTAGACTAGGAAAAGAGATCCTCAGCGAAGTTAATGACGGCAATTAAGGTAATTTATCGGGAAGCGCTCGTCGTCGACGCGGGCAAATTGAGGGGGTCGGGCAGAGCAGGGGTGCGCACCCTTCCCCCGCGCGCCGACTCCACCCGTGCGGTTTGCCGGGATTTTCTACGCCTAATTTATGCCCTAAATGCCACATGTGTGTGTTATTCGCCCCGACGATATGTCACGAGGCGGCCGAGTTTTATACGGCGTCGCGGGGGTTGAAGGGGGTGGAGGGGACGAGACGGTGTTTGTTTTTCGAATTTACATGCGCCCTTCGATGCCGACCGGTCGTCCTCCGATAAATAAGTTGATGCTCTCTACGAGATTACAGCGTATTAAGTGTCGGTCTTTATGATGAGCGTTCAACTTTTTGCTGTTGGGGTGGCCGAAAAAAAAAAATACAGTTTGCATTTTCCTCTAGCTGTAACTAGTGGTGGAGCATCCTTTAAGGATGTATGGCGCATTTTGCGACATATCCTATACTGGGTGTCCCAAAAAGCAACATCAAACCAAAAGGAGGTGTCTTATCAGATCCTCACTGGTCATGTGGCAAAGAAAAATTTTGTAAGTGTCTTGGTTTTCGAGATATGGTCACTTTTGTGTAATGGTGCAAAATCCCTTCCCTATGTCAATAGTTTTACGAGCCCTAACAACTATATGTTCAGACAAACGCATTTAAAAAAAAAAATTCACTGTCGTGCAAAAATTTACAACCACGTTTTAAAAACCTAAAATATATAAAATTACATACATTGCAAGATAATATTGTGCTGAAAATTATTATTAGCTGGATTTGTTATGAGTTTATGGCCAAAAATATAAAAATCTGCTAGAAATGCAGACAACCAAATGTTAGGAAAAAAAAATGAAGAATAACACGCCGTGTCAATAAGTTATTCAATTTTAATTTAAATCAGTCACAGCACTTAAAAAAAAATAGAAATTAATGTTTAAGGTTTTGGTTATTATGTACAACTGTTGTACTTAGCACATTTAATTATATTCCAAAATGACAATAAAAGTAGTAGCTTTAATTGTATAAAAAAGGTAATGCTTTTCAACCACATTAGCTTCACCAATTTCGAGGCGATTTTCCTATGTGAGATACTCCACGTAAATTGTTTATCATGTTTTTTGTATGAAAACACTGTGAGTATATTACAAATAAGACACTTAATTTTATCAAGTAAAAAATGTTTAAAACCAATGAATATTACTACATTTTTACAACAAAAGCTAAGACGGAGCATGATGCTCGCGTATGTTCGAATTTGAGAGAATCATTCCTTGGCCAGTACGTTTCACTACTCTGTTTCGGTTATAGTTGGCTATCTTTGTTACTCTGATTCACTAGCGTAAACAAAATCCAAAGTAACAAAGTATAAAATTAATTATAACCCCTTTCCTGTAATTGTCAGATTTAGTTTCTGTCAGTTTTTAGCATTGCTGTATTTTTTTTTCGAAATTGAATCTAAAAAAAATGTAGAAAAGGGAACTTGTGATTCAGTTATTT
This sequence comes from Aromia moschata, assembly GCA_029963805.1. Classification (NCBI taxonomy): domain Eukaryota; kingdom Metazoa; phylum Arthropoda; class Insecta; order Coleoptera; family Cerambycidae; genus Aromia; species Aromia moschata. Next base: position 1,279,779 of record JAPWTK010000035.1, on the reverse strand, counting down.
TTATATCTTGCTAGAACATTCATTGGACAGTCAGTCACCTAGATAAAAAAATGTCTAACCCCTTGACTGTCGTGCCCTGACTTCCGAATTTACAAACTATGACAACATTAAATAAACATATAATTTTCATCGTATTTTGACCCGCTGATCATCATGGTGTTATCTGAATTTGTCTTACACTCGCCAAATTATCATAAAATCTAAATTTTGTCGTCGAATCACCTCATAAATCCTCAATATACAGTTTTCCAATAGTTTATTCAAACATTATTTCTTATTTATTTGGAAGCACTGACTCAGAAAGACTTGCCTCAATCCTCGAATTTCTGAATAATATACAAACTTCGACAACTGAGAATTCGAATAGAAATCAAAATATTTTTCCTAATTGAACCATTTTTTTTGGGCAATTTCCCCCAATATTGGCCTTTAGAAGCACTTGGTCTAAATTTGGACACCAGAATGTTGTCACATAACTTGAGTATATGAGGACAATTTTTTTAAAAAAACTGAAAAAATGGTCATTTCGTTAGAGCTCTAGTCTGTTTTGGATGCAAAATTGAACAGAATAAACTGGTGATCATATTCAGCATCCCCAAAAAATACAGGAAAACACATGTTGTTTACATTTTTATTACACATTAGGCGTTAGTAGAGCATTTATTTGTAGGACAAAGATCTGTGATTTTCCGGCAGTTGATCACTTAACGTCCAGACATTTTTTATTTGAGTCTTTATCAACTTTTCTGTTAATCAATACACGTAATAGGCAAGTCTAGTTTATCGAGGACAAGGTTTGTTTTAATCTACACACAAAAAAATATCGCATTCGATAAATAACATTTATTGCTAACATTAACTTTGCAAAGGCTTTTTTTATGGGCACCGCTGTTTGCCGTCCGCGTGTCCAAGCTTTAAAAACGCCATTTGTGTTTATTGTCCTACAAATACGCGGATTCCACATCGTGTACTGCATCGACATCATAAATATAACGCGATACGTTGTGATCTATATAAAAAATCTAACTAAGAAATCCACAAAATTAATTTCACATTAAACGTCAAAATTTTTGTTAAACGACGAGTAAGCTATAAACAATTAAATGCATTTTTAGCAAAGCCAGTAATGACCACTGATTGCCATTTAATTAAAAAATGGAAAAATTAAAGAGAAAACCTTTTTATTCTCCCCTTAAGTAGACAAATTGTTAACAAAAATGTGGGTGTCTTCTTATCTAAATCGCAAAAACCGCTGCTTAAGGAATCATTACTTCCAGATCCAATTTTTACACATTTAATTAGACTAACCCGCTAAAAATATGTCATGTTTTTAAAAGTATTATATTTGAATCTTACCTATGACTTTTACGAGGGGGTACCCAAAAATAACCGAAATTGTTTTTTAAAAGCTATATATCTAAATTTTTTTTTACAAAACAACCTTATTCCCTTCAAAATACTCTCTATTACAACTAATACATTTGTCCCACCGTAGTCATTTTTAGAAATGGCTGACAGCCCCTCCCTGGTTTTTTTCTTGACCTCTTCAATGTTGTCAAATCGGTGTCCTTTCATGCCCCTTTTCATGCGTGGAAATAAGAAAAAGTCGCACGGAGCCAGGTCAGGCGAGTAAGGTGCGTGGGGCAGCGGAACCATGCCATTTTTAGGTAAAAACTGGCGAACAGAGATGGCTGTGTGTGCAGGAGCATTGTCTCTTCTGTTATAATTTGCTGAACCGAGTTCCGAGTTCAAGATAACCCACTAATCTCTGACAGTTGATCAATTGTCAGTCGACGGTCTGTGAGCACAAGCTCTCGGATTTTTTTCAACAATTTCGTCGTTTCGGGCAATTGATGGACGTCCAGAACAAGGTTTGTCATCAATCGACATGTCGCCATTTTTAAACGGAGCAAACCACTCGTACACTTGAGTTTTTCCCATAGCGTCATCTTTGTAAGCTGTTTTCAACATTAAAACAGTTTCAGCAGCATTTTTACCGAGTAGAAAACAAAATTTCACGGCTGCACGTTGTTCACTTAAACTTGCCATCATAAAAAACGAAACAAGAACAAATCAGCGCTAGCAAATACAACACAGGAACAGAACAAGCCAGGTCGACAACACAGGCGGCACTGAACTGGCAATGAGTTGCGCTATGCGTGTGCCTAGCGGCAGAAATGCTTACTACACAAGCTCCGCCCACGGCAATGCTGTTCCGGTTGTTTTTGGGTACCCCCTCGTATAAGCAATATGAAATTTGTGACCCTTATGAAGGTCATAAGGGTCATTATGGTACTTATGATCTTGATGGTCTGCGTGACTTATATGAGATAAATTTTGGATATGGATGTGGGAGCAAATTTAACCTATTTTGTATAGTTATCGCCTCAAATACAATCAAATTTAAAGTGACAAGGGAGAACTGTATTACCCCCATTTATCCCTCAACCCTTCAACTGATTAAGCTCAATACAGATCTCGTCATGGTACATATGTAAGTGTTCCAGATTTCAAGTAGATATGTTGACGCCTTCTCGAGTTATCGTATACAAAAAAAAAGGTTAAGAGACAGATTTACTCCTTAAAATTTTTAAAAAATATTTCATGAATACCTTCTATACTTCCACTCCGCTACGTGAGTGTGGAATTAAAATTAACACGTTGTATACTGTTTCATTCTGTGATGAGCGTTCCGTCTTGTTTGTCCAATGTAATTAGCAAATTCAACAAGTCAAAGGAGGCAACAAAACTTTAACTGAGAATACCTTTCAGTCAGTTATTTCCAAAAAAAACCTGTCGTAGAATCATGCAAAATACGAGAGAAGTACACGTTGTACGCTGTTTCATTCAATGATGGGCGTCCCATCTTGTTTGTCCAACGTACTTAGGAAATTCAATAGATCAAAGGAGGCGACAAATCTTTAATTGACATCTAGTTCCATCAGTTATTTAAAAACAATAGTCGAAGGATCGTACAAAATACGAGAGACGTAAAATTAACACGTTGCATGCTATAGATATTCTGTGACGTGCGTTTCACTTCGTTTTTCCAATGTACTTGGCAAATTCGATGAATCCAAGGCAACACACCTTTAATTGTCAGTCCCTTACAGTCAGTTATTTCCAAAAAAAAAAATGTTGAGAAATTATACAGAATAACGCGAGACGTAAAATTAGCACGTTATATGTTCTTTCATTCTGTGATGGGCCATCTGTGATGGATGTCCCATCTTGTTTTCCAACGTACTTAATAAATTCAACCAATCAAGAATCATCGAAAATATGAGAGAAGTAAAATGCTCTTTCATTCTGTGATGAGCGTCCCATCTTGTTTGTCCAACGTACTTAATAAATTCGACCAATCCAAGGAGGCAACAAATCATTAATTGATAGTAATGTTTCATCAGTTATTTTCTAAGAAAGAAATAGTCGAAGAATCGTGCAAAATACGAGAGAAATTGGCCAATTAAGAGCAAATATCAGCGTTCGGAACCGATACGGCGTGACGCAAATATAGCGATTATAAACAGGTCCGACATTCGTTTCTATTAATTCGGTGTTTGGCACCACATCTGTCATTTTATTGTATTTGCCTTAATTACCGAAATTTAATTATTCTCGCAGCATATTTATTGCCCTTTATCGATATACAAATTCCCGTTTAATTAACATTTTATGCCGATGTGTCGGCGATACGGCGCTACGTATCCGAAATAAAATATTTATTCGTCATAATCGTGGAATATTAGCGATATTTGTATGTACACACCAGCGGCGAACGTTACGCTGGGTCTCAAAGGGGTCTAATAATTTTCCTAACGCTTTCGGCGACTCATTTTCGACTTATATCGTATTGGCATGCCCGTTAGTCTTCTGTTTCAAAATTCGCAGCATCACGGACCGGCACGCGTAACAAGGTTGCGAGATTGGCACTTATTAGCAGGTTTCCCACTAAATTTTTAATTCTAAAATGGCACCACACACACATGTTAAAGCTATTTTTTTAATGAAGAGGATTTTAGTCAATAACTATTACCAATTTACAGGCAGATTGAAGTTGGTGTCACATAAAAATGGTAAATATATTTTTTTTTGCTAAAATGTTATTTTACAAATAGGACACTAAACGTATATCATCTTCAGACAATATAATATATCGATATACGAGGTGTGTAAATTAAGTAGTGAGACTGGCAACGTAGCGCCCAATCTAGCAACATTGCGGAGACGAGACTTGGGAGGGCGGTAGTTAATTAGTTAGCTAAACTTGTTAGAGTCATTTGTTCGTTCTTTCTGACTGTTTTCGTAAACCGTTTTTTTCTAGTACGTTTTAAAAATGACATTAATTTTGAGCAACGGTGTGCAGGTTTTGCTTCAGACTTGAACACAGCGCAACGGATATTTTTGCAAAACTTTAACACGCCTACGGAGACAGTGTTTTTTGAAGAGCACAGGTTTTTCGGTGGTTTAAGGCATTTTCAGACGGAAGAGAGTTGATTGAAGATGAACTACGCAGCGGAAGCCCTTCATCTTCAAGAACCGATGAAAATGTCGATATAATACGGGATCTTGTGCTTTCAGATCGTCGGTTGACGACAAGAATTATCGGGGAAGAGTTAAACTTGAATCACACCACTGTTCATCAGATTTTGACTAACGAATTGGGGATGAGAAAAATCGGCGCAAAAATGGTTCCAAAAACCTTTCGCAGGGACAAAAGGACATCAAGATAGAAAGGTGTCACTACTGTGGATGAGACTTGGGTGTTTGAGTACGACCCGGAAATCAAGCGCCAAAGCATGGAATGACACACTTCAAGCTCTCCAAGACTCAAAAAGCAAGAATGAGCAAGTCGAAGATCAAATGCATGCTGATTTGCTTTTTTGATAGCCAGGGAATTGTCTACAAAGAGTTTGTGCCTCCAGGCCAAACAGTAAATCAACACTTTTACAGAGAGGTTCTTGAAAAACTTAGAAAAGGTAATGCGTGTGAGACCAAACATAAAGAACAACTATTGCAACATGCATCACGACAATGCGCCTTGTCACACAGCCATTTCAGTAAACTAGTTTTTAGCCAGCAAAAACATTCCTATGGCTCCTCAGACTCATTCGCCTGACTTGAGTCCTTGCGACTTATTTGTCTTACCGAGATGAAAAATCATCTCAAAGGACGTCATTTTTGGACCATAGAAAACATTCAAACGGCTATAACCGACCAGCTGAAGGCTATTCGAGTATATGAGTTCCAGCACTGCTATGGGCAATGGAAGAACCGTCTCTAGCGCTGTGTGTCTTCCCAAGGAAGTTATTTTGAAGGAGGCAATACTGAATTGGAATTCTGTTCGAATAAAAAAATTGAGAAAAAATCTCATTACTTAATTTACACACCTCGTATATCTGAATACATAGGTATGTAAACTACCAAGAGGAACCAATTATAATGTCGTTATTTTTAAAACTTAAATACAGTGAATAAGTACAATGCACACCGGTAACAACCCTTGCTAAAGGCCACAACTTAGCTAAAAAATAAATTGCCACTGCAGTTGTCGTCGTCATCGCTGCAAAAAAAAAAAATTGAAACGCAGATGTGCATTTCATTAGGTGCATGCAAAGCGGGCACCGGCTTACCTATTTTAATGAAAATCGCAGCAAGTTCTTGGTTGAAATATCTGTGTTGTTATGAAAGTTCTTATAGATGCTTTATACGATCATAATTTACATCAATTTACTCATGTATTTACACACGTATCTACGTTTACACGCTAAATAGAACATGTGTTAAATAGCAAATAATTCACGAGTATTTTTAGTTGGGTGATTAAATTGATATATTTCTGGTGATTTTGTTTTGAATTAGTTTACTCTTTATTATTACATTACCTGCAATTTCACATATTGTAACTTAATGAAACTGACTTTGTCATATGCTCCAAGAAATCTTTGCCAAAAGCATGAAATTAAACATAACCCATGCCAACCTAATTATTTTGTTGGTATCTGCTCTAACCTTGAGTATTACATGTAGAAATTGATGAAAATCATGATCGTGTAAGGCAGCTATTAAATTGCTTATTTTGACTTTCTCACATGCTCAAGAAATTTTTGCCAAAAGCATGAAATTAAACATAACTCATGCCAACCTAAATATTTTCTTGGTATCTGCTCTGACCTTGAGTATGTATTATCGAAAGTGATGAAAATCATGATCGTGTAAGGCAGCTATTAAATTGCTCACTTTTGCTTTGTCACATACTCCAAGAAATTGTTGCCAAAAGCATGATATTAAACATAACCCATGCCAACCTAAATATTTTGTTGGTATCTGCTCTGACCTTGAGTATTACCTGTAGAAATTGATGTAAATTATGATCGTGTAAGGCAGCTATTAAATTGCTTACTTTGACTTTGTCACATGCTCCAAGAAATCTTTGCCAAAAGCATAAAATTAAACATAACCCATGCCAATTTAAAAATTTTGTTGGTATCTGCTCTGACCTTGAGTATTACATGTAGAAATTGATGTAATTTATGACATTGATGTAAATTATGATCGTGTAAGGCAGTTATTAAGTTGTTTACCTAAGAAACTATAACCCCCAAATAAAATTACTGCGAGGCGCCACTGATAATCATAGATATCTGTCATCCGCGGGTCGGTGTGTAATTTTATATTAAATTTTTTGAATCGCGCTACGCCATCTGTCCAGGATTGAGATAATAATTTGGAAATTGTGTGTCATTATCTTTAATAGAGTCTAATACTTGTCAACCTAATTGGAAGAGAGGCTTTATAAATGGATTTAATTATGATAAATTCACAATAAAAATAGATTAGCCGTAGATAAGCGAAAGCAATTATTACGGTTTTATTAATTTTGATTTCCGACACAATTATTTGTTTTATATATTAAGCGAGAGTTAGCCGCTTATCTGGCAACATTTTCCAACGAGAACATGTAAACATTTCGAGGAAATTCTCGGCATGCGCTACGAAAATATCCTGAGCATATTGGAAACACCAAACTCATTTTAAAACCTTCCGACACCAATGTTTTAACATTGGTGTCGGAATGGAATGAATTAATAATTTCACATAGAACATGAAACAATTTTTTGACGGCATATGTGGGCCATCAGATGGTTTATTTTTAAAATTGCTGTTAAAACTACATCGCTGAATATTTTTAAATGATTGTTGCTTTATTCAAGAAAGTATGCCTTCCCATTATTTATGAAAAATAATTTCAATTAAATGGCCGCCGCGGCTGGCTTGGCAGTAGTTCATTCTTTTCACCCAATTTTGCAGTACCTTTTCGATTATTTGTGGCTCTATTGCACGAATAACTCGATTGATGTTTTCCTTCAGTGCGTCAATTGTTTGTGGATCGTTGGAGTAACAACGGTCCTTAACATGTCCCCATAAAAAAATAGTCCAACGGTGTTAAATCGCAGCTGCGCGATGGCCAAATAATGTCTCCAAAACAGCTGATAATACGGTTACCGAATTTAATGTGCAAAACATCGATTGTTTCATGGCTTGTGTGACACGTTGTTCCATCCTGCTGGAACCAAAGCTCGTCCAAGTCCAAATCGTCCAATCGCGGCCACAAAAAATCAGTTAACATGTAACGCATTCCATTTACTGTAACGCTGTTACCATCTTCATTTTGAAAGAAGTACGGACCAATGATGCCACCACTCCAAAACCCACACCAAACAGTCACTCTTGCAGGCTGCATTGGCTTCTCTATGACTACGTGTGGATTTTTGGAACACCAAATCTTACAGTTCTGTTTATTAACATGTCCTCCAAATGAAAATGAGCTTCGTCCAAAAAATTATTTTTCGATCGAAATCGGCGTCATTTTCAAACTCATTTAAAGTCCACACGTAGAAGCGATAACGAAGTGGATGGTCATTTTCCTTTACCTCTTTAGCAAGTTGCAACTTGTAAGCAAATAATCCGAGGTCTTTATGCAATATTCTCCTCAGAGAAGTGCGACTGACATTAAGTTGTTGTGCTCTGTGACGAGTTGAGGTTCATGGGTTTTCACGCACACTTTGGGCAACAGCAGCAATTGTTTCAGCTGTGCGCACCGAACGAGCACGTGGATGACTTCTGTTATCCATAAGCATACCAGCTTCACGAACTTTTCTTAAGAAATTTCTTACACCAGGCACTGACGGAGCTTCATTTCGACCAAAAATTGTTCTCAATTTTCTCACTGTTTCTGCAACACATCATTCACTTTGGAAATGATTTTTCAAAATTTCACAACGTTGTTCAAGCGTAAAACGATGCATTTCTTACAGCGGAGGTTAGACACCACATATATGTCAAATTTCAAGTGCGTAAGTGTCGGCAATATAAAAATAACACTCAGTTTAAAAATAAACCAATAGATGGCTCACCCTTTATAAACATGTTGAATCTTTGTATATGTCGTTCGCCATATTGGCTCCGCCATCTTGAATTTGGAAAATCTGACCCGAGATTCGGATTTAAGGACACTCGATAACCTTTAAGGAGGAGGCAGCTTCTCGACATCATAGCTGTAACTCTTCGGCCCGCAAATGAAGATATGGTGAATGCGTGAAACCATCGGTGTTCATGTTGATTTCTCTGGATATAGACAAGATATTTCAAAAATCCAAAATGGATTTTGAAGGCGATGAGTCAGATTCCGTCTTGGATTTTTTTTGTAAAAATTATATCCATTGAATAATATAATTATATGTTTGTGTAAAAATGTATATGTTTGTGTTTATTTATTTAATCCATCAAAACTACCCTACACCCAGACAAATTTAGAATGACGGAATAGATCTTTTAAATACCTGTCAAACGAGCTGTCCCTTGCAACATAGTCCCATTTAAAGTGATTGGTCACTGTGGCCTTGTGACGTCATCTATGATGACTATGTCACCTGTTACCACTAGTAGAGAAGCGTACCTCAGTTTATTTTCATTCTCCAGAAATTTTTTAAATTTTGACTATTTGCAAAATCCAAAAAGTTGCTCAAAAAATTTGAAAACAATTCCTTTGCATTCTTTGAGTGATTTTAAGAACTTTTTATTCTTGACAATTTTTTGTAAAAGTGCATCATTTTCCAATAACAACTTCTTGAATTTTTACGCAAAAATTTTGCAGTTCAGGCGCCATTTTGAACGCATAAGGCAAAAAATCGATCTTTAAACCGCATATACTTAAAGTTAAAACATTTATTCCACCGGTTAGTGAGGTTCCAGGTCCATTGCAGACCGGAGACCCCTTGATAATTTGATAAAAAAAATGTGCAAAAAACAACTTTTTTTAATAGTTAATAATTTTTTGGAGGAATTTCAGGGACACCGTCGGAAAGGGCGTGTCTTAAACTTTAAAAATATATCCTGTCAAATTTTTCTGTCGCAAATAGTACTCTATTTCCATTCTAAATTGAAAATAGGTAGAAAAAAAGCAAGGTTGTCAGATATATTTTCTAAAATTGCTAAGCTCACTATACAAGTATACTTCATACTTCAGTAAACTGTTAGTTCGTGACGCTCTTAGAAAGCTAGTTTGGAAATATTTAAAAAAAATACATAGATATAAATTTATTAGTTAGCATTAAAATAAAGCGTTTAAAATTGCTGGAAAAAATAATTATAAATTCAAACAACTTTATGTATATTACTATACTTAAGAATATTTTGAAGAGCCGGCAACGGCGGCTCAGGCGGCTGGCGGCACAGAGTAAACCACTGGCGGTAACACCGGTCAACGAGACTATTAGACTACTTTGCATTTAATACATTGCTAATACTTCTTCGGTCCACTGTGCCATAAATTTTTTACGACGTCGTTAAATGATTTACGACTTTAGGCACTCTACTTGTTTAAGACGCCAGTGACGTGTATTTCAGCTAGGTTTATTAACACAGACAATTTTTTGAGATTGTCTGGCTAAATGAGCATTATTTACAGCAAATTATATTACAAATATTAAGAGTTTTGTATGCAGGCTAATTTTAATCTCCTATATTGATTTGAGTGAAAAAAATTATTTCACAATTTTCGAATTTATAAAAGGTATATGCACGCCCATGGAATCATAAAGTTGCACCGCTTTATTTGTTCCCCAAGCGTATTTATCATTTTCAATTAAAATTAGAAGGACTGTACTAGTTAAGAGGCACTGAAGAGCGATGTACCGGGAGTGGCGTTTTCAGCCGAAACGGATTTAGAGCGCTCGAGTAAAACCGAAAGGACGAGCCACATTTCCGGATTTTTTATCGCACTCCGAGATTAATCGCGGCCGGAGCGATAAATTTAAACTTAACGGCTCATAATGATTTTATTGCCTCTCCGCTCTTTTGTCCCCCTAATGCCGCGGTGAAAGGCCCCCCGTCCGGCCAGAGACTCCGAATAATAATGATAATATATAAATTAGCGCTCCGTCCCCGGATAAATGGCACGCACCCGCAGAGCGAGAGCGAACGTTTATCACGCGGAGCGACAGATGGCCACCTGCTAATAAGACTTGTATAAATACAGGGTGGTTCGGGACCGAGGGCGCGGAGTATCAACAAACCATCGAAATCATAATGGGCCGGAATACATTAACGCCGTCTATGTGGCGCGGGATCAATCGTAGGGGGCCGCGGCGATCGCCGTTTGTTTGCCGTCGCCGCCGTCTCGTTTTGAATGGCTTAATTAACGCGACGATCAGTTGGCGATGGACGTATTGTTCGTCTTAAGCCTAAATTTATTCGATACCCGCATTTTGAAAGCTGAAATCACTATTTATGTAACTATTTACGAAATGCGTAGCAAGGTCCCGCAAGAATTACGAGTCACTCAAAAAAAAAAAGCATTATCAACGTTGGCCGAGAAAAAAAGACGTATTTCTATTCTTAATAGGAAGTTTATAACCTGTCAATGCCATTATGTGACAGCCATTATTTATTTTACAGATGTGACAGCCATTTCAATCTCCCTCATTCATAACCAGAAGAGTTTGAATGTTTTCTATGGTCCCAAAATGACGTCCCTTGAGGTGATTTTTCAATATTAGCAAGAGAAAAAAAGTCACAAGGACTCAAGTCAGGTGAATAAGGAGGCTGAGGAGCCACAGGAATGTTTTTACTGGCTAAAAACTCGTTTACTGAAATGGCTGTGTGACGATGCGCATTGTCGTGATGCAACATCCAGTTGTTCTTGATGTTCGGTCTCACACGCATGGCCCTTTTTCGAAGTTTTTCAAGAACCTCTCTGTAAAAGTGTTGATTTAGTGTTTGGCCTCAAGGCACAAACTCTTTGTGGACAATTCCCTGACTATCAAAAGCAAATCAGTATGCATTTGATCGTAGACTTGCTCATTCTTGCTTTTATGGGTCTTGGAGAGTGTCATTCCATGCTTTGGCGTTTGGTTGTCGTACCAAAACACACAAGGCTCATCACCAACAATGACACGTTCCATAAAATGGGGATCATTTTAGGTCTATTCCAAAAAGTCAAGACACCTTTCTCTCCTGATGTCCTTTTTTTGCGAAAGGTTTTTGGAACCATTTTTGCGCAGATTTACTTATTCCCAATTCGTTAGTCAAAATCTGGTGAACAGTGGTGTGATTCAAATTTAACACTTCCCCGATCTTGAAGATCCGCTGCATGGCTCATCTTCATTCGACTCTCTTCCTTCTGAGACTGCCTTGAACCACTGAAAAACCTGGGCTCTTGAAAAAACACTGTCTCTTTAGGCATGTTGAAGTTTTGCAAAGGTATCCGTTGCGCTGGGTCCAAGTCTGAAGCAAAACCTAATAGCACACCATTGGTGAAAATTAATGTCACTCATTTTTAATACGCACTAGAAAAAACCGGTCTCCGGAAACAGTCACAAAAAAAACAAACAAATGACTCTAACAAGTTCAAACTTGTACTGAAGGTGCATTACATGTTAATCTACCGCCCTTCCAAGTCCCGTCTCCACAGTGTTGCTAGATCGGGCGCTACGTTGCCAGTCTCATTACTTAATTAACACACCTCGTAAATATTCAATTTGGTTTAAACATTTTTGGTTTATAAAAATTTTACCTTGTATTTTGTGTTCAGAGGCTTAATAACAATCATCACTAAGTGCTCAGAAATGCCTTCCCAGTACTTGTAAAAATATTTTTACATTCCACACTAGAATCTGTCTCCGTCAAATGACACGTTTTATTGACATTTGTTGGCAATTCAGTAAATGTTACTAAATTTGAACCAATGTGCCAGGTTTAATTACAACAAAATATTTTCCGTTGATATAACAGATTCTCTCCCCATCCCTGAATATCTCAACTATTGTGGAGGGACGCGCTCTCGGTGCTCGATGAGCACGTAGCTTGTGATGAATCATTGTATCATGTCTTTCGTAGACTATACGGGTGTCCAAAAAAATCTGGAAACACCCGAATAACTTACAGGATATTATTATTTTTGGAATTGTGAAGGTCATTTAAGTAGTAAATTTCAGCGAGAATCCTATGATGACCTTAGCGATGACCTTGGCAATGACCTTGAAGGTTTTTTGAAGGTCATCTTTGTCTTTTTAAATGGAAACCCCCTTTTTTGACTTCGGAATTCAAAAGAGCGGAAAATTTTACGTCCAGGTATGCCCTCAGGTCATAGGTTAAGGGCGACCACCGATACTATCCTATTTAACTTCACGTGCCTTAAGTAGTGACCTTAGTTTCGAACTTGCCAATGCCCTTCAAGGTTGTTTGAAGGTCACTTTTCTTTTACCGGTAAACCGCGCTTTTTCATTCACAACTTAAAGCAACGGTATTTAGATAATAAGTCAGGTGTGACCTTAATGACCACTTCATGGTCATTCAATAGGGCATTCAATATTTTAAACACAACCTTAATATTAACCTTGAAAGAGTTTTTAAACATTAACATTACTTTTAGCGTTACCCAGGAACAACGGCGCGGACGTAGTAATTTCTGTTTCCTTTGGGGTGCTTGATTAGCGTGAGTCCCCTTGCCTCTCACGTTCTCACTTTCAAGTGGCCCTTAAGGTCGCCCTTAACCTATGTCTGAGGGCATACCTGGACGTAAAATTTTCCGCTCTTTCGAATGCCGAGATCAAAAATGGGGGTTTCCATTTAAAAAAACAAAGATGACCTTCAAAAAACATTCAAGGTCATTACCAAGGTCATCGCCAAGGTCATCATAGTTACTACTGAAATGACCAAAAATAATAATAACCTGGAAGTTATTCGGGTGTTTGCAGACTTTTTGGACAAGCTGTAGTATAAAACGAATGGGAGGTACTACAGATTTTGTTAAATGTTAGTTAGGTACGTAACTGATGAATTTGCCTTCGATTCGGAATCGCCACCTTCCCGGGATTCAAAATAAACACAATTAGGGCCCGCGTATCGTCTTGTGAACGAGCCTCGTATCCGGAATCGCTGGCGTTCATTGTTAGCCGGTAATTCGATTACGGCTCATCAAGAGTGCGCTGTTTTCAGCAATGCCGCTTAGATGAGCTGCAATTTGCATTTAATTATCACATATAATGCGCATTAAGCGGGGGCCCGTGCACCGTGGCGAGCCGGCCGACCGTGAAAATCCCGCCCCGGCCTCCCTCGATTTGAATTCGTGATTCCGAGCGCTGCGTCTTTTTTTTTTCGCTCGCTCCGTATTCGTTTGTTTTGCGATTTTTTTCGCGTTTGTTTTCGGAGCGGTTGATAGTGCATACTAATTTAATAAATGAAGGTTCCTCGGGTATTGCCGAGTTTTTCTTATCGAATAATGAGAAGTTGTTTATAACCACATTTTCCAAGGTGTACATAGTAAGTCAAAAAAAAAAAAAATGGAAATTACAGTAGACTACACTACTACCTTCACATGTTTTTGGGTTCCTGAATTCGAATCCGCAGTCGGTCTAAACCCATCAACAATAGTTCGTCCCTAACCTCACCAAAAAATGGTCTAAGATAAACAAATTTGGCAAGGTAAAGAGTCAAAAAAAAAAAAGTAATCAAATCTGGCTATGAACGAGAAGATGAAAATATGTAGATGTCAAGCATGACTGTCACTTGATATAACAACCTTGACGATCAAATAAGGTTATAAAAAGATACGTCTTTGTTTTGCTCGGCCAACTTCGATGGCATTTTTTTATGGCTTCTTACAATAACCAATGAGCAATAGCCCGAGGGTCTATATTTATGAAACTAGAAACCACGTATCTCGAGAATTCAGGAGAAGAGACTCTAATCCTGTAACCCCTTAGCTCTGATGGTCTGAGAGTTAAAATCTTCATACAAATAACCCCATAACCCCATATTCTTGAATCCCATAACCCAATAGCCCAATAGCTATGTATGTAGAACTAGAAACTAAGAGTTTTTTTAGCAGACAACCTCAAATCCAATAACCCCATAGTTTCCACGTTTCGGATCTACAAACCCCTTGGACTATGAAGTTATTGGGTTTGATGACATGGAGTTGTATAGTTATAGTCTGTGATGTATGAATCCAATCCCTAGGACTATTCTGTATTTCCTTCTTAAATTAGCTGTGAAACCATACCAAAGTGTATGTTCTATTGTCAAGTAGACGTTTTTGAATGATTGTATGTGGATTTGTTTCTAGTAGTTCCTAGTATATCCCCGACGGTATGATAACTAAAGACAGGATCAGTTTTGTGCAGAACTAACAGTACAGGGTGGGCTTAGGGAACCAATCAGTGTTGTGCAGAGGAGATAGATCCTAGGCCCCGATTACAGGCCCGGTATTTTTAGTCCCATTTAAGGCCATTTAAAACCTTTTCACAGTCTAATCGCCTAGTTACTTGCACCGTGTATATTCGTTACTGTATTCGCCGTAGGCTCATGCGAATTTGTCAAATGTTTTGTATTAGTTAAATGCACTTTAATATTCAAATAGTAATATATTTTTAAGAGGTACTTAAAACATAGTCCTCATAAATGCGAATTGCAAAAAACGATATTTTACACGTGACCATATTTCACAAAACATAAATAGTTTAGTGGGCTTTCCTCGCTAAAGCGGATTTCGTCTGTAATCTTTCTAACTTTTAAAATTATTCGTAACTAAAAGAATGTTGCTTTCCGTGTTTTGACAATTATATGTAGGTTATTTAGAGTTGAAAACATTTTAAAAACAACCAAAATGCAAAATAAATATACTTAGCATGGTAAAGAGATAAAACAATCACCAGAAGTTTACGTCATCTCAGTTTTGAAATGATTTAGACCAATCACATTCAACGTGCAAAAGATAAATGCAATTCGCCGTTATGAGAACCAATATTTACTAATGCGACAATGAACCGCATTGTTTGCATTACTCTGCAAGATAAGTTGTCTGAAAACGACATATTTTTATTAAAAGTTCAAATCTATAGAAATAGGTAAACACGTAGAAATACTAGAAGATGTAACATTCAAAATTCAACATGTAAAATTAGATAGACAACTAAAATATTTATATGTATGTATGTACTCGTAGGAGGTTTCTGATCTATAAACTGGTAGATATGTAGAGTATTTTTCAACGTAGGTCTCAGTGGTCTGACGTAACCTTATGTGACGTATGACGTCACGCAATAGTTCATTTCAAGCGTTGGCTCTAATGGATTCATTCGTTCAAAATCCATTTACCACGCAATACGACACACAATACACGATGGGGCCTTATCTGTTAAATATATCTGCATATATTGAGGTTCTATGAAATTATATGTATTTCGGAAACGATTCCGAGCCGGACCTGCTTCTAAAAACAGCAGGTGTTCCGACTCCTATGGTGGGTCAAACATGTTGCCGGTATTATTCACGTTAGCACGAAGTGATGTACCTAAATGCTCCGGCCGAAAAGAACTCGAAAGCCAAGGATGATAAACTTTACACATGTTTTTATGTACAAAAAAAGAATATTGAAATCCCTATGCACAAAAATAATCCTGTCTTTAATGATAACCTTGGATTCATACAAACCTGCTAAGGCCGCCCCTGTAACGAAATCCAAATTTCCGATGTCGTGTTACTTAAAAAATGTAACTTCGACTGAAAGGAGAGGAACGACAAAAGGGAAAATCCTCAACCGCGGCAATGCCCTCTTGAATCGACATTGTTGTTCGCGGCTTTAATCTCGGGGATAAAATCTCCGCGTTGACCTCTCGCACGAGCGGCACGAACTCCCGGAGTTTACGGGAACGAAGCGACAACGGGGTCGGGGACGAGAGAGAGAGTGTGCGTCATCTTATTGGCAAGACAAACAGACCGACTGACGAAGCCGTCGCAAGGCGAGGACTGCGATTGTAAATTGGGCTTGTAAACACATTCTAACATGATCAGCACTACATTAGGTCCGGGCGTCTCTGTTACGCTGCTAAACTAACCGGAAAACTGCCGATGCCGGGTCTCTCTCTGTCTCTTTCTCTCTCTCTCTTTCACTCACTCCGCTAAGCTCTCTCGTTCCCTTCCGATTCTTTGGGTGTTATTTTGGTGCTGTGCACAGGGTGTTGCAATTTAAAGTGTTACCTGCAGTCACGAGCTTACTCTGGACCTCAATTTTGACATTTTTGTTCTCTGAAAGTATGCAGTAGATTAAAACAACAATTAGTACGTTTAAATACTTTCTTCTTAAACTTTATTTAATGTTGAGCTGTTTTTGGACTAAACTTCGACCCTTTTAACTCTTAAAAAGGATATTAATTTTGATCAGAAATTAAAATCCTACGTTCAATCACGAGCCAATGTTATCGCCAACAATTCCAAAAAATTTCATTAAAATCCCTTGAGAAGTTTGTCTGTAATCCTGGCCACCCATTTGGAAAATGTCGTTTCGAGAAAAACCCGTTTAAAGTTCTTCTTTAAAAAATTCTTTAAAGTCCTTCTTCTTTTTTAAATATTTTTTAAAATGATTTCAGATGATGCCACGATGATACATAATACGTTTTTAACCTTTTAAACAGGCCAGCAGGCTAGCACGAATAATAAGAGACAGAGCACCTGGTGGGCTGGCAGCGAGCGCCGCGCGCCGAAGTGCAGCGTTCGCTTTGGCGGTCGAGAAAAATATGTTCCTATTCTCGTACCGACTTTAAACTTTGGAATTGAATAGTCAAAAGACCATACTTTCGCACTGTGATATTTTCCAAAAATCGATTTTTTTCAAATTTTATGACTGCAGGTAACCTCTTAACGCCGACATTTTGTATTATTTTCAGCTAGCAAGATGATTCAAACAAGGAATCTGATTGGGATTATTAAACAGGGTGTTGAATGCGTTTGTTCAGTTCCTCTCATGTCTTCCTGATTTCAGTTATATATAGTTTTGTGTATTTATATCTAAAATCTTTTCTTTGTCGTATTTCAAGAAATTGGTCGATAAACAGTTAGAAGTTAGTGGTTAAGAATAGCTAATAGTTAAGAAATTACATCCCCGTTGTTTATAAAGATAACTATACAAAACTATATATCTGCAGATTTAGGAACACGAAAGGAATAAAATGTAAAATACGAGTATATAGGCTGCCTCAAAAGACAATAATTTTCCAAACGTCAGTTTTATGGGAATATCTTTTTAACAACACCCTGTATAATAATCCCAATAAATTAAAGTCTGTAATTCTTCTGCAATTCGAAAATTCTGCACAATTTCAGCGTTTCAAGTTGCCCACTACCTCAAAGTTACCGAAAATATCGGCAGTGAGATGTTAAAGTAGGACACCCTGTTCAAGGTGGATTTGTGAGAATTCCCACTCCTCATTTTTTTCATTATTTTAATAGGTTATGAAACAATTTTTTTACAGAGTTAGGTACATTATGTTTCCTGAAATTTGTGAATATGCTGTCAGAAAAACAACTAAGACAAAATTGAAGCAGCCGTTTATTTAATATCCTCTTCTTCAGACAAACACACAATATTTTGTTTGACGTTTATTCAATTCCGCTTGTTTTTTTGCAACGATATAACATATGGTATCTCTTTCTTCCACAGATTTTTGAAATATTTTGCACTGAATATATTATAGGAGTAGTACAATAATATACTTGGCAATATGACGTAATTTATAGTTTTTTGTACCTAATTTTGTACCTATACTCATTACTGTTAAAAATAAGCACAAAATCTGCTTGTATCACGTTAAGGGCTATTAATTTATTTAACATATTTTTATATATGAGTTAAATTTAATTCGTACCTCAAAAACTAAACGTCTGAAGTTCTATGCTAATTTTAAAAGTTCTATCAGGTGTCGAAGTCGATGCTATGCACCAGCTATCACGGGACTACTGAAATAAATACGATACATAAATACATAACTTTAGTCGTTAGGTACTATTGATCATCTTTTACAAAACAATATTACACAAATAATAGCCCTTAGTATGTGTTTTACTGTTATAAGTAACAAAGTAACCAAGGCACCAATTTTTGTGTAATGTCCAAGAATTCGTTCGTTCAGGATGCCACATCAAACATTCAGTTTTCGAGGGTATTGAGTAAGAAACAGTGAAAAAGTGTGGTTTTTACTACTATTTTACGAGGTGTGTAAATTAAGTAATGAGACTGATTTTTTTTGAATTGTTTTATTCGAATAGTTTTTGTGGACAATTTTCTTGCATATCAAAAAAGCAAATCAGCATGCATTTGACCTTCCACTTGCTCATGCTTGCTTTTTTGAGTCGTGGAGAGCTTGAAGTGTGCCATTCCATGCTTTGGCATTTGGTTTCCGGGTCGTACTCAAACACCCAAGTCTCATCACCAGTACTGTTCCATAAAATGGCGATCATTTTCAATAGATTCCAAAAAGTCAAGGTTTTTTGGAAGTATTTTGCGCAGATTTTTCTCATTCCCAATTCGTTAGTCAAAATCTGATGATCAGTGGTGAATCGAATTTAACTCTTCACCAATCATTCTTGTTGTCAACCGACGATCTGAACGCACAAGATCGTCGTATTCTATCGACATTTTCATCGGTTCTTGAAGAAGAAGGTTACGTCTTGCGCTACTAGTACGTTACGTCTTGCGCTACTTTACGCCGCGTTACGTTGAGTTACTATACGATACGGTGTGCTTATATAGAACGTGCTGAATACTCGTTAAGAATCACGTCATCCGGTCCTAAAGACCAGAATGGAACGGCCGGCCAAAAAAATATGGATTTCGCTAACGAGGTTCTCGTCGGTCGCTAACAATTCTCTCTAATCCGCCATTCGAAGAGCGTGTCGCTGCCGAAACCGAGCGGCAACGGAAAATTCGGCCCGCGGAATCGAATTAGCAGCGGCGGCTCTGCTGGGGATGAAAAAAGGAATGTTACCGTCGTGGGACGGTAGACGGGAGTGAAAACTAAAAGGGCGAATCACAAAAAAGCAAGAAATAGCAACTCGCAGATCAAATACATGCTGATTAGCTTTTTTGATAGCCAGGGAATTGTCCACAAAAAGTTTGTGTGCCTCCAGGCCAAACAGTAATTCAACACCTTTACAGGTTCTTGAAAAACTTCGAAAAAGGGTCATGCGGGTGAGTTCAAACATTTAAGAACAACTTGGTGTTGCATCACAACAATGCACCTTGTCACACGTATTTCAGTGAACTAGTTTTTAGTCAGTAAAACATTCCTGTGGCTCCTCAGCCTCCTTATTCGCCTGACTTGAGTCTTTGTGACTTTTTTTCTCTTCCCGAGATTGAAAAATCACCTCAAGGGACGTCATTTTGGGACCACAGAAAACATTCAAACGGCTGTAACCGACCAGCTGAAGCCAATTCCAGTATATGAGTTCCAGCACTGCTATGAGGAATGAAAGAACCGTCTCCAGCGCTGTGTGGCTTCCCAAGGAAGTTATTTTGAAGGATACAATACTGAATTGTAATTCTATTCGAATAAAAAAATAAATAAAAAAATCAGTCTCATTACTTAATTTACACACCTCGTATATCTACCAACGGCTGCAGCGCTCATTTTTGGTCAAAACAGTTGAAAATATACACGACGCGAAGTGCCATTGAAGTTTAGGAATTTAAGATCATTTCCAGTTAAATCGCAAGTGTATAAAAATGACAATTATGTCAATAAATGCAGATTTATGTCTAATATCCAATTCCAAAAGTTCGTTATTTCATCTTTGAAAACAAAACAAACTAGAGAACACATCGATTAGCCGTTACTCGAGTTTAAAGACCTAAAACCGCCTGTAGAAGTGCTCGACGAAAGCTTCAGGACAACAAAACAAAACGACGTAGGCGTCGCGACGCGCCGCGATGCGAACGGATCCCTCCGAAAGGGATCTCCCAAATCGAGTTAGCTAATTGCAGAAGCCGAATGGCCGAATCCTGGGCGGGTGGGACGGAGGGGGGTTAGGGGGGCCGAAACGCGGGATACCTTTAATTTGCCGGGGGCGGCGCGGGGAGGTGGGGGCGGCCGCCGGGAGGGTAGGAATAAAGCCGGGGAGATGGCGGATTCGTTTCCGCGACTTTGGCGGAGGCGCCGGGTACGCGATTTTCGCGAGGGTCGGCAAAGATCGCGGTCTAAGGAAGGATAAATCGAAATTAAGCGGAAATTGTGTACAGATCTCGAACAGCAAATTTTATTTATGTAGGTTATCACCTAAGGAGTTGATAGAACTGTTGGGAAACTACGTAAGTAGATATTGAAATAAATTGGTCATGTGTTATTATATGGGATCCTATGGAATAGAATGCTATGTGTCGGAAAGTAAAGGTCAAAGGTTTAAACAAAAAGCCTCATTTATTCCTGCCGCAAGTACCCATAACAAATATTTCTTTAGTTATTTCAAAAATTTGTCTTCACCGTCTTAAAATATATTCTACAAGTCTTTGATTATTTATCAAATGAGGCACCATTGCAAAGAAAACGATTCAAGAAATTATTAAGGAATGGGTTGTCGCACCCCAGGCCGGCTCAACGCCCTGCAGCCACCCCATTTATACTGGGTTCATACAGGACTTGACATTTTTCACTCGTCGTGACATTTTCGAAACCTTGGCTCAAAATTCCTTCGTCCTATTTTCGGAATAATTTCGAAAATTTTAAAGCAGGAAAGTCGGACGAGGCGTCAAAAAAAAGAGCCGAAAAAAAAGGGGGGATCGGACCTGAACCAATGCAAAAATGAAACACGTATTTTTTAACCAAAAAAATACGTATTTTTCGTCCAATTAACACGAAAAACCCTGCTGCGCACTACAAAAAGGACGCAGTCGGCCGCTGCTTGGCTAGGAGACAGAATTTTCATATTTTAACTGATTTGTCTGAATGATTCTTCAGCAGCAAAATAAAAAAAGTGAGCTAATTAAAGAAATATTTCGTTTATTACGGATTATTAAATAAGGCACATTTGGCTCTTTCATTAAACATATACATACAAGACCTTTAATTTCCGACAAATCGCATTATAATTCTTTATGAAGACATTAATCACACATAGCGATTGTAAATATAGACATCCAAAAAAATCGTCATCAACTCTGGCTATGAACGAGAGAGATGGAAATAGCGATCATGTCGAAGCTTTTCGGTTATGTCAAACATTTGACAAGTGACTGTCACAATTTGTAAAATAAACAATGACTGTCATATGATGTGACAGTCTTTAAAAGTAAATAAGGTTATAAATTCGATTAAGAATTGAAATACGTCTTTTTTTCTTGGCCAACTTTGATGACGTTTTTTTTTGGATGTCTATATATACCACAGTCATATTTTTTACGTAGGATATCCATGAAATTTGCTAAAAGTCCTTTATATACAATCTGTCCATAAAACAAACCTCCGAAAATTTGAAGCCACGGGAATTGTTGATAATAGTAAAAAAAAAATGTGGAAAATATGTTTCGCAGACAGATCAAATTAGGTCTTGGCCAATCTCAAAGAACCTTGACGATTAAATTATCCGATAAACATGATATGCGTTGGTCAACAATTCACTTATCGAAAAAACAATTACATTACATTCCCATAAACTCATATCCCATGATTACCCTCATCACCGAAGGTTCCTTCCCTAGTTGCTCAAATTTTGCCACTGTCGATCTAGGTTTTATTTTTTTTACGAATTTTCTAAGGTGTTTGTAGTCTAATGGATTATTTGGTATTTTGTAGTATATGAACGCATATTTCAAAACAAAAAAATAAACAAATTAAAAAAAGCGATGTAAGAGTATTGTTTGTAATGTTTAAACACTTAAGCAACTATATCGCTTACTGAGACTTCACTGATGGGTGAATGACAGCTGACAAAAGTGGAAACTTGTTAACTCGAAAAAAAATGTCTTTTTACCGTCGTGTTAGGAATTAAAATGCTTTTCAAATGACACCTAAATTAAACAGAATGTATAACACAGAAAAAAAATGTTGATAACCCAGAAATGTATTTTTCGTTAGATATATTCATGAGTCGATTTAAACAGAATTCAACATGTGCTTGTTTTGAGTTCAGTTCGATGATTACTTGAGAGACCTTGAAATTTAAATATAAATCTGATAGTTGTACTATAGTTTTTGCTACTATATTTTTTTCTTTTGTCCGTTGTTGAGGAAGTTCCTGAGTTTTATAATAGTACATACTTATACAAATGTTAAAAAAAAATAAGTCCTTGTCTTACCAATGTTTTTCCAATTGTTATATCCCAACGTATAAAAATTTAAATTAACTTACACGCAATAGAATCCTTTCAAAACCTGCTAATAGATGTCGCCACCAAGAACCTCGCGATCGCGGGTTTCCCAGTAATTTCTTATTCATTCAGAAATAATTCATTTAATACGGTTTTATCAAGTTGCAAAAATACCAAAAGACCATATTTTGAGAACTGAGGAGATTATAAATATTCGGTGTGACGATAGAAAGGCTTTTCGATAGGGGTTTTTCAATAGCTTTAGTAATCAATTTTTTTAGATTGTAGTAGAAGTATATCTATAATAAGTACATATAAGGGTAAACATTTTAGCTTCTAATTAAACGAATAGTTGGAAAAATATTTTGATAAAATAATCATTAAGACTAAGAAAATTATTTTATAGAGGATGCTACTATACTTATTTAGAAATCCCAAAAACGATCAGAAAAAGATATTTTGTATTTTAAATTTGATAGTAAAGAAATACAATTTATTCCTAGTGATATCGGGTTAAGTTTTTAGATAATTCTTTATTCTAACGGCCTGTTTTTTTATTATTTTTTACCACTTAATGAAAAATAGTATAGATATGCGTGTATAGGTACCATATTGTTGTGCGTACTGCTAAGCATGTTGCAGTAACAGTTTTGAATTATTTTGTTGATATATTTACATGTAGTGTCCTTTTACATGCTTATGAATTATTCCTCGGTATTTAATTAATACTAGGTGAAACAATAAACGCAAAAAATATTTTTATACTTTGCATTTTGTACCGAAGAAGAAATTATGGATTAATCTCACATGAATCGCTTGTAGGTACTTTTTTTTAATTTTTATTATGATATTTTTTCATAATATATTTAAAAGTACTCTAATTAATATAATTTATTACCCTGAATTTTATAGCTACGAGAAAAAGCAGGAAAAACGAAATAAATACAAGTTCGTATAATAATCTTATTCGCGTTTTAAAATGTTATTCGAACTTTTGCATAAGATTATGTCATTAGACTCTATCAAGTCGTGTAAAACTATACTATTTATAGAATTTAACCATAAAATATCTAATATTTTTTGTTGGTGGTTTTGTGGCCTTCTAAGTCTGAATGTCAACCGACGATTTCTATGAAAGATTCGCAAAAAAATATCGCACATATTCTTATATTGTGAGCTATATCAGAACACGACAACGTCGTATTTTACTTAAACATGACCTGTTTTTTTTTTTGAAAAAATTGAAAGAACGTTCGTTTTCTGATGACAAATAAATAAATACATCTATAATAAAATTAGATTGTTATCAAATTTTGCAATCACTTGCATCACGTTAGATTCTCCTACTAAAAGTAAACAGACCAAAGGTGATGTCTAGGATCAAAATATTTTTTTAATACGGCCGTAATTGTAGCTTTGGACAACTATTTATGATACTCGATGGAGGAGGATTCATTTATCAGTTTCATCCCTATGCATGTATACACCCTTTATTTGCGTACTTTTGAAGTTAATAGAAGTTACTGATATAATTTCCGCAAGTATGAAAAGTATATATCTGTGCCTAATACAAATTATTCAGAGCAAAGCTCCGCAAGTCAAAAGTAGAGCCCTAAAATTAAAAAAAAAATGCGAAAAAACCCTTGCTTCAAAATATATGCTTTTCCTTACACAGGGTGAGTTTTTAGTGCGTATTTGGTCTATTCTATAGACTCTATAGAATCGTTGTTTCATAAAAAATTCCCAAATGAAATATATGAGATTGTTTTCACCTTTTTTGCCACATTTTTAACATATTGCCAAATATACAAGGTGTTTATAGTCTCCCAGGCGCCGACTAACTTCTTGATTTTAAATAAAACACCCTATATATTTTATAAATTTGAAAATATGACACAATTTTGAGTCGAATACTTGTATGTACCATATCAATACCTAGACCCAACCGTTTCTGAGATATTTGATGTTTTTTTAAAAAAACTGACAGATGTTGAAAATGAAAAACCGTCATAACTTCTTTTGGGTGGTAAGCTTTAGTTTCATATTTTACAAGATGTAAGAACATAAGGTACTCCATACTACGCAATTTAAATTAATTCTAAAGTGCTATACCAAGTGCTCAGTTTATTAAGTTACATTTTGCGAATTTCAAATCGAACTAATTTGTTTAGTTCAAATGAAAATCCCTGTATTTTTTCGGCCATGTTGTCTATGTTTCAGTTTAATAAGTTTCTTAAACTGAAAGCTGATCAAGTTACTTCCATTATTTTAATCGAAAATCAACCATAATAGCATGTTCAGATTATTTATTATTCTGAAATTTCATAAAAAAAAAATTACCTACAACTGCAAAAATTATTTGCCCTTTTTTTATTATTTACTTCTTTTTTTAAATACGTTTACAACACAAAGTAATTTTGTTCAGTGCCGAGTGATGAAATTTGAGCATTAGACTCGTTTGAAATTTTAGGAGGAATTGCAAATCTTTAAGTATTAATAAAAAAAAAAAAACCTCGAAGACGTCAAACAAACTAGATATTTACGAAATACTTCTCTTTAATCACCAAGTAAATACAGTGTGTTTATTCTCGCGACTTTTTCGAAATATCGATATCTGTTAGAACTGTGGAAATTTGCATGAATTTGTATTTCACACCAGCATTTCTTTTCTGAGATTTTATGACGGCAGTAACTTTAAGAAATATTACATTTATTTTGCAAAAGCCATAGGAATACAAAAATATATTCATTTGAATATTTTAGAAAAATAGATATTTATGCAACAAGTCTGTAAAGTGATCCTTTTTTGGCGATTTTCTATTATACAAATCACACGAGTCAAAAAAGGAACTTTCCACACGAGTTATGTACAATATTTTTTCTATTATACAGATTTTAATATCTAAAAAATTGTAAATCGTAAATGTGTTTGGTGCTTTGGTGATGGTTTTTGGTGCACAAAGGTGTGTAAATCTTTTTGGTATTTTATTACTTATTTTAATATTAAAAATTCGGTTGTAGATAAAATATTGCGTGCAATTTGTGTATAAAAATCACTTTTGGCTGTATTGGCTGTATTGGCTGTAAAAAATAATCTTCAATAATTACTGAACATATTTTTAGAAGGCACATTTTAAATTAATTCGAACCTTTATAATTAGGTACTGTTTTAATATGACATAAATATTAAAAAACCATTCAACATGAATTGAGAAATTTTGAAAACTCGTAGCCGACTTATTGGTAAGAAGGGTCCCAAGTATGGATATCTCAAAATATGAATGTCAGCAATGTCATATCTTACGGAGTTACAATTTTCTTCTGTGATATGTTTACTAAAATTCATATACTGACTAGACTATAAATCAATATATCTAAATCAGTACCAGTACGTGATGAAACCAAAAGGAATTAGGTATCAAATATACCTACTTTAGTTGACTATTTTGGTAGTGCCCACTCCTTATATGAGTTCTACTGTTCTTTTCTTTACGCACTAGTTCGTAATTTGTTTTTACATTAAAATTAAAAATTAATTAAAAAGGTATTAATCAGTTAGTAAATTAAAATGACATTAAAATTTAAATGACATTAAAAAATTCTTTATCATATTAATAAGGGATGACTTCTGTACCACCATTAGAAAGAGGAGAGAATGGCTTTAGCAGATAAATTAAATTCTACTCTTGTTTTCTACCCTAGTTTGTCCAGTGTTTGTTAACGATTAGCAGTTAAATTACTTTGCTGCATACATTTCAGTTGTTTTTTAAATAAATTTAATCTGCATTATTACTATTATTGTTTTTGTGGCATATTTTTAACATAATATATCTTTATTCTAACATATATCAGCCGTTTGCTTTGTTTTTTATTGTTTTAACAGTAAAGGCCACTGCACCATATCCTAATGGCCAGTGTACAATCAGAATAGGTACAGTGGCCACTTTATTTTAAATATTTGTAGCTCCGAAATTTTAGTTTAAATATAGAGACATCCAAAAAAAACGTCATCAACTCTGGCTATGAACGAAAGAGATGGAAATAGCGGTCATGTCTAAGCTTTTCGGTTATGTCAAACTTTTGACAAGTGACTGTCACAATTTGTAAAATAAACAATGGCTGTCATATGATGTGACAGTCTTGACAAGTAAATAAGGTTATAAATTCGATCAAGAATAGAAATACGTCTTTTTTTCCTCGGCCAACTTTGATGACGTTTTTTTTGGATGTCTCCATATTATTTTTTTCAGTCTTAGAGTGAAAATCTGTAGAGAAGAATGTAGAATTTGTCGCCTAGTGCTATCAGGGTGGAAAAAAAAGCGAATTCTAGGTTTTATTACAATTTTTTTAAAAACGTGGCCACTGTTCCAGACTCTCCCCTACCTGAACGATTTTGGAAAAAATACATTTCACAAACATTATGCAAGCTCTGTCGAAGATTTTCTAATGGGGCGGGCATCTTTAAAATAAGTTTTATTCATTCTTTTTGTTATTATATCCTATTTAGGTCTAGTAATCACTCCCTAAAATATGACATAGGTCGCGTGCTTCTTTACGAAACTACAAGAATTTCAAATTCCACCAGTCTCTGGACACCACCCAAAACTAACCGTCTTCAGGATCTCCTGAAGACGACCGCGGACTAATCCGAAACCCCGCTAGCTCATCGACAACTAAACGCCACTCACCTGTCAAATCCGGCAGCCTGGGGTAGAACATCCCCGTCCTGGCCAGCCACTCCAGCTGCATCTGGTGCAGGTGGTTCTGGCCGTGGTGGTTGACGGGCAGATGGACCTTCTGCACCATGGCCCCGTCGATGGAGTGGAACGCGGACGCCGCCGGCTGCCCCTGGTACCCGTAGAAGCCGCCGCCGTTGGGGTAGATGTGGTTGAGGAGACCCGGCCTGGGCACGAAGGCGGCGGCCGGCACGTCCTCGCTGCCCGGCGATATGGGCGGGCTGTGGCTCCTCGTCGACGACGGCGAGATGCTCCGCGACGTCTCCGGACTGGTCGGCCGCTCATCGTTCCTCGACAGCAGCGCGTCTATGCAGAAGGAGCCCTTCGTCTCCTGGATCTTGGTGTCCATGTTCAGCGGCTTGCTCTGGTAGTCCTGGTGGTGCACCAGGTGCGGGTTGTCCTCCAGGTAGTGGGCCATGACTCGTGTGTCCGCGCGCCGTCGCTACCAGGAGCTCTCGGCGCGCATATTATGCTGATTTGATGCTGATTGACTGGTGGCGGCGAGGCGACTAGGCGACGGCTCGGCCGTAGATAGACTAACGATTCGGAATGTATTATCCGTAATAATATCGGGCATTACAGCGGCATTAGACGGCACATTACACGGTTTCGAGCGTTGCGCGCCGACGGCGGAGCGCGATTGGGCGCGGGCGAGGCAGCGGCCACGCCCCCTCACCCCAACGTCGGAAGTCAGTTGCGTGGCAACCGGCGTCCTCTCGTCGGCCGCGATTTTCGACTTTTCGACGCGGCACTTGCGACGATTTTTATTTTTGTGCCGGAGAGAAAGCGGTGTCGGCGACGCCGCGCTCCGGGAAATCCGGCGGAGGAGGCTCCGGGCGACGCTTTTAACGGATTAGAGGAGGGTTAACGCTTTCCTTCTGCGTCGTTTGAATTTTACATGGGCGAAACATTGGGACCGTTACCGACACGAATTAAAGGACACAGAATTCTAACCGCATATCAAGAACAATTTCTCAGGTCGAATATCTATTGACATTTTGACGGCAATCGTAGAAATCAGTCGAGCGAATCTGAGATGTGAACAAAACATTGCGATTTGCCAGGATTTTTATTTTTGTGTCGGAGCGAAAGCGGTGTCGGCGACGCCGCGCTCCGGGACATCCGGCGGAGGAGGATCCGGGCGACGCTTTTAACGGATTAGAGGAGGGTTAACGCTTTCCTTCTGCGTCGTTTGAATTTTACATGGGCGAAACATTGGGACCGTTACCGACACGAATTAAAGGACACAGAATTCTAACCGCATGTAAAGAACAATTTCTCAGGTCGAATATCTATTGACATTTTGACGGCAATCGTAGAAATCAGTCGAGCGAATCTGAGATGTGAACAAAACATTGCGATTTGCCAGGATTTTTATTTTTGTGTCGGAGCGAAAGCGGTGTCGGCGACGCCGCGCTCCGGGAAATCTGGCGGAGGAGGCTCCGGGCGACGCTTTTAACGGATTAGAGGAGGGTTAACGCTTTCCTTCTGCGTCGTTTGAATTTTATATGGGCGAAACATTGGGACCGTTACCGACACGAATTAAAGAACACAGAATTCTAACCACATGTCAAGAACAATTTCTCAGGTCGAATATCTATTGACATTTTGACGGCGATCGTAGAAATCAGTCGAGCGAATCTGAGATGTGAACAAAACATTGCGATTTGCGAGGATTTTTATTTTTGTGTCGGAGCGAAAGCGGTGTCGGCGACGCCGCGCTCCGGGACATCCGGCGAAGGAGGCTCCGGGCGACGCTTTTAACGGATTAGAGGAGGGTTAACGCTTTCCTTCTGCGTCGTTTAAATTTTATATGGGCGAAACATTGGGACCGTTACCGACACGAATTAAAGAACACAGAATTCTAACCACATGTCAAGAACAATTTCTCAGGTCGAATATCTATTGACATTTTGACGGCGATCGTAGAAATCAGTCGAGCGAATCTGAGATGTGAACAAAACATTGCGATTTGCGAGGATTTTTATTTTTGTGTCGGAGCGAAAGCGGTGTCGGCGACGCCGCGCTCCGGGACATCCGGCGGAGGAGGCTCCGGGCGACGCTTTTAACGGATTAGAGGAGGGTTAACGCTTTCCTTCTGCGTCGTTTAAATTTTATATGGGCGAAACATTGGGACCGTTACCAACACGAATTAAAAGAACACAGAATTCTAACCACATGTCAAGAACAATTTCTCAGGTCGAATATCTATTGACATTTTGACGGCAATAGTACAAATCAGTCGAGCGAATCTGAGATGTGAACGAAACATTGCGATTTGCCAGGATTTTTATTTTTGTGTCGGAGCGAAAGCGGTGTCGGCGACGCCGCGCTCCGGGACATCCGGCGGAGGAGGCTCCGGGCGACGCTTTTAACGGATTAGAGGAGGGTTAACGCTTTCCTTCTGCGTCGTTTAAATTTTATATGGGCGAAACATTGGGACCGTTACCGACACGAATTAAAGAACACAGAATACCAACCACATGTCAAGAACAATTTCTCAGATCGAATACACAGCCCCACATTTTTGGACCTGCTAACGAGACAACTGAATTCCTAATTTTCGAAGCTGAATCCGAATCCGAAGTCAAAAAAAAATCGTACACCCCCAAAATCAGACCCTAGCGCTAAAAAAACAGGGTAAAAATGACTTAACACTTTGCGAATAGTTTTAAATCTCAATAACTCTAATTACATATAAACATTCAAGTATATAACTGATTGAAAATCACCCCCATGAGTGGGTGAAAACTACCCCTCATACAACAGGAAACTTAAAAAAAAATGCAGTGATTGCAAAAAAAGCTTACGATGCCCAGTTCTTATGGAAAAAGTGAGTAGCTGCATTAGTTCCGATGCGATGCTCAAAATCCATAGAGTGGCGGAAACCACCCCAAAATTTAAATTACAAGTAAAATCGGGGAACAAATTTTTTTCATCGTGATTTCTATTTTAAACGATGCTAAAATTGTCTGTAGATATGCAGCACTGCAATTTGGAGGTGAATACTTGCATTGCATCAAAGTCATTCAGTGACATCCCCATGAGAGGGTGAAAAATTACTCCTCACATAACAAGAAATTCAAAAATAGTTGCAGTACCTTTTAGAAAAGCTCAAAACATCTGCATTTTCTAGCACGACCAGCTATCACAGGTCCAATCATAACAAAAAAAAACTAACAATATAACAAAAAAAAAGGTAATATAACAGCAACAATGAACGTCCAACGTCCCAATAAAGAACGCAACTTGACGTATACTTAATCCCCAGACCTTCAACACTCGTATGCGGTTGTCAACGCGCCACCTACCGGCTGGTCAAAAAACTATACAATCAGAAAATTATATAGATGTTTTTTCTGAATTTTTAGACGACAATCAGAGAGACGAATGAGAGTGAATCATTATTTTGGTTTTATGAAGCTGCCGATGTTAGAAAAAATTAACATTTGACAAAATTCTAGACAAAAACAAAATTTAAAAACTGGTAAGAAGCTTATACTAAACGTTGAAATCTTTTAAAGTATTACCTAATAATGAAGTTTAAAAAAAATATTTGAAAAAAGTTCACGAGTCAAGAATTTGTCGAGTTATGAATTATTTCGTTCAAAGATGTACTTATTTCCTCTATCTTCCGGCACTTAAAATTTAACTATTCATAACTTCGTAAAATAAATAAATATTTGATCCAAATTTGGGCTATTTGTACAAATATTAGGTAGTTATCGGTTGCATCCATAAAATATAAATTGACATAGGATTTTTTTTTTGGGATGTTGGACAAATAACGAACCACTAATTTTCTGCCGACGTTTCGTCCAATTTACTCAGACTTCCTCAAGGCTCAATTAGTGTTTTTTTATATAAAGTGTCTGTCTTTTTATATATAGTGTATGTGTCATTCGAAAGTTTGATCTTTTCCTCTATCTGCAGGTACATGCCTTTTAATATCTTAATCATATTGTGTTATTATTTCTTTTGTTTGTATAACCTCAATAAACGAATAATTGCCTGGGCTCGATTCACTTTTTCACAAAAGTGAATCGAGCTGATAATGAAATGATATTATTTATTGATTTATTTGTTTATTTATTTTTTTTACTTATTTTATTGAGGATGACACCATGACTTGCTGAGGTTACTTAACCATTCGAAGCCAAAAAAAATTGCAGTTTGAGGTTAGAATAATACCTATACAAATAAAAAAAAAAATAAAACACTTGGGAGGAAAAAGGGACACAAATCACTAAAAGGAACAAAAATCCATACGGTTTATCTTATAAAAAACTGTATACTATATTTTAACTTATGTGAAATTAAACTTTCAGGGGTATATTTCGTGGTATTTCTTTACCAATTTTTACGAACCTGTTCTACCGTATTTTAGGTGAGCTATATGTTTTTTGAATCTCGTCAAAATTGATCTTTTCGTTTGCCCAATATACTTTTTTCGTAGTGTTCACAACTTGCACATAAATATTTTTCCGTTTCTTTAACTTCTTGAGCTGCAGACCCAAGATATGTTCTTATCCGCATTCTGTAAATGCATTTAGGCGTATTTTCTCTATGTTTGTACGCGCTAACGCTAATTTAATAATTAAGAAACGACTCCGCGTGTTTGCTCGTTAATGGGCTTGCTAATGGGCATGGTATACGGTGAATTTTACTCTATTATTTGAACAAACTGTCGATTAATGCGTAGAGTAAACAAATAGTCCGACTACGTACACACAAACTAGTGCATTTTGTAATAATTGACAGATTAACGCAATCCTTTCCGGCACAGAGATGCGTCCCGTTGCAATCGACGATCCTTGGACAAACACGACCGGCTTTCCACCGCACTCGCCACCATATGGTGTATACAGGGTGTTCCTTTTCCAGTCCTGTTCCCCGTCATGTTTTTTAACTACGTTTAGCATCAATAAAATATAAGTTTATTTATGGCAAATAATAGTAATATCCATCCCTTCATCGCATAGATATTAAGGAAATTACTCTTACACTTCTCAGAGTCAACGCTGGGAAACATTCACCCATTCCTGCTGCAGCGATGGCAGAAGTTCTCGGCTTAGACAAGTGGAGGAAATTCATCCTGTCTCAAAACATTTTTTACAACCTGGTTCTTATCAGTCCCTCCGCCGAAATACTAAGATATATGTCTCCACCTTCTACAGTCTCCAAAGGAGCTTTAGTTTGAATTTCTCTCCTTCGGTCTTCTGAACGTTGTGGGTAAGTGGCACTGCGATGTCTATGATGATCCCCCTTCGTTGTTCCTTGTTTATCATCACAATATCTGACCGGTTGGAGTTCACCGACTGTTTATGTTTGTTGACAATGGTTTCGTTGTAGAATAAGTTTATTTATGGCAAATAATAGTAATAGCCATCCCTTCATCGCATAGATATTAAGGAAATTACTCTCACACTTATCAGAGTCAACGCTGGGAAACATTCACCCATTCGTGCTGCAGCGATGGCAGAAGTTCTCGTGATTGAACGTAGGATTTTAATTTCTGATCAAAATTATTGTTTTTTTAATTTTTTTTTATAAACTAATCGACACACAGACAGTGTGTCGACAAATGAACCGTATATTATGTACGTAAAAAAAAGTATGGAGACTTTTATTTATTAAAAAAAAAACAGTAATTATTTAAAACAAACAAACAAACAGTAATTATTTCTTGTGTAACATGTGTTTTTTAAAATTTCACGCTTTCTTTGGGACAATTCTAGATTATATCGTACCTTTAAATAATTCTAAATTCTCAATTAAGGTAGTCTGTCACTAGGGTTACCAACTGTCCCCGATTTAGGGGAATTATTTTAATCATTATTTTTCTTAAATTAACAATAATTCAATCAATTTTTATGAAACAACAACAACAACGATGGTGAAAAGTTGGCAACCCTAGCTGGGACTTACCATGTCTTTTCGCTGTTAACGATTGGTAGATACTTACCATTGACAGTTGTTAGGTTAGTTACATTTATAAAAGTCAAGTTGTGAAGCATTTATTTGCAAAATTTTACTCCTTGAAAATTATTTAGAATAGAATAAGTTTATTTATGGCAAATAATAGTAATAGCCATCCCTTCATCGCATAGATATTAAGGAAATTACTCTCACACTTATCAGAGTCAACGCTGGGAAACATTCACCCATTCGTGCTGCAGCGATGGCAGAAGTTCTCGGCTTAGACAAGGGGAGGAAATTCATCCTGTCTCAAAACATTTTTTACAATAATATTCTTGTAATAAGATTGCCTTCTGGCCTTTTCTAATGACGTTATGAGGCAGTCCCAATGCGATGTGGTCTTGGCGAACCTGGTTCTTATCAGTCCCTCCGCGAAATACTAAGATATATGTCTCCACCTTCTACAGTCTCCAAAGGAACTTTAGTTGGAATTTCTCTCCTTCGGTATTCTGAACGTTGTGGGTAAGTGGCACTGCGATGTCTATGATGATCCCCCTTCGTTGTTCCTTGTTTATCATCACAATATCTGACCGATTGGAGTTCACTGACTCTCTATGTTTATTGACAATGCTTTCGTTGTAGAATAATGCGATAAAATTCATTAAAAACTGTAAATCGTTTGTAAAACAGTAAATTTCCTTAGAATCCGCTGACACAATAAAATTGTTTCCAAAAACTTTGTCGCCCTTCAAATGACCTTGAAAATTATTCTCAAAGTCACACTTGGTCACCATTCAATAGCCCCCTAAGCCCACTACAACTTTTGTAGAGGTCGTTTTTCGATAGGAAAATTTGACTTGAAAATCCTAACAAGATATTTGTTAAAATATGACATCAGCACATTATTACGTACAGTGTGATTGATTTAAAATGGACCCCCTCTATCTCCAGTAATATAGAGTATGCCATCCGATGGTTTCTTTTTAAAATTTCTATTAAAACTAAATCGTTGAATATTTTTAAATGATTGTTTTAAAAATATGCCTTCCCATTATTTATGAAAAACAATTTCAGTTAAATGGCCTCCGTGGCTGGCTTGGCAATAGTTCATTCTGTTCACCCAATTTTGCAATACATTTTCGATTATTTGTAGCTCTATTGTACGAATAACTCGATTGATGTTTTCCTTAGTGCGTCAATTGTTTGTGGACGTTGGAGTAACAACGGTCCTTAACATGTCCCCATAAAAAAATAGTCCAACGGTGTTAAATCGCAATAGTTTAAAAAAAATTAAACGATTATATTTTTGTATGTTTTTAAATATGTTATTAGTTGTACAGAGTGATGAAAAATAACGCGCAATCGACCCGATTTTTTTAATAGAACGCTCTGATGTTTTTTTTCAAAAACATAATCTATAGTTTTCTGAATACACCGATATAAAACTTTGCGGGGTTATCTCTGGGATAGTGTGGAGTTTCAAGGAAACTGTAGTTGACCTTAAATATACGAGATGCATTATGTGACAGTCTTGAAAATTCGATAAGGTTATCAACTTAAGATTAAGAACAGAAATACGTCTTTTTTGCTCGTTCAACTTTGACAACGTTTTTTTTTTTTAGCAACTTAATATGATATTTAAAACAAATGTTTATGATGATAGTAATACAATACATTACTCTGCAAAATGCGAGCAACATTTTTTGTCCTTGGAAATTAAAACGGAATGCTACGCAAGTTAAAAATTTGGAACCGCGTCAAGTTTGGCCCTTGCCAACCGATCAGCGGAAATGTCTATAGGTTCGATAAATACCGGTAAGTGAAAAAATCAAAGATGGCTGTTTGCCATCGTTAAGGACCGATTTACCCGTCTAATTGTATGTCAATAAGTCGCTACGGCCGCTACGGCTCATCGAGCGTTTTGTTATTCAAATACGCTTAAAATCGAATCAATTAACAGGCGGTATTTACTTTTAAAGAAGCTAATAACTGATTCGGTATGCGCGGCCTGTTTATGTACGTGTCCAAGTGGAAGGATCTCCGATCTCGCGTATGTTTTCTTAGCGCCTGCACGACCACGTTGACGTCAGGCAAACAGAGATGAACCCACGACCACAATCAGACCCACACAGTGCGTTCGTACGAGTTGATTAAATAATATACAGGGTTTGTCCGGAAAGTAATGTCAGTGCGCTTTGAAAAATGGTTTTTATTGGTTCTATGTGTACAAATCTTTAGAAACTTTCAAAATACACATTCCTCCTGCGTCCACACATCGGTTCCAGCGGGTCTTCCACGCATCAAAAGCCGCACGGTAGTCGTTTTCCGGAATCGCCTTTAAAGCGTCGGTGCAAGCCTTCTGAATGTTTTTCACCGACCCAAAATGCTGTCCTTTCATTGGGGTTTTGAGGCCCGGAAACAGAAAAAAGTCCGGAGGGGGGCACATCGGGGCTGTAGGGAGGCTGGGGAACAACGGTGATGCTGCCTTGACGAGGTACTCGGCCACGAGAAAGCAGGTGTGCGAAGGCGCATTGTCGTGGTGAAGCTTCCAGGATTTTGAGATGTCTGGGCGGACGCGATTCACCCTGCGTTTCAGCCGCTTCAGCACCTCGACGTAAAACTTTCCGGTTACGGTTGTCCCCTGCGGAACGAACTCATGATGGACCAATCCCCGGCAATGATCTTTGACCTGGACCTCCTGGCCTTCTTGGGGCGAGGGGAGTTCGACGTGTGCCATTCCGCACTTTGCCTCTTCGTCTCTGGATCGTATTCAAAGACCCAACTTTCGTCCCCGGTAATGACGTCATCAAGGAAAGGTTGTCTTCGCAGGTGTCCAAGTTCTTGGCAGGTTTCGACGCGCCTCGCTTTTTGATCGTCCATTAGCACTTTTGGCACGAGCTTCGCGCACACCTTCCTCATTCCTAAAGACTCCAACACAATTTCGTGAACAATGGTTTTCGTAATGTCTAATGTTTCGGAAATTAAACGGACAGTTAGACAACGGTCAGTGTTCAACAATTCACGCACACGTTTCACATTGTCATCGGAACTGGAGGTTGATGGCCGTCCCGCGCGGTTCTCGTCGTTGACATCTTCTCGACCTTCTGCGAAGGCCTTGTGCCACCGGAAAATTTGCCTGTCCGAAAGACAATCGACGCCAAAAGCCTTCTTCAACATTGGAATGGTTTCCGCAGCACTCTTCTCCAGTTTCACACAAAACTTGATCGCCATCCGTTGCTCAAGCGAACGTTGCATTTTTTCTTGCACCGAGTCACTGTAACGACTCTCAAATAACGAGTGATGCGACCACTACAACGACCGGTAGCCAACTGACACTTGTTGGATCTTGTTGCCAGATCCCCCCACCACAATCCCAGCACGTAAAGCGCGGGCTGGCGCGTATAGTCTCGGGAAAAAAAATTCACTGACATTACTTTCCGGACAAACCCTGTAGAAAAAACGCATCGGTTAAATCCAGTGAAACTTCATCCCGGATATATTTCTAGCCAATTTACCGCCCGCGCACGACACCAAAGCTTTGAGGTACAGACGCGACGTTGCCAGATGGTCAACTTTGGACGACATCCAAAGAAATATTCTTTTTAGGATATAATTCCTCGCTGGTTACCTTTTCATCGTGTACAGTCGTAGATTGTCAATCTAGTTACCATAAAAGAATGTATTTTGATAAGCACAGTCAATGTGTAAGTAAGCAAATATTCACTAATCTACCTAATATTAGAATTTTTTATTGGTAATGCCGGCTAAACAGCGCGGCGGCCCACACAGTTTTCACATATCTCAACGTAAATAACAGGGTAAGTTTAACATACCTCTTTCTAAATTGCAACAGTTTATTGTTTTCGTGAATTTTGTTTTTGCACATACAAGTAGTAAGTAATATGACTCCTTCGATTATGGCCCGCCGCCCGGATCTGCCGGCTTTACTTATTTAGTGTTTACAGACGAATTCAGTGAAAGTTTACTGTTTAATTAATAACGCAGGTCCACAAAAGATTTTCCAACACGCGGAAGTACAGATGCCAGTCTGCTTTATGTTTTTCGAGTCGCTGGACATGAATGGGATCACAGATTTCCTCGTTTATCGCTAGTTTTTTTTTCTAACCTCAAAAAAAATCTTACATGGTACCTAGCTTGATTACACAGACTTCTACGTTTTTCCAAACACTAAATCAAACTCTGAGGTCAGGATACATTTATGACTATCAGTTTTTCCCCTAGGAACAAAAAATCACTATGAAAAACACTAAATCAGACACCATATCAAATACTTGACGAGCTGGTGACAACTTTAAGTCTCAGAAACCTTCAACCCTACCATACACATACTCAAAATCATATAACCTCAAAAATCTTAACCTCAAAAAAACCTATGCCTGTGTTTTGCAACTGTTAGACCGCATCAAATGATGAGGAAGCATGAATATGATCCAATAATGACTCTCAACTTCATAACCGTGGAATTCCAAAGCTTCGTAATACCATTACTTCATAACCTCCAAACCCTTAAGGGGTTACCTGCTGTCATAACTTTGATTTTTGGAAAATGTCACAGTGCAAAAGTATGGTCTTTTGAATATTCAATTCCAAAATTTAAGGTCGGTACGAGAATAGGAACCTATTTTTCTCGACTAGCCTGCTGACCTGTTTAAAAGGTCAAAAAACGCGTTATGTATCATCGTGGCGCCATCTGAAATCATTTTAAGAAATATTTAAAGAAGAAGAACTTTAAAGAATTTTTAAAGAAGAACTTTAAACGCGTTTTTCTCGAAACGACATTTCCCAAATCGGTGGACAGAATTACAAACTTATTAACGAGTTTTAATGCTTTTTTTTTAATTGTTGGCGATAACATTGGCTCGTGATTGAACGTAGGATTTTAATTTCTGATCAAAATTATTGTTTTTTTTATTTTTTTTTATAAACTAATCGACACACAGACAGTGTGTCGACAAATTAACCGTATATTATGTACGTAAAAAAAAAGTATGGAGACTTTTATTTATTAAAAAAAAAAACAGTAATTATTTCAAACAAACAAACAAACAGTAATTATTTCTTGTGTAACATGTGTTTTTTAAAATTTCACGCTTTCTTTGGGACAATTCCAGATTATATCGTACCTTTAAATAATTCTAAATTCTCAATTAAGGTAGGCTGTCACTAGGGTTACCAACTGTCCCCGATTTAGGGGAATTATTTTAATCATCATTTTTCTTAAATTAACAATAATTCAATCAATTTTTATGAAACAACAACAACAACGATGGTGAAAAGTTGGCAACCCTAGCTGGGACTTACCATGTCTTTTCGCTGTTAACGATTGGTAGATACTTACCATTGACAGTTGTTAGGTTAGTTACATTTATAAAAGTCAAGTTGTGAAGCATTTATTTGCAAAATTTTACTCCTTGAAAATTATTTTCGAAGTTGGTAGGCTAGAAATTGGACAATAAGTTTACTCAATTCATCAGTGCATAGAAAAGTTCCGTGAACAGTTTCCTAACATTGCAAGCACTTACACAGAGCTTGTAATTCAAATTCATGCTTGTGTTGACAAATTTCGTGAAATTTTCGCAATTGGACATGTTTGTGCTGGCATAACCGACCAATGATAGGCAAACGCATTTGCAACATGAAATTCCGTTGTTTTTTGTGCATTCAAACTGAAGGACAACATTCTGAATATTTTTTTCTAGGGATAAAAATAATTTCTTTTAGATATTTTTATGTGTCGATCAGATTAAACAACTGTACTGTGCTGCAAAGTGTCACTTGATTTGTCATTAGAAATTGGATATTATCAACTGCATAATAAAATTCCATCCAAATTTATTTGATGCCAAGGTACTGTTCATTCTTAATCCCTTATATTTTTAGTTATACGATTAAGAACCAAATCCAAATTGCTGAGCGATTTGTTTCTTAACGAGCGATTTCTTATGTGGTTTATTGGCACTTTTCTCTAGATAAAAGTTTATCTTGTCTCGAGTATTGAATTGTGTTTTCGTTTAAGGATAATCAATACGATAATAACGGAAAATATGTATTTACATCAGATTTCGCTAATCTCAGATTAATTCCAATCTATGTATATTGTTTCAAGTACAAAATTGACGCCTACTTTCGTCCGAGATACACTCTTGATTATCAGCCAAATACTACCTACATATGTACACATCTAGTCAACAGCTCAAATATTATTAATTTACATTTTTTCGCATATGGTGTAATTTAAAAAAGAAAGACATTTTCGACATGTTCTTTTTAAGTTTGATTAAGGAGTGAAAACAACATATGTCTCCAGAAATATATCAAGAACGTATTTGGAAAATGTACAAATTTTTGCTTATATAGCTTCTATTCCAGCTAGACGCAATAGAGTCGAACTCTTATAATGCAATAGAGTCGAATTATTATAAGAAACCAGTAGTTCATATTAAATACATCATAATAATGAGCAATAAAAAAAATATTGTTAATAAAAAAAAATAAAGGTGGCCGAACAAAAAAAAGACGTATTTCTATTCTTAATCTTACTCATTGAAGTTTTCTCATTGTTTTCCTTTCTCTTCACACTTCCTGTTTCTTTAAACAAAACCACAGATCTAGTTAAAAGTTGTTGGAACTGGTCGAAGTCCGTGACTCTCCATTTTTTACCACTAGTAGCAGAATGTTGACTGGAGAGGAATGAAGAAGTTCGGACAGCTAATAAAAATAATCAGAAATAATAGCAGACCTAAAAATAGACCTAAATCGATTTAACTTGGGATCAACGAATCTCCAATATTACTCGTACTTTTTACACTCATTTCTCGGACACCCTGTATACCTAGTTACCTTCTCGTACTGCCCTTTGATGACAGTTGATGTTGAAAATATTTTTTCATTTTGTAAACTACTGTTAAATGATAGTCGTCGAAAAACGCCATGAATTTTAAAATTATTGAGGAAAAATTTAGGCTTCAGTATCCCCGCCACTAGAAAGTGAAAAGCAAGAAGAAAAAACTGTACTACTTTATTAAACATACGAGGTGTGTAAATTAAGTAATGAGACTGATTTTTTTAAAAAATTGTTTTCGATAGAATTACAATTCAGTATTGTCTCCTTCAAAATAACTTCCTTGGGAAGCCACACAACGCTGGAGACGGTTCTTCCATTCCTCATAGCAGTGCTGGAACTCATATCTTGGAATAGCATTCATCTGGTCGGTTACAGCCGTTTGAATGTTTTCTATGGTCCCAAAATGATGTCCTTGAGGTGATTTTTCAATCTCGGGAAGACAAATAAGTCACAAGAACTCAAGTCAGGCGAATAAGGAGGCTCAGAAGCCACAGGAATGTTTTTACTGGCTAAAAACTCGTTTACTGAAATGGCTGTATGACAAGGCGCATTGTCGTGATGCAACATCCAGTTGTTCTTGATGTTTGGTCTCACACGCAGGACCCTTTTTCGAAGTTTTTCAAGAACCTCTCTGTAAAAGTGTTGATTTACTGTTTGGCCTGGAGGCACAAACTCTTTGTGGACAGTTCCCTGGCTATCAAAAAAACAAATCAGCAAGCATTTGATCTTCGACTTGCTCATTCTTGGTTTTATGAGTCTTGGAGAGCTTGAAGTGTGCCATTCCATGCTTTGACGCTTGGTTTCTGGATCGTACTCAAACACTCAAGTCTTATCACCAATAATGACACGTTTCATAAAATGGGAATCAGTTACAATTGATGCCAAAAAGTCAAGACACCTTTCTCACCTGATGTCCTTTTGTTCCTGAGAAAGGTTTTTTTGGAACCATTGTAGCGCAGATTTTTCTCATACCTAATTCGTTAGTCAAAATCTGATGAACAGTGGTGTGATTCAAATTTAACTCGGTTCTTAAAGATGAAGGCCTTCCGCTGCGTGGTTCATCTTCAATCGACTCTCTTCCTTCTAAGAATGCCTTAAACCACCGAAAAACCTGGGCTCTTGAAAAAACACTGTCCTGGTAGGCGTGTTGAAGTTTTGCAAAGTATCCGTTGCGCTGGGTCCAAGTCTGAATCAAAACCTGATAGCACAGCGTTGCTCAAAATTAATGTCACTCATTTTTAACCCTTAGTTGTCACTGTCGGTCCAGGGGACCTAAGCCCTTTTTGGCCTTGAATACTGCAAGGAATTTGGTTTTTTTGGGTTTTGGGTTAGCGTCTCATTTTTCTTCAAAATCGCTCCTTCATCCTGCTAAATAACATAGTCAAAAAATATATTGCAATTTTTGTGAAATAAGTCATTTTTCGAAGTTTTTTTTATATAATTTTTTTTGCATTGTTAAAAATTTATTTTTCACTTACAACCGACTTTCTTCCATTAAAATAGGTTCAAATTATACCCCGGAAATTTTTAAATTATTTAAAATGCATTATTCAATTATTTATAACAATTTAAAGACGTCTGGGTCCGATGGACCCAGTCTAACTATTACGTCATTCAGGGAAAGTGTGACTACCAAGGGTTAAAACGCTCTAGAAAAAAACCGGTTTACGAAAACAGTCACAAAGAACAAAAAATTACTCTGACAAGTTCAAACTTGTACTGAAGGTGCATTATATGTTAACCTACCACCCAAGTCCCGTCTCCGTGGTGTTGCTAGATCGAGCGCTACGTTGCCAGTCTCATTACTTCATTTAGGTACACACCTCGTATATTTTTAAAACTCGATGATTCTTTTATGGTAACCCTGTAATACAAACGGTATTTTTTTCCGTGCGGGTCAGCTGTCTGAATCACATGAAGCAGGTGAACTTCGTGTTTATCTACAAGTAAGACAAATAATC
Source organism: Aromia moschata (assembly GCA_029963805.1). Taxonomy (NCBI): domain Eukaryota; kingdom Metazoa; phylum Arthropoda; class Insecta; order Coleoptera; family Cerambycidae; genus Aromia; species Aromia moschata. Next base: position 1,237,659 of record JAPWTK010000035.1, on the reverse strand, counting down.
GTGATGAATGTCACAGGCACTGATATAACGAGTGACATTTCAAATATTTACTTAATCGTATTATTGTTTTATAAAATGAAAACCTCTCGAATTTTACTGCCGGATCGTCGATATCTAGTCGTTTATGTGGTAATTATGTATAATTACAAGATTTCCAAGCAGATAAATGTATTTTTAGCGTCTTATCGGGTTTAAATTATTACTAACGACTGGGGGATTAGTAGATTTGATAGATTGATTTTTTAAGCTGTCACTTAATCATATAAATTAAACAAGTTTAAGATATAATATACTGTAAATAACCCAAAAATTTATAACAGATTAAATTTGATTCAAATCGTTAAAAATTTATTAAGGTATTTACGGTAGATATTTTTTGACCTGGATGCGTAGGTAATCACCAATCATTTTTCCCGATCGCGTTGACGCCGTCGCATTAGCAATCACCTAATGGATGAGTGGGTGAGGTAGTTTAAAGGCCAAAGTTATGAGCAGACCTCGATAAAGCCCCTTTCACGCGATCCTTTCCACATGTCCTAATTAGGAATCTAGGCCTAACTCTTGCTTACATCCTATTTAGAATGTGACTCTACAGTCGTTCCTATTTTTTCCAGCGTTTGTACGCTTGTAAGTCCACATAATGGTCGATTATTAGATTTTGGTGCCATCTGTTGGTAATACTTGTTTTAAAATTGTTTTTGTGCTCGCCTGTAAAATGTTCCATTTTGGACTTAAGACCTTTACGGATTAAGGTAATGTTATATACTTCCCTTTCTACTTAGTTCTTCCTTTGGCGTGTTCTTCATTTGTTGAAAAAGCTTGCTGAAAAATCGTTAACCTTTTGGATGATCCATGGAGGCTATAATCCTTATAAACCTCAATAAGACAGAGTAGATATGAGGTATGTAATTCAGTTATGAGACTGGCAACGTAGCGTCCGATATAGCAACACTACGGAGACGGGAGTTTTATTTTGAGCGACGATGTGCTATCAGGTTTTGCTTCAGACTTGGACACAGCGCAACGAATACTTTTGCAAAACTTCAACACGTCTACGGAGACAGTGTTTTTTCAAGAGCCCAGGTTTTTCGATGATTTAATTCATTCTCAGAAGGAAGAGAGTCGATTGAAGATGAACTACGCAGCGGAAGGTCTTCGTCTTCAAGAACCGATGAAAATGTCGATATAATACGGGATCTTGTGCGTTCAGATCGTCGGTTGACGACAAGAATGATCAGGGAACAGTTAAATTTGAATCATACCACTGTTCATCAGATTTTGACTAACGAATTGAGAAAAATTCCGCGCAAAAATGGTTCCAAAAGACCTTTCGCAGGAACAAAAGGACACCAGGAGAGAAAGGTGTCTTGACTTTTTAGAACCGATTGAAAATGATCTCATTTTATGGAACGTGTCATTATTGGTGCTGATACTTGGGTGTTTGAGTACAACGAGGAAACCAAGCGCCAAAGCATGGAATGGCACACTTCAAGCTCTCCAAGAGCCAAAAAAAGCAAGAATGAGCAAGTCAAAGATCAAATACATGCTAATTTACGTTTTTGATAGCCAGCCATCGTGAAAAAGAATAACAAACAGACAGACATCGTCGCTTCAACTTATAGTCCCGACATTTGCGCAAGTCTTAGACCTATTAGGCAATAATGTAACATTTATTGTGAGATAAGGCATTGTTGAGACAATTTAGAATGTCAGTAGTTCTCTTGTTAACTGTTATTGGTTACGTTGTTAAACAATGCTGCCAAAATAATAGAAAAACTAACGTCACAGAACTGTGTAACACGTCAATCGTGATATTGCGACGATACAATGAATCGACTCGGAATGAATGGCCTCGGTAAACAATAAACATCTGAGAGTGACGCAGCCCTTCGAGAGACGTTCCGAATGAACATCGATTGGACTGGAATGGTCGCGATGAATCCAACGGGTGTTGATAAGACCATGTAGGTACGGCCACGGACCAGTCTTTGAAATAAACTTACGACGTCGCGAGCTTCGTAAAACTTTCGAATATAAATTGTACATAAATAATTTGTGTTAATTTAGTATTTAATTCGTATTTGTATTTTTTTTTTTATTTTGTGTTAGTTGTAAGTGCGAGTTTAATTGCTGGACAAAACGTTGCAATATATTCGTCTCTATGTGAAAGATCGACCCTAATAAATTACAACGAAAAAAAAAAAATGTTCCAAACTGTCGTGTGAACATATCGCCTATAAAAATATTGACATGTTATAATCAGTGATGTGAGTATATTAAAACATAAGTATTATTTAACTGTACTTTATCAATTATTGATAGGGCCAGTCGACCAAGCGAATGCGCGGCACGATTTCGCGCTAGCTATCGCGACCGTCCATCGATTCGGTCCGCTCTGTGTGCACAGTAGCATATGATGTATTGTTGACAGTCGGTTTCATCCATCTGTCACATTAAAATTATTTTAATTGAGTAATTTACGAGCACTCCAAAATCAGATTTTCGACGGCAATCGGCGTGTTTGCTCGCTGACGCTTTGGTGCCGCTCCAGCCTGCTGTTCCGCCACGCACGACCGGCGGCGGCGTCCCCGCTGGGGCCCGAGGTCTCAGCCTCCCCAAAAACACCAATAGATTAATTCGCATTAATACAAGGTCCTCATAAAGCAAGGGATATATTTCGACTTATTGTAATGAGACATATTTATATTCTTAATCTTAAGTTTATAACTACGAGGTGTGTAAATTAAGTAATGAGAGTGGCAATGTAGCGGCTGATCTAGCAACACTGCGGAGACGGGACTTGGAGGCCGGGTTAACATGTAGTGCACCTTCAGTACAAGTTTGAACTTTACTAGTTCACCAGTAGTAAACCAGTTTTTTCTACTGCGTTTTAAAAATGAGTGAGCAACGCGAGCAACGCAAGCAATTAATTTTGAGCAACGGTATGCCACCAGGTTTTGCTTCAGACTTGGACACAGCGCAACGGATACTTTTGCAAAGCTTCAACACGCCTACGGAGACAGTGTTTTTTCAAGAGCCCAGGTTTTTCGGTGATTTAAGGCATTCTCAGAAGGAAGAGAGTCGATTTAAGATGAACCACGCAGCGGAAGGCCTTCGTCTTCGAAAACCGATGAAAATGTCGATAGAACACGGGATCTTGTACGTTCAGATCGTCGGTTGACGACAAGAATGATCGGGGAAGACTTCAATTTGAATCGAACCACTGTTCATCAGATTTTGACTAACGAATTGGGGATGAGAAAAATCTGCGCAAAAATGGTTCCAAAAAAACCTTTCGCAGGAACAAAAGGACATCAGGAGAGAAAGGTGTATTGACTTTTTGGAATCGATTGAAATGATCCCCATTTTATGGAACGTATGATGAGACTTAAGTGTTTGAGTACGACCCGGAAATCAAGCGCCAAAGCATGGAATGGCACACTTCAAGCTCTCCAAGACCCAAAAAAGCATGAAAGAGCAAGTCAAAGATCAAATGCATGCTGATTTTCTTTTTGATAGCCAAGGAATTGTCCACAAAGAGTTTGTGCTTCCATGCTGTGCCAAGTACTGAATGTAATGTTGTAATTCTATTCTATAAAATAAATTAAAAAAAAAAAACGTCTCATTATTTAATTTACACACCTCGTATTTAGTTCAATATTTTAAAACGGTGTTTTCATAGCTTGAATTTCACGAATTACGAAGAAATCATTGAAGCAACCAAATTTTATCAACAGTACCTTTTTTGTAGTAGATAAGTTTTCTAATCAATTACTTAATTTACACACCTCGTATTTTGAATTGCCAAGGCTGTCACATTATCTAATGGGTACTTCCAATGACTCAAATGACTAATTGATCTTCTTGGATTGTTCATTATCACTTAACTAACCATTTCGTTTTCTACTTTTTTCATTTCAATTTCACTAACGTTTTCTTTTATCCTTACTATAGGTCTGACACTTCTTTGTTTCCGATTGACACTTCCAGTTTGAAAACTGCATCTGAAAATCTTCGCTGTACTCCTCATATGCAGCTCGAGCTTCGACATAACCTCAATTTCCATCTCTCTCGTTCATAGCCAGATTTGATGCATTTTTTTTTATTAGCTCATTACAACTTGATGCAAATTGGACCAAAAACAAAAATCAATAGAAACTCTATACCAACACTGGTTACCGTAACCGTCCAATATGACCTCCGTTTTGGTGATGTAAAACGTAAAAGCACCCAACTTTCCTCCAAATTTCAGCAACTTGCACCCCAATACTGTCCTTTAATTATTCCAGCGTTGTTGGTGGTATTCTAAACAAAATATTTTTTAAATAACACCAAAGCCAAAAATCTGCTGGGTTCAGATCAGGCGATATTGGCGACTTTCTTGTCATGAAGACCTTTCTGAATATTGAATGTGAATTTTCTGTTGCCCATTTTTGACAGTTTTAAGTATTGACTCCACTATTCAGAGAAAAATGGGCCCGATCTCTTCATAAAATAAGAGATCACAATTCAGGTTCAATTTGTATCTGAGCCAATACTTCAAGTACTTACCTGAACGCCACATTTTTAGGATTTTGCGTAAAATTTTCAAAACCTGTTATATTTTATTTGCAGTCATTTTGTTATTGCATTAATACATGTGCCCATCAGGCACTACGTCCTTCCACAATAGTTAATATATTCAGTGGTAGCGCATAACTCTGTTTTTAAGGCAAAAATAATTGTTGTTTTGGGGATAATAAAAGTTGTCTCATTAGTTTAGGGTTTTTTTTCGTTTGTTAAACTTTACTTAGCTTATTCTAACAACTTCCCCAACCTCATCCAAGTGGCAATAGTTTCCTTCACACGTTAACTGAATTTATTCTACCCTAGACTTTGAAGTAATTTCATCAAAGTATTCATAACTTCTTACATGTAGAGATAAGCGGTGGCAAACTAGTGCCCTGAAGTAGATGTTTAAACTTGATATCACTCGCGTGTTCTATTTTCTTAATGAACTCGTCTAATTATTTTATTCATGAGAAATTATTTTATTCTGCTATGAGAAGGAAAATATATATGACGCTTTATGGTTATCTTTAGAGTATGTAAATGTTTAATAAAAAAAACTGTAATACTCAAAATATTAGCAATTACTTTTTTTGTTAACTGGATCTGGATTTAGCAAGCCACTAATAATGTTTAATTTATTTAACAATATTTTTTATTGTTAATTTCTAATAATAAAAAAAAACGTTATCATAGCCTTATTGAATTGTCAAGGCTATCATACTATATAATGGGTACACAGAAGTCCTCATATGCGGCTCTCATCGTATACCAGGTGTGTAAATTAAGTAATGAGACTAGTTTTTTTTTTTCATTCAAATAGAATTACAATTCAGTATTGTCTTCATGGTTCTTCCATTCCTCATAGCAATGCTGGAACTCATATACTGGAATAGCCTTCAGCTGGTCGGTTACAGCAGTTTTAATGTTTTCTATTGTCCCAAAATCACGTCCCTTGAGGTGATTTTTCAATCTCGGGAAAAGAAAAAGTCACAAGGGCTCAAGTCAGGCGAATAAGGAGGCTGATGAGCCACAGGAATGATTTTACTGGCTAAAAAGTATTTTATTGAAATGGTTGCGTGACAAGCCGATTTTTCGGGATGTAACATCCAGTTGTTCTTGATGTTTGGTCTCACACGCATGACCCTCTTTCCAAGTTTAACTTTTCCCAGATCATTTTCGTCGTCAACCGACGATCTGAACGCACAAGATCCCGTATTCTATTGACATTTTCATCGGTTCTTCAAGATGAAGGCGTTCCGCTGCGTGGTTCATCTTCAATCGACTCTCTTCCTTCTGAGAATGCCTTAAACCACCGAAAAACCTGGGCTTTTGAAAAACCACTGTCTCCGTAGGCGTGTTGAGGTTTTGCAAAAGTATCCGTTGCGCTGTGTCCAAGTCTGAAACAAAACCTGATAGCACACCATTGATCAAAATTAATGCAACTCATTTTTAAAACGCACTAGAAAAAAAACGATTTTCGAAAACAGTCACAGAGAACAAACAAATGGCTCTAACAAGTTCAAACTTGTACTGAGGGTGCATTATGCATTACAAGTGTGTACACCGCCCACGTGTCAGATAACAATTCACCCTTATGAGGTCTAGGCCTAGGGTGGATTCTTTTCACGTGTTTCCGCGCGCCGCTTTCGTCGGAACACCCCGTAGAGCGCTAGGCGGCGCAAAGTTCGTCGCGAACAGCGCATAATTTCTGAGCGGGCGAGCCTTGCAACTGGAGGGTCGTTAGTTTTAACGGCGTCTCTAATGAAATAATCCAAGGAGGCAATTATGAGAGATGACACATTCGGCGGAGCGCCTTCCCGTGCGCCCATCTCTTACGGTCCCGCCGCCTCCGCCGCCTCGTCCCCACTTCGCCGCCGAGTGAGCGGCGGAAATTGCCCGCTTCCGAAAGTTTTAATTCGGGCATTACCGTGGAGGGCGAGTTAAAAACCGCTGCCGATGGAATCACTACTCTCACGTCCAATTTTCCGCATTTAATTAGACTGAACCGTTAAACACATCAGGTTGTAGTCTTAGATGTGTGAAATTATCATGTATTTGGATATGACCTTGATGACACAGGTCCTGTTATGACCTGTATGACCCATATCACCTTTATGGTCAATACAGCCTGTGTGACCGATTTGACCTTTATGACTCATATGTATGACATTTATGACCTCGTTTACCTAAATGACCTTTATGACACATATGATCTAATCTCTCCCATAATGTATACAACAATTATATAGAGACATCCAAAAAAAACGTCATCAAAGTTGGCCAAGAAAAAAAAGACGTATTTCTATCTTAATCGAATTTATAACCTTATTTACTTGTCAAGACTGTTACATCATATGACAGCCGTTGTTTATTTTACAAATTGTGACAGTCACTTGTCAAAAGTTTGCTATTTCTATCTCTCTCGTTCATAGCCAGAGTTGATGGCGTTTTTTTTGGATGTCTCTATACTACCAACCAAATTTATTTTGACGTTGAATTTAGGCTTATTTTGACGTTGCTTCTAGAGGGCGTTAGCTTTGCCGTATTATTTAGGTAAATTGAAACATTTTTTTCTGTTGAGTAAAACATGTTAATAATCTAAAAGAACGCTTAATTCTACAGAAAAAAGGCATTCTCGTTTAGGTCATCTAAATCTATATATCGAAGTTATTTGCATTTAAAAGGTTTAATGTATTTTGTTGATTTTTTTAGGCGCTGATATTGTTATATTTTTTCTACGTAGGCTTGTGTCAACATTTGCTAAATTTACATATAATTAAATTATTAGATTATTATTGGTGCGAGAGGACTAGCAGTAATCAGAAAATGCCACGACAATATTTTTTTCTAACAGTGAGATGCGTTATATGATTTGTATTTTTACTCAAGCGAAATTTAACGGACATGAAGCGGTCCGCAGATATCTACAATTATTACCAAAAAGAAGGCAACCTCATTTTGCAGAAAACGAGCGCCCTCTAGGAGCAACGTCAAAATAAGCTTAAAATTCATAATTCTCACATCAAAAAAGGATTTAATATTTTCTAAATTATTCTTAATTATAAAGATTTTTTTGAACAAATTTTTTTTATAAAATCGATTAACACGTTTTTCCGCTGTTTTTTTCTTAAGAGAATTTTTTTGTGACGAAAGTCATCACCCCCGCTCGCCCCTCGACTGCGAACCCCCGCCCGGAGTGTCCTCGGAAGTCCTAATGGCAATTCTCGTCCTCCCGCGGCCGTAGAACAGCCGAGATAAACGGAAAAGGAGTATACGAACTGGACGCCATTAATTGCACCTTCTCGGCGGAGTGTACGCTTAATGGCCGTCGGGGGGGACATCGCAGTTTTAATCTGGGACTAATTTGGCCGGCAGCGCCATTGCGGGCGGGATACGCACTAAGTGCCCTGTCGGGTAGCGGCCACGGGCGGAGGCGCCGGGACCCTGCCGGAGGGGCCTCGCGCAAAAAGTAAATACACCTACCTATACGGAGATTAAAACCCAGGCTAGATAGTTTATTTTTTTAAAAGAGTCCTGAATAAGGTTTCTCGGCACGATAAATAGGTAAAAAATTATACCGTACGCGTCGCGGTTGCTGGAATAGACTCACAGTCAAGTAGGCAAATACTTTTATGTGTTCTTGAAACATATTGGGCTAGTTTTGACAGTTTCCTATATATTTTTTTTTGCGTAGAACACAATGCGCGGGGTCAGTAGAGCTGAAACGGTCCGCTAATTTTTTAAATTAACAATTTTCGCTTATATCTCCGTTCCTTGGCATATTTTATATAGCAAATGCAATTAAAAAGTTGTAGCCTATTGAATTTTCAAAATTTTAAGCCCAACCCGAAGTTTCCAAGTGCTATTGGTAACATGTAAATGACTGCTGAAGTTGAAAAAGTGATTTTTTTTTTCACTATTTTTTTACTTCGAAAGTAGGGCGACTATGATCATGAAATTTCTTGGATGGGCTGCTGTTTGTAATATGAAGTTACAAAAAAAAATTCAGCTCGATCCGTTAATAACTTTTTAAAATTGACCATGCATTTTGTAGAACATTTTGTCTACATCAATTTCGGAATGTATAAAATTTTCTGTAGCATGAGTCGTTTAGGAGATATAAGCAAAAAACTAAAAAAAGGGCGAAAATTTCTTAGTTTTTTGCCTGTCAAAAGATCTCCCCCCGGCTTTCGAGGTCGAAAACTTAGTTTTACACTTCCCACCTTATACCAAATAGTCCTACAAATAAAAATCATTTGCCCTAATTAATGCAAGGTGGAGTGTTTTTATCAATTGGACTACGAGTATAGTCACAATTCCGAGAATTTCGAAGTCGCGTAGAAAACGTTATAAAACTGGCCCAAATTAATATTTTTCAAAATCGCAAAACGTCTCGTAAACTTGAAGAGATTTATGATTTTTCTAGCCCAACCCGGTCAATAATCGTACAGTAAACAAAGAAATAGCGTTATTGTTAATTAAGGCTTGCAAAAAAAATTCGATCGTTAATTACTCGAAAAGTTATTGACGGATCGAGCTGATTTTTTTTTGTAACTGCATACTATAAATAGCAGCCCCTCTAAAATTTCATGATCATAGTCGCCCTGCTTTCTAAGTAAAAAAAAAAAACCCAGGGGAAAAAAAAAAAAAAAAAACTCAGCAGTCATTTGCAAGTAACAATAGCACTTGGAGACTTGGGTGGAATTTCAACTTCAATAGGCTACAATTCTAGCAATGTTATATACAATATGCCAAGAACTTAGGGAAATAAAAAGACTTTTTTTTTCAAAATTTTTAAAAAATTAGCGGACGGATTCAGCTCTACGGACCGCGCGCATTGTGTTCTACGTAAAAAAATACATAGGAAACCGTCAAAACTAGCCCTATATGTCTGAAGAACACTTTTTGATGATTTTGGCTCCCTGCCTACTGGACTATCAGTGACATGGACATTGTAACGCCAAGAAGGGGTAGGAATTTTATGACCAAATTTGGCTGAAACGTTTAGCTACTCAACTGTAATAATTGCTTATTAAACTGATTACAATTTCTAAAAAAAAAAGGCGAAAGATTTTTTTAATACAGTTTTATTGATAATGTGTTGAAAACTTCGAAAAGGGGTCATGCGTGTGAGACCAAACATTAAGAACAACTGGATGTTGTATCACAACAATGCGCACTGTCATACAACCATTTCAGTAAACGAGTGTTTAGCCAGTAAAAACATTCCTGTGGCTCCTCAGCCTCCTTATTCGCCTGACTTGAGCCCTCGTGACTTTTTTCTCTTCCCCTAGATTGAAAAATCACCTCAAGGGAAGTCATTTTGAAACCATAGAAAATATACAAACGGCTGTAACCGACCAGCTGAAGGTTACTCCAGTATATAAGTTCCAGCATTGCCATGAGGAATGGAAGAACCGTCTCCAGCGCTGTGTGGCTTCCCAAGAAAGTTATTTTGAAGGAGACAATACTGAATTGATATTCTATTCGAATACAAAAATTAAAAAAAATCAGTCTCGTTACTTAATTTACACACCTCGTAAATATCGTGAAAAGTGGAATGATTTGTCCCGAAAAATGTCCTGAAAATTACCCGCAAATTTCCGCACCTCTATTAGCCTGCCGCAAAAATAAAATAAATATCGGGACCCAAACCAACAATTCAAAAGTCCGATTCTATCGAACTCCGGTACGGATTACTGCCCACGTTTTCAAATGTGCTTTCGGCTTCTATCGGCCCCCGGATCGGTAATTGCCTCAAGCTCCGGACTTTTTTACATAGCGAATTTGTAAAATGCGGCCCAACAAGCTCCTGGCCCGGCTACATCATACGTGAGTGAGTCCTTCATAAATGATTGTGGACGCCGAGAACTGCTAAGCCGCCCCGACACAGGGTCGGACCCAGGGGATTCGAGGGGAGCCTAAAGGGGCATCGAAATTCAGTAAGCCTCTGGAAATTAATGATTGATTACACTCGCAGAACCAAAAATTATATCCTCACTGTATAATAAAAAAATACATGAGAAACACTCTATCTTTCTAACGAACGAAAAATGTCATCAAAGTTGGCCGAGCAAAAAAAACACGTATTTCTATTTATCTTAAATTTATAACCTTATTTAATTGTCAAGGCTGTTACATTTTGTGACAGCCATTACTTATTTTACAACTGTGACAGCGACTTGTTAAAAATTTGACAAAACAAAGGTTCGCTTTGAGCTTCGACATAACCGCTCTTTTCATCTCTCTCATTCATAGCCTGATTTGATGAGTTTTTTTTATGTTTCTTTATTTATGTTCCAATTTCAAAATAAATAGGGGTATTTACTTGGTCTACTTTGAAAGTTTTTTTTTATGGTGGTAGTGTAGTCAACGTGTTAAAACAACGTAATGTAATGTAATGTTTATAATAAAAATGTTATATTTTAATATTTTTTCAACTAAAATGCATATTTTTACCTCATTTCGTCTTTCAATGAGATAAAGGCAGAAATATTAAAGGCAGAAATAAAAATTACTTATAGCTCAAGCTATTAAGAATTTGTTTTCATATCATCCATAGTAGAAAATGGCTAAGACATACATTTTTTTTCCACAGCCAATTTCAGGTCAAGTGTCCATACTTGATCAGTCGATGTAAAGAAAATAGAAAACTCTTATGTTAAATACTAATTTAATTACGGTGTTATCACAAACCAGACTACTAGACCCAGCCATTTAAACAGACCGTAAAGCCTAATCGACGTTCTATTAGAATCCAAACAGCAGTCCGAAGTCATACGTAGATTGTACCGGGTGAACATCTCCTGTTTTTGTCAAATTTCTTTTGTGTAATGCGAAAACTTATGGGTAAATGCATAGTGATGAATTGTAAAAAAAAAACTGAATGTATCCTTAAATGAAGTTTTTCTTTAAATAATAATCAAAGTGTAATTTAATAAATACTATCAACTCTCAAATATTCTTATTCGTATACATTGTTCGTACACTTTAGCGGTAAAATTGTGAATTCTTATTCTAAGTTAAAGTATATAATTTCAAAATTATTGTCTGATCTGACGTATCTTATTTGTCTCTTTAAAATATTTTTTGACCTTATTAGATCTCGTCAGTGTGCCAAATTTGACGATATTATTTTTTATTGATTTTAATTTTACTCCGCTTACGTAAATTTATTACACGACTTTTTGATGATTTCAATTTTAATTTGACGACACTAATATGTTCGAAATCCGGATCTGCGACTTTTGAAGTGCGAGTTACAAAGTACGAGGAACCTTTCTCGATTCAACTAATTCAACCATTTTTTTAATACGCATTAATATTTAAATTACTGAAGCACCCCCCCCCCCCCAGTCCGCCCCTGCCTCGAAGAGTCCGCGCTATATCTCCACCCGAGTGGTGCAGCGGAGGGGACGTTATAATTAGCACCAGATTAAAGTAATGTCTGGGGACGCATTAAACGATTTAGCTCTGTTAATTAAAAGTGTAGGGGGGAGCGGGGCAGTTCAGACAAATGGCCGACCGGGTGGGGTGAAAATCAACCTCTCCGTCTCTCCCTATCTATCTCTCTCGCTCGCTCGATTCTTCCACTTAACTATTATTATCATGATTATTATTATGACATCGGCCACCGATGAGACGGAGTTCGCGGTACGTCTGAGATGAAATGAAGAGATTAAATGCGCGGTGAGTGTTGGATGACACCAATCTTCGACTATTTCCAGTCGAAAAGTTACAATTTAACGATGTTTATTTCAAGAACCAAAGCGCCTATTCAATAGAGTGATATGTCGCGCACAGGATTTGTACCTTTATAATGAACCATTTCTTAAAAGGATATGTATTTCTTGAAAAATATACCGGGTGCCTACGATGTGATTTCACTGTTGCAAATAGCCTGAAAGGATTCCGCACAAACTAAATGGGTTTTGGGTCCCGGTCACTTTTTTTATATGGCATACCTCTTGACTTCCCAATCAAAAGTTCCTATAGGTATAAGAGGGTGAGGGTTTTCAAAATACCAAGGTCAGAAAGACTAGGAATGTGCCCTTTTCGGATATCACGGTTCGAAAATAAGGACTAAGAAAAAACACAATATATGTACATAACTTTTCGAAACGACCTTGAGCGTAACCTTCAGGTTTTTTTGAAAGGAAGACTGTTTTTTCTTCAATGAAAACATGTATTTCTCGATTGGCTAGACGCGGCTTCGTTCATAGCTTTATGAGTAACCTTAACAATGACCATCACGTTCATTTATAGGTGAATCTGTTTTTTTTTTAAAGGAGCTCGTATTTTTCTTCGCAAAAAGGAAATCTTGAAAAACTGAGCATTAAAGATGAAGGAGCATGGACTTTAATGACGTGGGTAATTACAGCTAATATTTCCTTAAATACAGGATATGTGAAGAAAAGTGCAAGAACAGAAGTTTCCTTAATTGATCTCTACAATTTGTTGTGTTCAGAAACACAGTTGAATACAAATAGAACGAAAAAAAATTAATCACTCTCAAAGTTTTCAAAAAAAATCTATAAAGCCTCAAGTTGCTCTAATTGCCTCATCCAGTCCCCCAACTTACGTATGCTATGGTCTGTCTTTTAACATATGTCGTTTGGTCAACACTAAGTTTATCCTGCAATTCCAAGACGATATTTTTTTTGTCCTCACACCTCATTTGTTCTGGACAAATTGTCTGAACTCGGCGTGGTCTAATTTGGCGAATGTAATATTACACGCTACCATCATTTTGACTAAGTACAAGTTAAATTGTCACTGCTTTATGTTTATCTGTAGCAATATGCTACAGCTACAGTTCATGGCCAGGTTTGATGACGTTTTTTTTGGATGTCTCTTTATATAAAGGAGTTGAGGATGTACTTTATTAATGTGGCACATATAACAGTATTCCAGTGTCGCGTGAAGACCGGCCCTGGAATATATTATTAACATCCGGGCTCTAATTATTAATAACAGAGCTACACAAAAAAAAGTCATGATCCTGGATATCCCCATGTATTTTTCGACGCTGAATCCGAATCCAACCTCAAAAAAGTCAATACACCCTCAAAATTTTGAGATACAGTGATAAACGCCTCTAAAATAGGGTAAAACCAACCGTGATATATGATGACAAGAAGTACGTGCAGAAATCACTCCTGATGTAAAACCATTAGTTTGCGTAGGTTGGTTATTTTAGATATAACTATTGTCATGACAATAAATTTATTCTAAGGGTGAAAATCGAGTAAAATAGAGGTTAAAAGGGGTAAAAAATGAAAATTTGACAAAATACGCAATTTTTGTTTCAAGAATATATTTTTGGGGGTTTTCGAGGTTACTTATTCATAAAGAGAAAATAAAATCGAGTACAACAGGGGTTGAAGGGTGCGAAAATATTTATGTGACAAAATACGCAACTTTTATTCCAAAATTATATTTCCTGGGGTTCTGGAGGTTGCTGATTTCAAATTTTAACATGTCCATAGCATGAAATTTGTTTCAAGTGTGAAAATTGAGCAAAACAGAGGTTTAAAGGGGTGCAAAACGTTAATTAAACAACATACGCAACTTTTACGCCGAAAGCCTGTTTCCAGGGGGTTTTGAGGTTGCTGCTTTCAAATCTCAATATGCCAAGAACAGAATATTTTTTGCGGACATTATAAACGTTAGAATAAAATTCAGTTCATTACAACAGCTGTAATTCTATAATTTACACTCTTTTATACAGGATTTTCATGTCCGCGTCGAAAAATACATAGGGATACAAAGGTCCATCCAATATGAGAGAAGGTCCAATCCATATGAGAATGAATGATACTTTTGGTTTACGCTGTATGTTAAACCAAAAAAAAAATCATCGGCCGTACGTTCGGAAACGCCCAACGTTATCTAGTCGGCACGGATAATAAACGTTTCACCTAATTGTTCAAAGCCCTGGAGGGGCCCGGGCAATAACAGGCGCTGCTCCAGACTGATTACCGGTAACCACAATGTTAATTGCCACTATAACGCTACAGCGTCGATCTGAATTCAAAATGTACTAATTATTACGGGGAGATGTTGTGTTTCCCTGGCGGTAATACGATGCAGATTTTACCCGGACGGGATCGGTTCTGCACACCCTCCTGGAATGTGTGTTACGGGGTACAGGGTTGATTGATGAAGACGAGCTCACAAACAAAAAAACCGCTGAAAAATGAATCACCTCTTCCACATACAATTTTTTCACAATTAACCAGACTAAATCGTTAAAAAACATCAAAATCGTCTCTGTTTTGGTAACATTTGTAACATTTATAACATTTATGAACTGAATAACTCATACGGCCTGAATGACATATGCGACTATTATTATCTTTACGATTCATATGACCTGTACGGCCCAAATGACATTTTTGACTCATCAATGTCCTGAATGTCCTGAATCCTGAATGTCCTTAATCATCAGTAGAGTCCGGAAAAGTGTGCCAAAACGCAGGGTCGGACTAATCCGCAATGTCAAGGACATATGAGAGACCAAAAAGACATGAGTAAAAATGTGTTAATAATATACGAGTACATATTATGTACTTACCTATCGCTTGTGCCATTCAGAAACACCGACTGTCTTCAGTGCTTGAGCACACTGTGACATATTCTGCCTTCAAGGCGTCGGTGTATTGTTGGTTGCCTATACGAGATTATTACAATCAACGTAATTGGGGTCAACAAGATAACGTCCGAGAAAATACTAGAAGGAGCGAAAGGAGTACAGAGATTCGCGACGAGTCACAAGAAGCTAGAAGATTGTTCCAGAGAATTCGAATGGTGTATATAAGCACGACAGCAAGCCCCAAACAGTCAGTTTTGAATTGGAACGAGTCCAGTGATTATCAAAGTGATATACCGGGTGATATTTAGACCGCGATATTTAGTAGCGATATTTTGAGTGGGAATTTAAGTTGATAGTTGTGTAACTAACGTGTTTAATTAATTGTAATTAAACAATAAACGCTTTTAGCAAGTAAAAAGTGTTACAATACGTTGCCACAACCTTTCAACAAAGTATTTCTGCATTTATTCTTGTTAAAACTTCTAAAGTGAATGCGCAAAACATTATGCACAAAGCAAACCAAAATTCCTTTTTTTCTAACAGTACCAGTAATATTTTGTTAATGGGGGGGGGGGGGCCTCCCCCCCCCCGGGGGGTTCTTAAAACTTTTCCCCCGGGGTTGGAGAGAAACACATAAAATATGTGATCCATTGTAAAATCCTCATAATTTTTGTGCCATTATTGCAAAAATCCACATCAAATCAGATAATATGTAAATACACTAAATTAACTCTCAAAGAACTCCGGACGTGGTGCAAAATACGTATCTACAGATATTTATTAGTTAGCCACTCACGACACATAAAATTATTTTGAAATCTGAAAATTATTTCTACATATTTTTTAAATTTCCGACTCTTCGATGTTTTATTGACTTATTTTTGAAGGTTATTTACATTAAAAAAAAATGCATAAGCATATTATGTTTTTTATTTAAGTAGCCTTGAAAAAGACGTTAATAAGACGACAATTTCAAAACATGTCTGCTATATGCTCTCCTCCACCCCAATAACTGTCTGTCTTGAGTCATGACATTTATAACCTTTATGAGATATATGACCTTGATGGCCTGGATGACCTTTATGACATACATGAGTTATTTTGGATATGGATATAGAAGTAAAAATGGGAGTAGAGACTTAATAATGTGATATTTGGTTTCTTCTACCTCAAAAACCTATAAAACGACATATCACATGGATATTTTTATTAACTCGCATTAAAATACAACAAAACAACCGCCCTCTTCCGTCTTGTATATAAGATAAACACCATCAGCAATATTTGATTTGGTTACGCGAAAGTTTTCACAAATGTTTAATATTTTCCCTATTATTATTCTAATCCTCCCCCCTCCCACTCTTGCGAGGGAGAAGCCTAGGAGAATTTTATTGAGCTCTGTCCAATGTGTGATTATCAAAATGTATGTTAAAAAAATGTGTCTCACCCCTTCAATTTCTTGTGTCTATTAAAACATTTTTTATGTGCTGTGAGCGAAACGCTCTGTCCAACTCAATTTTCTGAGTCAATTTGATTTTAATTTAGAATTTCAAGCAATTTTAATAATCCTGATATTCATAATGCGCCACCATCTATTGACATTCCTCTACAGTTACATAATTGTCATTGAGAATATCTGTAACTACTAGAGCCTTTCATACTGAATTAATTATACTTTCGCTAGTTACATACAGATGGCAGTTCAAACCAAAAAAATTACATAAAATGTTTCATTTAAAGTTTTATTTAAATTTTATCACTTATCATATTACTCTTCTTAAAAACCTAGTCGTTGTCTGAAAAGATGAGTATGATAAATTATAATTGTCATATTCTGTAAATTAAAAGAAATAATGGCCGTGCAATTCTATACCACCAATCATACAGTGTTGTTACGTGGCATCTCATATTGTTGGTTGCCTATGCAAAAAATAATAGGCAGTAACTTACTGTATCATAATAATTCAGAACAATATAACCATTCAAGAAGTAGTTTAACTTTATATCATCTATACCCATACAGTGTCCTTCATAAAGTGTGCACCATATGAGAAAAAACATTATTAACGAGTTTTCTTGGAATCTAACTTTGGGGCTAACTTTTGCTTTGAAAATGATGAAAAACGATCTACTCACGAGCGAAGTCACATAACTTACATAGTCACATAGCAGAGTAACACGTGACCGAGTCAAATTTGTCATTTTTTCCAAAAAAAGTCGCTCAAAATAGCCTACATGTTGCGATTTCAAAATGTATTACTGAGAAAAAGTTGTTTTCCTATTTTTACATAAATATACTTAATCTAAACGCTCCACTAACATTTTTATTTTTTTTATCACCTTTTAATATCCATTAATATCCAAAACAAATGTAATTAATTTTTTGCCATATGATGAGTACTTTATAAGGGGCACTGTGTATACAGTTCCCAATACAGATATGATACAGATCCCAATGAATTTCAAAAAAATAAATGGATACGGTCATGCAATAAGGAATCACATCCTAAATTTAGTTTATGTTTTTATTCCATCAAAATACCCATACTAAAAATTATGTTCTGCTTTATGGAATACAAAATTAAATGAAATTTTTGTCAACTGAATCTAAATTGTAGTAAAATAAACTACATCATGAGTATTGTAGTATAATAAACGCATCACGAAGATACATGTATGTACAGGTACATTTTTTTTAATATCAAATTTGTTCATGACTCTTTCCTTGTTGCATACCTCGGTCCAAATACACCCCTATTGACCTCCTAGTGTCAAAATGTTAGCTGTATTATAGAAATGAGCCAGAAACTTATAATTTAAATAAATAAATGAAGCAGCCGGTGTTATTATTATTTTATTAGGAATATAAGTACAAAATATAATGTCGCTAACATAAAAATTGTATATTATGTATGTATGTATAATAAACAATTCATTTTAAAATTACTACGCGCATTAAAAAAGAAACAAGTGTGCAAAAAAACTGCACCTTGTACTAGAACAATAATAAAATTATTGTCAGAATTATGCGTCCGTGTTTTATATTTAAGTAACTCACAATTAAGCTAGTTTTTTTGTACATAAATGGTATACAAAACAGTAATATAAAAAAAGAAGCATTCAATAAAAAGTCATATTTTAGCAATAAAAAATAAAAAAATGTTGCGTTTTAAGTAAAAATAGTTTTACACACAAATCCGTTTTTTTGTGGAAAATATTGCATTAAAAAATATATTATTATTTTTTCATACATATATAGAAATTGCACATTAACTCTGAAAAATAATTCGTACACAAGAAAGAACATTTTTTTCGTGCATTCTGATGTGCATTATCAGTTAATGATATCTCTTCTTATGGGCAATACATTATCCCACGGGTCAATAAGACTCCTCTTCAAAGGATGGTACTCGTTGTTAGCCTCTTCTAGGTCCATATCAACATCATTGTTGTCGCCCAAAGTGTCCGGTTCCTCGTCATTATTGCTTTCCGGTAGGTCGATCATGCTATACTCTTTATCAGACTGTATCTCGTCATTTATATAGGGTATACCCTCCCTGGCCTTTCTGCACAGAATCATAAACGTCAATTTTTCATAAAAGTACGTAAACCTGTTTGAGTTCGGTCCTGGAATGTCTCCCAAAATTCCGAGGTCCGGTTATGTAACGAATATAATTATATGGTAAGTGGCAAAAGTGCTGCACAACTTTAATAAAACCGAAACAAGTTTTTACAAAAAAAAAATACGAAACAGAACTAATTCTAATGCATATTTTGACTGCCATATCGTGTTTTGATCAAAAATGTTTTTTTTTGCGAAAACTTGCTTGTTCCAGGTTGTATTGAATTTGTACAGTATGTTTCCCGCTGTCTATATAATTATATTCGTTACATAATCGGACCTCGGAATTTTAGGAGACATTCCAGGGTCGGACTTAAACAAATTAAAAATGTCATCCTCAGAGGGCGACTTCAACCAAAAATATGTATAAACATGAAGCTATTTCTTTGAGCAACAGTTTTTACCTTGTATTCTGGTCGCTCAAGACGAACGAGTTGTCATCGTCGAAGACGTACTGTTCATTTTTCGGCTTCAGGATGGTGTAGCCCCGTTCGTCCTCCACCACGTTGAACTTCCTATTGAGAGGCTGAAAATAAATCTAACGTGAACGATAACCCGCTTGAATATCAAATATAGTGAACGGGTATGAAGCTCAACACACAACTTTTTTTATATGGTACAAGCTGACACGATTAGAGTGTAACAGGACCGTAGTCAGTTAACGAATGAAAATAATAATATGTTTACATAAATTATGTAGCAACATAGTACTATTTTTACCAAATAGTACGGTTAAGTCAAGGATAAAATACCTATATAAATTAAGATAACACGTAACAATGGCAACACTTACCCGACAAACGTCAGTGTTGAGACAAGGTTCCCATGGCAGGTTGGCGGTGGTTAAAACATATTATTATGCGCTTTTCTAAGTGTTCTGGAGTGAAACGGCGACGTTTATCACTTAATATTAACTTGTGTATGGAAAAGCACCGTTCAACGTCTACTGTTGACAATGGACAGTATGAGAAATTGTTGAGGCATGAACTATATAATAATATATTTTCTGGTTACTCCTGATATGTACCAACTAAAACTTTACATATGTTTTCCAAAATGAAATATCCTGGATTTTAATATAATGTATATCATTGCGAATATTTTGGTCCTTCAGTAAGTCCTGCAGTGTATGTATGGCGCTGCTGTCACTATGATTTAATCTATAAATAACATGTTTTATGCCATCGAAATATGTATCGTAATATGCTACGGCTTCTAACCAAGTAAGTACTTCATCTAGTTATAACTGGTTCCTAACCTAACCTAACCTAACCAAGTACTCCATCTAGTTATAACTGGTTCGGGAGGCAGAAGTGTGTCTGGTAAAACCTCCCTAAAAACGTCCCTTCTTGTAGGCGCCTTAATAAAAAACCTTTTTTGACAGTTGATATAAAAGTGTTTACTAAAGGGAAACTGTCCCTTACTCTTTTAAGATGTCTTGCTACTTTAGTTTTATCTGAAGAATTTATAATGCGTTCACACACAGTACAAAAAAAGGTCATTTTCTTGAATACATATGTCCCTAAAACCCCCGGGATCACTAGCAAACCACGTTTGAAATACTTCCCGTCTATTTCTTTTCACCTTTGGCATGGTACCTCACTTTATTCACGTCTCCCCCTCAACTAATAATTATTAATATTCATAAAGTTATTTAAACACACGGCGAATACGTAAAAACGAAACGTATCAACGCGATGCAATACCGGCGACTGTCTGTAATAGCGTGCCATAAATAACTAAAATTGCTAGCGCAGTTTTCGTAATGCTAGTCAGCTGTGAGCTGTGAAGGCCAACGAGTCAAGGGCAAGACATGCACAGTGTCGGCCATGTGACATTCGCGCTTGGTAATAAGTAATAATATTTAATTATGCACTATGATGCAACATAGTTTCTGTGAACATATTAACATTTTCATTCGTAAACTGACTACGGTCCTGTTACACTCCGCGCTCGCACGAGCTGTACTTACGATCGGTTCGCAGTAGTTGTTCGTACAGAAGTATTCGGTGCCGCCATTGCTGCAGGTGCAGATGTTACAGTCGATTCTGAATTTGGACAGGGGCTTGCACACGGTGGCTCCTGAAAAATAAAAAACGAATCAGAGTTTAAACTGCCTTTCATCACGGGTTTTGATGTGAAAAATTTTACAGGCGCGCTTGACCTGACGCCTGACAAAAAAAATTGCTACTAGTAGACAACAGACTTGAAAACCTGACCTAATGAGGGTGAATCTATTCTACAGTGAGGTCGCGCATAAATTTGATAAAAATTAAAGATTTTTTTTAGAAGAACACTCGAACACGTCATTTAAATTTTTCATTTGCCGACATTTTGACGTACTTCATTTGTTTCTTTGACAGCTGTGAAAATTATGACGTCATCGATATTTTTTTTAAATAACAACATATGGCTTATGATACATCATTTGAAAGCTCTTACCTCACGCAGTAAAATTAATGGCGACACATTTAAAATCGCGACCAGTCAAAAGTTAAAATTGGATAAAGAATGAAGGAAAGTTTATTTAAAAAATCACTTGACACGAGAGGTTCTATAGCTATTTACTCGGCTATTTCATATAACATAACACACTCTCAACAGTTATTCAAAATTCCAGAAATCGAGAATAAATAATATACAGGTAAAACGCATTCTCAATTATTTAAATTAAATTAATTAATTAAATTAATATTTAAGCGAAGTATTTCCGGGTCGATGGATTGGCGAAGGGGTCAATTCGAGTTTCCTCCTAGATCGCCTGACCTAATCCCCATGAATTTCTTTTCGTGGTGTTATTTAAAACAGCGTATTATAGTTATAAGCCTACTAGTATAGATGACCTAAAAAATAGAATGTTACGAAATTCAAAAAAATACTCGCTGAAACGATACGAACTATGTTAAAGAATTTGAATCGCGGCTTGGTTACTGTCAAAAAGTCAACGGCGCACAGTTTGAACATTTATTAAAGACGATATGAGGATAGGTAGTTTTAATTGTTTTTAATTTTTATTTTTACAGTTCTGTTTTAAACAAATAGGTTAAATAAAAATATTTAGGAATGCGCTTTATAATATTTATTCTTAATTTTAGAATTCTGGATTACTGATGGGAGTGTGTTATGTCAAATAGCCGAGCCAATAGCTGTAGAATCTCTCGTGTCTGAATGATTTTTTAAACTTTCCTTTCTTTTTTATCGAATTTTAACTTTGGATCGGTCGCCATTTTAAAATGGGTTGATAGAATCGCACCTAAATTTAGGAGCATCCTGCGTGAAATAAGAGCTTTCAAATGATGTATTACAAGCCATATGTTGTCATTTAAAAAAATATATGGATAACGATATTTGACAGCTGTCAATAAAAAAACAAATGAAGTACGTCAAAATGTCGGCAAAAGAAAAATTTAAATGACGTGTCCGAGCGATTTTCTAAAAAAAAATGAAGGAGTGAAGTGGTGTAATTGAATGGCCAGCCCGTTTTCCTGAGCTCACACCTCTCGAATTTTCCGTATAGGTTTATCTCAAGGACACAGTTTATAAAAACGGATTACAATTTTAAATGGTCCAAATACTCATATAATAAATGAATTGTTTACTTCAAATGTGACAATACAAAATGTTTTAGAAGAACTTCAGCAACGCCTCCATTATTGTCAAGAAGCAACGGGCGCCCAGTTTGAACATTTGATTTAAACTGTTCTTCTGTTCCGTTTAATGTTCTTTTCTTTACTTAGTAACATTAAAAATGTAATATTTTTCAATAAAAAAAATTTAGAAATCATAAAAATCTTATGTTGCTGGATGGAGAATTAAGAACCCTTTCAAATGAGCTATCACACGCACCCTCGTCCCATTTAAAAATTTTAAAGGGGTAGCTGTCACTCCAAGGGGGTTGGAGGGGGAGGTATAAAATTATGCTCAGAAAATGTCATTCTAGATTAAAAATTGACGTGTTTCAGGATTTTACTCATAAATTGTAAATTACGTAGATAATGAATTTATCCATTACTTATGGACCTCACTGTATATCTTGTCTAAAGGGGATGCAAATTTTGGCTAAATTATATTAAAACCCTTTTTTTCTTAACTGAAACTTTCTCAGTAATTTTATACAACTTTAATACCCCTCTTTATAATTATTTAATACGTATACAACTCATGTAATACAAAATTATCTATCAATATGAACGGACATAATTTTGCTCTCCTATATAACCAGTTTGCCCCACTGCAGCAGTGCGTAATTTTACCCCGCTCTACCCTGCATTATTTTCGTATTGTTTTACTCACCAGAAATGGGCAGATTGAGGCACCCGATCAAGAACAATGCACTCGCCACGAACTGCATCTTGTTAGTCTGGCGAACGTCGGACTGGCAGACTTATCTTTCCTTAGAACGGTCTGAGACGGAAAAGGAAACCGGCCTTATCTCAATTTCTCCATTTCGCTAAAGCCGTCGGTTCGCGGCAGTTGACACTATTTAACTTATCAGAAAACGCCGACCGAATCCAAAACTATTTGGCCGAAATTAAATAAACGTGAAATGCTCCTGGCCGCGTTATTTATTTAGACGGACTAAAATTAAACTGTTCTGTTTTTTTTTCTGCGCGTTTCATAGTGAGGTATGGGCCGGATGTGCGGCATGGAAAAATGGGTTATCAAGCGAGGCAATTATTGTTTTATTATGTACATATATTCTTTATGGTGTAAAAACAACACTGCACAGGAACCGCGTTCCTAAAAATTACATTGTTTACGTTTACGTAACTTACAGGGTGTCAGTTTTATAGTTCGAATACATTTTACATTGCTCCCAAACTTAAAATATGGTTGAAAAATTCGATAAGCATGTTAGTTCAGTAGGCAGGGAGCTAAAATCATCAATAAGAACACATTTTGATGATTTTACACTTTTTGACATGTAGGTCTAGTTTTACGGTTTCCTGTATCTTTTTGCGTAGAACACAATGCGCGGGGTCCGTAGAACTGAAACCGTCCGCTAATTTTTAACTATCAATTTGTAAAAAAAAAAATTTTTTTTTACATTTTCGCTTATATCTCCGTTCCTTGTCATATTTTATATAGCATATACATGTAAGAAGTTGTAGCCTATTGAATTTACAACATTTTAAGCCCAACCCGAAGTCTCCAAGTGCTATTGTTAACTTGCGAATGACTGCTGAAGTTGAAAAAGTGTTTTTTTTTTCACTATTTTTTTACAAAATAAAACTGATAAAAAACGCCGCGAGCCATAACTCCGTTATTTGTAGCCTTATGTTAAAAAACAACAAAAAAATAAGGAATTAAAATAAAATGTAAATATCTTTAAAAATATATATTTTTATTTGACAAAGTGACTAATTATTGTAGTAATGATTGTTGTTAATGATATCCAAGATGTCTTCCGCTGGGGACTCTGAGGACAGACTTGCTTTAACCTAAAAAAATTAAAAAAAAAAACATTCACAACTAGAATTATATCATTATAGAAATAATTTGGTTTTAGTGTTGTTTTCTCAGTTGGTGGAAGATTATCCTGCTTAATTTGTGTACACATACAATTGTTATATTTTTTTACCTTTTCCACTTCCTTGAAGACTCGTACAAAGTTTCTGCCTGCCAATTTCTCCAAATTTCCAATCGTCCACCGTTCTGGGTTAAGTTTTTTCAAGAGATCGAACAGATCCGGATATTTTGATACGTCTTCTAGTCCAATCGGTGTCCTAAATCGAAAAATAACCTTAACCTAAATATAAGTACAGGGTGATTCCTTGAGAAAATCCGCCCTGTTTATTTCGGTTAATATTTGAATTGAAAATGTTGGAAAAAACGAGATGAAACGGGATTTAGTTTACTTTATTAAAGGGTTTTCCAATAAGGGCGGGTCGATGTTGAAATGGAATAAAACATGCTGTGTGTGAGGTATTACCGAAATACTGTTTTTATTTGAAACACCCATGTATGCCATTATGTATGGAATGTGACATCGTTCAAACCACATGTCGTCCACATCTATATCGTTCAATTTGGGCGAAAAGAAATTGGTTATCATTGATCTGTACCGGTCGCCGTTGACAGTAATGGCATCACCAACGTCGTTTTCGAAAAAGTACGGACCAATGACGCCGCCGGCCCAAAATCCGCACCAAACAGTAACTTTTTGTTTGTAAAAAAGGGTTTCGCCATAATTTATCTTGATCTATGTATCTTCTAATTCTGACAATATGTTTTAGAAATATATTGTGTTGTAAGAAAATAATATAGCGTTTAACAGTGAGGTAAGTTTGGTGTATAAAATCAAACATTTGAAGGAAAAAACATTTAAAACCTGACGATGTCTCGTAGGTTCAAGAATTTCTGCTCAAAGTCATACGAATTCGTTAAAAATTATCTAAGATGTTAAAAAGGAAACGCGCTTCTGATATACATATATCTCTATGGTTACACACATCCTTTTGTTAGATTTGGGCTTTTTATAAATGTGAGCAAGGTATTGTGGTTCACTGGCTGAATACTTCCCGTGGTACATACATATTTTATTTAAAGAAACTTCACTTGTGTTATGAAATCATTAATCACAGTTTTAATATTCTTCAACAGAACTTATTTACTTAAATATACTGAAGAACAAAGAAAATGCAACGCCCAGTATACAAGTTTCTATTACGCTGAAAGTAAATATACGAATATTTATTGTACAATTTGTCTTTTAAAAATATCTTTTTTTTTCGCCGATATCGCATTTTGAAGTTTTCAAGACGCCATTCTTTCATTAAATAAAAAGTTCGTGAAAGTTCAATAGACGCTATTGTAACTTTAGTCAACTCAGGTCGGCCATATTGAATTTTCTTCGAAACATTTTGAACATCTGACCAGATTGGGAACGAGCAGATCTTTTGACATAAGAAAATATTGACTTGATTTTTAAATAATTTTTACGTTTCTTAATAAAAAAATCAATCATTTGATATACACGAGTTCCTAATGAGTTTTTAGATATAGTGACTATCACAAATAGGAAAATTTCAAAATGCGATATCGGCGAAAAAAAAAATTGAGCAAACTTAACGGCGTTTGAAAGAGGAATTTTGGTTTTACATTTTTGGCACTTGCATATTTGAAAACTGGCATTCAAAACACGCATTTAAAAGAAAATGAAGGTCCCACGACCTCAGGGAGCCGAGATGTTTTTTTTTAATTTCTGACAGCGCTGTATAACGTCCGATTGACTTCATTTTTACACGAAATAGATCTCAGACTTTTACTTTCTTAAAAAAATATTTCAAATCATTTCGCATAAATTAAGTTAACATAATTGTTTGCGAAAGACCAGCGCTGGGTGCGGCACGCGCTAGCCGCAAGGCGACAGAGTAGAGGGACACTCCGCTTGGACGCATCGAAAACTAAACACGATTTCAAATCGATCGCGCTCGCAAAATTATCTTTTCCTCTGCTTAAATTAAATTGTCTCGGCTCCCTGAGGTCGTAGGACCTTCATTTTTTTTAAATGCGTGTTTTGAATGCCAGTTTTCAAATATGCAACGGTCAAAAATGTACCAAACCAAAATTAAAAAAAGTTATTCGAAAACAAACGGTTCGAAAAAATTATACAATTTTACAACGCATTTTTTTTATGCAAAAATTAAATAAAAGCGATTAGATTTGATAGAATGAAAGTACAAGGCTTCGCGAATAAAATGAGCCCACGATCGTTTCTGTACGATCATTTTTGCCTCTGTAAAAGCTGATTTTTGAAAACGTCTTTTTTTTTTAAATCGTTATAACTCGAAAAACTAAAACTTTTTTGAATGTTTGAAAAAAAGGGTCATTTTCCGCTGGTATTGGGCTGTATTTCTAGTTAACAAGAAGTCTGTTCAAACAAAATTGGAATTTATACAGCAAAAATACGAAAACGCGAATTTTGACGTTTTTTTAAATTCTTCTCAAATGTTTATGAACCGATTTTTTTCGTTCACATCTCATTCGACGCGCATTTTTCTAATTTAATTTTCTTGTGTAGGACTTGAGGCTTTTTTTTTATTTGCAAAAAAAACGTTTCTTTGACTTTTGCGAATTTTTTTGTTTATGTTCGCCATTAAAACTCGAGTCGCAAAAAATGCTATCTTTCTTAGAATTATTTTCTCTATACGACCATATTTTTTTGTTTGCTGATAACAATTAGTGACCGGTTTTCTCCCCGTTGATTCTCCCCGTCTAATTATTATCCTAGATTAACTAGATGTGTTCTTATACTTACGAAGACACTCCATCAAAGTCAGATCCAATGCCGACATAGTCAACACCGGCAACATCGGCAATATGATTTATGTGATCTAAAAAAAAGGTAATAGTTAGTAATATTTGAAAATGCGAAAGAAATAATGGAATTCTTACTAACGACGTCTCTTATGGTGGCATCGTCTCTAGCTATGAATTTTGTAAAAAAGTTCACCATGACGATTCCCCTGTTTCTCACCTGCAAATAGTTATGAGAAATTAATAAAAATAATACCGCATAATCGGTATGTGTATTTCAATTTTCCAGTTGATGTCAATTTATGTCAATGTCAACAAAAAAGTTTAACAATGTAAAACTAGACATCCTCTGTAGCGATATACCTTTATGTATAAATGTATATGTAGAGTTCTAAACTTTATTTTTGTCTTGTTTACAGTTTTCAAGAAGTCTCTTGTCTGAGAAGTCATGGGTCACCCTGTATATTAAAATTTTAGATGGATACTATGGTCTGTACTGTGGAGATAACTAACTCTAGCTCCGCTGAAATATTTACCACTTTTTTCAAAACGTCGTCTGGCACGTTTCTGACGTGTGGATATACCTCTCTGGCAGAAGAGTGTGAAAAAATAACTGGCGCGCTAGAAACGTCTATGGCATCGTTCATTACTTTTCTGGAGACGTGGGCCAAATCTACCAGCATGCCCAAGCGGTTCATTTCCAGTACCAGTTTCTAGACAAAAAAGAATGTTGAGGAACACGTACCATTAGACTTCTGGCAAAACAAGGATTATTATTAAAAAACTGTGATATACCTTTCCAAAATCAGTCAGACCCTTATTTGAGGAATTCGTGTAGTCAGCTGTCGCCGAATCAGCCCTGAAAACATAATGTGATAATTAAATATTTCATATATTTCAAAGCGATAAATCACTAAAATTCCATTCGTCAAACGGTACCTCATTTTCTTACCATTCCAAGTTACAGTTGTGAGTCAATGTCAGATATCTAGCTCCTAACTCGTAGAACATTCTAAGGACAGACAGTTTGTTCCCTATGGAGTGCCCGCCTTCTACGCCTATGATGCTCGCGATTTTCTTTTTGTTGAAAGAATCTATTATCCCTAAAAAACACATAACATTTCTTTAGGACAATGTTAAAAAAAAATTTACACAGACTACTTTTAGTTAATATCCATAATAATTATGCATACAGATATTCACAAAAGTATTCGGCCACCCTTCTATTTCTAATAACGAATGTACAAAACACAAATTTACAATTAAGTGGGACTGCATAATATGCGTAAATACGTTCATCCATTACTCCTTGATTAAAGGATAATTACAACGTAGACGAAGAATAAAACATTCGCAGGGATTACCCGACCAACGCGTTTGACATATTATGAAAACGGACACACAAAAGTATTCGGCCAGTTAATTATGCAAAGACGTAGTAGGTAATGCAAGTAGAGATAGTAGGGTTCTTGGCTATAGTATTAGTGTGTGAAATGTTACATATTAACTGGTATAGACTGCGTGCCTCTATTAGACAGTGTGCCCTTGTCACGCAAATAAAATGCCAAAGGTACGCGAAATCGCCGTACCAGAGGCAGTGGCGGTTGGTGATATTTCAGTTAGCCATATCTTGAAAACGACGCATGGGACCCACTTCACATTTTAGGTGATGACTATATACCTCTTACAGAAAGGATTTATAGTGAAAAAACCGTCAACAAAGATTGCGAAAAAATTTTCACAAAACCTGGAACACTCCCTGGGATCTCAGTAACGCTCTATGGAATATTTGCAGTAATTTTTTTTCATAATCTAGAAACAAATATAAGGAGAGGTTTTTTTCGATTTGTTACAAAATATTTTTTTTTTCAAAAAAGTTATGGTCATTTTAATTTTGGGAAACAAAATGTTCCTATAAAATTAAAATTAAAATGGCCATAACATTTTGAAAAAAAAATATTTTGTAACAAATCGAAAAATCTTATATTTGTTTCTAGATTATGAAAAAAAATTTACTGCAAATATTCCACAGAGCGTTACTGAGATCCCAGGGAGTGCTCCAGGTTTTTTGAAAATTTTTTCGCAAACTTTGTTGATGGATTTTTCACTATAAATCCTTTCTGTAAGAGGTGTATAGTCATCACCTAAAAAAGTGAAGTGGGTCCCATGCGTCGTTTTCAAGATATGGCTAATTGAAATATCACCAACCGCCACTGCCAGAGAGACAAGAGACAGCATCTTATCTCCTTAGCAAAAAAAGATATTGCACAGCGTAAAAAAGCAGAGACACAGGCATACTACGAAGTACTGTACAGAGTATAATAAAAAAATATGAAATCGATAAAACGGTAGTAAAGACAGCACAATCGCGGCGACCCAAAATATTAACTCAAAGAGATGAAACGCAAATTCTCTAACAAATGAAAGAAAATCCAAGTACTAGTGCCATAGAACAATACAGAACAATATGTGCTGAGATTCAGGAGAGTACTGGAAAGAATATTAGTACTGAGACAGTGCGTCGAACCTTAAGAAAAAACCGCTACCACGGCCGAGTTGCCCGAAGGAAACCCTGGATTAGTAAGGTCAACAGACAAAAAAGACTCACGTTTGCTGACCAGTATGTGAATGAGCCTGAAACTTTCTGGGATCAGGTTATCTTTAGCGACGAATGTAAATTTGAGATATTTGATTCGCCCAGACGACAAATTGTATGGAGAAAACCTGGTACGTCGTTAAATAAGGAAAACTTAAAACCTACCGTAAAACACGGCGGCGGATAGCTCATGGTGTTGGGCTGTATGGCGGCTGCGAGAGTGGGTAACCTTCGTTTTATTGAAGGAATATTGAACCAATATTGTTATATTAATATATTGAAGCTGCATTTACAGGCCAGCGCCGAAAAATTGGGATTGGGCGATCATTACATCTTTCAACAAGATAATGACCCCAAGCACTGTGCCCGTAAAACGCGGGAATGGCTGCTATACTATCCCTAACTATACTATACTAACCCTATCGAGCACTTATGGTCACATCTAAAACGATCTCTGCAAAATAAACGAATTACCAATAAAGAAGAGTTAAAAAATCATCTCTCAACAGAATGGAGTAATGTGACCCCGGAAGTGACCCGTAAACTGGTGCATTCAATGCCAAATAGGCTGAAAGCTATTCTGAATTCTAAACGATACCCGACTAGTTTTAAATTGTTTGTACCTTTCCTATTTTATTTTTCTTTTGGTGGCCGAATACTTTTGTGTCATATAAATTGGACATTATCGTGTTTTGTCGGCAGTTTTTAAATTGTGGCTGTTTTGATTACTTTTTTTATGTGGTATAATAAAGCATAATGTTCATATCATTGTGTTAATTTCTCTTGTTTGCCAGTCAGTGATAACTATTTCTTGTATGTCAATTTATTAGCAGTATCTAGTGTGGCCGAATACTTTTGTGAGTATATGTAGTTTGGTATTTAGACAATGCGGCCTATAGTACCCTACTTTCATGCCATATGGAACGTCTGAACAACCTCAAAAACACGATCACAAAAGGCGAGCAGGTAACGAGCAACGTGAACTACACCGCTCGTCGTAACGTCCCGTTGCTGCACCTTAATTTGTCACATTGTTTTTATGGAGTTTATGCCGTATTCGAGGTCTCATTTTGAGGCAGTCCTTTGTGGTGTTTTTGTAATGTTTTATCTGGTATTTTTTAGTTTGTGATCGACTATACACAGGTACATTTAATGATCCTTGCTTATAGCTTACCATCGGCTGTTTTTACGTACTGTAAGTCATCCGGATACTTATTTATCAGCCTTTTTATGACATCAATTTGCTCCAAAGTCCTAGCCACAGCATTGTTTTCACTACAGACTACATACGCGACCCAAAACTGTAAGAGAAAATCGTGTATAATTAACAGAGTTGACACTATGCCGTATTAAGATGAAGTATACACGTGTGGAACTTTAATTTGGAAGCATTGGAGATTACATGCATTTCAAATACATGGAATATTGGTAGGGGTCGTAGTAGAAGATGAGCGGAGCAGACGTCATACGTAATGTATTCCCCTACAATGCCGGCCGCCGACAATCGCTGAAATACGAGACGGGGCAAGGAGAGTGCATTAGTGGGTGGAGCTTAGGAGTGGACCTTTGTTTATGTTCGGTGCTGCAGCATTAGATTAGTTCAATTGCAGATCGGTCGTAAGTGGTGGATGTACTCGGTTTAGCACAAGACGATTTGGGGGGGGGGGGTTTTTTGTGTTTGGGGTTTAGAAGGGGTTAAAGTTTTGAATTAAAAGAAAAAAGTATTTTTTTTTTTTTTTAAAAAAAAAGGAAAAAGGGGAAAAAGAGAAAAAAAGGAGGGGGGGGGGCCCTTATTGATGCGAAATAAAATTGGTATTCTTTGGTAAATAAAATAAAAATAACAAAATTCCATAAGTAAAATAAATAAAAAAATATAAAAGAAATAAAGTAATGAAATTCTAATAAAATAAAAATTATACTCTAATAACAAAATCTCCTTAAAAACTATTCAATAATGGGCTCGAATAGATCACCAGACTGAGCCAAACAATATCCCAGACTGTTGTAGAACTCTTGACGAGTGTTTTCTAACATTCCGATTGGAATATTGTTTGTTGCGTCGACTATTTTTTGTCGAAGCTCGTCCAAATTACCGCCACGCTCATGTTTGTGCCGATAAATTTTTCCCTTGCTGTATCCCCAAAGGAAAAAGTCATTTGGAGACAAATCTGGAGATCTTGGAGGCCATCTAATCGAGCCCTGTCCGCTTATAAGGCGATCGAGAAAGGTACCTTCTAAAAAGTTATGAACAGCTATCGCATTATGGGCGAATTAATATTTAGCCTTTGGAGGGTAGGAATAATTTGGTCTCTCAAAAGGTTAAGGTATTTTTCGGCATTTAAATTACCATCTATAAAAAAAGGGCCTATAATAGAATTTCCTACAATTCCAGCCCATACATTAACCTTTTGGGGGTACTGCATTCGTTGTGGAATACTCAAGTGTTTATTTTTCCTCGAGTAACCTACGCAACAGATGGATTATGACTCGAGCTAAATGGTCGCCGGCGAAATGCGAAACGTTGCCGAACCTTGCCGACTTGAGACGCAGAAGGCGGAGCTACACGATAGGGGAATATAGTCGTGTTGTTTGTGATAGGTGAGGCTTTGGCAATATTTTGTGGAAGGTATTATTTTAGGTATTATCTTAGCATTTTATATGCTTCCAAATTAAAGTTCCACACGTGTATAGGTAGCAGTGGGGACTAGTGGAACATATGGAACTCACTAGGGAGTGATTATTAGACCTAAGTAGAAGGCTACAAAAACAAAAAGAAACAAACGAGACTTGCAAAAACAATTCAAAAACTTTACTACTTATATGATTTGAAAGTACAGTTTGCAGATGCCCCTCGTATACCAAGGTATTTTATTTTACCTGCGCCCCTACTTTTCCTTGCTTGAGTCTCGGCAGGTCTGTGTGACAGTTACAGTCGACAGATCCGAAAATTGCATCGGCAGTCAGGTTATTTTCAAATTTGAACCCCTCCAGGGTATTGTTTAGCTTCAAATATAAGTTGTGGGGTAAGTCGTTGTGCCTAAAAATTGAATTAGGGATATGATTACATAGATGACGGTTTCTTCGGTATTGCCGCATTCTTCTAGACACCGCGGCAATACCCAATAAAACGTTGATTATGTTTAGAGATCGCGAAGGACTAGTAAGTTGTATAGTAAGAAGGTTATTTGGATCGTAATGGATATTTATTACATTTACTTATTTTTTTTATTTAATAATGAAGATTGTATTTCATATATCTCAATGGTATGCCCAGAAATCATAACAGTATAAAACAAAGTCGCTTCCCGCTGTCTGTCCCTAACTACCTATGTATGCTTAGATATTTAAAACTACGCAACGGATTTTGATGCGTTTTTTTTTAATAGATGGAGTGATTCAAGAGGAAGGTTTATATATATAATACATGCATAATATAGTAGAGAAACACTGATAATTTTAGAGGTTTCTAATGTGATGTCGTAAATAAACACATTTTTTTGCGCTTACATTGCAAGCGCTGGCTGAACCCTACGAGATAGATCAAAATAATGTACTACAATATTGTAAACCTTAAAAAAGGTCTACAAAAAGTCCGCGATGGTATATGTCTATCTCTTAGGGATAACCCACAATAACCATTTTTTATATTTCCGTGCGAAGCCGGGGCGGGTCGCTAGTTCCATAATAAATAGCATAATAAGGGGAGAGATACAACAAAAACTACTATTTTTTTTTTCTTGTAAAAATTGGTAGAATCTAGCATTGTTTCAATCAGGAACCCCTTCGCTTGGGCACGCTACTGGTGTGTTCCAATTTAAAGTGAAATACACTATCTCATCAGGTTAACAATATTAATGGAATCTACTTACCCATCCACTAATGGAAAATTGTCCAGTGCAGTACGACCAGGTAAATTGTCTTCATTGACAGT
The DNA here is from genome assembly GCA_029963805.1 of Aromia moschata. NCBI lineage: Eukaryota > Metazoa > Arthropoda > Insecta > Coleoptera > Cerambycidae > Aromia > Aromia moschata. Next base: position 1,204,106 of record JAPWTK010000035.1, on the reverse strand, counting down.
ATCCCCAACTAAAAACAGTGTTAGATTCTTATAATCAATCCTGCTCAAAAATAAGAACGTTTTTATTATATTACTATTAATTTTAATTTTATAGGAACATTTTGTTTCCCAAAATTAAAATGGCCATAACTTTTTGAAAAAAAGTGTTTTGTAACAAATCGAAAAACCTCTCCTTATACTATTTGTTTCTAGATTATGAAAAAAAAATTACTGCAAATATTCCACAGAGCGTTACTGAGATCCCAGGGTGTTCGGAAGTAATCACATCACTACATTTTTTATGTATCTATACATCACAGATTGTATACATAATACTTTTTGCAGATTACAATTTTCTTTGGCCTTTTATGAATAAAATTAGGTGGTCTCAATGTACATATATTGTTTTAACATGTGCAAAAATAAACTATATTCAGTTTTTTATTAATCTTTCGAGCGGCACTGGAATTATTCTTTTAATTTTTAAAAGTTTCGCACAAATTTTAATCACACAGAACATTTATAAGTGTAAAACTAATTGTGCGTAATTTTATTTGCATTATATGACAAAAATAAAAGAAAGTAACTAACAAAAATAATAATCAGAGTACTTACTTGACTCACAAATAAATACCAAAGAGATGTACAAAAAACAAGCCGCGAACATGATCCAGCAATTTCTTGATCCACACTAAGAAAGTAAGAAGAGCGTTCTAAATTGACCGTTTATTTTCCACTTATCTTTTTCCGAGGATGCCTTCTGAGATGACCATCGGGGTAAATGGCAGGTCAACGTCAAAACTCAGACACGACTCTGAAAGCTTGAAATGCCTCTGGATTCATATTATATATCTTTTTTAAAATTCCACATTTTACATTTACATTTTTTTAGGCGCACATACTTAGGCAGACAAAAAAAGTAGCTTTAAAATATCGAGTTTTCTTGGAATCTCGACATAAACATAAACAAAAGAAACTTCTTTTAACTGCTTCGAGAATTGCCTCCATTTGATTCGATTATAATGGTCCTGTGACAGCTGTGCAGGAAAACAACGTATTAAAATCGATGCATCCGCCATGTATGAGTTATATGAAATTTGCAAACATGAAGCCGACGCAGTGCACGCGACTGTGCCAAAATTTGCGTTGCTTTAAATACCTTTGTCTCACGTGTTGGAGTCCCTCTCTTTCTGACACACCACGTCGCCGACACCACTGCACGCCAGATAGATATTGCGTCGGCTAGAGCTTAATTGTTAAGCTCTAGCAAAGAATATGTCCACAAAGAGTTTGTGTCTTCAAGCCAAACAGAAAATCAACACTTTTACAGAGAGGTTCTGGAAAAACTTAGAAAAGACGGCATGCGTGTGAGACCTAACATTAATAACAACATGCTGTTGAATCACGACAACGCTCCTTGTCACACAGCCATTTCAATAAACGAGTTTTTAGCCAGTAAAAATATTCATGTGGCTCCTCAGCCTCCTTACTCGCTTGAATCACCTCAAGGGACGTCATTTTGGGACCATAGAAAATATTCAAATGGCTGTAACCGACCAGCTGAAGGTTATTCCAGTATATGAGTTCCAGCATTGCCACGAGGAATGGAAGAACCGTCTCCAGCGTGTTCCCCCGGAAGGTAGTTTGTTGGAGACAATACTGAATTGTAATTCTATTCGAATAAGAATTTAAAAAAAAAATCAGTCTACTTAATTTACACACCTCGTACTGTTAAATATCTTGCGACATAAATAAATTACGGTCTTTTTTAAAAAATGTAGATATCAAATAAAATCCTGATACAGACGTATTAAAATTGACGCATCTGCCATGTATGAGAGCTTCCCACGTACATACAAAGGGCAACCGAGTCGAGGATACGTCTGACATTTACAAATGTACGGCCGACGCAGTGCACGCGACTGTGCCAAAATTTGCGTTGTTTAAAATTGTTAAGCTCTAACAAAGAATATGCAGCCAACGCGTAGAAACAGATCTTTGTATTAAAATTTTCGTGTTGTGATACGCGTTTTCATATAATTTTGCTGGGTGTTCATTTTAAATTTTAAAAGGGCTGTTTTTAAAGTAATACTGTCGTGAGATAGTCCTAACTAAGGTGGGCCCGGCTTTGCTAAGCATGTTGTACAAAAGGGCACTTCGTTGTACTGGTAGTACGCAATCATTATTCAGGTCTGTCATCGAAGCGGATGTCCTGTTATCGCAAATGCGATTAGTCGTCGCCGTGACCTTAAGGAAACTATTATCTAATCTGAGCTCTGTTGATCGAATAGACCGAATTTTTCGATGTCTGTAGTGGTAACGAAGAAATTTAAGACATGGTCCACTGCCCTGCAAAAAGGACTAAAAAATGTTAATGCGCTGGACCAGCTAATCCCCGGGTGGTTAAATTATTAGCTGGCGGTATAGCAAAACATTTTTTAACGGAATTTAAAGAGAAAAAATAACAGAAAAATCGTTTTATTTAGGAGCGCCATCTGTTGGAGATATCTCAAAGCTGGCAAACACACAGATTATTATTTATATCTATTTCATCAGTCTGCAAAAGAATTTTCACCAACCTACCAAAGATTGTTTTATCGTCTATTTATTGCTTAATTTAGTAAATCTACCGTCTAAAAAATTCCACTCACTGATTTTATTAGTAACGCTGGCTGGGCAAATGAATGACGTCTAAATTTGACTCGCTCTCACTAGATGCCGCCAATAGTTATGCGGCAAGAAGTCACTTGATAATAGGTGCAACTTACATAGCTATTCTGGAGGCTATTCGCTTTGTTTTAAAAGCTACAGAGCCGTAATTCCATTATATTATTACATATATCGTATTCCATAAGATTATTTTTTGTCACCATCTAGTGAGATGTGGTCAAATTTAAACGCGCCAGCCATTTTCCCAGCTTATTGTAAAATCTATTTTATCGGCTATCTTAGACGTCCACCGTTTATTTTGACTTTTCGTTACAGAGTTCTACTAGCAGGCAATTTAATTTATTAATTGAGCTTCCTACCGTTAGATGGCAATAATAATAATAAAAACAACTTTAATTTTATATGTAGACTGTGTTTTTTGAATTGTGTATTCGGTTTCAATATTACTGAGCTTTATCTTTCAAAACCGCAGAGAAGTAAAAAAAAAACAATAGACTATATTAAAATTTATTTCTTATTTTTATATTAGAAAAAATTATTGCAAATCATTAAATTATAACAAACTTAACACTTATCTAAGGCAATCCAGTTGTCATTTCTGCTAGCCAAGACTTTATCTGCGGGAAAAAAATCAATCATTAACGTTATACTAAATGAAGTGTGAAATTTTTTACCCGTCGAGTGCCCCACACCCCCGTTTCGACAAGTTATCGAGGTCTAAAGAAAGCGTCCTACTTCGCACTATTTCCTGAAAGAAAAAATTGTGAGGAATAATAAGAGCAAATTTTGGAGAATCATTAACTTACTCTGACGTAGAGGTCCCTTTTAGTTTCCGGAAGGTAATGTAACAAAACAGCAGCAAACTCAAACTTCTCAGTCTTAATACATTTCTGGAGTATTTTCTCGAAATTCAACGAATACAACACAGGGCAGGACTGAAAGGAACATTATTAATAAAGACAGTTAATATCGCTAATATCAGGTGCTCGACGATGCGGGGGTCCGGGCAAATGCAAGGCTGAAGTCATTATACACACGTAATACTTATCTTATTTGTTGATCAATGTAATAAAAATAACTAATTATAAAAATATACACATTGCATATAGCAGAGTTTGTACAACAGCTTCAGCCGTCACAGGACTACTGCAACCAAATCAAATTGAGACAACCCCCACTACTTGCTGCTTGAGTTGGCTATGTGTTGAGGACAACTTTACTTTGATAATGATGCAGGGTTATGCTAACCACCACGAAGACCTTTTTATGGACTAAGAATTGGAAGTAGTATCATATTAATTTATTAAACTCGATGCGCCTAATATATTTATCGTTTCTAATGTATTTTTGTTTGTTTATTAGTAGAACAACAAATAAGATATGTATTATGTGCAAGGGCGTAGCCAGTATTTTTTCTTTGCGAGGGGGGGGGACCAATGCAGATTAAAGAAAAAAAC